>CM070548.1:93873023-94473023 GCA_036346405.1 Phyllostachys edulis | reverse complement strand
ACATTCTTACCAATCTTCATGTCCCCAATCTCAACACCTAAATAAGTCATTGGAAGATGACCCAGTTTACAATTTAGCATACTAGCAACCATGTAGGCTTCCTCTCTATCCATCTCTAAAACATAAATTTCACTCTTATGATAATTTATCTTTAACCCAGACATCCATTCAAAGCAGTATAGGAGGAATTTGAGATTCAGAATATAATTCTCCTCACATTCAATCATAAGAACCGTATCGTCAGCATACTAAAGAAGAGGAATACCCCTAGGAATTAAATGAGAGATTAAACCTTTAACCAAGTGTTTACTCTGAGCTGTTTCAATGAGAGCTGCTAAAGCATCAGCAACCAGATTAAAAAGCAGGGGAGAAGAGGATCCCCTTATCTCAAACCCCTATGAGTGGTGAAATAAGGACCAATCACCACATTGATATTAATGCTAATATTCCCCAATTTAATAGAGCTCATCACCCAATTTATCCATCGCCCAGAGAAACATTTGTCTTTCATAACCTTTTCCACAAAATCCCATTAGACTGTATCATAAGCTTTCTCGAAGTCTAACTTAAGGACAACCTCTCTCCTCTTAGTAGTTCTAATCTCATAAAGAATCTCATGTAAAGGTAACACCCCATAAAAAATATCTCCCCTTGATAAAGACAAACTGACAACTATTTATAACCTTGTCTGCTATGTTACCTAACCTGAACTGAACGCTAACATCTTGATAGTAATTTTGAACGCTAACATCTTGATAGTAATTTTGAAACTGACACTGATCAAACGTATTGGTCTGAAATGTTCTAGTCCAGCATGTTTTGGCTCGGCCTGACCGAAGTACTGCTGCCAGTCATCAAGGCCGAGAGTCCTACACAGCAACAGACATGGCTCCTAGACACACCATTGCTGGCATGGGCCACGGGAGTACAAGACCACAAGGGGATGCGTAGTGCATTTACCACTTTAACCTTTCGTCTGCTCAGTTCGCCGCACGCGGCTCTCCTCCCTCTACAGCTCCCGGCTGCACTGCACTGCACTGCAAGGCTGCAGCAACCTGCAAAGTACCAGCAGCGGGTAAGTACTGTTCCTTTTGTAAGAAAAGCGGGAGGCAGCCATGGGCCAGAGGGCCATGATCCTAGGAAGGAAGGCGACCTCTTCTTTTCAGAGCGTTTTCCTTTTCGTTCCTTTTTCTTTGTGCAAGTTACATGGAAGGGGACCAACATTATTCCCCCACTTGGGTAGATTAGATCTCCCCAGGCCATGTGGTGGGGTCATCTTACTAGATCTTGCTTGGTTTGTTGTTGCATGGATTGGGGGCACGTTGTGGGGGTGGATTCATCTCAGTGGGTGCTGTCCAGTTGTCGCAAATGCGTGATCTTTTGTGAACCGTGCCTGTGCTCGGTGTTTGGTGGCTAACCATCCTTGTCCGCCACGTACCTTCTCATGTAAAAGTTCTAGCTCTTCTAGCAGAGCTAGCAGTGCTGGCTCGTGACTTCCAAAACATCAGTAACTTTTGTGATTGATGGGTGTTCATCTGGTTTAGCTTTCACTGTGTAGTTTGGCAGGGAGCGTAAAGGTAAGTAAGTACCTTTATTCAGAAGTGAATAGGAACATAATATACCACTTTATTCAAGATGAGTCAAAGACACATGTAGAAGAAATGAATAGGTCTACTGAGAGTTCCAAATCATCTATCAAATATTGAGAACTGCTGCATTTTCTTAGCTGAACAACTAGAGTCGACTGCACCGGATAACTCCAAAGTACACGGCCACATGTGATAGAAGAGCTCACGTCTCACCTCCACACACGCGTGAGCAATGCAAGTGGGATTCCCCACCAAACATACCGTACCAACAAACAAAACCTCCCTTTCTAACCTCGAGGAGGTAAAGTCGAGGGCCCAACTCCACATCCACAATACTTCACTTTATGCTTGTGGGAAGACGACGACATGGAGCATATTTTCCTCCATACATGACCTGATGCAGTTTTATATACTGCTAGATTGGCAGATTGCTAGGTTTACCAGGTAACAAACTACTCCCTTCATTTTTAAATACATGACGTTTGGCCAAACGTACAGTCAAACTTATCTAACTTTGACTAATAATATATGAAAAACTATTTAGATTGATCATGAGTGAATAATATCACTAGATTTGTCATGATAAATATTTTCATAATATAGTAATTTTGTAATTTTTTACTAACAAAATCATATGAAAAGTAATTGTCAAAGTTATATAAGTTTAACCGCACGCTTAGTCAAACGTCATATATTAAAAAATGAAAGGAGTACTAGTCTACCTGCCTGGTTCCATTAACGAAAAAGAAATGGTATAAGTACAGGCAGTATTTCCGTCTGCAGTTTGCTAGAGAAAAAAGAACATCGTGAATTCTCAGGCACACGGTGCAAAAGTTATCAAATATGAATGGAACCGATAGTTACGCCGCGAATACCTTTTCGTTCAATTTCATATACACGAGTATTTGCTTTCGGAATACAGAAACTTACACCTGCAGGAACCTCAAATCAAAACTGCTGAAATTTTAGCTCTAACTCCCATCAGAAAATACAAATAACGACTGTGATGCAAATCGGGATGTTTGTTAGCGGGCCAATAATTGCCGGTAACTTTCAGGGGTTGCTATCAAGAGGGACGTGTTAATGGGAAAACTGAGCAGACACGGGATGAGTGATCGAGTCGAAGTCTAACGAGACAGGCAGCTGAGGAAAGGGACACAGACGGGCTGAAAGCGAAGGGAGACTAGACTGCTGCTACTTAACGTGTGATGAACGAGAACGGAGGGACGGACGCAGACCGCTCCAAAGAAAATAGTTGGAAAGCGACAGGTGGAAATAAAGACCGGCTGGCCCGCCCGGACGCGGAAAGAGAGGCGGGGAAACGAACGGAGGCGACAGCGTCGCGTCACGGGCCACCACTGACAGCGACTGTGCCTGTCGCCTTCCCTCCTCTTCTCCGAAGATTTTTTTCCACGATTCGACTCCTAATGTCAATTTTAACCCCCTCCCTCCCTAGGCCAATGCTAAAAATAATACCCACCAACCCGAACTTACCACCGTACACTACGTGTGAAATCTAGACTCTAGGGTATAAATCAGATCGAGTCCTGTTCCTAGGGGCACGATGAATGGTGTTACTGTTCGCTCCTGCAGTCGGTGACGGTGTACTACTGTCTGCCGCCACGTCTAATGACGGTGTACTACTGTTCGTCGTCGCGTCATCAAATAGTATTTCACATGCACCGTCTATCAACCGACCGAGGACTACGAAGGGTGGCGACGACGATAGTTGATACTCATGTTTGAAGTTGCGTGTGTTGTTCTGCGTCGTGATTTTGTTTTCTGGTAATGTGATAATACATTTGAAGCTGCGAGTGCGAGATAAAAAAAAACAAGAATAAAAAAATCCAAAGGAAAAATATATATTTTTAAGTTCAAATAGTGTCAGAAATAATTTTTTTAATCTATTTTTTCACTTCCTCTCACGCCTCTCGCTGTAGCCTAACGACTTTCGTGCTAGGGAGGCACAGACTCCCGCCTTCTGTGACTCCAGGGCACGAGAGTGCCCTTTGTCGTGCCTCAGGCCCTTGTGGGCTGAACTTGGTCTAGTCCGTGGATTCGAATTTCACACGTGATCGTACGGTGAGAAGTCTAGCACCCTAAAGTACGACAGAGGATACTATTTTTTTTGTATTTATGTAGGAAGAGAATCAAAATTAATAGTACACTACGAGCCAAAACTCCCTCTTCTTTCTAACTTGCTTTTTTGCGCCGCCTCGTGGCGTGGTGCCGCGACCTCTGTTACGTGATTAAAGGGGCATCCTGTCCGCTCGAGCCTCTCACATCACGCCTCTGTTGCGTGTCAGCTAGTGAATGCGCCGGAGGCCCGCGCGGGGGTGGATACACCGGAGCGCGTCCGTGCGCGGGGGGGCGGTCGTCCCTCTGCCCTCCGCCGCTTCATCCTGCTCCTTCGGTGACTAGCCGTCCCTCGCCCTCTTTCTCCTTTCCTTGCTCTCTGACTTATCGCCTGCCGCTGCTTCCATGCTTTCCGCGCCGGGTCGAATGCAGGGAATATAAAAAGAAAAAAAGACGTACGCGGTACAGTATAATAATATTTATTCTGACCCCTCTTGTGTCATTCCATGGGGACAGGAGAGATGCCAGGTATGGAAGATCCGGAGAAGACAGACGGAGACATCCAAATATGGCTACTCGTAACGTAGTAGAATGTGGATAGCTGCGGTTGCGGCACCAAGCGTTCCACATGAGGAATTAGATTCCGAACAAGCTTGATAGGCATAAGCATCAGTAGCTTTTTTCATACAGGAAAGAAAAAAACGATCATTCATATTAAAAAACCGTCAGCGACCAAACTGTCGATCACGTATTGAGCAACAGACTGAAAAGATCTGAATATGCAAGCATCCAAATCAATTAATGCAACAAACGACGGCAAGGACGCGTTTAATGGTATGATGTTAGTCGTCTATAAGTTTTGTCACATAGAATTTTTAGTGACATGAGTATGTATAGTCGCTTTGTGAAGAGACAGACATATAGACATAACAAAACACTATTTTATGAGTTGTTATCTACAAATACTTTTTTCATACAATAATTATAAGATTACGGGATTCCATAGAAACAGACTGAAGAGACAAATCATTATGCAAGTCATCTTTACTCGTCTCTAGATAATATAGAGGTACAGACAAGAGTCGTCTTTACTACCGTAGATGCCCTAAACACCCATGTGCACCTTCCAGGAGGAACTAACAAGATGCTGCTAATTATGAAATCATCTGCGGCACAGCAGAACTCCGACAAAAAAAAAATTAGCTAGGAAGTTGCATAAATAAAAGCGCAGGCAGCTTAACGACCAAAAAAAAATCTTACAAATTATTCCTGATCTACTTCCATATAAGACGGCACAGCGGCAAATACACACAACGTCCTTTTAAGAACGCATTCATCACACTGCAGCTATATGCTACTAGTTATACTTCATAGTGCTACATGGTCAGCTGATATAACGCTTCCCCACAAAATACTAGTTACATCTAAATGTTATGTAAAGCTGCAGGGTGCCCAACATTGTCAACAAGGTGAAAATGGTTTATCATGGGAAACTTAAAACAAAGCAAGTGAACCTAATTACAGCGGCTTCAGATGTTTGACGAGGATCATGACTATCGCCATTCCATCTCCAAAGCCATACCCTCCTGAGTAAATTAGAAGCATGCCTGACAGCTACAAAAATCTAGCGAAGCAACTGGTGAGGCCAAGGAAAATTGTTTCAAGGAAAGCATGAAATATGGTGATCATTTACAGCAATTACAACAAAGTTTTGTTCCTCTCACAATTCACATCATCACAGGGATGAATGCATCTGAGTTGTATATTCCAGCAGGGGCGCAATACACCACCCAAGTTCCACATGCAGCTGACTCTGCAAATAGAAGAGTCATTCCTTAATTACACAAGACAAGGAGCTGCAAATGAAAAACTGAACGGGTCTGTAAAATCAGAAGCCAAGAACACACAAGCTCACTTGACAGTGAAGTCGCTGCGAACTGATCCCCTAAAGAGTTCTTACTGCCATGATAAATGCTTGTATGTAGATCTTTCTGCATCCCAACTGCCTTCCGGTTCCTTCCTTTTTATTCCAACACCTGGCATTTGGTAAATTCTTGCTTGCTCCTCCACAAAGGCGTGTGGTGGTGTGATCAAATTTTGTCTAACCGGTAAAGGCACACGTTCATCCTTTCCTTCTACATCTATACTTCCAGGGCCGGAATTAAGATCAAGTCCCTGCCTTCCCCATTTCCGACTACTGTCATGTCCACTACCTTCGGGAAGGTTTATTGCATATTGCCTTGCATGCTGGGCAGGTAATGCACCTGTTGGCCCAACAATTGACGGGGTAATTGTAGGAAAATACGAAACTCCTGGAGGTGCAGAATTGACATATGACGCCGGTCCGATTGAAAATCCAGGCGTTTGAAGGTGAACACTGGGAGCGAAAGGGAACCCTGCATATTGATATGCAGGAGGATGAAACACCATGGTTGGTGCTGTTGAAATCACTGGAGCTCTGCTGGAATCACTTCCGAATTGACCACTGTCTGCTGCAGATGCAAAAGTCCTCTGGGTTCCAGGTGTTGCCTCAATTGGGTAAGGCTGTTCTCCTCTAGCAGGCAAAAACGATTGTATAGCTACAGGAGGACAGGGGTTGGCAGAAGCAAACCATGGTGATATGTTACTCATTTCAGCATTGTTCATTCTAGCACCAGCAGCAACTTGAGGTAGGAATGATATGCTGCTTGCATTTTTAGCTACTAGGCTCCTTGGTGCAGGTTCGGTACCAGCTTCATCAAGGCTTGGTCCATTATTGAGATCAAAGTCCCTCGAGCTATTTCTATCAGTATTAGAGAAAACCCCAGGTAATGGTCTTGCAGGCATCAATGGGACTTCAACTCTGTGGGAAGCATTCGACATAAATTGGCCAATCTCTGAAACTTCATCAGCCCTATTCAAGTCAAGTTCAATGCCAGCACTTCGTACAGGGCCATCGCGACTTCTAGTAGTTCCCGATTCAGATCCAGTTGTTTGAGCGGAACTATGTGAGACATCTTCCTCAAGAACTTGGTCATCTGCCACATTTAAATCAATGTCAAGTGCTGGGCGAGACTGCTTCCCTGCAGCATCAGATACTGGAATGTCAGGTGTGGTGAGGGGCATTTCCAATATTTTCCTCGGTTCTGCACGACGAAATGCACTTGTAGCTGCTGAACCTTTCCACCCAGTCTCAGGCTTCACTCTTAGTAGGTTTTCAGGAGGAACAAAGGGTCCTTTAGCTGGAGCAGCTACTGTAATTGGAGCAGGCAGCCCACTTGAAATTTGCGATATGAATGGAGAAAGACCAGGTAAATGAATTGAAGAAGAACGTTTAACAGGAGACGTGGCTGGCTCAGACTGATGCCCCTCATCCCCAGGGATGCCTTCATTCAAGTCAAAATCAAGCTTGGCTGTAGCATTTGACTTGGCAGCTAAAGAAGAACCCTCATCTGATGAGACAACGTCCTCTTTTCCACCCGCATCATTGCTGGATTTCTCTGAACCGTGCCTTGTACTATGATCAGCTTCCTGAGATATCATACCTCCAGGTTTTACACGACTACTCGATTCACTGGAACTGTCTTTTGATTCTTTAATCTCGTTAATCCCATTTGCCGCACCAAGTGGGAATACTGCTGATACAAGTAGCTTGTTAACATCAGCTGAAATGGAAGAAGGCTGCTCCTTCTTATTGCCTTCTTTCAGCACTGTGTTACCAACCCCCAAGACTTCAGCCTTTTTCGGATCCACAGCCACTGATGACAATGAAGACTTCAAATCCAATTTACCAGCAGTACTGTCGCCACATCTATCAATGGCTTCCGAGTGATCTACTGCACCCACAAGTTGCTTCTGATCAGTTGACTTCAACAAAACATGGGCTTGTTTATCAGTAGCACATAATGACGCTTCCTCAGCTGGGAGCAATTCTGACTTTCGATTTGAAACAACCGAACGACATTGGCCGCCTAAAGTAGTACCAACAACATCAGGGCTGCCTGTACAACCATCTTCAACTTTTCCATGGACAGCACATGCCTTCGGATCTTCACCTGCAGATGAATGCATATTAGACTTCATATCAACCTTAATAAAAGCTGACTGGAAAACATTTGAGTTTTGATTACCATCACCTTGTGAATCAAATCCAGGTAGAGAAGAGCACTTGTTTGCGTGCTCCTCTTCTAGGTTTTCAGTCTTTGCAGAAGATTCAACAGCTTTGGAATCTGTACCAGATTGAGGTGATGGCCCACTAGATGTACTTTTATTGTCCTGTGATGGTAAGTTAGTCCTCTGGTGCCGTTCCTCCTTTGCAAACAAGGAAGCATCATTTTTCTCTTGCTTCTCCACGATAACTTTCTCAACATCATCTGATGGGCCTTGACGCTGAGACAGGACCACATCACATTCCACTTTTAACTTCCCAACACTGTCACCTTCACAGCCCACTTTATTTGCTGATGAATTCGTGGGTGAAGCTGATGGAGAAACCAATTCAGATTTAGATATTTCTCCAGCCACACTAGCAAGAAGATTCATTGCAGTATCATCTCCAGCTTGCAAAGAAGGACCAGCTTCGGAGTACTTGATTTCAATCAAAGCGTTCATTGGGTTGAATGAGTTTCTCCTGGTTTCACTTGTGCAGGCACCTTTCTCATTCATATATGATGAACATGCAACTCGAGATGCGCATGCATCCTTACCAGCTTCTTCAGCTGTCCTGCGATCATCCTCCAATGTAGCGCATGCTGATTTATCACCTTCCTCGGAACCTGCAGCTCCTTTAACCTCATTGCTATGCCAAGACTCAGCATTAGCATCAGAAGCTAACTGAGGCTGAGAATTTTCGGTCTTCATTTTCACCCTACGATCATTCTGTTCATGCTTATCTGCAAGCACAGGAGATGAAGATCTACTCCCGGTAACAGATGGGTCCTCAAATGAGCCTCCACTCGCACTTCTAGCAGGGCTACGTCCTGGATTTGGAAAGCGAACAATCAATCTATGGCTATTGCCGTTATCTGACGGTGTGTCACCTCCTTTCTCAGATGCCATCCCAGATTGTGATGATTTTTCCTGCAACAACGATTGATCAAGCGAGGGAGATCTTCCCGCAGTTGCTTCCTTCTGTATTCCAGAACCAAGACGGCCATTATTTGCCCTTCGATGGCCCCGCGAAGAGCTCCCAGAAGTTTTACTAGCATTGCCAGAAGCAGCAGTTGAACTTCTCGCGTCCTCCTTCCATGAAGAACCAATTGTTTTTGCATGATCACTAGAACATGACTGGCTGTTGTTCAGTGATTGGCTTGAGCTGCTGCTTTTCTCTTCTTTCACCGTTGGCAACTCGGAACCACCAGTTGCTTTGCAGGGTGGGTCCTTCAAGTTGCTTGCAGCATTTGCTGGTTGCATGTGTTGCAATTTTGAAGAGCCAGATATGACAGAATTTGACTTTGAAACAGTATCAGCCGCACCATGTTTAGCAGTCAAAACCTTTGATGAAGTAAGATGAGACACTGGGTTTTTAGGACTGGGCTCACTTGAGCCACTTCGTCTGTTTCCTGCATTAGAAATATCTGGAAACCCCGCTTTCCCTGACCAGGATACAGCTTGACCTGATACTACAGGCTTCGCCTCATTTGACTTCATTTCAGCATCAACACGCTTTTTCCAATTATCAACAAGACACTTAGCCTTCTTCTGTATCTCCAGATTTTTATGGCTGCGCAGATGATTGACAGATTTCCCAATACTGCAGCTTTGTAAGGCAGTCAGATTGATAGGCAATTTAGCCAGTGCACGAAGCAGGGCCAATAGGAGTTCTTCAATAGGCTTATCAGTTTCTTTAGGACTACTCCCTTCACCAGACTTCCCTTTGTGAGCCTCTTGAAGCCAATCATCCAACACAGGAAGGCCCCTTAGTTGCACAAATCTGACAAGGCAATCAGGACTTTCTGTAGCTGTAATAATATCAGCTAGCATTACCCGGCCGGCAAAGTCTATCTTCCATTCAGTTCGATCAAGTTGCATGAGATGGACTAGCTTCTCGACTGCTTCAGCATGCGGAAGCCCACCTTTTTCGGTTATCTTTGCGATTTCAGACTTCACATTGTCCACCTTAAATTTTCCTAGTTCACCATCGTCGGCCTTAATGGGGCGATCACGGTCTCGCTTAGCTGGATCAATTCCTTGGTCACTTCTGTCCCTCTTCTTTCCTTTAGATGAACCACAATTTTGGGCACCATCCGAGCCAGACTTTTGCTGGGCAGATGATGGACCATTTAGCTGCTTTGGTGAGCGTCCACCTGACTGCACTGCAGCATGCATTTCTAGCCTTGTTCTGTATAGAAGTCGATTTACTTCTTCCTGCCGTTCCTGGTCATAAGTTGGACACATTAAGACACAAAATATAATACAGAAAAAAGGAAGGTAACTAAAGAACTTACATTAATATAGTCCTGGTCAGTAAGCCACCATAAACGCTTGTTGACAATATCATACACGCGCCAACAAACGAATGAAGAAATTCCAGCTGGCAGCTCAACACCTTTACGTAAAAAGGAAACTTTGCAAGGATGCAGCAGTGAGACAGCTGATGTCTCGTCCTGGTGGAAAGAATAGAAGATCTCGTTTGGTGCGGCACTGAGTTGTATGCCCTTGTTAAGCTTGACGTCAGCAGGTCTATAAAGCCAACTTACACGTAACTTGGGAAAGCCTTCTTCTTTTTTCTCAATCCAGCGTATCAACCCAATGAAAGGAGGAACATCAACTGCCTGAAAAAGAGCGCAATCTCCAACTCGAAATTCACGCCCGTCCTGGAAAACCAATAAATAAATTATTATTTGTTTACGAATATAATCTTTACATTACCACAAGAACAGGGTGAACCAGAAGATAGTTTAACACTTCGGAAAGACATGTCAAAGAAAAAATAGTAGTCTCCTCGTGACAGCCAAACAGCTAACGCATGAAAAAGTTTGTTATCTAAGACGTATCAGGTTGCAAAACAACCAAATGTACGTGCAACAAGGTTTGTTTCTTAAAATTGTCAACTGATGTACAAGCAAAAGCCGTTCCAAAAAAGGTATGTTTCACATATGAATATCTAATTGGTTTATATAAAAATGATCCTGAACTAGATGAATTGACGTGTGTCAACATTAATAAAACATTGAAAATCAAATTGCAACGGAATATGCAATGGTTATTACACCAGTAAATTGGATCAACTGGAACGTACAAACCATATTCCAAATCTAACCACAAAATCTCAATTTTCCATGATTAAGAACAAGCCGTGTATGTCAATGCTTTCTACCCAAGATTAAGTTTGATTTCTTCCTTTCCTTTCTCTCTTATTTTCCTAGTTTGTAATAAAAGATCAACAATTAGTACCTCCTTGTATGCATTACATTAGCAAAACAAACAAGCAATCGAAGATATAGAAACAGTAGGTGAACTGCTTTCTTTCGATAGAGTCCAGAACAAACAAGGCACGACTTGCACCGTGTGCTGCATATGTGGTCCAAAAACACCATTGCATCCACACCATACCCAATATAATTTGCTACACCTTAGACACATACTCACTGGATACTACTTGCCCACAGATCATTGTAAAACGTCTTCAACAATATAGCGCCACTCATAACCAATAGACAAATGACACACTCAAAACAATTTTTAACACGTGCGCAAGCAAGGCCACATCTTCGCACACGCCTCACATGTGGAGTGCCAAAATTGTCAAAATGAAGTGTCCAAAGGATTACAAAGAAAACAAACTTGCACTATTTATATTTAGCACGTTAGCAACCACTGCTAGCAGGACCCACCCAATACAACTCATGTTTACTCAACCCAAAACTTCCTGACATGCCACACACTACCATGGACCGTCCCCAATCTCCTAATCAGGCGAGGAAACCTAGTTAATTTATATAGATGGAATGTTCCAATCGGAAATATAACAACGATCCGATGACACCAGCATGCTCAATTTCGTCTAAATCTCGTCAAGCTTAGCAAATCCCAAAGTGATTCCCACCAAAGGAGGCACCTTTACGAAGGAGTCTGGTGAAGCCGGACGGGGAGAATCAACACGCTCCGGCTTCTGCGCTGCTGCTGGGGGAGTCGTCGGCGCCGGTGGATAAGAGGTCGTCGGGGGTGGAGGAACAGAGGAGCGGGAAAGAGGAGAAGCTGGTCCCTGTGCCGGTGGTGGTGCTGCCTCTACGCGAGTTGCTGGCCACATGTGCCGAACGAGACGCCGCCTCTTGCCGCAACCCTCACAGCCGCCTTCGCGCCGCCCATGCATAGCCTTGCATCTTCCCAGCCGCCGATCCCTCCTCGCCGACTCCCGGCGCCGCGCTGCACCATCACCAGATCGCCGTCACCGACGCCGCTGCAGCCACCGGCGGTAACCCTAGCTCCGGAACCGTGGATCCGCGGGGCCACCCTCCATGCACCTCCGGATCACCCGAATTCGCCTCGAACGCGCCGATTTGGACGAAACGCCTCTCCGAAAACCGCAGATCGGAGCTCGAATTCGGCCGAATCGACTCCAACCGCGGGGAGATTCGACTGGAAATTTGGGGGTTCAGTGGTTGGGTCAGAGAAGGGGGCTGGGCGGGAGGTTTGGTCTCGATCTGAGGTGGGGCGGTGGAGAAGGGGAGAAAATTTTGGCGATTTGGGAAGAGAGAGAGGGGGGTTGGGAGGAGAGAGATGGTTATATGGTGCACGGCAGAGAGCAGAGACACGGCGAAGCGAGATTGGGAAGAGGATGCGGGCGTCCTTGGGGGAGGAAAGCCGGGGGGCATTTCCGACATTTCGCGCACCAGCCCGCCCGCACGAAAGACCTCTGTGCGGGACGCCGTGCGCGCCTGCGCCATCTCCTTGCTACGTGCGGTCGGCTTTAGCTCGCCGAGGTGACTGCGGGTGGGGCAGTGTTGACTTGTAGTGGGCAAGTGGTGGTGTCTGTAGTGATTTCCCTCGCGTGCTGATGTGGATGCAGTGGTCCTCGCGTCCGGGGGTGTCTCGGCTGAGTCGCTGATGTGTCGCTGACGTCTTGATCCGCAGCTTGGTGGGCCCATCGTGGTAACGAGGCGCGTAGATGGGGAGTTCGGCTGTTCGGGTGCGCGGTCGTGGTGCGCGGTTGTGAGGCGTGACGCTGGGGGCGCGATACGCCGTGGACGGCGGGGTTGGGGAGATGGCAACGGCCACCGAGTTGCCACGACTGCTTTTCACTGGCGGGTGGGGATGGGTGCTTTTCGCTGGTCCCACTTGTTTGCGGAAGCAGAGGGTGTGAGATTGTGAGGTGCTGAAGTCGACTCGATCTTTTGTTGCTTCGCCTGGGGGGAAATGGGCCTTGCGGGACCTCCGTGGTTTGCGGGTAGCGGGTAGCGGGTGGGTGTCAGCGGCTGAGACGGGTTTTTACAGCGGGTTTGGTCGCATACTCGTGTAGTCGTGTACCTGTCGACGCTGTCGTTGTCCACGCACGCGCGCACGCTAGAGAGTGAGTTTTATTGTTACTTTTTAAATATATTTTTAAAAAAATATTTTAAAGATAACTTCTTTCTGACTTTATTTTTCAATGCTAATATCTTTGGTCACGCTATCACACATGATATGATCAAACTGTAATACCACGTCATCAACCATGGTGTGACCAAACCTGTCACGATAATCTCCGAACCAACACGCGTCTGCTTTTGATTAAGTTTCACACGCCAAGACGTTATACAGAACTAAAGTGATCGAATTAAAAATAAAGTTAGTAAGATGTTATCTTTAAAATATTTTTAAAAATAGATTAAATAAAAAAAAAAGATCGCTAGGGAGAAATGGTCGATAACTCGATACGTATGTTTTCCACGGAGTAAACGTGATTACTAAAAAAGTGTAAGCGTAATAATCCTTGGAAATAGGCATTCTAGCTATCCCCCGTTTGATACTGTAGACAGTTTGCATAGTAGTGAATTAGTGATGTACTCATCGAAGCCAGTAGCATAAGAGGAGCAATACATTTCGTACCGACAAGTGACGACATAAGTAACATTAGTCACTCAAAAGGCATCAACACACTATTCAGTGAAAAACAATTATCTGAAACAAAATACATGTTCCTTCTCCATTTTCAACTCCCAGCCCTAATGTTTCTTAAATCTTCATCTCCAAGCGTGCAGTGCACATATCTGTCTTATGCAACGTGGACTCCTCACCAATTTTTATGCATCTGGATTCTGGATTACTTTGGTCTAGAGTCACTTCACAAAGATTCAAGTTCGTTACTTTCCTACCTTTCAAAGACCCCACAAAACAATGGTGTTTTTTTAGTTGGGTTATACAAAATACACGGCGGATTTTTTTTTTAGTTGCAGAAAACTGTCATTCAACCCTAACTTTTATTCGGTTATAACTATACACCCCATTATTCTTGGTTTTTCTATAACCACTAATTAACACAACAATAACCAATTACACCGTCGAAGACAACACAACATAAGGAGTGGAAAATTAGGTGCAACCCTCAATTAGTAGTCAAGACTGAAGACAAAACAAACACCAAAAATAGGGTATCACGCTGAGAAATTAAATATAGCCACTTTTAAATCGACATAGGATTCATTGGGAATTTTGACAGTGATCCAAATAATTTTTTTGTCTGTATCAAACTTACCATTGCAGCATAGTTATATATAATCTTCACGCACTCCACCGTCAAAATAGAAAATATAGCAAAGACCATCTACTACTAGGATAAACCCCTCACCATAAGCTGTTTTTTTTCGAGAATTCAACGAGGGCTTTAGCTTTCTAGGACAAAGTGACATTAAACTTGTTCAAGCAAAAAAGCATCATGTTTATGCAAACTTAGGCCCTATTTGTCTAGGCTTTTTGTCGGACTTAAAAGTAAAAAAAAACCTAGGCCTAAATAAAGAGATGGCTTTTTCATATAGCTTTAAAAAAACTTAAGCTATTTTAAGCCTAAAAGCCATAAGGTAGGAGAAAGATGTTTTTTTTTCTTTTATGGAATAAAAAATCCATTTGCCACTAAACTTCGTTGAAATTACCCTCAAAATGGCATTCCTATATAAATGCAAACCCTCTCATTATTTTCCCTCGCTTCCTTCGTTTCCTCCTGTTCTGCTCCTACTCGACGCCTCGCCTCCCCTCCCCTCCCGTTCTGCTCCCACGTGCCGACACCCCCCTCTCCTCCCATTCGGCTCCACGCCTCCTCCCCTCTCCTCCCCGTAGCCGCCGCCTCCCCACCCCTCACCTCCCCATCCCCAACGTAGCCGCCTCCCCTCCCGTCGGACGCCGCCGCCGCCTCCCCTGCCATCGGTCCATCGGATATACGCTTGTGGAAAGGACAACTGATCACATTCTTATAGACGTTCAGGGGGAGAGGGTAAGGTAAATACTACAACATCCTTTGTTCGTTAAGACAACATTGTAGCTGCCATTAATTTCAGCCCCAATTGACTATGAAATGCATTTTGTACCTGTTGAGAATCTTCTACCTCTTATTTACAAAGCAATTTCATTGTTATAATCAGGCTGGATGTTCTTGGTCTCCATGAATTTGACAGTGTGAGAAAGAATGTCTGTTGTTGTAAGGTTTCCAGATAACATCGTGAAGGTTCTTGTTAAAGGTGCTGATACTTCGATGCTTAGCACTTTGAGGAGAGGGAATGATGATGGACTTTATGATTCTTTGCAGTTTCTTCCTGTTATCAGTTTTTTTTATCATGGTTTGCAGTAATCCTTGGAGGAACTATACCTGTTAGCAGAATTTTTTATCATGGTTTGCAATACAAGGATGTATATAGAACTATACATGTTGACAGTTTTTTTTATCATGGTTTGCAATACAAGGGATGTATATATTAAGGTCAATCTTCTGTAGCTCAGGAATGTGCTAACTCAGTAGACTCAGTTAAAGAAAAGTTACAAAGTATATTATTGCATTGGCTATTTTTGGATGATTACCTACTTACGAAGTAAAAATGCAATAATAGATTCCTCTTGGCACCAGTTGCAACAAGAACTGTATATAAGGTGAGTTGCTTTCAGTGTTTTTTCTATTGTATAGATGGAACTTGTCGGTGTTTTAGAACCGATCTTACGTAAAGATTGTTTGATTCGGGGGGGTTTCAAGACTCAAATCACGAAGAAAGAGGCGATACAGTGATTTTTATACAGGTTCGGGTCTTCTCCCAGAGAGAATAACAACCCTACTCCTGTGTGTATGTATTGAGTATGCTGGATTACAAGATCAAGAGAAAGACTAGAATGAGGCGTCTTGTGCTCCTGATTCCTCTATTTCCCTCCCCGATGATTCTGCCTTTTATACAGTACTCGGAGCGTGCTGCTGTTCCTCCAATCCAAAGGGCGCCTTAATGCTTCAGATAATGGAGTCGTTACTGGACATTATTGTGGGAGTAGTAATGCCCCCACGTCGCGAGGTAGTTATCACCATGACAGAGAGTTGATTTGTGCCATTATTTCAGATAATAACAGCGTAATTTACTGTCTATATCTTTAAATATGGTGCGGAAGATTCCCTGGTCGATTAGACCCACATGTCTGTAAGCCACATCGACTAGAGACTGGTTGTAGAAGAGCTTACGACCAGGTGGTGGTTGTAGAAGAGCTTACGACCATATACTAATCGTAGGAGAGCTTACAATCAAGGCATAGTCGTAGAAAGACTTACGACTATAGGGTAGTCATAAAAGGACTTACGACTATGGGGTGGTCGTAGAAGAACTTACGATCTCCAACTTTTCTCTTACGAATATTAAGGGGTATACTCAAGAACCATATGATGTTATTATTATCCATAATATAAATTACAGATAAATAATTAAATGAGGACTATTATATCCTCGTCATCTAGCCCTCGAGCTTCAAGTGGAAATAACTTACTTGGGAAAAAAAGCAGTAGATGATCTTACGACCAGTGGATGGTCGTAGAATGGTGGTCGAAGAAAAAACTCTTCGACTGGTGTTTCATTTGACCAGAATTTGACTTGGTCAAGGAGGCTGTAGAAAGGCTTGCAACTTACAAGTGGTCGTAGGAGATCTTACGACTACCGAGTGGTCATAGTACCTTAGTCGGAAGAAAAACATTTTCGATTGCTGTTGCATTGACCAAAAGAAGACTTGGTCAAGAAGGTAATTTCGCTTGAGGTGTAAAGATAGACTCAATTTTCTCGAGCAGACAAATTTAAGAATCACAATCAATTATCACAGACTTGTCTGTTGGAGCGGTTCCTGAAGCGGTGGCAACCGTTGGGTCGCCACGTCTTTTAACCCAGGCATGCAGTTATAAATACTTACTGTAGGTGAGACTTAGGCTTTTTACCTTTTCCCAAATCACTCCTACTATTCATCAAGTTCTTGCGCTCTCCGCCGTCGATCAAATCGAGCGTTCTCCTGAAATCGTCTCAAATCCAAATCTCCGACCCTTGAGAGAAATAGCCGGAGCTGCTTCCCAGTGGGCCGAATCGGAGATGGATGCGACTAAGATAAAGGCTTTGGTCACCACCGAGAAGATCCCAACGAGCCGCCTCGGCGGATCAAGGCTCTTGGGCAAGATTATCGCCGAGGAGATTGGGCAAATCCTTGTCTTCCAGGCGTTCTGCTAGTGTGGCCTTCGATTGCCTGCTCACCCTTTCCTCACTCTTATACTCGAACACTTCGGTGTGGAGTTGATGAACCTTGTTCTCAATTCCATCACGATGTTGAGTGTGTTCATGTACTTGTGCAAGGCCTACCTGGGGATTCCGACCGACTTGGAGTTGTTCCAGTACTTCTATGGAATGACCAGACTGGTTGGAATTGCCGGTAGTTGTAGTCTGAAGCTCCACGACGGGAAGTCGAAGGAGTACATTCAGATGTTCACCCGGTCATCGTGGCCGGAATGGGAGAAGAGGTGGTTCTATTGGGAGATAACCAATGAGGACAACTTCTCCTTTGTCGGAAAGTCGGCCGCGAAGATCTCTGCTTGGGATTCGACTCCCAAGGATCTCGGTCAGATCGTCCCTTTCATTCAAGCCATCAAAGACTTGAAGGAAGAGGGGCTTACTGGATGGTACGTGGTGAAGGATTTCATTATCCGCCGTATTAGCCCTCTGAAAAAGAGGGCTCATCCCATGTGGAGGTATTTGAGGTCGCAAGACTCGACCAGAGACTACGAGGAGAGTTAGTAAACTTCCAGTCTTAGCATTCTTTTTGTTAATTTTGGATTTGGCTTATCAAAAGTTTACTTGCTTCTGCAGACATCTCACAAGAAGAGATTGACACTCAGGTCAAGCTCATTTGTGAGAAGTCCCCTCCACCAAATGTGGCGGCTCCTCAAATCTTGGCGGTCCTGTACGCTGGGGACAAGATGGAACGCCTAGAGGTAATTAAGAGTTGATTTCATCTTTAGGATCTTGTAGTCGTAGAAGAACTTACGACTAGGTACTGGTCATAGAAAAACTTACGACCAGGGGGTTGTCATAGAAAAACTTACGACAAAATGATGGTCGTAAAAAGACTTACGACTACTTTGTAATATCTCTCTTTCTGATTTCTGCAGAAAGTAGGCATGGATAACCGTCGGGACGACAAAGAAGTCGTACTGATGGTTATTAGCACGGTAGCGGAGCAGGTTGACACCCCTCTAGCCAAAAAGTGTCGGCTCATTCAAAGTCGCCGACAAGGGAGGCACAAGTTCGAGCACCGCTACTTCATCTGCGCCCTTTGCGAAATTTGCTACGGACATGGCTGCCGCAGAGGAGGCAATGGTGATCGAAGCAAACATCAATGCTCTTAAGCCCAGAGCCCCCAAGATCAAGGTACCCTTCTATTATGGCAACAAGAATTCCGCAGCTTCTGCCTCTCGTGGCTTTGTCAAGCGACTAGAAAAGAAGAACTAGAAGAGTTTTATGTCTTTTGTGAAGGAAACGGCTGAGCCAGCAGTACCTGTGGTCAAGAGCAGTGCTGCCCTTAAGGTGGTCGAGACAGGTCTCGACTATCCGGAGAGCCAGAGGCTCAAGGAGCAATGGTGCTCGTTCAACACCCACGATCAGACGTGGTCGTGGCCATTCCTCAACTTGAGTCTCGACCAGACGTGGTTGAGAAGTAGTCGAAGAAATCTTCCTTATGGAAGGTTTCTTCCAAATTCAAGATCAAGTCCGGCACACGAAGGTATGTAGAAAGATAAAAGTGCAGGAACAACATTTACCTTTTGCTTTTTACCATATAACGTGTTTCCTTTTTTGTGATCTTAGCCCGGCTCCTTTAGCCATCAAGGATGTTTCTGTCGAGGAACCCACTGCCATCTCTCTGGCAGTCGAAGAAATGACGGTGGCGGTGGTCGAAGTATCGTCCACTGACCGAGTGGTGGAAGGTGTCGTTTTTGCTGAAGCCGCTACGATCACTGAGGTGGTCGTGGAACCAAAAGCAACTGCGACCATGGGAGTGGTCGTAGAGGCTGAGGTGAGGACGACGCCTGATGTTGTGGAGGCATCAACCCAAGGCGATGGATTGTTAGGCCATCGCGCCGGGAAGGAAGTCGTCGTAGACGTTCCTCTCGGTCCTCAAGGAGGAGCTAGTGTTACCGAATCAGAAGATGAAAATATATGCCAACTTTTCTTCTAAGTTCTTTGGCCTGATTCCCACCGTGGGATCTTCTGCCCCCAGATCGCGTGCTCGGGTTCCTCACCCTAATCACATTCCCGACAGAGGAAATGTCTTCGACGATGAGAGTCTAGAAAAGGTGTGGTGGGACCGAGTCCAAGAGATCGACGAGCTGAAGAACCTCAGGAGGGTGTTGTCTTCGTTTGCTCAAACGACCATGAATGTAAGTACCTGTCGTTCGGTATTCCTATACATGACTTTTCTTGCTTTTTACTGTCTTTCTTTATGCAGAAAGCTTTGGAGAAAATTGTTACTGTTGTTGAGTACAACAGACAACTTGTTCAGCTCCGACGGTAGAAGGCGGTACTCTGCGAGCAAGCAGAGAGATGGTAAGTAACTAGTATTCATAATCATTTCATGCTTCGACTACTTATACAGTAGTTACGGGGGTTGTCGTAGAAGATCTTACAACTAGGTACTGGTTATAGAAAAAACTTACGACCAGGTACTGTCGTAGAAAGACTTACGACTAGGTTCTGATCGTAGAAGGACTTACGACCAGGGTGTTATCGTAGAAAATCTTACGACAAGGTTTCAGTCGTAGAAGAACTTACGACCACTTGTTTTATGCTGATGTCTGCTCTTTTCGTCTGTAGGTTCAAGAGCGACGAGAAATTCTTAGCTGATTCACTCGACTTTGAGAAAACCGAGACGAAAAAGCTAAGTGAGAAGAATAATGATCTCCTGAATAAGCTTCAGGAGGCAAACTCTGCAATCCAAATGTTGCAGGGACAAATAAACGGTAAGCGCTGAACTTAAAACTGCTTACGACCTTCATTTCATTTTCTAACTCTTATTATTTTTCAGAAAAAAGAGGTCGAAGTGGGGAAGCTCGAAACCGAGGTAAAAAAAAAAGACGTTGGTTCTTCACGAGATTACCCGCATCACCAAAGAAAAAGACTGAGAGGTCCAATCGTGGGAGGAGCGCCATATAAAGAGCACTGCTTCTCACGATGAGGAAGTTAAGAAGTTGGATTCTCGACTAGCTGCTAAGCAAATCTTTACGTGTGGTCAGTTTTATTTCCCTTTCGAGGTCATTTTATCTGACTGGTCTTATTCTTTTCAGAGCAAGCAGTCAAAATAAAACAACTCCGTGGGGCTTCGACTCGTAATCAGGAGGAGATGAAGTTCTTGAAGGTCAACCTCCAAGACAACATTCCTCTTTTGAACAATGTACTCGGCGGGCTTCATGCTAAGCAGATCACTCCTCGTGAAAACACGATGATTGCCCACTTGAGTGCCATTGGTGATCATGTCGGAACTTTGCAAGAGTTGGTGACCACTCTGAAGACAAACCAAGCCGATTCGATAAAGGAAGCGATCAAAGAGGGAATAAGTTTTGTTTTGGCAAAACTTAAAGCTCATGACCTCAGCCTTAATCTGCAACCCATCAAAGATGACTTCGACTGCTCTGAGGCAGAAGCGGAGCGGTTGATGACGGAGATGTAGTCGATCGGCGAGGAAGTCACGGAGGAGATGCAAATAGGATCTCCTTCGTCAGAGTAGTCTGTACTTGAATCCTGTAAAGACATATTTTTTGCTATTGATATATATAATCATTTCTTCTTCCTACAAATCATCTTGTCGAGTAGTTAGTAACTCATAAGACAATGAATGGAAAAAGAGATTAAGAGTAAGAATTGAAGTCATATTAATAACTTTATCCTAGCCCTTGACTATTTGCTTGGTTTATTTAGATAAACCGAGTGAATAGTGTAAAATGGGTCTTCTTAAAAAGAGAGGTTTATCTAACTTGCAGTTTTTCGATCTCGATTATTTTCCACTGGTCGAAAGTGTAAGAACGAGTCAACACTAGGAAGTTCCTTCTAGTGTGCAGGACCACGTGCAGAAAGGAAGGGCTTCGACTAGGTGATGTTACCTTCTTCGACCAATTTAATCAAACCAAGAACAGTCAACTTGAGTTAAATAAACGTCTGGAGTACCTTAAAAATTAATTCAACTCAATCTAGTGCACTCGGTAGGTTCGCTCTGGTAGCAAGAGTTGGAAACAGGACGACACTAGGAAGTTCCTTCTAGTGGGCAAGACCACGTGTAGAGAGGAAAGTCTTCGACTAGGTGTTGTCTCTTCCTCCGACCAGTTAAAACAACACGAGTTTACCGAAAGTAGTCGAGCAAATTGAAAAGGTGTACTCTGCTTAGTTTACTTTTCAAAAATGCGTGAATAAATAATCTAAGATACTAAGAGTTGTCTTGAAAATATTTCAACCATGTGAGTTGAACCCAAGCACTTTGTATTGGCAGCAAAAAAAGAGGAACGAGTTGACACTAGGAAGTTCTTTCTAGTGTGCTGAACCATGTGCAGAAAGGAAAGGTTTCGACTAGGTGATGTCACCATCCTTTCGACTAGTGTAAAGAAAGTTTGGGTACTGGTCGTAGAAGCACTTACGACCAGGTAATGATCGAAAAATCATCAAAGCGCTACTCAAAGTAAGACAATAAAGATAGAAAGAACCTGATACTTTATTGTATGGTTGGTCGGTTTATACATAGAATTTGCGTAACTGGTCGATGTTCCAAGAATTAGAGAGAATTTTATCGTCTTTCATTGCTAGTCGTACCAAACCTTGTCGCATAATTTCGACCACAGTGTAAGGACATTCCCACTTGGGGGGAAAGCTTGTTCTTATTAGACTAGGATTGAATTTTCCTCAATACTAAGTCACCTACAGCAAGGTTGCGAGGTTGGACCTTACGATCGTAGTATTTACGCAGGGCTTGCTGGTGGTAGACTACTGAACGGATTAAGGCTTGATTTCTCTTCTCTTCGAGCGGGTTAATGTCATCCGCTCAAAGTTGTTCTTGGATTGACTCGCTGAAAGTTTCGACCCTTGTTGATCTGATCTTTAATTCTGGTGGAAGCATGACTTCGGCACCAAAAACTAGGGAAAAAAGGTGTTTCACCTGTAGCCCGACTAGCAGTCGTACAAACTTGTGGATATCATGGGAATATGTTCATGATCTTAGGATGATGGTACAATTGACAATGCCGTTGAAGGTTTGTCGAATCACGCGTTTTTGGCGAAGTTCAAACCTATTTGTCGAGCAAGTGGCCTCTGACCGACCCAGTGGTGGTCTCGACCGGCTGAAGCGATCGAGACCGGCTTTGGGAAATCGGTCGGACCGACCATAATGAGATGTTGATTTTGAGTGGGCCAAAAATAGAGGGTGTAGGCAAGAGAGTAGTTTCTACTACACTTGGTCTCATAATTTTTGGAGCTTCCAGGCAAAAGTTATATTGGTTTGAAAATTCTAATAGGTTTCGGATTTCCAGGGAGGAAATTTGGCTAAGTCTCACTGGCGGTCGACCGCCAATGTGGCGATCAAACCGGTCGAGGGTCGAGGCGCCAAAGTGGCGGTCTGACCGGTTTTTGGTTTGTTCTTTGGCCAACTCGGTGGCGATGATTGCTTAGTTAGGTCATATTCATGGGTTTCATGGCTTATGTGTTGCATGATGCTGTTTTGACTAACGCGGGTCAAATTGTGAAGAACTTGCTCCCGGAATCGATTTCTTTGTCTATTGTTGTGCAGGTTGCTTGAAGGTCAATGACGGTCAACGGCGAGGATGATCGGGACTAAGCTTGGAGAGCTGAGGTCCAGAACTATCGAGGATGCCGGGTGAGGTCAATGGAGTCAAGCATAGCGCAAGAGGGACAAAGGTGACCGAACGGGCAGTTCGGTGCAACGGGTTGGATCAAGCGGCGCGGGGGTCGGTGCAAGTGCCATGGTGGTTTCGGTGGGAGCCGGATGGGAGAGATTTGCCGATATGATGAGAGCCACTGGATCAACCTACACGTGGCGAAGCATGGGAGGTGCTTCACGAAGATGGGACTCGGCCTTCGAAAAAGATCAAGAAGGGGTATTTTGGTAATTTTACCAAATACCGTCTTGGTGACCTTTTGCCAACCCTTGGCGCAAAACGGTGCATGGAGAAGTGGATTAGGTCAAGAGGAGATGAAGACGGCGCTTTAAAATGCGTGCGTGTGTGACCTGTTTGTGTTGGGCCTTAACGGGAGCCCATTAGTGTTAATGCTTCTAGAAAGTCTAAGCCTCCACTATAAATAGAGGAGGGAGGTGGCTGCACCTCTCTCAACCCTTTCATTACATTGTAAACCCTAGTTTTGCTTTTGTGCTTAGGGAAGGATAGTTGGAGGTTAGGGTTCTAGAGAGTTAGATTTGATTTCGTGCTCATCTATTGAGTCTTTGTCCTCCATTGATGGAGTAGCTATAAACCAATACTATATCAAATCAATCCAAAGAAAGTTCTCTCAAAGATGAGTTCATTTGCTTTCTTTCTCTCTATTTGGTGATTTTGAGTCTTTCTTTGATCTGCGAGTTTTTGCTTGGTTTCTTGCCTTGATCTAACTTGCTATGACATGTGGGAACTCATCTAGGATCATCTTGATCATGAATCACCCACGAGCAAGTCTTTAGATCATATTTCGATTTTGACTTGGTTTTTGAGCACTCTTCGTTCAAACTGAAAAAGATAGGAACTTTGGCATGGATCGATGTGATCCTTGATTGGAATAGGTTCCCAATATCTTAGAGAAGGTGTGTCTCAAATTTGGTAAGGTTTAGCCTTACGAATCAAAAGTTAGATCGATTTGAGTTTTGGTTTTCGGGCTGATTTCACTGTTCATTGGCTTGGAGGTTTGACCGTCATGTATTGAGAGGCCAGACCAATTTCCAAAGGTCAGACCGATTTCTAGTTGGAGGTCAGACCGCCCAACTCATTTAGGTTTTGAGTTTTTATGTTTTTGGTCTATTTGCTTCAAGGTTTTGATTGGATTCAATACAAGTCTTCCATTGTGTTTGTATATTGATCTTCATAGCTTTTATAGCTATTGGAGCGAAAATCGTATTGAATTCGATCAAGGTGAAAAAGAGGTTGTGCTCCTATTCACCCCTCCTTTAGTCGCCTTTTCGGTCCAACAGAACTGCCCATAATACTAAGAGTAATTCTTGTACCCAAGCCCCCGAGCGCTTGACAAGCTGGTCGAAGACTCAAGTTTTGATTCCCTACATTATTTGGTTATTCGCTCTTTCGACTGCCCCATTGCTTTGGGGATGGGCAACGGAGATGTAACATAGCTTGGTACCTAACTTGTCGCAAAATTAAAAAATTGTTTACTATTATATGTGAACGATCCTAGGATATCGAGACCCCAAGTCACAAAAGCCCAAGATAGAGGAATTGTTTGCAATGCCTAAGCCGGTTGGTGTATTTGTCTGCTATGAAACTGGCATTGTACACATTTCTTAACCAACTCTTTAGCATCGTAGAGAGCTATTGGCCAGTAAAATACTTGTCAAAAGGCTTTTCCGACAAACATTCTGTAGGAAGCATGAGTTCCACAAATGCCTCTGTGTATATCGTGAAGGAGGGTTAGTCCTTCTCTCTGCGATATGCATCGCACGAATACCCATTGAATGTCTCATTTATAGAGGACTCCTTCGACCAAAGTATACATTTCCGTCTTTCGGGATAAGCGATCCGCCTCGAGATTATCGTTGGGTATGGAACCCACCTGAAGATATTCATAGATGGGATTCATCCAGTTATCCTCGTATTCTAGATAGACTGTCTCAATAGGAGGTGTCGCCGGTGTTTCAACCAGAGACGGTTTCTGGATCTATTCCAGGAAGACTCCTTTTGGTACTTGTGATCGCCAAGAAGCTATTCGAGTAAGCTGGTCTGCAAAGAAATTATCCTTTTGAGTGATTAATTGAACCTCGAAACCGAAAAAATACTTTTCAAGATTTCGAACCTCCGATAAGTACTGAGACATGGTCGGATTAGAGCACTAGTACTCTTTTTCGACCTGATTCACGACTAGTTGAGTGTCTCCTCTCACGAGTAGTCGTCGAATCGCGAGCGCTTTCGCAGCTCGTATGCCAGCCAACAAACATTCGTATTCTACCACGTTGTTAGTGGCCTGAAAGTTTAATTGAATGGCATACTTTAAGGTCTATCCGTTAGGAGATTCCAAGACCACCCTAGCCCCCGAGCCACTTAAAGTAAGTGACCCATCAAAGTACATCGTCCACTGGTGAAAGCATCTAGGCCCCTAAAAATGGTTTTGGTAATTAATGATAATATGTGAATATGAGATTAACGTGTTTATTGAGTATTTACAATGTTAAGTCCCATTGGTGAGTTTGATGACTTAAAGATGCATGCTAAAGGACAACATGAAGATCTACATGGCTCAAAGACAAGGTACAAGTAGTCTAGGATCATTTTGTGTTTTACCGGTTTTAGGAGAAATGGTTGAAAGACCAGATTATATGTTAAATACCGTACTATTAAGAGGGATCATGACTAGTAGCTTGATAGCATGTTGTTGTGTCATTTGGATCAAATTAGGATCATGCATGCATTTGAATTTGAATTAGAAAGTCATTTGTGCAATTGACAGCACAAACGGTAGTACCGGAGTTTACAGGGCGGAACTGCCGCCTTGTGGTATGACCGCGTATCCTTCGGCGGTACTACCATGTGCCGTTCGGACCGTCTGAAATTGACATGATCGTGTGGTTTAAATGAGTGGTCCGAACGGGCCAATGAATCTGAGCCGTCCACGTGTGCAGTCCGATTGGGCCATGGTTCTCTGGATGCTTAGCGGTACGACCGGCTCTAGGTGCGGTACTACCGCAGTCCGATTGTTCCGAATTTTATTTGGCGGTATCTAATTTTTAGAGAGACCCTTTTTGGAGCTCTTATGCTCCCTTGGCAAACGGTAGTACTGGGTGTTTCTTGGCGGAACTACCGCTTTGTGGTACCGTGTGCCGTTCGGACCGTCCGAAAGTTCAAGATCGTGTGGTTTAAACGTGCGGTCCGAACGGCCCATTGCATCTGAGCCATCCGCGTGGCTAGCTTGGTTGGGTGAGCCGGTTCAAATCAGTGAAGTGGTAGTACCAGAGATTTCATGGCGGAACTACCACTCCTCGGTTGTTCCGTTTTCTCTACGGCGGTTACGTAAAATCCAGAGAAGCACTCTTTTCGGCTGAGATTGAAAACCCTGCGAACGGTAGTACCGCTCCAATGTGCGGTATGACCGGCCTTAGCGGTATGACCACATGATAGTTGGCAGTAGTACCGTGCCGCATTTAAAACGGCTATGTCAGATGAAGTTAATGCTCATGTTGTAGCCGTTACAAAGCGGTTGGTGGGATGCGGTAGTACCACACCTTGGTTGGCGGTAGTACCGTATTTCGCTAGAAAGTTGGAATTTCTCTCATAACGGTCGGATTTGGTTGTGGGGGTTATAAATACCCCTCCATCTGTGGAAGGACATATAACAGCACTTCATTTAACATCCTTAGAGCCTTGTGCATCCTCTCAACACCTAGAATACACTTGTGCATTCATTGTGAGGTGGTTGAGTTCATTCAAGTGCATTCACTCATTCTAGTTGATCCATTTGCACTTGAGTGCCGTCAAGCGAAGATCATTGGTTTATTACTCTTGGAGTTTTGCCAAACTCCTAGACGGCTTGGCAGTGATTGCACGGTGATCTCTTCAAGAAGATTGTGAAGAGGCCCGGTGTCAAGATTGTGAGTGGTTTGGTGTTCACCATCTCCAGAGCAGAGGAAGAACAACCAATAGTAATCGAGGGAAGGCTTAATTCGTGGAGTCGGTTTGATTCGTTCAAGCTTCCTAAACGTGGACTAGTGAAGACCGGCAAGTCTTCGATACCACAGGAAAAACATCATTGTCTCTATTGTGGTTAATTCTTGTCTTTACTTATTCTGCATTTACAATTCTAGCATTTATCTTGGATTAAATTGCTTAGCTAAATTTGTATCTAGTTTAGACATAATTCATAATTGACTTAATTTGTTAATTTGCTAAAAAGTTTAACAACCTCCTATTCACCCCCCTCTAGTCAGTTATCCTTGATCCTACAAGTGGTATCAGAACTTGGTCTCTCATTGTTTTAGGCTTAATCGTCTAAGAGAGAAAAGGATGGCTAGTGAGGGAATTGCTATAGGAAAGACTTCTTTGTTTGATGGTTCTAATTATGCTTATTAAAAAATTAGAATGTCAATTTATTAAAGCCCATGAGTCCAAGCATTTGAAAAATCGTAAATGAGGGTTACGTCATGCCTTTTAATCCACTAGTTCCCACGGATCAAGAGGTGCGTAATGCTCATTTAGATGCCCAAGCTATGAATGCTCTCTTTGGTGCTTTGAACGCGGATGAGTTCAATAGAGTGAGCAACTTAGAAACTGCTCATGAAATTTGGACCATCCTCTCCGAAATTGAAGCAATTTTCCCCAAGAGACTCCAAATACACACTTCTCAGGATTGAGTTTCAGGCGGTGTTTTATGAGGTTGTCGAATGTCTCCCGCAAGTCTAAAACATGATTAAGCCACTTGATGCTTTTTACGACTAGATCGTCAACATAGGCTTCCAAACTTCGGCCTAGTTGAGGTGAAAAGGTCAATTGCATCGAGCGTTGAAAAGAAGCAGCAGCATTTTTTAGACCAAATGGCATTTTGACATAACAAAATGTTCCAAATGGATTAATAAATGCGGTCTTTTCTTCATCTTCTAGACACATATTAATCTGATGTTAACCAAAATATGCGTCTAGAAAACTTAATTTTTCACAACCAGCAGTAGAATCAACCAACTAATCGATGCGAGGTAAATGGAAATCATCTTTTGGACAAGCTTAATTAAGATCAGTGAAGTCTACACACATTCGCCACTTACCATTAGACTTTCTAACCATTATAGGGTTGGCCAACCACTCTGGGTGGTCGACTTCTCTTATAAAGCCTGTATTAAGTAGCTTGTCCAATTCTGACCTTATAGTATTTCGTGGATTAGTTGCAAATATCTGTAATTTTTATTTTATGGGTACTTTGTCAGGCCGTAGAGCTAGCCTGTGCTCGATCACTTTCCTGGGGACTCTGGGCATGTTGGATGCTTGCCACGCGAAGACATATGCGTTTGCCTGGAGGAAAGCGATGTGGGCGTCTTCCTATTTGGGGTCGGAAGTATCCCCGATACGAACAGTCTTCGAGGGCTCCTCTGATTCAAAGGAATCTCCTTGACACAGTCGTTCGGCTTAGGTGCGACTTTTTAGGCTTCACTACTTGGTCAAGGTCGCCTTTTTTTTCTTCTCGAGCCGGTATCCGCCAACCATTTCGAGGGACCGACGATCACACGTGTGCGCTATCTTTTTGTCACAATGAATTGTGATCACTCCTTTGGGACCTGACATTTTAAGACATTGATACCCATAATGAGTAGCGATTAAGAATTTTGCCAAAGTTGGTTATCTGAGTATGGCGTTATATGCCGTATCGAAATCGACCACATCAAAGGAGATCTTCTCTGTCTTGAAATTACTTGAAAAACCAAATGTTAAAGGAAGAGAAACTTGGCCAATAGGTTTGGCCGAAGACCCCGGTACAATTCCATGAAAAGTGTATCGTATCGGTCTTACCTTGGTCCTGGGTACTTACATCTCGTCCAGGGTACTCGTAAACAGAAAGTTTAACGAGTTACCACCATCAATCAACACTCGATTTACTCGATAGTTATTGATGGTGGGCTCGAGCACGATCGAAAAATGACTTGGTCGAGTGGAAGGAATCGGGCAGTCACCCTTCTCGAAGGAGATGGTGACTTTTGACCACTTGGCAGTTTATTAAGAAGAGGAGGGTCAGTGGAGTTTACCTCGCGTTCGACAGTGTTAAACTGTCGTCTTGACTCGTATGCCGATGATCCCCCACAGATATGTTCGATGGTGTGCTCGGGATCTTGGAATGGCATCTCCTCCTCGTCGTCAGACTGCGTACAACCACTCGATTGCCCTACCTCTTCGAGGGTAGGAAGTGGTCTTTTGCCATTGTAGTAGTCCTCGAGTTTTCGTTGGAAAACTCGGCAGTTGCGATGGTCTTGGTCTTCCTTTTTATGGAAATGACACCACCTAAGCTTATCGTTCTTCCGCTTGGGGCGCTTACCTTTGCCTCGATCAGAGCATGGCTTGGAGCATTGAGGATTTTTATCGCTCATAGCCAAGACCTCCTTGGAACTGTTGGCTTGAAGCTTTTGGCCCTTTGTCGTGTTCTTGAATTTCTTGGCCTTCTTATCCTTCTTCTTACCACTGTCTCCCACCTCTTGAGGAACTTTATCGTCTTGATCAATAGTGTTGTTCCACTCGACCGCTTCAGTAGTGGTAGCATACCGATCGGCTATCTCAAAGAGTTCGGCGACAGTGGCGGGAGGATTCAAGACGATGTCCTCCGTGATCTTTCTACTACGGACTCCCTGCTTGAAAGCTCTGATGATAGAAGAATCAAAAACCTCAGGAATGGAATTTTGAACCTGACTGAAGCGTCGAATGAATTGGCACAGAGTCTCGTGGTCATTTTGTCTCATCTTGTGCAGGTCGTCGTCTTTCCCAGGGCGATGGTAGGTGCATTGGAAATTCGCCAGTAGGAGGTCGCAAAGGCACTGCCATGAATAAATCGACTCAAGTTGCCATTACATGCTCTCCTCCTCGAGCACAGTATGAAGGTAATTTGCCATTACATGCTCTCCTCCTCCTGCAACTCAGACATCAGTTGTATAGATCTAGAGAAATTCAATGGGGTTTTGAGATCCATCAAACTTCTCCATGTTCACTGGTCGAAACCGAGGTGGCCAGCGAACTGCTCGGAGGTTGGGTGGGAAGGCCCGACATCCGGTAATAACTTCTTGATGCCTTCTTTGCAGAAAAGAAGTATTGACGTCACTAGGCGATCGTACGCGACGATACCCGGTCATAGGTGGACCCGACCTGTGGTGGGTCTCAACCCTATGAGGGGAATACTCCCCGTATTCCATCTGCTATCGTAGACTTTTAGGTTGGAGTGGTGATCGATCACCTCTCCCTGGGAGCTTGTTGGTCTTCAAGCGTTCGAGGAACTTTCCTTCGATTGGAGCGAAGGTCAGGAGAGTGTTGTGACTGGTTGTCACGGTGATCTCTATGTGGTGAGTTTTTCGAATGACTGGAAGCAGATGAGGTCGTACCACCATGATTTCTAGGTTAAAGTCGACGAGGGTGCTCAAGCTTGGCCATCGTGCTTCGAAGCCTTTACGTGATCTCTTCAGCAAAGAGGTCGTAGCCTGTCGTTCAAGCAAGCTCTTGAGATGGGTTCTCGAGAAGATCATTGATGCACTGGAGTTCTTGAGCTTCCTCTGGCCGATAATGAACGCATCCAGACGGATTTTTCTGAGCTGCGATTATTCTCTGTTGGGTTACCTCAGGAGCATCTATACTAGAGCCTCGAGCTTGCCTCAGTGGAGTACGAGTATTTCGAGAATCACCCTGATACTCATCAGAGTGTTGGCTCTATTCATCACCGGAGGTGTCCTCGTCATTGCCACGAGGGGTTGCAGCGTGTGATCGTAGGGGGGTATCCTCAGTCCTATCTCTTGGAGAGCGATCATCACCTAAGGGAAGGACGAAGACCTACTGTTGATGATCTCCACCTGCGCTTAAGGCCTCCTCGCTTGAGGTGTAGCCAAGACACACCATCTGGCGACTTGGAGCAAAACCCTCCATGAAGGGGAATTCTGGGTTTTAACCATCTCCGTTCGCAAGTGAGCCATGTGATGGGATGGTCGAATCCACAGGAAAAGCATGTTCGCCCCCCTTCTTCGTGGGGCTAACCTGAGAGAGATGACCACCAGGTGTTGATGAAGCTCCAGAATGATTGCCTCTAGGACTTGTCGTGCCAGATCGTACTGTCTCAGACGGACTTGAACACTTGGAGAGAGAACCCTCGCCATGCTCTGAGTCTGTCCTAGTGTGGTCCTGATTGTGGTCGAATTGACCCTTGCTGTTTTAGGAAGTTGGTTCCTCATCCAGACGTAATGTTGCAGGGGATAGGGATCCCTCCTCAACTCTAACGGTGGTATGGTCTCCTGGGGAATGATCTCCAGAGGTGGCATCACCATCGGATGATGCAATACTCGGCTCGTAGTTGAAACCGACATCCATGTCGATATCTGCGTAATCGGCCAAGTCGAACCAGTTCTCCTCGTTCCACTCTCCTGCCATGAGAGCATTAGAGTTGGAAAAGAGCAAAGAAAGTTGGTGACTCGAAGATCTCCACGGTCGGCGCCAACTGTCGGTATTTTAGAACCGAACTTACGTAAAGATTGTTTGATTTGGGGGGTCTCCAAGACTCAAATCACACAAAGAGAGGCGACACGGAGATTTTTATACAGGTTCGGGCCTTCTCCTAGAGAGAATAACAACCCTACTCCTGTGTGTATGTATTGAGTATGCTGGATTACAAGATCAAGAGAAATACTAGAATGAGGCGTCTTGTGCTCCTGATTCCTCTCTTTCCCTCCCTGATGATTCTATCTTTTATACAAGATTTCGAGCGTCGGTCATTGCTCCTCCAAATTCAAAGGGCGCTTTAATGCTTCGAGATAATGGAGCCAAGCATCGAGAATATTGTGGGAGTAGTAACGTCCCAACGTCGCGAGACAGTTATTACCATGACAGGGAGTTGATTCGTGCCATTATTCCAAAGAATAACAGCATAGTTTACTGCTTATATCTTTAAATATGGTGCGGAAGATTCCCTGGTCGATTAGACCCATATGTCTGTAAGCCACATCGACTAGAGACTGGTCATAGAAGAGCTTACGATCGGGTGGTAGTCGTAGAAGAGCTTACAACCATATACTAATCGTAGGAGAGCTTACGATCAAGGCATAGTCGTAGAAAGACTTACGACTATGTGGTAGTCGTAGAAGGATTTACGACTATGGGGTAGTCGTAGAAAAACTTATGACCTCCAGCTTCTCCCTTACGAATATTAAGGGGTATACTCAAGAACTATATGACGTCATTATTATCCATAATATGAATTACATATAAATAATTAAATGGGGATTGTTATATCCTCATCAGAACTAGTTGCTATGAGCAAGGCAAATTGGGATACATTTGGCAACATGGCATTTTGTTAGATTCGTGTTGAGGAAGTTGGTGCTGGAAATAGACCATTGGGATGTTTGAATACCACGGGTTACAAGAAACACCAAAAGAAGTTCTTTGAAAGGACATGGAAAAAGCACGACAAAAAACAACTAAAAAAATAAGTGGGAAGCATTGAAGAATGAATACAACTTGTGGAATGATTTGAAACAAAAACCAACTGGGCTAGGTTAGGATCATAAAAAAGGAACTATTTTCTACATATGATGCTTGGTGGAAGGAGCACAAGGTAGTCATCTGATAAACGTCTATTTATTAATGTGTATGATCTCATTTTTAACAATCGCATAGGTGCAATTGATGGCATACATGTACTTGTTGTTGTTCCAGCGGATGAGCAAGTTGCCTACACCGGTCGCCCACACCGGTTGCCATGGATATACGTCTCGAAATGTAATAGCAGTGTGTGACTTTGACTTGAGGTTTACCTTTGTTGTTGTCGGATGACCAGGTTCAGCGCAAGACACAAGGATTTTCAAAAACACTTTAGACAAGTATTCGAACCGGTTTCCAAATCCTCCTGAAGGATTTTCAATAGCACTTTGGACAAGTATTCGAATCTTGTTGGCTTTGCCAAGTTACAAACTGAAGGTTCAAACGAAAATGATAATTGCATGTATGGTGCTACAAAACTTCATCTGAGATAGTGCTTTACATGATGAACTTTTTGAGAGATGTGATTTTGACGAAGATTATGATCCAAACGATACACAAACTGGATCGTTTGGAGGGCACAGTGTCAATGGACTAGCAATCGATGGAGATATGAGTATCTTTCATGATAGTATTGTTACTTCTTTAATGGCCACAAGAGGATAAATAGATTACATTAATATGATATATACATGTTACAGTGACAAGATAATTGCATCATATATGATCAAATATTATTTTGTTACTGTGTTATTTTGTTTGGTTGGCTGATATTTGCCTTTTTATATTAATTTCTTTCGTTACGCAATGTCCAAAATAAATACACGCATGCAAGTACGAGCGATATATTGCTATGAATAGGTTGTTTGTTATACTCCGGTCTTCTTAGATATACATCTCCGATAGATATCGAGATTTGCAAATTATTTGGATAGGCCATGGTACACACATGCATGAATGTACGAGCGAAATATATTTTGTTTCATATGTACACATGAACGTATCATCATATTTTTAGATCCCATGAAAAAATTCAGTTTAAATACATGCTTAACACGATCCTTTAAACCGTTAAGGGCAATTCAGACTCTTTATCATTCACACACAACTTAATAAGCCAAAATCCTATAAAAAAAACCAGATTACCAAACAATAAAGTTTGGCTTAAAAGCTCAGGGGCCCTGTTTGTTTAGGCTTAGGCCTTTTGGCTTATAGTTTAAAGCCAGTTTTTTTGGCTTAATAAGCTTATAAGCCCCTTAGCTTTTAAGCCAAGCTTTGTTGTTTGGTAATCTGGCTTTTTATAGAATGTTGGCTTATTGAGTTGTGTTTGAAGGATAAAAAGTCTGAATTGCCCTTGAGAGTTTAAAGGATATTTTTAAGCATGTATTTAAACTTATTTTTATATGGGTTTAAAGCCAACAAGATTCTCCATTTCATCTTCAACACGCCAATTGCACGCTCAATCAAGGTCGTACTGTAGAACAAAACAAATGCAATAAAGCAAAGTTGTTTGACCTTCCAGTTTTCGTAACCATTTCCGTTTTAGTCTAAAACCAGCTCAAAGGAGAAATTCGTAGTCTTCAACTCAGTGGTACAGATCAGGGCATCTCAACAACTACTTGTTTGGATCTGAATACAAATCCTTAAGATTTAGATCAAATTTGAACCAAGTTCCAAAAATTCCCAGAGCATTCCTCCTCATCCAAACACCCCTGGATATCCTAATAATTCTCAAGAGAATCCCCCCTATCCAAACATCACCTAAAGTAATATACATTGATCATCTTTAGTGCTGCTGTCAGGATTAGGGCATCACAAGAACAAAGCTTAAGGAAAGAGGATACATTTGAGTACAATGTGCTTTATAGTACTGAAAACAAGGAACAGAAAAGAGGACATTATACAATTACTAGGGGGAGTACACAAGCAGCAACATATGTCGAACAAAACCTAATAAGATCTGGTGATTTACTCACTTGAAATGTCAGAAAAGATGATGCGCAACATTACATTACTGATCCATAATTTGGTAAAAGGGGAAGAAAAAGACAGCAGATAATTGACGATGGCTAAGAATAAGTTCATGTACATGTTGTATCTTTGGAACAAGTTGCTGGATAACATCTGACTTCAAGCGTTTAAGAATAAATGGCCCTAAAATGGACTTGATACGCGAAATTAGCTCATGATCTTCTGCATTCAATAGCTTCTTCTGATCAACATCTTTAGTGGCAAATAAATTAGGCATCATGAACTCCAATAATGACCATAGCTCCTGCAGATCATATGAAATCCAAGAGCAGCTTCACATAAGAAAGTGCCCAACTTGTGATAATTTAAGATAAAGGAAATAAAGTTTAAGCAGTTGGAATGACTACTTCAAAGGACTGCTGATGGAAAGCCATCAGAATGGTGCTTAATAATCAATATAAGTAATCAGGAACCATCAATCCATCAGTTAAAAAAATGATGTACAATGAACAACATTAACATGCAAGCACTATGCAAAAAAAATGGGAACTTAAGATCCTGAATTGCTGATTGATTTCAAGTAATAGGGCTAAGTGTATGATCTTGAGGAAGTTTAAACTGTAGTGCTAGTTAGAAATTCTCAGTTGACTTGCTGGTGGTGCATCTTCTTCGTCCAAGGGGCGGCGGCGGTGTCGCGAGGTGGCGTCGGGTAGGGGGTGAGGTGACTGGCGTTAGGGGAGAGGCGGTGGTGTTGGGGAGAGAGTGGAAGCGGTGGCGGCGAAGCGGCATTAGGGCAGCGATCTGGCGGCATTAGGGTGGGGAGGAGGTGGCGGCGTTAGGTAGGGTAGCAGAAGCGGCGTTGAAGCGTCGAGAGGATCTGGCGACGTTGGGGGCGTGAGGAGGCGGCGACGTTGAAGCGTCGAGAGGATCTGATGGCGTTAGGGGTGGGGAGGCGGTGGCGTTGGCGTTAGGAGATGAGAGGGGAGGCGGCAGGTAGAGGCGGTGGTGTTGGGGAGGAAGCGGCGGGTGTGGGGCCGAACAGAGCCGAGTCGGTGTGGGCCGAATGGGTGAAAAAGAACGGAAAAAATGAGAAGGTTTTCACTTATATATGAATGACATTTTGAGGGTAATTTTAACGAAGTTTAGTGGCAAAGTAATATTTCATTCTGCAAAAGCCAAAAAAAGCACATCCCTCACAGCTTATGGCTTTAGGCTTAAAATGGCTTAAGCTTTTTATAAGTTGGATTAAAAAACCACACCTTTGTTTAGGTTTAGGTTTAGGTTTTTTGCTTTTAAGCCAGACAAAAAGCCTAAACAAATAAGGCCATAAACTGATTAAGCCAAAAAGCTGACTTTAAGCTATAAACAAAAAGTCGACTAAAAACAGGGTCTTAGGGCCTATTTGGTTCTTGATCCCAGGTAGCCATACTAAAATTTTGGTAATGTTAAAATCCGGGCAATGCCAAAACATGAGCAAAAAAAATATTGTTTAGATTGTAGTCATACTAATCCTCGGGCAATGCTAAAATTGATGTGTTTGGATTGTAATCATACCAAAATTTGCCAAAAATGTGAGTATGACATGTGGGGTCCGCATGACATATATTATTTTTTGCACCAAAATATGCCAACAGTGGTCTTATTTTATTGATAAAATGACAAGGAACACAACGGTTCAAACGGATCATAAATCAGATACTCAGTTTAAGAAATATGAGCATTTGAAACTGATTAATCAAACTAATGAAGCAATTAATGCTTTAGCCCAATACAATCACCATTTGACACCTAGCAAGCTCATTGGCTGGTTGCTTGCCAAATTTTTGGTCACTGTTTTGGCCGCCCAAAATCTGCTCAGGATTTGTGTTGGAAAATTTTGGCTTTACCAAAATTTTAAAGGCATGCTAATTTTTTGATAACAAAACAAATGTTAGCCAAAATATTGAGGTATTACCAAATATTTGGCTTGACTACTTGATGCTCCAATCCAAACAGGCCCTTAAGCTTCGATTATTTTAGCCGAGGCTTCAGGGCCTAAGATCCAAACAGTCTGAGTTCGGGCTTTAAGCCCGAATACAGGCAGGCCGCTGAGTTTTTCTCTCAAGTCCTCACCAGTCATCATCCCCAAGTTTTTTCACTGGCACGCGCGTCGCCCCGCAGAGTTTCTGCTGGGCTCCGAAACCCCGCAGAGCTCGCACTCCTCCGCCCCCACTCACCTCACCCCGCCCACCTCCTCCCATCCACCACCTGCGGCGGCGGCGACATGGAGGTCGGCGGCGAGGAGTTCGCGATCGGCGTGGTGATCTCCGTGAAGACCACCCTCGGCGAGGAGTTCGAGGGCCAGATCGTCTCCTTCGACCGCCCCACCAACCTCCTCGCCATCCATATCCTTCCCGAATCGCTTTTGCTCCCGCCCCTCCATCCCCTTGTTTTGTACTTCTTTGTCCCTCTGTTTGTATGCGGTGCCTGGTTATTTTGTTTCCATGACGGCGTAGATCACAGGAGGGCGTGGGGAGGGCGGAGAGGGGGGAGCGGCGGAACGTGAGGGTGCTCAAGGCGGACTACATCCGGGAGTTCTCCGTGGTCGGCAAGGCCGACGATCCGCTGGACCCGGCCGGCTGTGTGCTCGACCTCGCCGCCATCCACGCCCGGGAGGAGGCCGCCCTCAGGTGCGTCATACTCTATCTCGAACCTTCTTTGTACTATTTAGTCAGAGCTAGTTAGGCATGTGATGTCTATTTGTTAGGTTGCTTAGGTTTAAGATGCGGTCATGATTGGATCATACAACTCGGGAAAACATGTATAAAGCGACATCGTTTCGGATACTAGTTACTGTAAATGTGAAATTTGTGTTTGAGAAAAAAAAAGCAATAAAAACCCAAGATAATTTTTTTTTCGTATTCCTCCATTGACTAATACTATTGTAGTTGTTCCAAAACTGGATCTGACTCTTCTAGTTGGTACAAGCGATACTGGTATAGTGTCTGGACGAAAAAAGTGATAGCAAGTGAAGAACAAATGGTTGCCTGAAAACGGGAGAACTAGAGGAAAGCCACCCGACATAATGAAATGGTTTATACTGTTTGGATGGTTCTAAAGATCTTGGGCTCTTGGCCTTTCATCAAGAGAATAAAGGATTGACATTGGACGTGTCAACTAAAGGAAATAATTTGGAACTGGTCTTGATACTATGGATTAGAATAGAGCAATCAGTTTGGTAATTGGTATTTGGGTTGGAGATTCATAGTTTGTGGTCTTTGGGCTCTCCTATCATTAAATGATCAGAGCTGTGTTGCCTTTTTTTGGTAACTAAGCAAAAGAATGGATTTTAAAACCTGGTGAGCTGTCTAACTTTCATAGCATGGTATTGGCTATTTGAGAACTCAAGGAGAATTGAAAATGGCATATATATATATATATATATATATATATATATATATATATAGTCGGGGGATTGGGGCATTTTGGTTCCAGAGTTTGTCCTTTCGTTCTGATCGAGGTTAGTATCCTCTGACATGCAACATTGGAACGACCGAATGCAACCTGTAAATGACTTGCAAATTAGCTGCCGAACTTGCATTATTCACCTATTTGAGAAAATTAGGTTTCAAAATTAGCCCTTTTCTTTTGCCATGCTGGAGATGGATGGTGTTCACTTTGAGGCCTCACATTGTTTTTTGTCATGGCTTGACCCCCTACAAGTGTATAAATTATAGTTTGAATATTTCATTTTGGTTATATGCTCTTAATAGAACAATTAAGATGAGCTAAATTACGAAGTTAAGCAAATGGTTGCTTTTAAGCCACTTCTTAAGAGTCTTTTGGGTTTTCTTGCTGTTAACTTGATAGATGATGCCTGACTTGAGACCGAAAGTTAAGTTACTAGCTTTTGGGTGTCTTTATGAGTTGACGGAAGCTACCATATATGGGGATGTTATAATAGTCGGGTGATTGGTGTTAAATTATAGTGAAAATTGGTCAACAGGTAATGTTGTTGACTAATGATGTGTATGGATTGCAACCAATGTATCTCTATGATGCTGGTTTGATTTTGAAGAGCTAGCAAATGGTTGATTGATCATTTTGCTTATTACTGTGGGCATTATGGATTTTTCACTCAGGAGCCTTTTTTGGTGCAATGGTTTCAAGTTAAAACTTTTATGGTGATATGTCGCATCAAGCTTATTCTTACTATTTACAAGCTGAGAATTAGCTTGCATGCTGCTGTCTTCCGCACTGTGACATATTGGGTTCTCACACTGCATGCAATGATGTGTAGGCAAGCTGAGATTGAAGCCGAAAGAATTGGTGTCGGTGTCACCCCAGAAGCTCAAAGTATATTTGATGCGTTGTCCAAGACGTAAGTTTGACCTTTCATTATATTCTTTTCAAGGATATTCATGCTTTTGCCCATGTTGCTATGAAGTAGCATTTATTTTTTAATCCCATAGTTGCCACATCTGATTTTCAGGACACACATAAGTTTTTTTTGGTCTCTACGTTGGTCAAATCTTTGTCAGTTTCACATTTGATACTATATATATATTCTTTCTCTCCCCCCATCTGTGTGTGTGTATGTGTATGTGTGTGTGGGGTGTGCGTGTGTGTTGGGGGGTGGGGGGGTCCACTTTGTTCACAAATGATAATGAACTGGTATTTTTCCAAACTTCCCATGGGATACTTACTCTGTAAGTGTATTCTCAAGACAGCTTTCTTCATTGGCAACTTTGTATTTCAAAAACGGAAGCAAAGATACAAGCCTGAGATTTCTGTATTTACTGTGGAGGCGCCTGTAGTCTTTTGCCTTTCGGTTTTCTCAAAAGCTGGAGGAACGTCCTTATGTAAAACCTTACTGATATCTGTCACAACTTGTTTCTGAATTTTTTTAATTAAAAAGACTCTTTGCCGTGTTTAATTCATGCTACTTCCAGGTAGGGGTGTCAACGGATCGAATACGAATAGAATAGTGGTCTTCCTGTATTCGTATTTTCTAAATACGAATACAAATTCTAATATTGTTGAACACGAATACGAATCGAATGTTGTAACATATACGAATCGAATACCTACTCAATTCGGTCGGATTCGGATATCCTCATAACTTATATAATGACAAGATATTTATGATACATTATCCTCATACATAGCACACTTAATCATTCTAATTTATCTATTTCACCTAAAAACATGAACTCACATTATACGAAAAATACTCGTCCAACTAATTAGCCATACTGCAATAAAATATGTATATTGTTTTATCGAATTCGAATACAAATACGAATAGTGTGGATAAAATAACACTTCAGATGGCAAAAATCCACACCATATTCGTATCCATATTTTTTATGCGAATACGAATATGAATAGGGGAGAAATTGTTAATCTGATGGGAAAATCTAAACCATATTCGTATCCTATCAAATACGGTAGTCGAATAAAACGGATAATTTGTATTCGATTGACACCTCTACTTCCAGGTGTGCTAAAATGGTAGCTCTTTACACAGAGCAATACTTTGCTTCGAGTTGGTGTCCCCAGCTTGTCGCTTTTATTTCCTGTTTGTTTCTCTGTCCTGTAAGACTGGTGCTGGTGGAGGCTTTCAAATAAAGCTGGCAAGATTTTGTTTTTGGTATATAAAAGTATTGCAAAACTGACATTTCCTCATTTTCTTGGAATGGGTTTAAGACTAATCAGCATCAGCCTATGTCCTTGAGAAGTATTCAATTGTGGTAAGAGACGCTGTTTAGGTGAGACCATGAAATGCAATTGTTTTCTGTACTTTAGGCAAGATTGCAGTACCTTGCATTTTTTTCCATAGCAATCGTTTTATGTTAATGTGGTTTGCTCTATTTTGTTTGCAACAAATTGATTTTTCTTTATGTGGTTTGCTCTAGTTTGTTCACAAGGTTTCTTTCTATATGGTTTGCTAGAAGTTTAGAGCTTTTCTACATTATGTAACTCTGTTGGAGATGCTATATATGTTCATCGGTTTCTCTACCAGTTAGTGGTCCTAATGTGTTGCACCATTGTTGCAAATGTTTGGCGTATTTGAAAATCTAATGAAACTTTGCTTTCTTTTCTTTTATCTCTAGTTCTGTATATACACAGATAACAAATTATATTGTTCCATCAGGCTTCCGGTTCAGTGGGACAAGGCTGACATTGTTGTATTGAAGGAGGTTCGTGTGTGCAGTCCATACCTGCCTGAAAATGTCAGCGGAGGAACATCAGCTGCAAATGAACGAGTTAAGAAAGTGGTAATGCTTCTATGCTTGTAGATCAATTTTTGTATTTTCAAACATCTGCACCAGGAAAATGACTAATTATTGTTTAATAACCTTGTTTTCTTTTGGGGGTGTGTGTGTGTTTCTTGCAGCTTGACTTTGAAAGGAAAAGACTACATGTGCGTGTACCTGGCCAATTCTAACTTATTCGGCTTGACAAATTTTTGCATGAACCCCCCCTTGTGCTCTATTTCAAAGACTGCCCTCCTTTGTTTAATTTCATCAATTGACTTTTCTAAAATTTGTTTCAGCAAAATCTCTGTTTTCATAAACTATCACATCAACCAGCTAATTCTAAAATCTGTGATAGATGTCAAATGTCATTTCGATAAATTGTAACACTCTGCTGGTTATTCAATTGCTGACAGTAAAGAGGGATTTGACTGAAGCAAACTAAGTAGAAACGAAAATCCATTGATGACATTGAAAGAAGGGGATGTTCTATATATAATAATATCTAAGAAAAGGCAGGGTGCTAAGGTAAAAATTACTCTCATCGGACTTTCTATTACTTATGCTGGGGAACTAATAATTCCAGCTTGTTCTGTTATACAGTTATACTTCTTGCTTAGTTCCAACTACAAAATGTAGGATAGGAATGGAATTTTCCATTACATTGTATGCGGCTTGCAAAGTGAAAGATGCAAGCATGTAATTTTATTGAGTTGCTTAGCCATATGTAGGAGCGTTCAATCTGGTTATTTTTATTAAATGTGACAGATTTGCGTTCGTGGTTTCGTGATACAATGCATAAAGAACTGCTATAGCATTCTGGTGGCTTAGATTCTATAGATGCATACATAACTCAACTGTATACGATATGAGATCACACTGTTTTCTTCAAAAAGAAGCTGCAAAGACAAGCTAAATGACATAAGCCGATAAGGGAAATTGGGTTGCATCACATAGTTCTCACTGTTAGGATAGCTTTTAGGATCTCAGGCATTTGGCCCAACGGCCAAATGCCACCTTTTGATCCAGCTTCGATCGGGCGCCCGATGAATTGGTGGTGGGCCCTGTCGCCAGCCATATAAAAGAGAGGTGGGGTCAGGGCGGCATAAGACGAGGTTCACCGTCGCCACAAACCCCAAACAAAACCCTAGATCCGATCTAAGAGGGTGCTCCAAATGACGGAAGCACCACCGCCAGATCGCCATGCCCGAACTAACCGTCCGACGCGGAGGAGGAGGAGTTAACCCATCGCGGCACGCTCGGTGAAATCTGCGCCGCAGACGGCGGACAATGACGGCCGGAGAAGAGCGCGGCTCTCTCCCAAGTGGCGGCGTGTCGGCATGATCTGGCGGTGGTGCTTCCGTCATTGAGCGCCTCTTAGATCGGATCTAGGGTTTTGTTTGGGGTTTATGGCAAGACGGTGAACCTCGCCTTATGTGCCGCCTCACCCCACCTCTCTTTATATATGGCGCCATGACAGGGCCCACCACCATCATGCTGCGCCCGATCAGCATGGTTAAAGGTGGCATTTGGTCAGTTGGGCAAAATGCCCGAGATCACTCTAACATTCTCCCCTTGATCTCAATCTATACTTTATCTTTAATTACTTTTGACTTTACACATTCCATCACAGATTAGTGCATAGAACATGTCTCATCGTCACGGTCAATCGCCGATAGATTCAACACTACAATACACCTCTCATCTTCAAATAGTTACTTTAATCTTTTGGGCCATCTTTTAGTCCAGAATCATAGGCTTTCCTTAAACCCATGCTGGCTACATGTTCTCTGAACATGTTGGGTGGTAAGCCTTTAGTAAGCGGATCCGCTAGCATTTTTAAGTACTTATATGCTCAAGACTTATAATTTGATCCCTAACTTTATCTTTCACAACATAGTACTTTATGTCAATGTGTTTGGCAAAGACCACTTGACTTATTGTTGTGGGCATACGTTCTCATGGGTTCATTATCGCAATACAACTTAAGTGGTCTATTGATGTCGCCAACCACTTTCAAACCGGTATGAACTTCTTTAGCCAGCTTCACCGCCTCGTAGCCTCATAACATGCTACAAACTCGGCATACATTGTGGACGATGTAGTGACGGTTTGCTTTGAGCTTTTCCACGATATAGCTCCTCCCGCGAGAGTGAACACATATCCGGATGTAGACTTTCTATCATCTCCGCAAAATCGAATCAGATACCCCACTATATGAAGTGAATCGGATCTTCAGATGTCATCATGAGGCCTTTTGTTCCTTGCAAATAACGCAAGACTTTCTTTATCAATTTCAATGTTCTATTCCAGATTGCTCGAATCGCCAAGTAACCCAGTAACAAATGCTAAGTCGTATGCAGTGCACACTTGAGCATCTTGTAAGCTTCCGACAATTTGAAGCATATGGAACCGCTTTCATTTGATCGATCTCATCTTGGTTCTGGGGCATTGAAAATCCCCATATCTGCCGCCTTGACTATAGGTGCGGTGAAGGACTACATTTATGCATCCCAAATTTCTTTAAGACTTTCTCTATGTATATCTTTTGTGATAGTCCCAATATCCCTTGTTTCTATCCGGTGAATTTCGATCCCTAGAACGAACGAAGCTTCACCAAGATCTTTCATATCAAAGATTGAGGACAAAACTTCTTTGCCTCCAATGGCAGTGACATCACTACTAGCCATGAGGATATCATCCACATACGAGATTAGGAAGATAAACTTCCCATCTTTAAACTTTGCATAAACACAGTTGTCCTCTACATTCTCTTTAAACCCAAATTTTCTTATTGTACTGTCAAACTTCAAGTACCACTGTCTTGAAGCTTGCTTTAACCCATAAATCGATTTCTTTAGGCGGTATCCCATTCTTTCATTTCCTTCCATGATAAAACCTTTCGGTTGTGCCATGTAAACATTTTCCTCCAAATCCCCATTAAGAAATGCCGTCTTTACATCCATCGATGTAACTCTAAATCATAATGTGCTACTAATGCCATTATGATTACGAAGAATCTTTACATGAGACCGGAGAAAAGGTCTCATTGTAATCAATCCTTCTCTTTACGTAAATCCTTTTGCCACAAGTCGCTTTGTATCTTTCTACATTCCTTGGGAGTCAAGCTTTGTCTTGTAGACCCATTTCTGACCCTCTTGTTTTGGCTCCTTTAGGAATAATTTCCAAGTCCCGGACTTTATTAGTCTTCATGGACCTCATTTCCTCTTCCATGGCTTCAAGCCATTTTGAGGAATTTTCGCTTCATGGCTTCTTCAAATGAGGTGGGATCATCCTCCATTTGTTATTCCTCTGTATGATAAATCGATAATCATCGAAATAGTGATCTTCTTACTCTTTGAGACCTCCTGGGGCCTCCTCATTTGGTACATCTTCGCTTGAGGTTTCTTTGTTGTTCTCATCATCTGTGGCAATAGGTTTTATAGGATCTGAAGAACAGTTCCTCATTATCATTCATTGTTGCCACAGGAGGAACAATAACAGTCTTGCACCGCAATGTCTTCTGCTTGTCGGTGCGGCGGCAAATGAGTAGTGTGAAGAATGGCTCTTGAATCATCTGAGTGGACGATACACCCGCTTCTCTTCAAGATCAATCTCATGAGCTACCATACTTCCTCTCATCATTTCATCCTCTAAGAAGACAGCGTGTCTCGTTTCTACAAACTTTGTATATCCGTGCGACAAGAGAAACGAAAACCTTTTGACTTTTTAGGTAGCCAATGAAATGGCAACTTCATCGCTTTTGGGATCAAGCTTCCCAAGGTTTGGGTTAAATACTTTAGCCTCAGCGAGACTCCCCACACACGTAAGTGGTTTAATGAGGAACTCTTCCTCGTCCACAACTCGCATTTGTTTTGGGCACCGACTTACTAGGCACTCTGTTGAGAATATGAATGGCGGTTTTCAACGCCCATCCATAGACTCAATGGCGGTGTGGAATAGCTCATCATGCTTCGCACCATATCCATCGAGTACTGCTTGCGTCTTTCACCTACTCCATTTTGTTGAGGTTCGCCTTGTAGAATATCGGGCTACTATACCATTTTCTGTAAAAACCTTGCAAAAGGTCCAGAACTTGTCCATATGGGGTATGTCGATAGTAGTACTCCCCCACGCGTCGAGATCGGACTATCTTAATCTTTAAATCGTGTTGGTTTTCAACTTCAGCCTTAAATATCTTGAATTTATCTAAGGCTTTATTTCTTTCTTTGATTGGATAAATATATCCAAAACGGGAGTAATCATCTGTGAATGTTATGAACGAGTCATAACCATCCACACTTTTCACAGGAAAATGACCACAAATGTCTGTGTGAACAATTTGTAGAACTCCTGTGCTTCTTTTGGCGTCTTTCTTAATTTTCTTTACATATTTTCCTTTAATGCATTCTCTGCATTGTTCTAAGTCTGAGAACTCTAATAGAGGAAGAATTTCATTCTTAACTATTTTATCTATACATTAAATCTACATCACCGTTGGGCAGAAATAGAAATAATGCATAAAAACATCAATTAGAAATTATAATAATGTTATTATCAACGTTGGTCAGAAAATAACAATATCATAATTCACAACAATTCTCAAAAATTAAATTCTCCGTTGGTTCAATTTAATTGAAAGAGTAATCAAACATTAACTTTTGCAGCGGAAACTGTAATTATTCTAAAAATAATTCATTATTCAAGCATTATATCGCATACATTTAATCTCTGAAAAAATAACACGTTGGTGCAAAAAAAAATTTACAGAGATTTGAATCAAATTCTATTCATCAATTAGGCGGCTTCGGGCGGGCGTAGTGAGGTCGTCACCGAGGTATGGATCCGTGTCGGCCGCCCCCGAAGGCCAATTAAATTCAATTTCGATTCCATCTGTGCAACAGCATTTCGCTGTTCGGCTGCCCACGCGCGCCTAACCAAATGGCCGCCGCCTTGCTCTCCTTGGCCCATTCAGCATGGCCATTAGCCGCAATGCCTCACCAGCGCTCTTGGCAACAGCTCTGCTTCTGCTCCGCGCCCGTCGTCACCGTCGGATTCGCATCCGACGACTCTCGCCTTCCTTCGCGGCGTGCTTTCGCAGCAAGAACTCGGCTCGGCTGCGTGATTTCTCTCGCCCTTTGGCCGGTGCAACCCAACGCGCTTCGGCGCCATCTGTCTGCGTCCGTCGCCATCCGACGGCCGCGAGCGAAAGTCGCCCAATAAAAACGCCGCGACGGACGCCTAAAACCCTAGATCATTTCGCCTCTCCTCTCTCTCCGCGAGCGAAGCGAAGCGGGCGGCGGCGGCGACATCGCCCACACCGCCGGAGAAGGGAAGAAGACCGCGCCGCCATGGGCCCTCTCGGCGGCGGCTTGCTACCTGCTCGAGAGGCGCGCATAAATCAGCGGCTCAGTGTCGGCGCCCTCCGAAGGCTCTCGGATCTGTCCGTCGTCGGACGGTGGCCAGACGTGGAGCGCCGGCGAGCCCGCGGCTCGGCCGATCTCCCGCACGCCAGCGACGACGACGGCCCCGGCGACGACAGCCAGGTGAGTTCTTTCTTTTTAGATCTAGAGTTTCCCCTTCTCTGTTCTTTCTTTCTTTCTCTTTTCCCCATCTAAGATCTACGCCTAGGTGCTCTGATACCATTGTTAGGATAGCTTTTAGGATCTCCTAGGTTAGATCTAGCGGGGTTTCATTTACGGGTTCGAGTTCTTGAGGTAATACCGAGAGGGAGAGAAGGAACTAACCGTCCGACGCGGAGGAGGAGGAGTTAGCCATCGCGGCACGCTTCGGTGAAGTCTGCGCCGACGGACAATGACGGTCGGAGAAGAGGCTGGGCTCCTCGGCGGCGTGTCGGCGGCGGCGATCTGGCGGTGGTGCTTCCTGTCATTGGGCGCCTCTTAGATCGGATCTAGGGTTTTGTCGGTGGGGTTTGTGGCGACGGTGAACCTCGTCTTATGTGCCGCCCAAATTTCACCTCTCTTTTTATATGGCGCTAGCGACAGGGCCCACCAATTGAATTTGGCGCCCGATCGTATGATCAAAGGGTGGCATTTGGCCGTTGGGCCAAATGCCTGAGATCACTCTAACACTCACCACATATCTTGTAGTTATGATTGTTCGAGAGGGTGTGGGCCAGTTAGGGTGTGCTTGGTTGGTGCGATAGGGTTGAATGAGATGAGATGGTACAAATAGGATGAGATCGTCCTGGATGAGACGATATAAGTTGTTTAGTTGGTTGTATGAGATGACATACGGATGTGTTTTGTTGGTTGTATGAGATAACTTAGGATGATACGAGATGGTGTTTGGTTAAGGGGATGAGGTTGTTTCGGTAACCTCTTCCTTATATGGGTGAGATTACCTGCGTAGTATTTTTCTGTTCTGTTCTTTTTCTTTTTCCTTTTTCTTTCATCTTTTTTCACCTTTTCCTCATTCCTTTTCTTTTCTTCCTCGTTGCTTCGTCAACCGACACATTGTTCCTCTTCTTTTCATTTTTCTTCCACCGATAGTCTCGTTTGCTGCCGACCAACCTCACCCATCGTCGCCACCTTGCGCCTCACCATAGTGATGCTGCACCTCCCTTCGCAGCCTCCCCACCTCCCAAGTGTTGTCGCCGCCTCACCTGAGATGTCACTTCCGGCGCTGTTGTCTGTAGCCCTGTCTTGGCTTGCCTTGGCTGGCATGCGAGCGAGCGGTGACTGTATGCTCATGCGAGCGAGCGATCCTATCTGGGACGAGGTGGTTCGCCCGATTTTGCCGAACGAGTTGATACATCATTTGGATGGAATATTCTTTAAAATTGGATCATCTCATCTGAGATGTATTAGTTTCATCCTTTCCTTTTAACCAAACATAAGGATGGAGCACGCTTGGAACGATCCGATCTAGATATGAACTCATCCACCGAACCAAACACATCGATAAAGCCTAACTCCTGCTATCTCTAGCCCACGTCTCTATTTTTTTTGGGAGACACGTCTCTATTTCTATAGAACACACATACAACACACGTATACTCTCTCTCTCATCTCTCTCTAAACAGACTAACGCGAACAACACGTACGTGCCCGTGCACCTTTTTTTATTGCGGGAATCCAATAGTAGTGCTTTTACCTTGGATCTTGCTTTGCATGTTCTCATCTCTGCAACTCGAGATTTTCGTGAGAGAACCAAATGCAAGTTCATTTTCATTTATGAATTTCATAGGAATAGAAATTCATGTCCTATCGAGATAGAATTTCGAACTTACTATCCTCTTGCCTAATAGGCAAAGATTGACCTCTGTAGAAAGACTGATTCATTCGGATCGATACGAGGACCCAACTCCATTGCATTGCTAGAATCCATGTCCCATATTTGAAGTGGGTTGACCTCTGTGTTTCTCTCATGATACAATCCTCTTCCAGCTGAACCCCCTTTCTCCTCGATCCACAGAGAAAAATGTAGGACTAGTGCCAACAGTTCATCACAGAAGAGAGAACTCACAGAGCTGGAATCGCTAACTAATAGAATAGTACTACTAACTAATACTAATATATAGAAATAGAAACAAACTAATATATAGATAATCGAAATTGAAAAGAACTGTCTTTTCTGTATACTTTCCCCATTCTATTGCTACCGCGAGTCTTATGCAATCAATCGGAGAGCCAAAAAAAGATCTTTCGTGTATAATCCTGCATAATCTTGAATGTTATCAGTTCCAGTACATAGACCAAATAATACAATGCAAGCAAAAGTTCCTAGATTCATGGAGATATGAGTCTCCAACAATTATTCCAATAATTACATATCCGATTTGCCCTATGGATGAATATGCAAGCATACATTTCATACTTGTTTGAGTTATAGCAAGGAGATTCTCCAATATCATGCTAAGAAAAGCTAGGATTTCCAGAAGAAGATGCCATTCGTTTGATGAGAAATAAAAAGGAATATCGAGAATTCGCGTGGCTGAAGCTGAAGCAATTACTTTCGAAGTAACAAAAAGAAAAGCAACGACCGGAGTGGGGGAATCAGAGTCGAAAATAGGATTCCTCGCTTCTTTCTCATGCAATACTGTGTATGAGACTTTCATAGAATGAAATAGAACCACTTTGGGCTTCCCTATGAAATGAGGTAGGCCTGACTAAATCCTTGTATGGCTTTCACTATTTATCTATAAAAACAAATATGGCCATGAGTGCTTCGAATGTATATAGAACATATTTCTTTTTCTTTTTCTATTTCCCACTATTAGACAGTGGGCATGAATCTCATGAGAAGTCTCTAAAGATTCATATTGAACTTCAACCGGAACTTCTCTTGACCCAATGACGCGTTGATCTAGTTTCCATCGGAGCCACAAGGGACTGTCTAAACTGATTCATTTATGTCAATAAGCTCCCAATGCATCCTAGGAATTAGAAAAATAGGGTTCTTTATCTTTTGTATACTTATTATTATTGTAGTTTACCTTTTGATTTGGAAAGTTTCCGCAATTATTATATCTATTTACACAAATACCCCGACGGTTTCCAATCGTTAATACATAAAGTCCGATAAGCATGTCTTGGGTCGGTACGCAAATAGGATCCCCAATAGCAGGAGATAGGAGATTCATATAAGAAAACATAAGTAAACGAGCTTCCACCTGAGCTTCCAAGGATAAAGGTAGATGAACAGCCATTTGATCCCCATCAAAGTCCGCATTGAAACCCTTACACACTAATGGATGTAAACAAATAGTAAACCAGATATGGGGATGGCGACTAAAGTTGTTGTTTCCATTTTTATAGAATTTCAAGATTACAATGGATCTATGAAAAGATCTTGTATTCATAACTACAACGGAATAGTATACAAAGTCAATACCAATGATTAAATAGAACTTATGGCTAGACAAACCGTTGAAGATAGTTTAGACCTGGGCCAAGACAAACTCACGTAGGTAGTTTATTGAAACCCTTGAATTTGGAATATGGGAAAATAGCTCTGGGTTGGGGGACTACTCCTTTTATGAGGGTTGCAATGACTTTATTTATCTATCATTGTAGGAATTTATAGTTCTTTTGTTTTACTGGATGGAATTTTAATGAATTAGGTTTCTGCTAACTAAAACTACGAAGTTATTTTTTTCCATCAAAAAAGCCTTTCTACTTTACGTTTTGTCTGCATGTAGAGTACTAAAATTGGCCTTTGGGCAAGAATCATGCAGTACGGAGTACTAGCTTGGACCCTTCTACCGTGTGATTGCGCAGAGTCTCTCTCGGTCCGAAACTTAATCAATTCATAAACCATAAATATAGAAAGTATAGCTTGAGATTCTTTAATATATGCATTTATTTCTGCAAATTCCATACAGTTGCATTTGATTACTGCTCCCATTTTGCTTCCCTTGTACCTTTCATCAAGAACTGCTCTAGAGGTGGCCAAATGAGCCATGCCAACCGGGTCATACCGAAGAATGTCACTGTTGGCCCGATCTAGGCACAACATAACCCACCACCTAAAAGGGCTGTGCCGGCCCTAACGACAAACCGTGCTATGTTTAGGTCGTGACCTTAGTGTAGTGGTCTGGCCCGACTTGGTATGAATAGCACCGGACTGGACACGGCACAACCCAACCCAACCCGTTTGGACCTTTTTTTTAATATTTATATGATTTTTTTGTTTTTGATTTTTTTGTAGTCATTTACAATTATATAAATTTATTTTGTATTTTTAAATTTTTATATATTTTATAGGATTTAAAAAAATATTTTCTTTAAATGTTCATGCTAAATGGACTAAATGGTCGACAACAACCCGACAGACTAACTGTATCCGTCTCGGTCCGACACACCCTGTGAAACTATCGTGTTATCGTGTCGTACTTGGGTTGATGTATTAGACCATAGGCCGGCACGATATAACCCATCTAAGTAACGAGCCAAATAGGGTGTGCCACCCATTTGACCACCTCTAAACCGTTCTTCCACATGCCAAATTGGCAACCGCTTCGTTGATCAGTTCAAATAAGCAAATCCCCATACTGCCCAAGTGCCCACGAAATCTGCCCAACCGCTTCGTTGCATGATCAGTTCAAATAACCTTTCCTAATTTAATGCCCCCGTGTTGTGGTACTAACCGGAGCGCTTCTAGAAAAGGTCACCTAATAAATTACTTCAACGATCACAGGATCAAGCGACATCCTCTACCAACTCCGTGTGCTTTGCTTATGGCGGGGACTACTCCGATGACCAACAGTGTGTGGCGTATGCGCTTGCTGTAAATTTGCATAAGCTGTGGGCCTGTGGCCTGTGAGCTCGTGACTAATCATTCCCACCGCAATAAGACCCAGCAAAAAAACAAATTGCTGTAGTAGAGAGAGAGAGAAAACCGAAGGAACACAATGATAGGGGATAAGTACGGCGATGCAGCTTTGCCCACAGGTGGAAAGCATCCCAGCCTGTTCTTCTCACCTCCCTTGGAACGAGACACCGAAAAGTGAAAAAGAAAGGAGCCTCTTCCTTCCAGTTCATACTCCCCTCCTCTGGTCATCTCCTAGTCTTAAACCCACTGTAAACAAGGGCAGAATTCACTCACGGGTCTAACAGCTCTCTCTCACCGTCTCACGCGCACGCTCTCTCTCCATCTCTCTCCCCGAGGACAAGAAAGCCCATTCTCTCCACGAGGAGAGCCACTGTACCACACTATCGTAGGTGTGTAGCTACAATAAGTAGCCCCTTTCTTCACGCACAAACCATGACCACGTTCCCTTCGCAGAGTCCAAACGTCAAAACCCAAAACGCACATCAACGTCACCGCAAACCGCAAAACCGGAGCAAACCAAAAGGGGAAAAAAAAATTCAAACTTCAACAGCAAAAACGCCGCATTTCATTACAAACTTCAACCGAAGCCTCGGAAAATTTCAGCTGCGCGCCGAGCAAGCGAGGCGGGAGGGGGAGGGGGGAGGGATAGACGAGGAGAGATTCGCACGGCTCGCACACGCACACACGCAAAACAACACGGGCATAAATGCGGTTTTGGAGCGCTGTGGGCTGTGTGGGTATGGGTGCGCGAAGTGCCAACGCAGGGAGGAGGGAAAAAACGACGCGGGGCGGGGCGAACAAAACAACCGCTCCTGCGTCTGCGCTCTGCAGCGGCAAGCGCCTTTTTGACCGCTCACGGCTCCTCTGGCTCTGATCCAGTGGTACTATACGCTAGTACTACTGCCGCTGTACTGGTACCATTGCGTCGCCCACTACTACTGCTGCTGCTCCACTTCTCGCATTGCGGCTTTGCGAGAGGGAGGAGCGACTGCCCGTGCGCGTGTGATCTGAGGGGCGGTGCTGCGTGCGAGAGGCGCGAGATGGCCGGAGGCGGGGGCGGCGCGGCGCCGGCGCCGAAGCAGGACGAGCTGGCGCCGCACCCCGTCAAGGACCAGCTCCCCGGCGTCTCCTACTGCATCACCAGCCCTCCCCCATGGCGTGAGCCCACTCGCTCGCTTCCTCCCCCGCTTCTGCTCACGCGAAAACCTCCCGTTCCTTCGCCCGTGTCGGTTTTGGCGAAGTCGATGCTCGCTGCAAAAATTTTGGGGTCCCTGTTTGGTTTAGGGGGAGGCTGGTTGCGATAGCGATGCGCTGCGAGTACGAAGTTTGCGGTTCCTCGCGTCGTTTTCGGGAGTTTGTGGCGTCGGCGCGGTCCTAGTGTTTACTCCTAGATGCTTCGTTGCTTCGCTCTATAATAGTTTGCTTTGTGTGAGGAACTTGGCAGATCTGGCTGAGCTTTCCTTGTTTCTAACTTAGATATACTTCTAAAAAGGTGGGTGGGTTGCCTATTCGCTTTGGTCCCGTAGTTGTTTAATGGGATGCTGTGTAAATAGTCTATTTCGTGATGCTGCAATTGTTTGACTAGTGTTCATGCTAGTAGCGCACATCAACATTTGATTCAACCAAACGGAATATGCAGAATTGTTGGTAGGAGGTTTTGGTGTTACTTTTGACGCTCAAGTTGCAGGCTGGTTCCGAATCTGCAATCCCGTTTCGCTGTGGCCTTGACTTATGTCAATGTCAGTATGATTGAGACTTTGATTCTTAGTTGCGCGGGTGGAATATTCAAGAAATCTGGTGCTATGTTTTGCGGTTTTGCAGGGTAATTGTGGTGTTACTTAACCCTGCGTTGACTCGCTTCAGTTTTAGCACATGCACCGTGCTTTTTTTGTTTAGCATATTGTTGCCAATCCATATTTAGTTCGTGTGTTGTATGCTGTGCATCCACTGAATTTGTATATACCATGTCGGTTGGTAGCTAGTTCCAAACCTAAGGTCCCTATCAACACATTGTCATCACTTCGAGTTGCATTGATTCTTGCGTTATTGTGTGGGGACTTTCTACCTTTCTGCATGATCTCAAGCATTGTTTTACATAGCGCGCTAGCAGGCAGGGGTCGCGGTTGATGTAACGGCTCGCTACGGTCACTATAGCATGCAGTGTGTAGTGGCGCTTCAGTACAACACATATTTTCATATGATCCATTTATTGCGTATGACTTGCACGGGGTGCAGGGGTGCGTATCTCCTAGCCTGAGTTCGATCCACGGCAGGAGGGGGCAGCTGTGTTAAGAAAAACAATCCATTTATGGCATATTGTAGCCATCTTCCATCTTGAATTCTTACTCAGACGACATGAGACATGCACACCAATAAGTAATCCTTGCAAAAAAAGTTATTTTATTACATGAAAAAATGTTGCAAGCTTGGAAGGATATTGGTGTGCATGTCTTGTAAGGATTATGAACAATTTATTACATGAAAAAATGTTGCAAGCTTGGAAGGATATTTGTGTGCATGTCTTGTAAGGATTATGAACAAACATGACCACATTTTGGACAAATATAAGTATGTTGCATCATGTTGGCTATTATATTTTGGATGCTTTTCTTGATTGGTAGGTTCATATATTTTGCTTTGATTAACCTCATCTTTTTGCAAATGTTGCCAAGTATGTTGCACCCAGTATACACTATCAGCTATAAAAGTAGTTTGCTGATAACTTCTGCTATACACTAAAATATTGATCTGATATGAATTTAGTGAGAAATTTGGTTCTGAAATCCGGCTGTATGGAATTGTTCGTGATGCAGCGGAGGCCATTCTTCTTGGGTTCCAACATTATCTGGTCATGCTGGGAACAACCGTTATCATACCGACTGCACTCGTTCCACAGATGGGAGGAAACAATGTGACATTACAAGTTTACTCATTTGTGTTGCTTTGGACTCAAGCAGTCACGCTGTCAATTAAAGACTAACGGTGTTTCTTCCTGTGTTAGGAGGACAAGGCAGTGGTTGTCCAAACATTGCTGTTTGTGGCAGGGATCAACACTCTCCTGCAGAGTTTCTTTGGTACCCGATTGCCTGCAGTGATTGGTGGATCATACACCTTTGTTCTACCTACCATCTCGATCATCCTTGCTGGTCGTTACGCCAATGAGCCAAATCCACACACTGTATGTTGAAAAGAAGTATAATGCTACTTGCTTTCTGATATTGTTTGTGTATATCTAGACCTGATGAATCACCTGTTATTTTGTAAAGAAATTCCTCCGAATCATGCGTGGAACACAAGGTGCTTTGATTGTTGCTTCTGCACTACAGATCATAGTTGGCTTCAGTGGCCTTTGGCGTAATGTTGCCAGGTAGGGAAGTGAACAATTGGTAATTGTTATTTCCTAATTCAATAGCTGCTCCAGAGGTACTCAAGCAAGAAATGATCTTGCAGAAATAATGCTTTTAATTTTCAGTCTTTATATTTACTGAATTTGTTTCAGGTATCTGAGTCCATTGTCAGCTGCTCCTTTGGTGGCGCTAGTTGGCTTTGGACTTTATGAGCTGGGTTTTCCGTCGGTAAGATTTACATATCGTGTTTCTACTTACTATATGTTTAAGCTTATAGTATATTGCTTATGTTTGAACTATAAATACCCAGGTTGCCAAATGTGTTGAGATTGGTCTTCCTGAACTTATCCTCCTGGTGATTTTTGCAATGGTACCATTGAATTTCTATGCATGTAGTTGTTGCCACGCTTTGTTGCCTAGCATCTCTGTGTGCTCCAACTGCACCTTTCCTTTTTATTGTTTCGTTTTTGCAGTACCTGCCACATGCTATACACATGCTGAAGTCTATCTTCGACCGATTTGCTGTTCTATTCACTATTCCCATAGTGTGGCTCTATGCATATCTGCTCACGGTTGGAGGAGCATACAGGAATGCGCCACCAAAGACTCAATTTCATTGCCGCACTGACCGCTCTGGACTAATTGGTGGTGCTCCCTGGTACTGTTGTGCATTTTTGAAGATATGACTGTTCCATCGGTACCAACCCTTGCTGTTAAAGTAACATGAATGATTCCCATCTTTTATACGACTGCAATGACAGGATAAGAGTGCCATATCCCTTTCAATGGGGTGCTCCAACTTTTGATGCCGGTGAAGCTTTTGCAATGATGGCTGCATCATTTGTTGCTCTAGTGGAGGTTGGCCCCATGCTCTTAGGAATATCAGATACTATTTCAGCACTTCATTTGCTATCTGTTGGATTCTAAAGTAATGAAATTATCAACTCCCTAATTCTTATATTTGTAGTCTACTGGTGCCTTCATTGCTGTTTCAAGATATGCTAGTGCCACACCTCTTCCGCCCTCTGTACTTAGCCGTGGTATTGGTTGGCAGGTAGGTGCTATTATTACATCCACCTCATGCCAAGCTTGACTAGATAAATTTGCAAATTTGAACTCACTTGAGATATGTAACTATTGTTGCTACAGGGCATTGGCATTCTGCTAGATGGGCTATTTGGGACTGGAAATGGTTCTTCGGTATCAATGTAAGCATCAGATTGGTACCTCTTTAAGGAATGCATCTTATTCCCATTTTGATACAACCACTATTCTCTTTACGGAACACCTCTAATTTCAATTATGATACAATCATTATTCTCCTTTTCCGTAGTGAAAATGCCGGGTTGCTAGCCTTGACACGTGTTGGTAGCCGACGAGTAGTGCAGATATCAGCTGGTTTCATGATATTCTTCTCTATTCTGGGTAAGTTTGCTTCCCACAAATTTAGTATTTTGATTCTTTAGTCTTTACTAGGTCATGGGAGATAGCATATTTGAGCAGCTTTTGTACTAAATTAACAATAAGTGTATCTACTAAAACTCCAAATTAGTTTGCTTTTGTACGTGTTGCATAAGCCTGTAATAATAATAACACATAGTAAGTGGCCTTCCCTTCTGTTTTCTTGAGCTTGTTGTTTACTATTATGTGGATGTCTCAAGGCAAGAAAACATCTGAAAGCTCTTTTGGATTAGATCATGGTGTTGCATAAATATATTGATTTTCTTCCCTAGGAAATTCCAAGTCAAACTCAGACACATGGAAGTCTGGGAACAAGTGTTTTTAGAGTGGATACGTCACAACAACACAACAGTTTGCTGAAGAAACCGAGCTGAGACAATCCAACAACCCTGGGCACTGGCTCATGTAGATATAAAGTTGGAACGGATCCTTAAGTTCTGAATGTCCATTTTATTTTATTTTTTGACATTTAGTGGAACCATTGTTGTTGCTGAACTATCTCATATACCCTTTGTTTGCTCTTATAAACCAATCGGTAGCTTGTGTTGTGTTGGCTGTTGAGATGTCTATTGCAGTGCATTTGTAACTAAAGAATAATACTGCCTTAGTCTTCCAATGGGTACGTGTGTAGCAGGGGAAAAAAATCCCGGACGGTTACCGCCGGTAACCGGATTTCCCAGAGGCGACCGGTGAACAGTGCCAGCCAGAAAATTTTAAATTTGAATTTGAATTTTTGAATGCGTAATACACTTCCTAGGTATTGTATGAGCTAAATATGCACTTCATTGAACACTTTCTAATTCAAAATTCCGGCCGGTTTTTCCGGTTACTGTGCGGTAACCGGACCGGTTACCGGTTTCCAGAAACCAAGGTTCTAAATTTGGTTTGTGAATTTTCTCCGGTTTTTCACCGGGATTTCTGGTTACCGGCCGGTAACCGTTACCGGGCTCCAAACGGGATTTTGCTTGGTAACGGTTCTTTGATCCTTGGTGTTTAGTACATATTGTCTTTGGTGTCAGAATTCTCATTTTAGAAGATAGAAGGTGCTTCTGCACCTAGATGATGGGAATACAATGGCTAGTTGCTTCAATTGCGAATATGTGATATGGTTAGATTATGGTAGATATCAAAGGAAATAAATGTAGGATAATATGTAAAACTATTAATTTATTCAATCTTACCCAAAAGTAGATTGAATTGCCCTTGTATCATGACTATTTCTAAATACTTATGTTGCATCCTGAATATTTGCTGGTAGTGTATTTGGTGCAGTTCTATTACTTCTTTCTTGTTGAGGGAGGGAGGGTTGCATAATAATAGTTAGCTCAATAATGTACCTAGTAATGTTTACAATGCTTCATTGTTGCTTGACATTTCAAGTTGGTGTCTTTTTAAAAGTATATAGCACTATGCATTGCAATTAACTTAGCTCATCACTTCAGAACACGCACGCTATGTTTTACTAATCACGTTTTATTTTACCAACCCAGGGAAATTTGGAGCTGTCTTTGCATCAATACCTGCACCCATCTTTGCAGCTCTCTACTGTGTCTTCTTTGCATATGTTGGTAGGTGGAAAGCTTCAGGCTAATTATGTTTGTGATTTTCATTCAAATTACAACTGTTGACATTATAAGAGATTTGTATTTGTGATAGAAACTGTGCTGTAATCTGTCAACAGGTTCTGCTGGGCTTGGTTTCCTTCAGTTCTGCAATCTCAATAGTTTCAGGACCAAGTTCATCCTTGGGTTCTCAGTTTTCATGGGCCTTTCAGTTCCTCAGTACTTCAACGAGTACACATCTGTCGCTGGTTATGGCCCTGTCCACACACATGCAAGATGGGTATGTAACAGCATAGTCATTCACACATTTTATGTGAAGAGTTACTGATCATTTGCTTCATCTACTTCCACAGTTCAATGACATAGTGAATGTAATCTTCTCGTCAAAGGCGTTTGTTGCTGGCTTTGTTGCATATTTGCTGGACAACACTCTTCACAGGCAAGGAAGTTCTGTCAGAAAAGACCGCGGGTATCATTGGTGGGATAAATTCCGGTCATACAAGACTGACATGAGAAGTGAGGAGTTCTATTCCCTGCCATTCAACCTGAATAAGTTCTTCCCGTCAGTGTGAGCATACTGTGATTAATGCAAGATACTAAGGTTACCTGTATTGTCTGTCCCCTAGTTCTCTAGAAATGGCAAACTGTTTGCCTGAATTCTCTTGGTATATGGAAATCCTATGCTCTTAAACAAAGTGGAAATCCTATGGTATAAAAAAAAAAGCTTCGGTGGCTCCCTGAAATTATCTTCCTTATGTTAGGTTACTGCTGTATATTTGATACTCTATTTGGGGCAAACAGTAGGAAATTTTGGCTACTCATTTGCATATGGGAATGGCATGTTAGTTCATACATCTTGTAGTCAATCTCATTCAGAAACAAGGTCGACGGATTAACAGCCATTGCAGTACTACTGTACTAGTATTGTAGGAATCATACCAATGAAGCTATAATCTGTGTGTAGGCTTTATTAGAACAATGAAATGGTATCTTTGAGGTTGGTACTCTACTTATGTGATGTAGCAGTGGATTCCGGTATGACTTGCTGTGGATTTGTGAACGGAATGTAGGTGGTGATTTTACTATTGCAGCAAGTGCAGTACCTCACTGGATATACCCAGGAACAAGTAGATATGAAATATTTCGAAGGATATATGCAGTTCTGTATGCTTCATCTGACCCACTACCTAATTCTATACGTCGTTTCTTCTGTATTTTATTGGCTGTTAGTAGCTGATACTGACAGAACCTGTGGTTTGCTCTCTATTTTGAGATCGTGGTTTGGGGAATTTTTTTTAAAATAATCTATTTTTATTCAGAATTATAGAAATAATATTACCTTATTTTTCTTGTCAGAAATAATCATCAATCGTCGTACCGTTGAGCGATTTACTCCTAGTCGTCTAACCATTGGGCGACTGGACATAGTCGTTCAACCATTGGGTGACTGGACATAGTCGTCTAACCACAGAGCGCCAAGCGTTAGAGTCGCATAGCAGTTGAGCGACTTTACTAAGTCGCTCAGTGGTTGACTTACTTAAAGTGCGACTCTCAAATGGCGACTATTCATGGGCTGCCACGCGTGTGCGGTTTATATTCACCTCAAGTCGTCCAACGGTTGGACGACTAGGGTTTAGCGTCAGAGCGACATGTGTCCTAGTCGTTCCACCGTACGTGATTAGGACCAAATCTCCCATCCGTTCGGCGACTAGGAGTCGAAGGATCGAGTCGCTTCACTGTTGAGCGAGTTAGACATATGTCGCACACCACGACTAGACTAAGTCGTCTAATCGTACGACGACAGATGATTATTTCTGACAAAAAAAAGGTAGCATTATTTCTATAATTCCGAATAAAAAATAGATTATTAAAAAAAATCGTGGTTTCGTCTGCTCACCTCACCGCTATTCAGTTGTCGACGTCTGATTAGGACCGCCTCTTTGGGAACATTCTCTTGCTCGCAGACATTGTGTAAATTCCTGGTTTGCTGTCGCATCCGTGAATCTACAGCCTACATGTGCTTGCTTGTGCATTATTGCATCAATGATTTGTAAAGGTAATAGATTAGATTCTCAACATTCTTCTGGCTGTGAAGGTCGGCGCTCGCGATTTTCTTTATATAAATACTTCCCTTCCGCCATGTGATGCCATGAACTGAACTGCTGCAAGTAATGTCCTTTTGAGATCCTCCGATTCATGGCAAGTTGGTTCTTATATGGATTTCTCACATAATTGTGTGCCTTTGTTGTGTTCTCCTTGGTATCACTAAGCAGAAAGAAAGAGCGAGCGATCAGATATCCTTGGGAAAAAAGGATCGGGTTTGATAAAGAAATGGTACTTCCCATGTGAAAACATGTGGACTAGTTGTAAACATCTACATGTTGACATTGCTTATGGTACCAAATCTTTGAGGTTTCCTTTCGATGATTCACAAATATGCCAAGTTGTGCCTTGTGTATTCTCTGAACTCTGAAGCAGCCTTCAACGGTTCATCTTTTCGGAATAGTCTAAGCAGCTGCCTAGCCGCCAGCAAAATCAGAAATTAGACAGCCTACGAAACTAGTCTGCACGTTTTTTTTTGGGGGGTTCATACTCATTCTCAAAATATTGACCTTGTTGAGGCATGCATGAAACCAACGCTCGAACCAACGAGGAAACGGGCAAGGTACATGAAGCAACGAGCAGCAGGAGGAGCTAACGGGGAGCCTGATTGCCCGTTTGGTGTGGCGTGAAGGATCACCATCACCACACCACAACGATCGATCATTGCTTGCTTCCATCCACCGCTCGACAGCTAGGAGATGTTCTCATGGCCCTGAAACCTGACAAAGGAGCCGCCCCGGACGCTGCTAAGCGGCACTGCACGGACACGGGTGTGCCACTCTGACACACACCATCAAGCAGAAAAGGCGACAGCGATGATGAGGCCTGAGGGTGTGGTAGGGTTCGGTAACAGCTTAATACGGAGTAATAGTAGCAGTACTTCCCAAATGGCAGTCTAATGGTAGGGTGAAGTGACAATTAATGGTAGATCATCACTACTAGGTGATTTGCGTCGCATGGTCCCTGGTCTAGCTTTAGTAATTTATTTTCTGCCAGAAAGCACTGTCCGTAAACAAATGGGTCAGGTACGTACATGTACTAGCTCGCATTATTAGGGAAATGTGCTAAGAAAGGTGGCAATCCGTACTCGTCAGAAAGTTCTAGAATGGTTGAGAAATTAGGAGAGGTGGATATTTGTCATAAAAGAGGGAATTATCTAGAATGAAATATTTGTAGGGATGTCTCTAGGATTTTTTAAATAATAATTATTTTTGTTCTGAAATACAGTAATATATCTGTCATTTTTATTTTACAGAAATAATCATGCGTTACTCTACCGTTCGGCGACTTGGATCTAGTCGCTTAACCACTGGGCGACTGATCCAAGTCGCCCAACTGTGGAGCGACACGTGGCGTAATCGCCCGGTGGTTGACGATTTGTGATAGTCGCTCAATGATTGGGCGTCTAGTTCACTTGTCGCTCAACCGCTGGTTGATTTAAAATAAAACATTATTATTTTATTAATCCGATGAAAATAATTGTGGGAGGATATATGACAATTTTTGTAGGTAATACATTTAGCAAATCTTGTTTATAGGTTGTGATTTTTTTTTGAAATAAAAGGGTGGTGACAAGGTTGGTTGGCCCGTTTGTGATTTTCGTAGTTTCTCAAGGATACGAAATCTGTTAGACTCGCAATAACATTTTGTGATCGTTGTATGTTGTTGTAGTGCGGTAAATTTCTGAAGAATTTTGTGAGGATGATTGAGGTAGCAATGAGTCGTAAGTAGGAAGGTAAGTGATTCTTACGATGCGCCAGGGAATTCATACACAAACATGTCATAGTAACTATGAAGTAAAATACGCACACAACGAATAAAAGTGCACCAAGCACAACGAAGACCCCCTACTAGCCGACTGCTGCACCGCCCACAGCACCTCCTCCGTCGTCGACGTCCCACCCCTGGTTCGTGCCCGCCCGTACGACCTCGCTTAGGTCTCCTTAGCGCGGGGTGTCGACGCCTCGACAGGGTAAGGCGGTCAGGAGCCCTGCTGACCTGTGCTCCAAAGGCCTGTGGGGTCGATTCCACTGGTGCCTGCGTGGCCACTGGAGCGTCGTTGAGCTGCGACCTGCAAAGAACCTCGACGGGTGCAGGCTGACGTGCTCTCCTGACCTCCCCTAGGTCTTCTGCAAAGAAGACGCCCACGTCCTGCGGGAGCTCCTCGTGCAGGGAGAGCTCAACTCCCGGCTGGGGCGCGAAACCTGTAGGACAAATTTAGTTTATCCGTGCAATATATCGGCGCGAAACAAACCTAAAGAGACAAAACGTACCTTCGGCATGGGCCATGGCGCGTGTCCAAGTGTCATACCCGCCGTACCCGCCCTGCCCGAACAGGCCGGGGAAGAACAGATACTTCCCTGACGTTGTTGGGTAGGGGTCTAGGAATGACGGTGGTTGGTAGCCATGTGCCAACCCTGACCCTCCGGCCTGGCCTGATGGCGGCGGGGGTGGGTAGCCACGTGCCCAGCCTGATCCTCTAGCCTGGTCAGGCGCTGGTGGGGCATGTGCACGTGCCCCTTTGGAGCCTCCTGGCTGGGCTGCAGGACGTGGCGGCCTTGGTGTACGCGTCGATGTGGCCACCTCCGAGATCATCTTGCACGACGTTAGGGTCACGACACGCCTCACCGTAGTGTATACCCGACGGGCCATCTGCAGTAGCTCGTCGCGCGTCACCTCCGCACCGTGGGCGACCTGTCGAGATCGACACGAGTCCTCGCAATCCGGCGGTGTTATGCATGCATAAGGAGTACATGAAAGTGTCAAACTTGTAATTGTGGTAACCGTACTCATACATATCGAAACACGAGAGTACGTACCGCGAGGTGCACGCCCGCGAAGTGTCACGGTATCGTCGCCCGTCTTTGAATGCGTGGCGGGAAGGGTCGAACATGCACCACTGGTGCGTGTCTGCGAGCGCATGATGTAGGTACTCATCGACGCTACCGGGTCGTACGTGGCGCTCTATTGTACGTAGTCCTCGAGGGCTTCCGCCCACTCCTCTAGGTATGACTCCATCTTCGCCGCCAAGCTCATCTTGCTTCCACCCCCCTACTTTGCTTGCGAAACGTACCACTGCAATTAGAAGCCATCGTAACAGAACTGAAAAAAATAGGACATGTGTTGTGTGTAACTCACGCGTGGACCGAGTTGGGCACCCGATGCCCGACGAGGACTGGAACAACATGGCAGAGGCCGAACTGGCGTATCACCCTGTGCACCGCGTAGTCCTCGACGAACACGTCGAAGACGAGCTTCTTCTGTGTCAGCCAGTATGTTTGGTAATGCCAACACGGTGAGGACAACCCAGCGGGAGTGTGGTCCTCCATCTCCTGAGCAGAGTACGACTCCCAGCGCACGTTGTCAGCGGTGAGGCGATCGAGTTGCTCGATGAAGTGCTCGTACACATGTGTGACCTGCACATGTGCAAACTGTGCCTACGAGCCGGAATAGTAGTTGCAAAGGATGACCCGTAATATGACAAAAGTAAAGATACAGAAGAGTATGTACCCGTCTACGGCACCAAAGAGAACATACGGTTGGCCGGTCCACCGCACCCCCGTGGTACATGTCCGCTACCAGACGGATCGGTGTCGGCGAAAGACGGCCGTCCGGGGGGAAGCGCTCGAACGACCACAGCTGCAGTAGGAGGGGGCAGCCTGTGAGGATAGAGGTCGGCAACGTCCTGCAGCACACCTCGCATATGCCGCGGTACGTCGCGACAATTACGGTTGATCCCTAGCTGATCTGCACCTCCTCCCCGTCGGTGATGGCCCTCGTGTACCGCACGAGGCAGGTGTCGACGGAGTCACCGTGGATGCTGGTAAACAGTACCCAGTCGAACAACAACATCAAGTACGCCTCGAGGTGTCGCGACACCTGGTACTCAGTGGGCTCCAGGACCATCCGCTTGACCTGTGCACAAACGAATAATTAGTAAGTCCGTCATATGGCAACGATAGTGCATCACTTAACAGGAAAAATGGATCACATACGTACCTGAAACTGTGAAAGCCACCGCAGGGGCGGGCCATGCCTCTGTTGCACCGGGGAGACGTAGTACGCTGCCACGGCCTCGGCCGAAAGAACCCCCTCAAACCTACCCAGTAGGTTGTAGCGCCAGTCGACATGCGCGTCTGATAGGGAGGCAGCGGCTCCCGCGATAGGCAGGTTGAGCAGCACCACAACGTCCTGCAGAGTGGGGGCCATCTCCCCGAATAGGAGGTGGAAGGTGTGCGTCTCGGGCCGCCACTGGTCCACCAGAGTTATCAGCAGTGACCGGTCGAACGGGAACCGTCGTGACCGCTCTGGGTCGGCCTGGACCTCCCCGTCGTCCTCGACCAGAGCCTCATCCTCATAGGTGGCCTCCACCATCCACGCGAGAGGTAGAAGACCGACATCGCTCAGCCTGTAAAGCATGAAGAAGTAAGTACATAGTGGGTATATGATAAAAAGAAGTGTCACAGTTTACAAACAAACCTGTCTCTTCAGCGCAGGGTCTAGTCTCCAAGCCCGTCGGGTGTTCGCGTACAGACCACCCCCAACTCAGCCGCCTCGTCCCCACCCTCAGGATATGGGACACAACGGCTGGCGTGATGCTGTGTGTCGATGAGCCGGTCCAGCAGGCCAAAAGGCCAGTCGGAACCACCGAGGTTACAAGCCATACCTGCAAATTAATTTCAAGTTAGCAATTATGATACAATTAGTGGTTTAATTATTTATAGTGTAGCTCTGGAATTTTAATATTTTAGTTGCATTCTTGCATAAAACCGCATAATCCTCAACATATATATCCATAGCCACATTTCGGTTTTAGGGTTTAGGGGTTAGGGTTAAGGGTTAGGGTATGGGGTTAAGAGGTTAGGGTTAGGGTGCAGCCATAGCGGCGGCATATCATGTGCACGTATACCATTTCATGGACATATGCACATGAGACATCCAAGCCGTCCATCCTGCGATCCACGGCCGTCCTCGCACCCACCTCCCACTTACGCCACATTTGCCCGAAATCCGACTAGGAGGGGGTTTTCGCAAATGTGGCGTAAGTGGGAGGTAGGTGCAAGGACAGTCGTAGATCGCTGCTTGGACGGCTCGGATGTCTCATGTGCATATGTCCACAAATGGTGTATGTGCACACGATATGTACTCAACCATAGCCGCATTACAACTATTAACAAGTAAATTGACGTTAGTTCTACGACTACACTATTTACAACTATTGACAATATGCGACGTACCCGCCACAACTACACATCTAATGATTTTAGTTGCTAACCTACCATGGTTTCAAAAGTAAATATACAAAGAAGTGCAGGGACTCACCGTCGTCAATGCGCAGACTTCTCCTCCTCTCTTTCCCTCCCTCTCCCTCTCCTCTCTTTCTCTCCCCCTCCTCCTCTTTCTTTCTCTTTCTCTTCCTCTTCTTCTCCTCACGACTGTGAGCTCGCTTCTGCTCTGTCCCGCGGAATGGCACTGACCGACGCGCGTGCGCGGGGGATATAAGCCCCTAGTCGCTCAACCGTTGAGTGACTAGTAGCCGAAGAAACTAGTCGCTCAACCACCGAGTGACTACGCCACGTGTCGCTCCATAGTCGGGCGACTTAGATCAGTCGCCCAATGGTTGAGCGACTAGATCCAAGTCATCAAACGGTCGAGCGACATAGGATTATTTCTGTAAAATAAAAAGGCTGGTATATTAATGTATTTTAGAATAAAAAATGATTATTAAAAAAATCATGTTTCTATAGTTAAGATATTTGCATGTGTCGTAGCAAAGAAGGCTAGGTAGTGTAAAAGGGGACCCTCGGTAGCTACAAAGAGAACCAGATGATCCTCGAAGGGAGACCAGTTGTCAAGAGAAGTAAATGTGTATTGATTGTCTTCCTGAAAAAGGGGCTTGTTTATTACACGAGGAAGGAGGCTATTTATAGTCTTCTGACGGAGTACATGAGATTACAGATCTACCCCTAAAAATGTTCTACGCTCATAGGGGTTGCAGGGGCTTTTCCTTCTCCTATGCGTAGCCTTCGACTTATGGTGGACCTCCCTAGCCTTGGTCTATCCGGTTGGTACGCTTGGTCCACTGGTGCTCTCTGCCCTTCGCAACGTGTGGGGTGTCTCCGGACCGAGGGGCCCTGGACACCCTTTGGCACCCCCAAGGTGGCCCTAGGGGACTCTTGACTCCTAGGTCCATGATGCTTCGGTGATCTTTTGGAAGCCTCTGCACCACCTCTGAAGCCTCCCCGAAGGTATGCCTAGTACCCTCGGGGAGGCCCCCAACCCTGCCTCCGGCCTATTGGCCCATGCGGGTCTCCTGGTGGTTTTCACGTGGGCTTCGGGGCCCTCCTGAAGGAGTACTTGGTACCCACGGGGGCCCTGAGCCATGGCTCCAGCTCCTGGCCTTGGGGGGCCTTGTGGTCTTCACCGGGTCGTTGGGGCCGGTAGGGCTACCCTACGACAATATGGTTGATGGCTAGGATCATGACACCTGTCATGCATCCAATGGTCAGATCATTCTATAAATAGGGGTGACACGCCCTCTCCTTGGTGTGTGCCAAGTGCCATGAGGAGAGGTACCACAAGCACCATAGGCCACTATGTCATGGTTGAGTAGGATGGCATGAGTAGAGAAGATAGGTGGAGATAGGTAGCCACTAATAAGAGTGTGTCTTGTTATATGAAATTATTAAAAAAGTGTTTGAGTTATCCTCTTGTGTAAGTATGGCCTCCCACGGTAATTAAGCCGTATATTTCTTAGTACTTAGTGATTTGGGTTATGATTCAATGTGAGCGGCTCGGCAGCCCAGAATCACAATGGCCTTAGCTTCAACGTGAGCAGCTCGGCCGCCTAGAAGGCAATAATTAGCAAAGCACTAAGTGGTATGAATGAAAGGCTAACCAACTTAGGATAGTTGGTGTAGCGTGTGTAGGTCCTCATTAGAGTGAGTATTAGGGTCATCCTAAAATTTCCCAACAAAATGATTCAAGTGGGCCTAATAAGATTGGTTCATGCATAGCGCAATTGCATTATGAATTTGCATTGCACGGTCAACAAGGGCGAACCAGCTAAGTTTATGGGTGTTCACTTGAACACCCATTATTTTCTTGAAGCACTCTGTATTATATATATATATATATATATATATATATATATTAGAATTACACATGGATAATTGGGCCGAATACTTCATATTTATACCTATAATAGATTTCTACCACACACACCCCCCTTCCTAATTTGTATCAAGTATAGTGTGTCCCTGCCGGCTAGCCCAATAGCTTTCAGTCCATTCGGATACGGTGCCGCACAATTCCACATGGTAACCTGGTGTCAGGTGAGGCAACATGGTGGCGAGGTGAGTAGGTGAGGGTAGCTCCTAAGCTCTGGCTTGGGCTCGGCAACACGTCGGCTAGGAGGTAGAAACAAGGCAGCAAGTGCCAAACAAGCGGGCGACGAAGAGTGTCGAATGGTCCTGACCGGGCCGCCTAGGAGCTGGTGTCCCAAGGAGGGAGCGTGCGGTGATGGCCAGACCAACGAGATAGACCGCACACGTCGACAATAGTACAAGCGCATCCCCATTCCCCAATTCGGCGATTCCTAAGTCCCAAATCCCGAATTCCCAATTCAAAATTTGTCTTCGTTGTTTTGTAATTTCTCTAAGTTAGTTGAGATGTTGCCTCTAACACGACAATTTTTATTTTTTTAGATAATGGAAGAGATAAATCTCTCCCGGCCTCTGCATCAAAGATGCACACAGCCTAATTTATTAAAGCAATCAAAGTAGCAATCGTTCCACCCATGATAAAATAACGGCTAGCAGACTAGCATCCATACACAAAAAAAAACACTTAAAACAATATTTCAATTATTGCAAATCCTATGGCTAAGCCTCCACCAACGGAAATTGAAGAATTGCTTCGCCACCAATTCCAGTCTTTGACTTCCCGCCACCATGATCTGCTTTTGGTCTACTTTCTGCAAGCATGCCCATGCATTCAGCCATGATCCACACAATAAGATAGCCTGCAACGGATTAGTTAAAATCTTGCTGTTAAAAACAACATCATTTCGACATAACCATATAGGCCAACATAAGGCACTAACTCCCACCAGGAGTTGTGACCTAAGCTTTTTTGGAATTCCATCTAACCAAGTCCCAAACATGTTAGTCATATTCCTTGGAGGATCTAAATTAAAAGCACATTTCACAATCCACCATGCCATACGTGAAAAGGGGCACTCAAAGAAAAGATGTTGAATTGTTTCCTCTTTAATACAAAAACAACACCTTGTACTTCCCCTCCAATTTCTCTTATGCAAGTTGTCTTTGGTTAATACAATTTCTCTTTTGAGATACCACATGAATTTTTTTTACTTTTAATGGAATTTTTATAGCCCAAAACCAATTCCTAACGGGGGCATGACATGTACCAATCAGTGACGCATAAAACGATTGCACCGAAAAAAGACCAGACTTATTCAAATGCCATCTGAAAACATCCTTACTCAAGCCTAATTGGACATTAGAAATTAACACATGAAGCTCATTCCAAGCCTGTAACTTAGCCCCAACCAGAGGTCTTCGAAAAGAAATATTAAAGGGGTTCGAACTCAAAACATTAGCTACTAAATCGTCCTTTCTCCTAACCACATTATAAAGTATCGGGAATTGCCTTTGTAGCGTAGAATTTCCCACCCAAATGTCATTCCAAAACCTGGTTTGCATTCCGTTCTTAACCTGGAATGAACCAAGTTGTAAAAATTGATCTTTAATTTTCATAAGGCCCGACCAAAAATGAGACGTCCCAGGTTTGTTAATCACCTGTGAAAGACTCTTCTCACCCAAATATTTCTTTGTTAATAAAGATTGCCACATACCTTCTTCATTAAGCAACTTAAATAACCACTTCCCTAACAATCCTTTATTTTTGGCGTCTAAGTTCTGAACACCTAGACCACCATGTTCTTTAGGTGAACACACTGAACTCCACTTAGCAAGTCTATATTTACGTTTAAGATTGTCACTCTGCCAAAAAAAATCTAGATCGAAAAAAATCTAATTTTTTGAGAACGGCTCTAGGAACCTCAAAAAACGAAAACATAAACATAGGTAAACTGCTTAGCACTGAGTTAATAAGCACCAAGCGATCCCCCACCGACATATTTTTACCTTTCCAACTGCTAAGCTTTTTCTCAACCCGCTCTTCAACCCCTTTCCAATCACTATTCCTTAACTTCCTGAAGTGAATTGGAATACCTAAATACCTAAAAGGAAACACCCCCACTTCACATCCAAATAACTGTGTATACTGCGGTTCCGCTTCTTTGGCAGCCCCAAAACAGAAAATCTCACTCTTGTGGAAATTAATCTTTAAACCGGATAAATGTTCAAAGACACAAAGAATTAGCTTAAGATTTTTAGCCTGCTCTAAATCATTATTCAAGAAAAGGATCGTGTCATCACCATACTGTAAAATTGATAACCCCTCATCAATCAAGTGAGGAACTACTCCAGCTTAAAAGACCAAATGCTTTAGCTCTCGAAATGAAGATGGCTAACATATCCGCCACAAGATTAAAAAAGAACAGAGACAAAGGATCACCATGTCTAAGGCCCTTATGAGTTTGGAAAAAATCACCAAGATCATCATTAACCTTTATCCCAACACTCCCTCCCTTGATCACACTTTCCACCCAGGCACACCACTTAAGGGAAAAGCCTTTCATCCTCAGAGTTTGCATTAAAAACGACCATTTTACTTTGTCATAAGCTTTCTCAAAATCCACCTTAAAAACAATTCCGTCCAAATTCTGTTTATGCAGCTCATGGATGGTTTCATGTAAAATAACTACACCATCCAGAATAAACCTCCCCTGCATGAACGCGGACTGAGAGGACCGAACAACCTTTTGAGCTACTCTCATAAGTCTATTTGACATAACTTTAGTAAATATCTTAAAACTAACATTCAGCATACAAATAGGCCTATATTGCTGTATTTGCTTAGCATCTATTTTTTTGGGAAGTAAAGTAATAATCCCAAAATTCAAGCTAAAAGTAGCCAACAAGCAACTATGAAAAGCATGAAACATGACCATCAAGTCATTTTTAATAACTTCCCAAAACACCTGATAGAATTCAGCTGGCAAACCATCTAGCCCAGCCGATTTGTTATGATCCATTTGAAAAATGGCCTCTTGCACCTCATTTTCTTCAAAAGGGTCAGTAAGATAACTGTTTTCCTCATCTGAAACTTGAGCCATATCATCTGTAAACGCCTCAATCATAGTTAAATGATTTTCTTCAGCTGGCCCGAACAAATCTTTATAGTAATTGGTGATATACTTTTTTAATTGTACATCACCCCGAATAATCCCTTCCTCTTGCTCAAGCAAATAAATTTTTTGTTTTCTATGTTTCCCATTCGCAATCAAATGATAATAGCGAGTATTCCTATCACCCTCCAAGAGAAACTTCGCTTTGGCCCTTTGATACCACTTAATTTCTTCTTCTCTTAATAGCAGGGCCAACCTCTCATTAGCAGCTTTTTTAATATCTACCTCAAGATTTGACAACCTCAACCCCTCTGCCTTTTTATCAAGCTTATCAATTTAACAAGTTAAGCTCTAACTTTTCCTTTTTGTAATTACCGCTGGTACTTTTTGCCCAACCTCGGAGATAACGCCTAAGAAATCTAACCTTATTTTGCCATATATGCAAAGCCGTCTGACCTCTATTAACCTTCCTCCACACCTCTGTTACCATCTCTCTATAACCCTCCCTACACAACCAGCCTAATTCAAATTTAAACAAAGGTTGGCAACCTCTAAAAGAAGCATCTTTAGTATTTAACAAGAATGGCGCAGATCGAGACAGGACCTCTCAAGAGCAACAACAGATACCAAAGGAAACTTCTGCTCCCAATCTGTGCTCATTAAAACTCTATCTAGCTTCTCGAAAGTTTGGTTATCTAGAGAATTGGCCCAAGTAAACTGTCTACCAGATAAAACTACTTCTCTTAAATCCAAATTATTAATCACAGCATTAAACAAAAAAAGCCATCTAAAGTCAACATTAGCCTTATTTTTCTCACTCGAATTCCTAATAATATTAAAATCACCTTCAATTAAAAATGGGAAGTGTTTCTTTTCTACACGCATTAACAAGCTCATTAAGAAACTTCTCCTTGAAGTTAGGCCGAAATAAGACCGCAAATGTGACCACCGAATCCACTGAAAATCATCCACTCTATTCTTTAAATGGAACTTCACATAAAAATCCCCAGCATCAATCGACCTAATATCACATACCCTCAGATCCACCCCAAGGAGGATACCCCCAGACCGACCTTGAGGAGGAGAAAAGTGCCACAAAAAATCCCGACCACCACAAAGATGATTAAGACAAGCCACTGAGAAATCCTTTTTAACAGTTTCAAGAATGGCCACAAAATCCAAATGATATTCTTTAACCACATCACAAATAAACCAATGTTTAGCCAAGTCACCTAGACCTCTGCTATTCCAAAAAATACCTTTCATTTTAACTTTTGTTTGATGGATTTAAGCAGAGGGTTTTTTCCTTTCTTCTTTCCAGAAGATCGCTTCTTATTAGTGACCAGAGTAAAATTGGACACTTCGTCCTCCAAAGCATCTACATCTATATCACTACTTAAATGATTAAGAACTGAGAGATCGTTGTACTCCTCATTCTCATCCTCCCTTTCCTCAACAACTACCCTTCTTTTCATTTTCATTCTACCAGATTCAATCTTTTTAATATTGTTAATAGAACTAGCAATCTCTACTTCATCTGATCCTAAAGATATGCCAATGCTAGCCACTTTATCCAATACTTGCTTATCAGAAAAAGATAAAAAGGACAGATGATTAACAGACTTACTTGAGTCAAAATCCAGGTTACGAATTTGTGCACGCCTTTTAGCCCTTTGAACTATGTCCTCATCTCATGAAAAGTGCTTCATTAACCTCTCACTTTGCCTAAGCTCGGTCGCCTCGATCACCTCATGAACAAAAGCCAGCTGAGCCTCTTTGCCAGTTTTTTTTGTCCCCCCCAGTTTAGAACTTGACCCATCCTCACCCAGCCCCACACAACTCTGCTTTGACTTGTTAACCACCTGAACACCCATGACGTTCAAATCCATAACCTCGCCTTGTGTCCCAGTTTGAAGACAACCCTCCTGTGAGTCTTCCGAACCGAACAACCTCATCTCTGCAGCAAAATTCTCAGCACACGCATCCACCCCAGGCCGAACCCCATCCAAAAACATGGCGCTACCCTGTGCTTCCTGGGACATGCCTGCCGAAGCCAATTCCAGTATCTTCCCCTGTATGTCATCAAACACATTCGTCTCTTCCTCAGCTTCAAACGCTATCTCCATGTTGTCACCTCGGTCCGGCTCACCACCAACCAAATGGCTGCACTGACAACCCTCTAGCCCTTTTGGTTCATCACTTCCTTCCCCAGCCACTAAACCAACATCTTTTAAGAAGCCCGAAGACCGGACTGAATCCTCTGAATTGACTGGATGAACATCTACACTCTGTAAAACTCCACCATCAGATTGTCCTGGCCCTAGCTCCAGCACTTCAGGCAACACCAGTTCTACTGAAGATTCAACAATCTCAGACACAACAAGGTCCAACTGCTCCCCCCCCCTTTTTTTTAACTCAGACTCGATATGACAGCCAATCACAGCATTGGTTGCGCCTTCCCCCTGTCCTGACTTGTCTGCTACCAAATTCAAAATCTGAATATCCTTCTGAACACCCCTGTTGGTCTCACCTATAGTCGCCCGCGGCGTAACCCAGATAGTATCCGAAGCCATCAGACCCAAATTGTTCCCCTTAAGGCTAGATGATGACCGACCCTTATGGTTCCCAGTCTCATGGGTCCTGGTATCAGAATTATTCTTCGGTCTCTTGGACTCTCTGTCCTCCATCTCAATATCTTTACCCTTGTTTTGGTTGCCTCCATCCTCATGATCATCCTCCAGATTGACTACTACGTCACCTGCATCCACCATCGAATCTTCAACTTTGAACATAATGTCAAAAACAGACTCACCAACCACAATCTCCACAATGGATGGTATGGCTTCTACATCAAGCACACCCACCAGCATACGAACCAAATCTTGTTTTCGTACACTTTCCATGTCCACCCGTAAAGCAGTGCCAATGATTGATCCTATTGCACACAAACTAAAAAAATCCCAAATTTCCAAAGGCACTCCTAAGACCTGAACCCACACTTTCTGTAATTGGTACTTAGGAGTAGGTCCCGAGTTCCATTCCACAAATTGTAACACTACCTTATGTTCCTTCACAGTAATATCACCAATTGCCACCATACGAAGCAATTCCAGCCTATTTGGGAAATGAACCAAAAATTCCTTTTCCCCATGAGTCTCCACCTGCGGTTGCCAATTCAACGGAATTAGCCTTCTCAGCTCTGCAATCAACGTGCCTTCAGACATTGACTCTCCAATTATCCGCACCAACCCGGTCTTGTTGTTTTCTTTCTTAACCTTCTTCGTCCCAACTACTGGAATTTGATAAAACCCCAGCCCATCAGCTCCAAAACCGCACAAATTGGCAATAGGTCGTGGGATCAACGTCAATGGACATTTATTTGCTAAGTGGTCATTGCCCTCACAAATATCACATAATAACTTGACGTTGCAATTAGCAATTCCGTGTCCTTTACCTTTGCAACGGAAGCACACCATGCTAGAAACATCACCCACATACCCGGTGTTAACCGACGACGCTAATCTGCCTCCTCGGCCATTGTTGCCTCCGTTCCTCCCACGACCATTAAAAGGTGTCCTAAACTGACGCTGATCATGAACCGATGCATTGCCACCAGTACCCGCGACCGGGAAACCACCATGCTTATCAAAAGTTTCTCCAGTCCCTGTTACAACGATACTCCGAACACCAATCTTGAAAATTATGGATCCACCACTGGCAGCCAACAACACAGTCACCCACTTGTACCCGTAGTAGTAACAATAATGTACAGGAGAAGGGAGCCGCCAATTGTTTCTCATGCGAACGCAACTGTACGAATTCATCCTCTTGTTTTCCACTTTTGTCATGCAAAAAGAAAAAAAAAGTGGCCTAGCTAGACATTCTTTGCTAAAGCATGTGAAACGAGCCGCACAATTGTGTGAGATTTACTGTTATTTTTTTGACCATGGATCTAGAGGTGAAAACGGACGGATAATGGCTCATGCAAGGCAGCAGGCAGCAGCAGCTTCTCTCCCGGACAGTAGAAAATGACGGCATGGAGTTGAGGGTGCGCGAGACGCCAACTCGGGTAAGGGTAATGGCGTAATGCAGCCACACCCAATGCACATGGTCTCATAAACTCAGCATTGAAATTGTCCCGCGGGATTACGTGACTGTGATCTTGACATCACGCAAGATACAGACGTTTAACTTGTCTTCATAATTGCGTTGCTGCTTGTTGACCTCACCGTCTGATCACAACACAGCGCACTGCAAATGATAACACAGTATATGTAGGAATAGTACACCTAATTGGCTTTGACTACTTATTGATTGCCCAAGTAAAAAAGGAGTCCTGACTTGCTATAAGAGCATCTTCAATAGTTAGAGATAATCTTGTCTCTAATATATACTATATTATCTTTAAAAACAACATCTCAAATAGATAGTTTCTACAACACTCTTCAACATTTGTATTTTATAATTTTTCTTTCAAACGGGCTACATGTCAACTAGAGTAGATTAATGTATCATGTCTTATTTCACGTACACACCAGTCTCTTTAGGAAGAGACGATCTGTGCTCCCCCCTCATCTACATAGAGTTTTATTAACGTGATATAGCTAAAAGATAATAATAAATACACTATCGAAGATGCCCTAGACACCTAACGTAAACTCTGGAGTATTTTCCTTTTCTTCAAAGATAAGTATGCTGCAAACAGTTTAAATACTATATTGGACTAGCTTGTTTTCAGGAAGCTGCTGGTTGGAAGGTAAGCAGAACAAATTGTCATCCCAATTTATAAGAATGTATTCCGTTATCAGGAAGCAGTGTATAGAGAGAGAGAAAGGATGAGCAAGCCATTATAGAATAGTGATGGAAGCAGCGCATTGAACCATGATATGTACGTGGCATTTATTATGGGCCTTCTCTATGACATTTATAAAATAAGGAACTGCAAAGATTTCATGCAGCTAGACTTGGATTTTGCATTGTATACATATTTGATGCCTGGTATAATGGCAATGCCTTTTTCTCTTTATTATGATCGACCTATTCTGCCGTAGATAATCAGGCAGTGGTCGCAAATCGCAATGTGGACCAGTGAGCAAGAAACTAACTTCAATTTGAAGCACACATGCATTGTTCTGAAGCTAATTTAGTCACTTCTTTTAGACGACTAGTTTTTGTTACTTGAAAAAGAAGTTATAGTGGCCGGCTTTAGTTTTGGAACATCTCGGTGGCATGTATATATTAGTAACACACAAAAGAAAGGCAGAAGATTCTCATACAGATGAATAGCCCCAAAATTCTCCACTGGCTCTACAATAATACAACAATTTGGTTCGAGTTCGGTGCTTTACCAAAACAAAATGCACAATTGTTTGCCCATCGTCAGGACATGTTGAGCTAGCTAGACCAGCCAATTGATCCAAACCACAATTCGTTGCTCACATATAGGAAAGCGACCTTAGAAATACTGCAGCACAAACTGAATTACTTGACAACTATATTACATTGGCTGCTACGGAAGCTAGGCTACAGGTATACAGTCGAGGAGGTAGCTAGAAACCAAAAGTAAGCCGCAGGGAGATCGAAGACTCATGGGTCAATTCCATCTCCATGGTCCGCACGTCGACGAACCACGAAAGCGACCAATCGACGGGCGTTTTCGTCTCGCACTGTTGCTACGCTGTAAACTTCCCGACGAGTACAAACAACGTGCGCCCTCCAACAGACCAACACGTACGTGCTAACGTCCATTCACGGGGCGCTAAGAAAGCAGCGAAAACGATCCGCAACTTCCCCCCTTCAATCCTCCATCATCCCCCGCCCATAAACCGCAGCGCGCACCAGCATCGATCGCCAGCTTAGCTCTCGCCGGTGAGTAGTAGTGAAACGACGTTCACCGGGACACCACCGTTTGTCCATTTCACCACCTTCACTTCACACGAATCGCACCACCACTTGCTAGTCACACAGGTTAATTGCTCGCGCGCGCGCTGGGGTGGTGCAAGGCGCAGGCCGCAACCATACAAGCACGCACGCACGCACGCGGCCGGCGTACGTGGCAGGTGTACCAGAGGCAACGGAAGAACTGGAGGAATAGAGAAGAAACGGTAGGTACGTGGTTTAGGTCGTCGGCATATATAGCACCTCGGCACTCGAGCAGTTGCTCTCCCCTCTTATAACAGTTTACACACCACAACTTGCTCTGCCCCGCCTCCCTCCCCGGTCTCCCAGTCTCCCCTCCCTCCCGGCCCTAGCCGCCGTCACGCCCACGTCCCTCCGGCGCGAGTGCGCGCGTGGACGACTCAACGCGCGCGCGGATGGGGAACTGCCAGGCGGCGGAGGCGGCGACGGTGGTGATCCAGCACCCGGGCGGGCGGGTGGAGCGGCTCTACTGGTCGACCAGCGCGGCCGAGGTGATGCGCGCCAACCCGGGCCACTACGTCACGCTCGTCACGCTCCGCGTCGCCGAGGAGCGCCACGACGCCGAGGGCGGCGCGCGCCGCACCGTGCGCCTCACCCGCGTCAAGCTGCTCAAGCCCAAGGAGATCCTCCTCCTCGGCCACGTCTACCGCCTCATCACCTCCCAGGGTATATATCTGTCCTGTCCTGCTTTTCGCGTTCATGTCCTCGATCGTGCGTACGATGGAACCAAAACTAATTGTTGGTGTTTGATCGTTGCATGCAGAGGTGACCAAGGCGGTGCAGGCGAGGAAGGAGGAGAAGCTGAGGAAGGCGCAGCAGCAGCGGCTGGAGTGGAGGCAGAGCAAGGCGCGGGCGGCGGCGGCGGCGGACGACGAGGAGGAGGAGGAGGCGTTGGATGAGAGTCTTGATCAGGTGGTTGCATAAATGGAGTAGACTTGCCCTCCTTTAATCCAACTACTTTTTTCACTCGATGCCCCCATGCACGTTCTCTGCGTGATTGATACGCCTTTAATTGCTTTCCCCAAGAGTTAGTTGTTCCTCGCGATTATCATCTCCTTCCACCCTGTGGTTTTTTTAGACCTTCCACCCGGTAGTTTATCAGCAAAAGAAGTGCTATTATTATTATTTTGGAATTGTCATTCGAATCTTTGCAACTGTAGAATCTGCTTAGTTATCGTGGAAATCATGGGCCTTTAGCCCTTTAGGTAAATCGAGGGTTACTTCGTGAAAGACTTTGCATATTTGACATTCCCAACTCCCAAGTGGCATGCATACAAGAAGTCAAGAAGATTTGTGGTCCTGTGGAGCCAACTGATTGATGCTATTGTAGCGTCCAGAAGGAAATTCAATAATAGACTAGGGGTATAGATCAATTAGTGACTAGCAACTAATGTCAGGAGGAAGAATCATTTGCAAGATTCCTTTATATTTCTGAACTATGGCAACATGCAAAGGTTCCATCGTCTTCTGATTACTCTACTGCTACACACCTGACTGCAGTTGGCACGCCAAGACAACGACGGCCACCGGAGCTCCAGCGCGCGGCACCGGCAATGGCGGCCTTCGCTGCACAGCATCGACGAGGCCGGGAGCTGATGTCCAGTCAAGCACAGTCATAGGTGGACCGTAACATCGACCGGTGAAGCTGTATTTTCGGTGTTCACCGGCCTTAATTAGCTCCGCAAGGGTTGGTACGTTTGCACACTGTTGAGTGAAGTTTGACACCTCGGGATGGGTGACAGGACGAAGTGACTCTGGCGATCGGGACTAGTCCTGAATCCGTGTAAATTTTCAGGTCTTGATGGGGCCTTTTTTTAGTGAGATTGCTTGCTTTCTTGATACATTTGCATATCGAATCAGAGCAAAGTAGCTAAAAATTTAAACAAGAAATGCCCTGTACTTGGTACTATCTTACAAACGGGAATTGAGCGGCATCCCTTGCTCGTAGCTTTTGAGGATGGTGGTGTGTATTTATGTCGTTCTTGATGCTAAATTTGTAGTCATAAGCTGTCGGAACCTAAAAATGCAATTCTAGACTCTCTGTATATAATACACTAGTCCAAGATCACACTAGTGCACACAATGGCAACATCAGTTAAATATCATTTCCATATACAAAAATGACTAATAAAAAGGCAAATAACAATAAATATCAAAGTGAAGACCTTAAGGTCAAAGTTTACAATTAATACCTCAGAAAGCAAAAAGCTCAATGAAGCTGCAGCGGAACGTAACGGAATAACTTCAGTGAAGCCCATTCATATGCCCACAGGCAATCGGCTGGGGTGCACGACCTAGTTCTTCACGATCATTGAAGTAGACCTTGTTGACTGACGATTCCTTCACTTCTGCTTGATTGATTAAAGCAAGTATGAGTACACGACCGTACTCACAAGTCATACCACAGAATGCAATTTATAGATGCAGGCTTATTCCAAGGGGATGGCTTCTGTAGTTCTTTTGCAGAAATGCAACGTTTGCGGTTGAATACGAATAATAGATTGAAGGCATAATTCAAAACAAATAAACAATATTAATTTAACAGTTTGATTAAACAAAGACACATAGCCTAAACAAATTATTCACATAGTCATATGACTTAAATCACACAGCTGTCTCTTCTCAATTGTTTTATGAAAATCTACCTCTCGTATGAAATCTTTGAGTATGTCTATGACCGTGGACGCGGCTATTCGAATAGCTTGATTTAACACTCTGCAGAGTTTGTACACTTTACCCACAAGATGAAATCAACCGGATCAGAGCAGATCACAACAAAATCTTTCAGAAATTTCATCTCAAACACTGATACTCCCAGTGTGCTTACGAACCGTCATACCCAGCCATACATGGCGATAGGTATGACACACACCGTTGGACAGGGATGCGGCGAACTGTCCCGCGATGTGACTACTTGGTAGCACACCTCCACCCAATCAACACAGCCTAACCTACTACCTGAGTGATCATTGTCAAGAATTCATAACTTACTAAGTTAGGCCCGTCCCATACCAGGCATGTAGTCGTACAGTAAGACTCAGTTTAATGACGCACAAAGTTAGGTCCTTAATTGACCAAGTCAAGACTTCCAAATTCTAACTAAGACACACAGATTATTATTCCCAAACACACAACCACCAGTTTACACTACTACAAAAAGGCTAATACTGGACGCCTCATCACAGACGGTTGACCAAAACCGTCTGTACTAAATACAATCACAGACGGTTTTGGTTTAATGAAATGCGTATTCTTATCGCTAACGCTAAAACCGCTCAGGAAGAAGTAATATCACGCGGTTACGTTTGAAATCGTCAGTGAAGTATCACGCAGCGGTTACAACAAGAACCGTCTGCGATACTTAGTAGATCACGAGCGGTTCTTGTTCGTAACCGTCAGGATACTTCACGAGCGGTTTTCAACACGAACCGCCTGCGGAATTCTCATGCTCATCACGCATTTGGTTCGTGTTGAAAACCGCTCGAAGTATCACGAGCGGTTCGTATTAAAACCGTCGTGATATATATCTTATCACGCACGGTTTGTATTAAAACCGCTCAGAACTTGGAATTTTCCTTACTTTACGATTTTACCATGGCTTGAATTTTCCTAACACTCGGATTTTACCATGGCTTGGAATCACTAACACTCCAATTTTACCATGGCTTCAAATCACTAACACTCGGATTTTACCATGGCTTGGAATCACTAACACTCCAATTTTACCATGGCTTCAAATCACTAAATTTTACCATGGCATTTTTTTAATACAAACCGCTCGTGATAAGATATATATCACGCACGGTTTTTAATATAAACCGTCGTGATAAATACTTATCACGCAGCGGTTCGTATAAAGAACCGCTGATATATAAATCGTCACGCACGGTTTTTCTATGAAACCGTCTCGTGATTCGCAGCTACGGAGTATGAAAAAATTTGAACGCTGGGAGGCAAAATGTTTTGGCGCTGTCCTTATATATTATAACCACCCCACTTTGTTTTCCATTAGTTTCTCCCTCTCCACACCGAAGCTCCGTGACCACCCTCGATTCCCTATCGCGGTTCAAATGAGGAGACACACCGACGCATTTACAATGAGGAGGATGCGGTCATCGGAGGAGCTCCTTGTCTGCATTGCGAGGTAGACTGCTAGGAAGGTACATGTACATCCCCATAACATACACAATTTGTTGGCTGTTTTTGTAATGAAAATTATCTTAATTTTGTGTTATCTAAGGACGGAGCGCTTACCGAGGTTTTGATCGTCTCTCCTTGCCGATTTAGCTTGAGTCGAACTTCGGCGACATGCAAGAACATCTTGTGTATGCTGGTGAGGTATTGAGAGGATGAGTTCTTAATCCAAGAAGCCGATGAGTTCTTCAGGAGCTTGGAGGCATAGATGGTTTCTACCTAGTTTAACTTTGTAACTTTTTTTTCCCATTCGGAGGGGACATTGTGAAACATTTTGGTTTCTCTTTCCTGTAATGTGTTTGCCATCATAATTTTAATTGGATTTTAGTTGTCTTGCTAGAGGTTGCATATGGAAACAACTGTCTAGCAAATGATTGGTTTGATTTTTTTTTTGAAATAGAAAAAATTATCACAGACGGCTCTGAATAAGAACCGTCTGTGATAATTACTTATCACAGACAATTCTTGTTCGTAACCGCATGAAAATAGATTATCGCGCATTTTACGAACAAGAACCGCTCTGTGATAAGTAATATCACTGAGCGCTTCTTGTTCGTAACCGTCTGTGATAGTTTCCTGACGGTTTGAAACCGCCTGTGATGATCATATCATTACTGACCCATAAACTCAGACGGCTCACGAAACCGTCTGTGATGATGTTTTTGAACCGTCTGTGAATGCCTTTTCTGTAGTAGTGTTACCCAGTATCCACTACTTGCCTCAGTCTAAATCTTTTCCCACCCTGTTGGTTAAGTGCAACATATGCCATCAACGAGTAATAGCACATAGTACACACAGTTTTGTCACATAGTTCCATAATCACTTAGTCAAGTTTATATTTACAACTCACATGAGATGATGACTCGTAGCATGGCTAAGCAGACTAATCGTATCTAACCAACCCACATTGGTGCTACAATATTACCAACTAAATAAACCAATCTAGAGTGACAAAAGATTATGACATAACAAATATACAAGGCAGATATAACAAATGGGATTAATAACTACACCCAAAAGCATTTAAATAAATACTTAAAGTAAATGCAATAATTTGAATCAAAGTAGTTTCAGAAAACCGGGATTCAACATAATCAAAGGTATAACTTGACTTGCTATAGCAATGACGATCTTATTTAATCTTTAATCTTCCACTTTCTTGATCTTCAGCTCCTTCTTGATCAGTGCTTCCCGAAGTATCAACATCTACTCGTAAACAAGCAAATAAACCAAATAAATAAATAACAGAGAGCAAAGAAACTCCAAAATTTAAATAATAATCTCAGATAAATAGATCTTGAATTGAGATGAATTTAGAAATTTGAAAGGACTCAATCGGAGTTCGGATGCAAAAGATGTGAGCTTTGAAAGATCACATGAAATGATAAAATTGAGAGAGAGAAGAATATTCTTCCGGACTAAATAATTAAATAGAATTGAAGACTTATAAGTGGGGTCCACTGGTAAGTGAAAGAGATCAAATGTAGTGAATGACATGTGGGATCAATTGGATAATTGAATATCAGATATTAAATAAATTTCCGAAAAGGAACAGAGAGGATGACAGGTGGGCCATTGGTCCATAGACCAAGTCCACGATCTAGGGTTTAGGTTCATGGTAGAATAAGTTTAAGGCAAGGGTTTGACTGGCGGTTGACTGACATGCGAGACCCGCATGTAAGAGAGAGGACTAATCTAGGGTTTATGAATCACGGCGAACTGAGTTCACAGAATAGGGCACTGACACACGGGGTACATAGGTCATAGACTAGGTTCTTGCTGGACGACGTCCGCATGGTTTCAGGCTTTTGGTTTAGGCATGGCAAGCTTGCGCGGCACATACGTGGCATCCGCGGGTGCACGAAAACTGAGGTGGCAAGTTGTGGCGGATGACATGGCGTATGTGGCATAGTACCAACGTGGCTGCCATGTAGGCGAGAATGCTGGCATGCTATTGGCACAAGTGCACATGCACGGTCCTGATTTGGATCTGGGACACCCGATCATTACAGAGACCTACGAGAGAGGGAGAGAGAGAGGGGGGAAGGGCCCACCCGGAAGAGTCACGGAGAGAGGTGGCGGCTTGGGAGGCTCGGTCGGACACCGGCTATGGCAGCCATGGCGTTCTCGGGTCGGCGTCGACGGCGATGAGCGGCGACCGGTTGGGCTCCGACAAGATCGACGGCCGGCGTTGGCTCTAGATGCGGCGGCAGCTCTGGGTCCGGGACAGAGATCTCGAAGGCGGCGTCGGTGCGGACGGAGAGGCTCCAACACGAGTTGGGCAAAGGACCAGCGAGGTTGGGGATGGAGAAGGAAAAGGATGGGACCTCACCGGTGACGGCCAAAGCAAGGAGGAGGTGTGGAGCGGCTTCAATGGTGGCGGTGGTTCAGGTCGCAAGCAGGACGGCGTTGTGGTGCAGGATCGATGTCAGGGAGCACAGATCCGGGACGAGGGCGGCACGGTGATCCCACAAACAGTGTCGGTGAAGATGGCGAGGCACCAAGTCGGTGGCTGCGAGGAGAGGCGCACGCCGGCTTTGGAGAAGAAGGATCTGGCGGCGCTTGGCGGCTCCTTGGCGGCGGCGGGACGAGGGCGCGACGGACATGCACGAAGGCGACGCGGACCGAGGGCGCCGATCGAGGTTCACTGGGGCCTTAAATAGCCCCGTGCGACGTGCGGCGTCTGGACTCAAAGCGGCTGCATGAAGTCGGCACGACATGCGTGAATGGCGGCGGCGGTTCGTCACACAAGACGATAGAGGGCGGCGCTGCTGCTAGGGCTTCGGCCACGTAGGAGTGGCGGCATGGCGACAGCGAGCCAGGTGGCGGTGTGGGCATTAGGGTTGAGCGGTAAGGCATTTACTGGCCAAGGAAGCTAGCGGGCGCCAGAGGGTAGCAAGGGACTACGAGGTTGGGCGAAGGAGAGAGAGAGGGAATGGGCTGAAGTTAATTCGGCCCACAGGACAACTGAGATTTTAAATAGCCTTTTCTTTTTAGAAAATAGCCGAAAGCACAAAAGGGCAAATAGAAAATAGCAAATGCACTCGGAAAAATTCTAGAAAAATCTAGAAAATATATCCAAGCACATAGAATCCAAATAAAATAGTTTTGATAATAGTTGATGTTGAGATTAATCATATTAAATTGTTTTTGATTGATTAAAGTCTCAATTAAGCTTTATTAATTCAAATAAATTTGGTGAAATTTTCTAGGGACCTAAATTACTCATAAGATTTTTGAAAAGCCAAATTTTGGGACGTTACATAAGCTCAGTGCCAATCGTAACAGATGCAGCTGTGGAAGAATCATTAGAATTTAGAGCCTTTATGGTTGGAAGCTCATTATGCGGTTTCCCATCGACGATGCTGATTGGGGCATGCACATTTGTTTAGGCTGTGTTTGGATGAGGGACCTAAGTGGTCCGGTATGGAATCGTTCGGGATTTTGGGCTGTCCGTGCGTTTGGTTTGGTGGATCGAACCGATATGTCCGGGACGAATGCGTTCGACGCGAGCAAATATTCCTCTCAGATGCGGAACCGCAACGTTCGATGAAAACAAGTGAATCACTCGATTCACTCTCTCCTCGGCCGCAACGCGCAGAGTGCGCTCACTCGCCCTCGCCCTGCGCACGCCACTCGGTTCGCTCGCTCTCTAGGAGAGACCCTGCCGCCCCCTATCCTCTCGCGCACATCCTTGGAGCCGCCCGTGCTCTCTGTGCTACCGGCACTTGCATATCCACGAGGTGCTGCCCCTACTCTCTTTGCCACCAGCTTCAAGTCCCACAAGGTACCCCCTTTCTTCCCTCTTCTGTGTTATCTTTCCTCCTCTCTCCACCGTAGGCTTCTGATGTTACTCGGGTCTTGCCTGCATCGGCGACGTCTACAGTGGCTCCACGGCGGTGGCTTACATCGGTGTAAACTTCTTGCGCACCGGTGACGTCAGTCTTGCTATTTGGTGTTCCTTCTCCTTTCCATCCCGATCTTCGTCCCCTCTGTCACCTTGGTGAGGATTTATCGTGGGAACCGAAGGTATGGCCCCAGATCCGAAATGTTCTCCAATTGATATTTTTTTTGATAGATCTAGCTGGCACAGATGTCTTTATGGGCAAAAATGTTAGATCCTCGTTATCCTGTGAAAGAAATACGTAGTGTTTGCTTGGTGTTCTTACCTCCATTTGTGAAATCTTGCTTGCTGCTATTGGGTTGTGTGCTTCGGCATGAGCAAGAAATAAGAAATATTGTTTGCTATTCTTGCTTCCATTCGTGAAATATTGCTTGCTGTTGTTGAGTCTAGGAAAAATAATGCTTCCACATGTAAAATTGCTCCCTCATCTACATGTCCAGTGCAATATGGTGTTGTTCATGGTTATTGTGGTTAGTTTTTGCGCAAGTTATAATTGAAATTTGTAATGCTGGCTCACTGTCAAAGTGGTTGCCCCTATGATGCCTCTGTTGGTTACTTTCTATGTGAGTAGTCCGTCGTTTACTTACGATTTGAGTAGTACATAGTGCATACATATATGTTGCATACACTGGAGGCTTGCTTTCATAATATTTGAGTCCCAGATGCCATGGTTCGATAGTCGGTGGTTATAATTATACTTGGCATTTGTGAATTGTAGATGGATAAGAGGACGCTGAAAAGGCGAACGATTTTGTTTATTGGTGCTGCTACGTACGTGGCTATTTGCATGATTGTTTTGTTCGTATGGTCCAGGCTAAGGAATAGGAGAGACCGTATTACGTATGGCCCAATCGAGGAAAGGGATAGGATTAGAATTGATTATCTGAATAATAAAATTTGAAAGAATGAAATAACTTGTACTAACACAATTAGGCTTAAACGAACTCCTTTCTTTCGGTTGTGTGAAGTCTTGAGAGAGCGATCTTTGCTTCGTGACACTTTACATTTGTGTGTCGAGGAGCAAGTTGCCATGTTCTTGAACACAATTGGCCACAACCTAAGAAATAGGCTAGTTGGTACCAATTTTACCCAGTTAGGTGAAACAGTTAGCCAATATTTTCGACGTGTCCTCCACGCCATAGGTGAGCTATGAAATGAGCTCATTAGGCCACCTTCTTTGGAGACCCCAAGCAAAATTGCATGGAACCCAAGATGGGATCCATTTTTTAAGGTATCATACCTAACCACTATACCTCATAGAGACTTTTGGGGAACATTTGTTGGTTACTATTGTTTTTCTATTTCTTGACCCAGTAGGATTGTATTGGAGCCATTGATGGTACACGTATAAGGGCGTCTGTTATTAAGCCTATGGAGGTGGCATTTCATGGTAGGAAGTCATTTCCTAGTCAAAATGTCATGGCAGCCGTAGACTTTGACCTTCGTTTCACATATGTGTTGGCTAGTTGGGAGGGGACAGCTCATGATGCTACGGTGTTAGCCAATGCAATAGAGCGTGAGAATAGACTACGTGTCCCTGAAGGTAAATAGCATCTCGTAGCAGTATATGTCCATACCTGATTATTAAAGAACACTATCATCTATGTGTTCCTCATGCTTTAGGGAAATTCTACCTAGTGGATGCTGGATATGGAGCAAAACCTGGTTTCATCCCACCTTTTCGAGGTGTCAGGTACCACTTGAATGAGTGGGGAACAATCCTCCCCTAAATGAAAAGGAATTATTCAATGTTAGGCACTCCTCTCTACGAGTGAGCGTAGAGCGCGCCTTTGGATCACTCAAGAGGAGGTTCAAAGTCCTCGATGATGCCACCCTGTTCTTCCCCTTCGTAACTCAAGTTGATGTCATCATAGCTTCGTGCATCCTTCACAACTAGGTTCTTTCCCAAGGAAGTGACCATTTCGTTGTAACAGAAACTTCTTGGACACATAACCCCCGTAGGACAGCAAGGGAGCAAGCTATTGACCATAGAGCCATGGTTGACCGGAGGCAGACTATGGCCAACGAAATGTGGGAAGCCCATCAGAACTATGAAAACCATTAAATATGTAATGTCTTTAAATAATTAAAGACTATGGCCACAGTTGTTACATCTGAAGAGTTGTATGTGAACCTTTCTTGTAATAACATTTTTATTTGTGATGAGTTGTATGTGGAACATGTATGGACTTCTTTTACATGCTTCATGTCACTTATTTTTCATTGCTTTCTTTGGTTGGTAGGAAATAGACTCGGAACATGGGGATAACATGATTGGTAACATAGTGGGGAACACTGGTGGTGGGGTTGTCTGGACAAATGCAATGTCTACATTTGTCTTGAGCTACTTGGCTAATCTTGTGGCCAATGGCAATAGAACGTGCACTGGTTTCAAAAAAGTTCACCTCAACAATTGTGCGAGGGAATTGAATGACCATCTAAAGGTGGATGTTACTGGAGATCAGGTTCAAAACCACCTGAGGAAGTGGAGAAAAATTAGGGCAAAGATAGGCAAGCTCCAAAACCTAAGTGGTACTCTTTGGGATGAAAACACTTGCACTATCAGGCTTGAGCATGGGCATTACACTAGTCATGTCAATTTCTGTACGTTCATGTCTATCAAACTTATTTTCCTATCGTACCTAGTTTCAAATCTACTTTAATGTCTAGGATCACCGCGGTGATGCTGACTACTTGAACACTCCCCTTGAGCATTATCATGAGGTGGCCACTATATTTGGGAATAGCATGGCTACCGAAAAGTATGCAAAGGGAGCAAATGACCCTGTTGGTACAGATGTTAATGAAATCTCGGATGATGAAACACCAAAGGCTCCAACAGATGGTAAAGTTAAAAGAGTTGCTGGACATGGTAGTGTCGAAGAGGTGACAATGTCCGGCACATGTGGTGGTGACTCATCGGCAAGTAAACCACCGAAGAGGGCCAAGTTATCTACTGATGATGATTTGTATTCTTTCATGACCACTGGCATAGAAAGGCTTGCTAAACTATTAAGAAGGCCGGTACTGCAGATACTGATGTTTCTAAAGACCTTTGGGACAATATGATGGATCTCCCGGGATTTGAGGAAGCACATCTCACGCACTACTATACTCATTTGTGTGAGAGTGTTTCTCTTGCCCGTGGATTCAACAAGTTGAGCTTCTCAAACAAGATTGTTTGGGTTGCTAGGTACATTAGTAATAGTAATCTCTGAACTAGCTATACCCAATTGCAGTAGGACTTATTTTGGTGTCAAGGAGTCAACCTATGTATGCAGTTGTAAACCTATTTATGTGGTTGAAGTACGACTAGTGTGATAGTCCCTATATGTATGGACTTCTTTTGTATGCCAATGTTGAACATCTCTGTTGTCTCTGTTGTTAGAATTCCTTTTTCTGTCAGAATGTTGTCTCAAATTTACTCAACAGAATCTTATCAACAAGGTAATCTGAATTGCCAACCAATGCTCATAATTTGGCTAGCTGAAGTATTTCATATTCTTTGATGGAATCACATTGTTTCAGTTTCAGCCTTTCAGGTTGTGAATGTACTTGTAAAATTGCTTCTGCAATGTTCATGCTCATTGTGGTCAGTTTGAGTCTGCGTGTACTTGTAAAATTGCTTCTGCATGTACTTGTAAAATTGCGATACTCCAATTTTTCCAAACATGTAGCTCAGTTGGTTCACTATGCTTGAGTTCTAAATATCTGGATTTCACATTTAATCTGTGATGTACTTGAGTTGACAGTTCCACTTTGTGATCGCAGGTATGGAGAGGTTCTGTTAGCCTGTATTTGTGTTGGTGTTTCCCTGTCTCCTTGGTGCTTCTGAAGAGTGTTTAGCTGATGATGTCGTTGTGTGGTGACTAGAAGACTTGTTACGGTTTTGGCTGGCACTGGATGTGGAATTCACCTCTGGAGATGAACTTTGCAAACCTGAAGCTTTTCTACTTCCCTCTAGAGATGAACCTGACGGTTGCCAGTATGAAGCTTTTGCACTCCCCCTGGAGATGAACCTGACACAGCACTTGGTTTTGATTTTACCTGAACAAGTCAGAAGCAAAATGTTAGATGGAACTTGTAACCTCATGTAACTAGGATTCTCTCTTTTCACAAGATACATCCTGTTGGAATTCTACCCTATTTAGAACAACTTGTAACCTCATGCAACTACCATAAATAGGTTTACTCCTCAGTAGGTTTAATCTGTTAGCACCAAGCACCAAGGAGACAGGGAAGCACCAAGCATTTCCTTTCAACAGCAGCACTATTGCCTTGTCATTTGTTGTAAATTTCCTTTCAACATTCCGAAGCTATTATTTTCACTAGGTTATTTAGTGCTGGATGTATACATCACATTCTCTGATCTTAGAGATGTTTCAAGGTTGCAGCATACATAGGATGGCTGTGCTTCATGCCCCCCTACTATTCTTCTCTCTTCATAGCAGTGATGCTGCTCTTGTTCCGTGAATTTGCATGAAATTCATGAATTTCAAAAAACTTTGGAATTTTTGGCACTTGTAGCCCCCTGCTCTTCTTTTTTTTTTTCAAAACTAGCCCTCTTCCGCTATATTTTGTAGATTTGGCCTCAGACATTACTGCTCCCTACTGGTAGCGACAATGGGAAGCATAGTGACTGTCCCATATGGGCGCAAGAAGAAGGGCGGGAGAGAGAGAGGGAAAGAAAATAATCCAAAAAAGTCCAAAATTTCAAGAAAAATACATAAAAATTTAAAAAAAATTTTGAATTTATTTGAAGTTTATTTTATTCATTCAAAATATTTCGATTCTATTAAAAAAAACATCGAATCAACACCAAGAAAAACCTAAAAAATTCAAATTGCTCAAAAATGCATGAATTTTCTACAATAGCTAGATGATGATTTTAAATGAATTTAGGTGAAAGAATCATTCCATTTGGAGTTAGCAAGTGAAAGTTGTAGTAGTTTGAAAATCAGGTTTTGCAAAAAGGCTGAAAATACACTTCGATTACTATTCATCCGATTTTAATTATTTAGTGAAATTTTGTAGAATAGTGATGGAGATAAGGATTACATAGATAAATATAAAATAAAATTATAAGACAAAAATAACTTGGTTCACCTCAATTGGAGTTCACATGAATTAGTTATGAATTTTCAAAGTTAAAAGCATTTTCTAGTGTAAAAAAATAATTTGGTTTTAAATTAATTTCCAAAAACTATAATTTCTGAGACAGAGATAAGTTTGAAACCTATTCCAAATTGAAGTTCACTTAATAAGAAAATTATCAAAATTGGTTTCACTTGATTTGGAGTTACTTTGAATTAGTTATGCATTTTAAAGTTATTCTATTTTGGACCAGGCCCATATGTCATACTCAGGTCTGTTCGGACCGTCCGAACAGACTCTCCGATCGGACGGTGCATGACCTGATTAAATCGTGACAAGTGGCAAGAGTTTCAAATAAGATGCTCGCATTAACCTAAGCTGCGCTAGGTACTTAAAATAGATATTTTGACATGCCTCTGCAGCCTGCAATATTCTGCTATTCTGAACAATACAGAGGCTGACAGTTCCACTGTAGATCTATGGCCACTTGCTAGTGTAGGCAACGGGCCCGCTGCTAACCAAACCTCACCGTAATTAAATAATATCAGCTACTAACAGCCACTTGTTAATGTAGGCAGCCAGCTCCAGTGTGTGGGTGCGTGCTACTACTCACCATTGGCCATTCAAAGCATTTGCTGCAGGCACTGCCTCCTTCCCTCCCGATGATCTCAGATGTGTTTGCTCGCTTTCTTTCTTTGATACGTGCCAGCTATTGACTCCTGAAACCATCTTTTTCCCCGGGCAGGACTCCTAAAACCATCGCGCATACGGTTGGGCTCTTACCATAACTTTGGCCCTGCATTGACACCGGTGATGAGATGAAAGCCGTCCCAGTTACGGATTTACGTACTGAGACGCTCCTACAACGTTTGCGCAGGGGAATGAAAAGTATGAGACCAGCAAAGCGAATGACAGGCATCGGCATGTTGCGTTCATCTTTCTCTTCCTCTGAAGTGAACAGGGCCCTTGCTTAGGATGGGACGTGACAAAGCTGGCCCGGCATGTGCCGTTCCTGACTCGAGATCAGACGACCAGTATCCAGTAGCATCACCGTACGTAGCCTGGTGCTAATCGCGTCGTCCCGAAAGGATCAATTAGCCCGGGTAAATCATGCTTTAGACATTGTCTGCAGACTGCACCAAATCTGCAGTCTCGCAGAAACCTTTGCTTTAGCATGGATTTGATTGCGTTCTGTGCAAAAGCAATGATTGTATTATTGGAATGGCATTTCTCGGGAATGGGTCTCGTCGATCTTTTTTGAGTATGCCATGCTTTCTTTCAGGATCCTGAAGGGTGAAGCTGGCTACAGTTCGGAACGATACGGAGTCGGCGAGCTAATGATCGGTTTTTGGCATTTTGCTCCCATGACTGCTTTGCAGTTTATACAGGAAGACAAGCCAGGTACAAGAAGGTTGCTTTCGGCTTTGCTAGCCCAAGATCACGATCTAAACATGATACATACTATGCCTGGCACGACACGGCTAGTACGGTCCATTTAGCCAACCTTCTTCCGCCTTCACCCCGGCCAGGCAGCCACCTTTCCGTACGTGTCACACCACGTGCAGCCCCCACTCCTCCGCCAACCTCCCTCACATCGATGCAGGCCAGGAACTCGCGGAGTGGAGCGTGGTGTCGGTGGCAACGTGGCGAGTGGCTCCCAGGGAGGTGGCGGAGGAGACGGCGCGCGGCGGCAAAGGAGGAGGAGACGTTGCACAGCTCCCACGGGCTAGGGCTGATGCAGGTGCGGTTATTGGGGTCATATGACCCGGTGACCTTGGCACAATTAAAGGTGACAATCCTAATTATTCAAGTGAGATTAGCATTCGGTGACACCGGTGAACCAATTTCCTGAATCCGCTACTGCCCGCGGCGCGAGGTGGCAGAGGAGGAGATGGCGTGCGACATCGGAGGAGGAGACAACGCGCGACCCCATGACGCGAGGCGGCGGCGGCGGATAGGGAACAAGTGAATTTCCCCATTTTTCTAAATGTGCTAAACGGGTTGGCCCTGACCCGTCGGGCTAACCATACTCGAGGTAGCACGACACGGTCCGTTTAACTTGTTGGGCCGTGCCTAAACGAGCCCATGCCTCATGTTTTGGACAAGTCTGAGCAGCAGTCCCCTAAGGACAGGTCTGGCAACATATCTGGTGCACATGTCCCATTTGGTGGACATGTGCACATAGCTGACCTAGGCCTTCAATTCTGAAATCCACGGCCGAGATCACCCCCACCTCCCACTTCACGCTACTTTGCGAAAAAAAAAACACCGCGCGATCATCCTCCAGCCCCGATTGCGCCCTTCCATTCATCCCCGTCCCGCGTGCTAGGGTTTGGGCCTTCCGCCGCCCCACTGCGTCGTGCTCGTTCCTTTCACTCGCCCCACCCCAGTGCGCCCTGCTCTGCGCCTCCCCGACTGGGGCCACCCGCACCCCTCTGTTGCCTCGCTCCCCTTGCTCGATCCGGCTGAGGTGAGTTCGGTTGACAATATAGTTGAGTCTTATTGGATGTGCGTCGATGGTTTATTTTCTTCATTTTTTATGGGCAGACGTATGGATTCAATGGAAGATATGAGCAGCTCCGTGCATCCACTAGCTTGGCCAAGTCCCGAAATGGCTGATGCACACTCTCTTGTTGCGAGCTGTCTGTGTAAGGCCCCATAGAAGGCCACCATCATTCCGTTCTATGTGAGTGTGCGCACACTGTAATTAGTTAATTTCAATAATTAACGTTGTTCTCGGGCTAAATCATCATTACCGCTGCATGGTTTGTTGTTCACACCGGTAGTTAATGAGGACTTGAAGCCTGTCGTGGGGATGACTTTTGAAGACGAGGATGCTAGCCTCGAGTTTTACGAAGTATATGCGCATGTTGCCAGCTTTTCCATTCGTATTAGACAATAGACGACTACAAATGGTGTTTTGCAATGGTGACGGTACTATTGTGGCAGACGTGGTGTCGATAATCAAGTCGCCGATCTTATGAAATAAATAGAGAAAAATAGCATAGAGTTCTTGGGAGAGAATGTGACTGCTCTTTTATTGCTATGAACTGGCTATTACAGGGGGTGCCTTCGACAAGGCAGTGGACTAATCCTAATTACAATGAGTGTAATGCTTGCTATTTTGCAGAATCAGACTTGAGACATGAATCTAATGCCGATTGATGTGCTTCAATCTGATGCACACTGTCTTCTGCGCTCCATCTTTAAGTAACCGTCGAAGTGGTGTCAGTTGCTCCTTGAAGATGCGCCTGTTGGAAGTGCCACGACTGATCGGAGCGAGGCAGCGGTTGATAAAATACCACCCGTTCGGTGGTTTGTGTGTGTGTGAGACACACAACCGTAGGGTGGTTGTTGTCAGTGTCTTTGGATTATGAAACGTCGCGTGGTATGGACCAAATATGACATATGCTCCATTCATCACACGGTAAGGAATATACTTATGTTAGATCCGAATGCCAGTTCATTACTTCTACGAGAGGTTATCTGGTCGGGGACTAGGTACAGGATCTCATCCGACCAGGATACTTATTATGTAACCTCTAAAATCATTACGACCACAGGGGTCGTTAGCCTTAGGGGTTACGACCATGAAGACATATGCTTTTTTATTATGTATTAGAATAATACATGGAGATTTTAATCCTCGTCAGCTAGCTCCTGAACTTTAAATAAATTGATCGTGTGAACACTTTCTTCCGATGAAGTCGTATCGGGCAGACCCTCATTTAATCCCGTGATATACGGGATGGTCTAAAGTTGAGAAACTGCCTTGGGTCCTGAAGAGTTTTTATGTCCATTGGACTTTGGTTTGTGTCCGTTAGACTCTAGGTAACTCCTCAATGCAATTAAAGAATTGCGGCTATAAAACCCCTTTAGCGTAGGGCTTTGGGATTTTACGCCTCTTGCTTTCCCTTTTCATCCCCTAAGAGAAAAATCGCCTCCGACCTCCTTTTGTCCACAACCTTCTACGAACTCATTTCTTCCTTCATCCAAAACTCTGCCATGTCAAATCATATCACGAACTGCTCGGCTTCTGATCTGAGCGAGAAGAAGCTTGAGAGCTTGGAGAAGATTGGGTTGCTTCCTAACAAGGACTTGATTTCTTGGAGATCTACAGCCGGAGAGTATTCTCCGAGCAGCGAAGACGGGGAAATTTCTATTTTCCTTGCATATATTGAATGCGGATTCAGGTTGCCAGTCCACTCCTTTCTTCCCAAGGTTTTGGAGCATTACAGAGTTGAACTGGTGAATCTTGCCCCTAATGCCATCGTCAACCTCAGTGTCTTCATCTATCTCTGCGAAGCGTACTTGGGAATTGCCGTAAATCTGGATTTCTTCAAGTACTACTACAGGATGGCAAAGATAGGGAAGACGACTGGGACGCCTAGAGAGTGAACTTTGTGCCTACATGATGGAAAGGCCGATGAGTGAACTTTGTATGAAGCTCGATTGTCCATTTTGCTATTCGTCCTGACGATTCCTTGTTTCCAAGGACCTGACCCAAGGGATATCCGGTTGGTACGACTACTTTGTGGGCCTGAAATTAATGCCTTAGTTTCCTTGAAGCCATCAGGTGACCATTGAGCAGCTTTTGTACCTGTGGATATCGTTCCTTTGGTCCATATAAGACTTCGCTTACGTAATATACTGGTCGTTGGATGTTTTCACATCAACGACCAGCACACCACTGACTGTTTGCGGCGTTCCAGCCACATAAATCAGCAATCTTTCTCACGATCTCGGAGAGACTAAGATCGGGGCACTCGTAAGGTACTTCTTAAGTTCTTCAAAGACGTCGTTTGCCTCTTTAGTCCACTCAAAACTTCCGTGTTTCTGAAGGAGTTTGAAAAAAGGGAGTTCTTTTTCAAATAATCGTGCTATGAAACGACTTAGCGCTGCCATACAGCCGATTAGTTTTTGGACTTCTTTCTTTGTGGTCGGAGGGTGCATCTGGTCGATGGCCGAAATTTTTGCTGGATTTGCTTCAATCCCTCTAGGAACCCAAGAAGAAACTCCGACACACGCTTCTCTGGATTTATCTTATGGTTATGCCGTCTTAAGTTATTGAAAGTCTCGTGTAAGTCGGAAATATGGTCGCCATCGTTGATGCTTTTTACGACCAAGTCATCAACCTTTGGAAAGTTGCATAAGCGTTTTTGAGACCAAATGGCATCTTAACATAGCAGTCAGTGCCATATGGAGTGATGAAGGAAGTTTTCTCTTCATCTTCTTTACTCATGTTAATCTAGTGATACTGTAAGTATGCATGTAAAAACTTAACAACTCACACCCAGAAGTGGAGTCTACAAGTTGATCAATGCGTGGAAGGGGAAACTCATCATTCGGACAAGCTTTATTAAGGTTTGTGAAGTCAATACACATTCGTCATTTTCCATTGCTTTTTTTAACCATTACGAGGTTGGTGAGCCACTTTGGGTGATCGACTTCATGAATAAACCCAGCCTTGAGGAGCTTGTCGATCTCCGACTGGATTGCCTCCTTCCGATCAAGTGCAAAACGCCTGAGCTTCTGCTTGACCGGTTTCTTGTCAGGCTGGAGAGTTAGCCTGTGCTCGATCACCTCCCTGGGGACTCCGGGCATGTCAGACGCCTGCTAGGCGAATACGTCCTGATTTGCTCAGAGGAATGAGACGAGTGACTCTTCCTATTTGAGGTTGAGACTTACCCCGACCAGTACCTTTTGGACAAACGCATCAACATTTCTTGACCCATACGAAGTGTTGGCGCTTTTCAGAGGAGTGCCTTTGCCGAGTGGTACATCCTTGGTCTGGTCGGAAGGCTTTGGCACCATCTTTGGCCTCGAGTGCTTGACCTGCATGGGTGATGGGTTAGTTTCCCTGGTCGGAAGCTCGTCGACCAGCTCTAAGAACTTCCGATCACATGTATAAGCCATTTTTCGGTCTCCTCGAACCATGATGACACCTTTTAGTCCTGGCATCTTTAGACTCTGATTACCGTAGTGCATGGCTATCAGGAATTTTGCTAGAGCCGGACGACCGAGGATTCCATTGTATGCGGTTTCAAAATCCACCACATCAAATAGAATTTTTTCTGTTCGGAAGTTGTCGGGTCTTCCGAATGTAAACGGTTAGGACAGTTGTCCTATCGGTTTGGCGGTAGAACCAGGAACTATGCTATGGAAGGCATATTTCACAAGTTTTACCTTGGACCTGGGGATCTGCATCTCTTCCAATGCTCCCGCAAATAAAATATTTAAAGAACTACCTCCATATATTAAGACTCGATTAACTTTATAATTGTTAATAGTAGGTTCAACTACGATAGGAAATCTACCTGGCCGAGTCGACAGGATGGAGCAATCTTCTTTGCTGAAGGAGACCATAGTTTCCGACCACCTAGATGGCTTGACAATGATCGGAGACTTGGCAAGGTTGACCTCTCGCTCCACAGCCTTCAGATGGCGTCTGGAATCGTACGAGAAGGATCCTCCGAAGATCATATCCACTCTATGTTGGGGCTCCTGATAATCCATCTCTTCATCACAATCTTTGTCCTTCTTGGATCATGGTTTTCTAAGTTCTGTTATAGAGGGGAAGGGACCTTTGTCTGAGTACTAACCATCCAGCTTACTTTGTCAGGCATGGCAGGTGCGCAGATCATGCCCTGCCGCTTTGTGAAGTGGACACCACTTCTTAGTTTTCTTGAAGTCACTGGTCAGAGTCTTAGCTTTGTTTCGACCAGTGAAATCTTTCTTGCTTTTGGTATACTTCTTTGGAATCGCAAGAACTTCCTTGTTGTCGGGCTTGCGATTCTTCTTATTCTTGAGAGACTTCTTGTTTTTCTTCTCCTGCTTTTCCAGACCCAAATAGAGATTTTTGTTCTTCCGATCAATAGCTTCATACCATTCGACCATTTAACTAGCGACCGCGTACTAGTCTACCATGTCAAAAAGTTCGACGGTTGTCCGTGAAGGATTTATTGCAATATCCTCCGTAAACCGGTGATTCCTCAGCCCTGCTTTGAAGGCCTGGATGACAGAAGATTCTGTGATCTCTGGGATGGAATTCTGAACCTGACTGAATCTCTTGATATACTATCTAAGAGTTTTATTGGTCTTCTGCTTCGTTCGATGAAGATCATCTTCCTTTCCAGGGCGGTCGTACATCCCTTAAAAGTTGGCAATCAGAGTATCGCATAACTGCTCCTAAGTATAGATAGATCCGACCGGTAGGTTAACCAACCATGACCGGGCAAACCCTTCAAGGACCGTAGGCAAATATTTTGCCATCACGTTATTGTTACTGCCAGCGGCTTTGAATAAATTTGAAGAAATTCTAATGGATTCTGAGTCATATTGAATTTCTATGTTGGTCGGTCGGAACTCATGCGGCCAACTAATGCCTTTGGAGACCCGCCAAAAATGCTCTCTACACAGAATGGAGTCGTGGTGCCTTCTCTGAAAAGGAGTCGGATTATAATCAGCAGGGATCGGTTCCTTAGATTTGCATATCCAGGATCCGGTGTCCCAACCCGGTCGTGGACGTTATGATAACGCCTTTGACCACCTACCTGGTTCAGATGATGCCTAAGATCGCCTGAATCAAGTGGTCGTTCCTCTTGGCCAGGAGGAATGACTGCTGTGAAGAGCCGTCTTCCCTCGTGATTCCCTGACTGGAACCTACGAGGGGGTATTGGTGTTGATCAATCTTCTGCTCGACCATGCTGCCCCCTGTTGAGAGTGGAGCGCTAAAATAAGGTCATCGTGTGACTTTGTGAATTCCTCTGCTCTCGGTATATTTCTGTACGCTGCATGGTTTATTGGAGGATCGCCGACACTTGACCTGCAAGCTGAACATAACCTGGAGTTCCTGCTAAAGCAAGGTCTGGATTATTAAAGATATCCTGAACTCGTTGCAGGTTTTGTATAGTTACTGATGGTCGTGGCAGATTTCCGCTTGAAGTGGGCGTCCGATGAGTCGAGTTTTCCCTCGACCTTCCGGTTGGCCCTACCTGATTTCTTACTCATGATGGGGTAGGAACATGTGAATTAACTGATGCACGTCCATCAGCTCGGTTGCCTTTGGTAGTTGGTGCTTGAGCGCTCGTACCATTTCCACCAGCAAGTGGTGGCGAGTTAACCCATGGAGGATCATGCATGGCATCTGGATTGGTATCTCTGATTGTGTTAATTTCGTGGCGCCAACAGTGATCTTTCGATGAACTCCTGTCGTAGCTAAGGGAGAGCCTTTCAGGGCTTCTGCAATGGGCCTCCACGACGGGGAGCGGTCGGAGATTACCTCCTCTGGTGAGCTTTGTGGTGGACTTAGCCTGATCCGGTGGACTGCTGATCGTATGTTGAGCTTCACCATGCCTACTTGGCCTATGATCGGTGATAACTTCATTGATACCCTTACCAGATGTCGGTTGGCCCCCGGAATATGTAGGAGCTGTTGGCGAATACTGGTCGCCCATGACAATATCGAGAGTACATGAACTCTCTGATTGCCGCACTGGGCTCCCATTGTCGCTTCTGCCGGTCAGATCGACCAGGCTTGCAGAGGTGTTCGGGTGTTCCGAACTGGTCGGAACGAGCGGTTCCTCTGAGAGCGCCATTGTTGGTGGTAGTGTATCCTCATCCATCCGGTCGATTTCGTCAATCTCTGCGACTGGCGAGCCAGCGGAGGAGGAGAAGGATGATGACATCCTGTTTTCTTTCATGACGCAGATGCATGTGTCCATGTTGAGGTTGGAGTAGTCCGTCGGGTCGAACCAGTTTTCCTCATCCCAAGTCCCCGCCATGTTCGCATGAGCGATAATGGAGCAAAGGAAGTGGATGGGGAATGCTTGAGCGAAGTAATCTTCAAGAATTCAACGCCTTCTGCCCCACGGGCAGCGCCAGTTGTCGACGATCAAGTCGCCGATCTTACAAAATAAATAAAGGAAAATGGCACAGAGTTCTTGGGAGAGAATGCGACTGCTCTTTTATTGCTATGAACTGGCTATTACAGGGGGTGCCTTCGACAAGACAGTGGACTAATCCTAATTATACCGAGCATAATGCTTGCTATTTTGCAGAATGAGACTTGAAACATGGATCTAATGCCGATTGTTGTGCTTCAATCTAATGTCCATTGTCTTCCGTTTTCCATTTTTAAGTAACCGTCGAATAGGTGGCAGTTGCTCCTCGAAGAGGCGCCTGTTGGAAGTGCCACGACTGGTTGGAGCGAGGCAGCGGTTGATAAAGTAATACCTATTCAGCGGTTTGTGTGTCTGTGAGACACACAACCATAGGGTGATTGTTGTAAGTGTCTTTGTATTATGAAATGTCATGTGGTATGGACTAAATATGATATGTGCTCCATTCATCACACGGTAAGGAATATACTTGGAGTTAGATCCGAATGCCAGTTCATTGCTTCTATGAGCGGTCATCTGGTCGGGGACTAGGTACAGGATCTCATCCGACCATGATACTTATCATGTAACCTCTGGAATCCTTACAACCACAGGGGTCGTTAACCTTAGGGGTTACGACCATAAAGACATATGGTCTTTTATTATGTATTAGAATAATACATGGAGATTTTAATCCTCATCACGTGGCTAGAAAGAAGAAAAAGGTAAGGATAAGTTGGAGGTCAAAAAGAAGAAGACATATGAGTATAAATTGAGTAGGTGTGGGTGTGAAGCCATGTTTGGTATCAAACAGACTAAGGACAATAAGTTCATATTAGAGACATTTGTGGAAGTGTATAACCATAGTTTTGTCTGACCTAGTAAGCAGCACTTGATACGTTCTAATAGATAAGTAAATGAGAAGGCTAAGACTATATTGTTCGCATGCCATCAAGCTAGCATCGGGACATCAAGGGCATTTAGATATCTTCATCTCAGTGAGGGTGGATTTCAGAATGTAGGATGTTTAAGGAGGAACTTGCAAAATAATCACTGTACTTTGAGAGATAGTATAAAGTCATCAGATGCCCAAATGTTCATTGATAATCTTGCTAGAAAGAACGAGAACAATGCTGCATTTTATTTTGACTATGTCATTGATGGCAAGGGTAGGTTAGTGCATGTGTTTTGGATGGATGCAACCTGCAGGAAGATTGATGTTCATTTTGGCGAGTTGCTCTCATTCAATACAACATATAATACAAACCAATACGACATAATATTTGCACCATTCGTGGGAGTGAATAACCATGGGAGATGAACCGTACCACTTAGCTGTTGTGTAGTTGATCAATATAACATTTGTATGGTTGAATGTAATGCTCAAAAATATTCTTATCTGGCAGACTTAATGGATTGCATATATGCATCTTGAGGCCTAAGTTACAGTTGATCAATATAACATTTGTACGGTCAGAGACATCTTGAAATGCTCTAATAGCATCAACCCCTTTTCTTAAGAGTGGCAGATGTTTCTTAAGATTGAATGTTCCATGCTTTGGTTTTGTTCATTGAATGCCTGGCCTCTTTTCTTAAGAATGGCAGACATTTCTGCAAAGTCCACAGGACATGAAAACATGGCTCCCTTAGTGACACCATAGTAGTGAATAGTAGAACATGGCTCCCTTGGCTCCTGGTACTGAGCTTTTTTCATGACATGTCTTTCTAACTGAAAACATGTATTACAGTTCACGGGCAAACAAAGCTGATACTATAATTCAAGGGCAAATCATACACTAGAAACAGAATTCAAGGGCAGGACTAGAATTGAAATCATACACATTACAGTTCATAGCTACATGACACCTTACAATTCACAAACACCTCCAATTGCCAATCTTCGCAATGAAGATTCCTAGAAATAAAATTAAAAAAGCAACAAGAACCATTTTCAACTTCTCATCTATAGCCGCCAATTTCAGGATTGGCTTGTCAATCTAGTCCAACAACTTGTACATTCCAGCTAAATGTGTGTAACGTCCCAAAATTTGGCTTTTCAAAAATCTTTTGAGTAGTTTAGATCCCTGGAAAATTTCACAAATTTTATTCGAATTAATAAAGCTTAATAGGGAATTTCCTAACCTTAAAATATTTAATTTGACTAATCCAAACATCAATTTAAAGAAAACCAGTTTTAGTTGGGTTCCTTGTGCTCCAAGGAATTTTTGTGTATTTTCTTGGTTTTTTCTGAATTTATTTGCTATTTATTTGACCTCTTTTGATTTTCCACCAATTTCTTAAATTGGAAATTCAATTCTAATCTCTTTTCCCTCCGTGGGCCGAATTGAATCAGCCCATCTCATCTTCTCTCTCCTTCGGCCCAACCCCCGGCCGATTCCGCCATGCCACCCAAACCCTAAGCCACCCGGCCCCACTTGCACCGCTCTCAATATACCACACAGACACGTCTTGGCGACGCGGACTCACGCCCGCACACTCTCTGGCGTCTGCGCCCTCTCCGCTTCTACAAGACTTGCCGCCGCCTCTACGCCGCGTCGCGCCTGACTTCGCAGCCGCCGCCTTGGGAGCCCGCCGCCAGACGCCCCCAAGGCACTATAAAGCCACTCGGTCCTCAAGGCTCGGGTGATGCCGCCGCCAAGCTCCTCGCCGCCGACTCGGTCAGATCCGCCTCATCGAGCTGCCCCGTCCCACAGCCACCACGCCGCGCGAGCCCACCAGATCAGAGATGAGTTGCGCCACCAAGCCCGGCGTCCGTGGTCTTCATCTCCAAAGCCGGCGCGCCTCTCCACGCCGTTCACCGCCGTCCGGGGCCCTTCCGCCTTCAACGACGCCGCATCCGACATCACCATGCCGCCTCGTCCCGGATCTGTGCTCCCCGACCTCGATCTGGCACCGTAGCGACCGCCCCGAACCGTCTTCTCCAAGTCCGGTGCCGCACCTGCTGCCCCCTCTCCGCCGCACCTCGCCACCGCCATCAGAACGTCACCCCCGAGCTCATCTCCGTTCTTGACCGCCACTGGTAAGGCCCCATCCCTTCCTTCTCCATCCCAGAGCTCGCCGGCCCTTTGCCCCAACTCGTGTCGGAGCCGTGTCATCAACCCCGTCCTCCCGTCACCGTGTCGCCGTGTCGGTGTCCTCTGTCGTTCTCTCGCACTCGCCGAACCGCACTCGTCTCACCCAATCTCGCCGGAGCCACCACGTTTAGCGCCGCTGCTGTTGGTTCCATGGACGCCCCTGCACCGCCATCGCCGGAGTTCAGCTGGTCGCCGTTCGTCGCTACCGTGGATGAACCGAGGAAGCCATGGCAGCAGCGTGCCCCCTCTGTGCGCCTTCCATGCGGGCCCTGCCCCTCTCTCTCTCTCTCCCCCTCTCTCTCCCTTGTAGGACTCTGTGACGATCAGGTGTCTCAGATCGAACAGACTGCGTTCGCACCCTTTGCATCGCCATCGCCATCAGGACTCGTGGACGCTTGCACGACGCTGCTTAAATCACCGCCGGATCACCTGAGAAGCATGGTCGCAGTCCTTTCTCCCTCTTTTCTTCTCTATCTTTTGCCCACGCTGATCCAGTCAGCCAACCCAACATCCACCTCAGCATGGTCGTGCCACATCGCCTGAGTCACTTGCCATCTTGGCCCCCTATATACGCCATCTCACCACCATGTTGTCGTTTCGTCCTACGTGGCAGCCTTGTCGGTGCTATGATAGCACTACCCGCCACATCGGCAGCCTCCCCGCCTCGTTGCACCACGTAGCTGCCACCCTGCACGCCACGCAGACATTGCCGCCACATCACCACCTTGTTCTCCGTGTCAACCACCTAAGCCGCCCGCATGGCATCCACATAATCCAAACCCTAAACCACACCGGTGTAGACTCGGTTCACCGTGAACCAAGCCTATGAACCATGGGCCCCGTGTGTCAACGCATTGTTCTTTGAACCCAATCTACCATGAACCTACTCTATGCCTCGTGGACCCCATTCGTCAGCCAGGCATCTCAAACCCTAGATGTAAACCTAACCCTGAGCCATACCCGGGTAGACTTGGCTCACTAAGCCGGGTCATGTACTCGTAGTCCCCATCATGTCAGACCCTAATCTGTGAACTCAGTTCACCATGGACCAAACCCTAGCCCGTGGACTTGGTCTATGGACCAATGGCCCACTTGTCTTTCCCTTTACGTTATTTCCAGAATTATTGTAATTATAGAAATTCAATTATCCAATTGGTCCCACATGTCATCCACTACCTTTTGTTCTCTCTTACTTACCAGTGGACCCCACTTGTAAGTTCCCAACTCTTTTTATCTATTTTAATCCAAAGGAATATTCTCTGAATATTCTTTTCTCTCTCGACTTCATCATTTCTTATGATTCTTCCGAGAGTCATATCCTTTCAATCCGAACTCCGACTGAGTTCATTCAAAGTCCTAATTCATCTGAATTCAATATCTTTTATTCGGATATTATTATTTAATTTTTGGAGTTTATTTGCTCTCTGTTGTTTATTTATTTGGTTTATTTACTTGTTTGCGAGTAGACGTTGCTACTGCGAAAAGTGCGGATCAAGAAGGAGCAGAAGATCAAGGAAGAAGAAGATTAAAGTTAAATAAGATCGTCATTGCTAGCAAGGCAAGTCATGCTTTCACCATGTTTGAATCCCAGATTTCTAAATATTATTTTAATTCAAAGTATTGCATTTTATTTCAAGTAATTATTTAAATGCTTTTGGGTTTAGCTATTAAATCCAATCTGTTATGCCTTGATCTTTTGTCACCCTAGTTGATATTTAGTTGGTAAATATTATAACACCAACGTGGGTTGGTTAGATGCGATTAGATTGGTTAGCCATGCCACGAATCACCTTTTCATGTAAAGTTGCAATTATCAACTTGACTAAGTGACTATGGAACTATGTGATAAAACTGTGTGTACTGTGTGCTATTATGGCATGTGTTGCACTTAACCAACTGGGTGGGAAAGGATTTAGACCGAGGCAAGTGGTGGAAACTGTGTGATATGGTGGCTATGTGATATGGGAATATGAATATGTGTGTCAAAATAATCTGTGTGGCTTAGTTAGAATTTAGAAGTCTTGCCTTGGTCAATTAAGGACTGAACTTTGTGCGCCATTGAACTAGGCCTCTTGTACAACCACTTGCCTGTTATGGGACGGGCCAAACTTAGTAAGTTACGGATTCTTGACATTGATTGCTCAGCAAAGAGGTTAGGCTCGAGGATGGGTGGAGGTGTGTGCTACCAAGTAGTCGTGATCGCGAGACGGTTCACGCTTCCCTGTCTAATCGGTATGTGTTGTACCATCCTCTGTGTTAGGGTTGGTACGACGACAAAGCACACTGGGAGTGTCAATGTTGAGATGAAGTTTCTGAAAGGTTTTATTGTGATCAGCTCTGATCCAGTTGATTGCATCTTGTGGGTAAAGTGTACAAACTCGCAGAGTGTTAAACAATCTATTCGAATAGCGCGTCATGGTCATGGACAATGCTCGGGGATTTCACACGAGGGTAGATCTTCATAAAGCGTGTGGGAAGGAGTGTGTGATCTAAATCATATGGCTATGTGAATAATCTATTTAGGTCAGTGTGTCTTTGTGAAATCAAATTGTTAAATTATGACTATCTATTTGTTTTGCTTGCTTTCAATCTATTATTTGTATTCAACTGCAAATATTGCATTTCTGCAAAATAACCACAGAATGCCATTCCTTTGGAATAAGCCTGCATGTATAATTGTATTTCTGTGGTATGATTTGCGAGTGCGGTGTGTACTCATGCTTGCTTTGACGAATCAAGCAGAACTGAAAGAGTCGCCAGTCAACAAGGCCTACTTCAAGGATCATGGAGAACTAGGTCGCGCACCCCAGCCGATTGCCTGTGGGCATATGGATGGGCTTCACTGGAGTTATCCCGTTTCGTTCCGCTGTAGCTTCATTGAGCTTTTTGCCTTCTAAGGCATTTAATTGTAAGCTTTGACCTTAAGGTATTTACTCTGATGTTTATTGTATTTGCCTATTTATTAGTTATCTTTGTTTATGGAATTGATATTTCACTGATGTTGTCACTGTGTGCACTAGCGTGATCCTGGACTAGTGCAGTATACACAGTGGGTCCAGAATTGTATTTTTGGGTTCCGACAATGTGCCAATACATGGTCATCAACATGGTTTGCCATTAGATCTGTTCGTTGTGAATTTCTGAACTTCACACGACATTCTTCTATTTTCTCCTATTCCATGAAATGCAACCCAGCCAGATGGATATCGTATTGATCTTTCCACGTGAAAGTGTCGCAACCTTCAGAATATTTTTTCACCAAAATCCTGAAAGACCATATACTGTCAAGCAAGTATACAATTGGCAATTTTGAAACCACAGCCGAATAAAAAATCACATTTCCTTACACCATCGTTGTTAGGGCATGTGTAGTACTCATTTTCCTCGATTCTGCGAGCTCCCAGACACTGCCAAAATAATATTCACATGATATTTTGGGCATGGCACAAAGTGGTAGCTCCCCATTAGGCCTCGACGCTGACGGCTCGGACTGCGCTTTCTTCTTGTCCATAGATGACAACCGGCAAAGCGTGGCGCTTCAGTAGACTCGGTGGATAGGCTGTCCAAGATCATCTAGTACACCAAATTAGCACCAAACCAGATGGCAGTACACTATTATAACAAGCAGCCATTTTTTGACTCGTAGAAATTGGTAAGTATACAATGCATCACATACTGTCAACTGTCAAGCACATTTCAAAAGACCATAGACTGTCAAGCAAGTATACAATACATTCACATCAACTATCAAGTGGTAGACATTTCAAAAGACCATAGAATTAGGAAGGAAAATCTAAGTGTCAACATGGACACATTATGAAATAATAAATAAGAATCAAATTAAAAAAGTATTCATTGCTTACATGAGGAGCACGGCGGGGCAGGAGGGGCGCAACGTGGGGGTGCAACACAATATTTTTTCACCAAAATGAAGCACCAATTGTCGGAAATCAACTAGTGGTAGACATTTCAAAATACCATAGAATTAGGAAGGAAAATCTAAGTGTAAATAAGACATTAAATTCATATGCAACACAATATCACCATGGACACATTATGCAACAACAAATAAGAATCAAACTAAAAAAGTATTCATTGCCTACGTGGGGAGCACGGTGGGGCCAAGAGGGGCGCAACATGGGGGGTGCAGGGGCTCAAGGGCGGCCGCTGAAAGCATTTAGGCCCTTAAAAATTGTTTTGGTAATTAATGACAATATGCGAATATGGGATTAACATGTTTATTGAGTATTTACAAGGTTAAATCCCAATGATGAATATGATAAGTTGGAGATGCATGCTAAAGGACAATATGAAGATCAATATGGTTCAAAGACAAGGTACAAGTAGTCTAGGATCCTTTTTATGTTTACCGGTCTTAGGAGAAAAGGATGGAAGACCGGATTTTAGGTTAAATATTGTACTATTAAGAGGATCTTGACTAGTAGCTTGATAACATGTTCTTGTGCTATTTGGATCAATATAGGATCATGCATGCACTTAGAATTTAATTTGAAAGCCAACTTTGAATTGTCAGGATTATCGGTAGTACCGACGTTAAGTTGGCGGTACTACCGCTCAGCGGTATTACCAGGATAGTGGTGCGATACTACCGCAACTCGGTTGTACCGAAAAATAGTTGGCAGTACGTAAATTCTAGAGACACCATTTTTGGCTTGGTTGCAAACCCTAAGAGCGGTAGTATCAAGATTTGTTCAATGAACTATCAAGACCTTGTTTTTACCAAAAATGCAGCGATACGTTTTTTTCCAGTAGGTACCCTTTTGGGACTCTTGTGAAAATGGTAGTACCGCTCTCATTTTTCTATGATGACCTAAGCGAACTACAGTATGTTCCTTGGCGGTATCAAGATCAAGGGTTCAAAAGGCTATGTCAGAGGGAGTTAATGCCTCTACGATAGCCGTTACTATGCGGTAGGTGAGGTGCGGTAGTACCAGCCCTTGGTTGGCGGTAGTACTGTATTTCGCTGAAAAGTTGGGATTTTCTCACCAACGGTTGTATTTGTTGGTGGGGGGTATAAATACCCCTCCACTTGCTCAAGGACAATATGCTAGACCATATTTACTATCCTTTGAGCCTTGAGCATCCTCTCAAGTCCTATAACACACTTGTACATTCATTTTGAGGTAGCTGAGCCAAATTCAAATGCATTCATTCTACATTTATCTATTGCACTTGAGTGCCGTCAAGCGAAGATCATCGATTCATTACTCTTGGTGTTTTGCCAAACACCTAGACGGCTTGACGGTGTTAGCACAGTGATCTCTTCAAGAAGATTGTGAAGAGGTCCGGTGCCAAGATTGTGCATGGTTTGTTGTTCCCCATCTCCGGAGCGGAGGAAGAACAACCACTAGTGATCGAGGGAAGGCTTAATCCGTGGAGCCGGCTTGATTAGTTCAAGCTTCCTCAACGTGGAATAGTGAAGACCGACAAGTCTTCGATACCACGGGAAAAACTTTATTGCCTAAATTGTGGTTATTTCTTGTCTTTACTAGTTCCGCATTTACAATTCTAGCATTTATCTTGTGTAGAATTGCATAGCTAGAATTGTATCTAGTTTAGACTTAGTTGGAAATTGACTTAATTTGTTAATTAGTCAAAGAGTTTTAAAACCTCCTATTCACCCCCCTCTAGTCGGTTATCCTTGATCCCACAAGTGGTATCAGAGCATGGCCTCTCTAATTTTAGATTTAACCGTCTAGGAGAGAAAGGATGGCTAGTGATGGAATGTCAATAGGCAAGACACCTTTATTTGTTGGATCAAATTATGCTTATTTGAAAATTAGAATGTCCATTTATTTAAAAGCCATGAGCCCAAGCATATGGAAAATTATGATGAGAGTTTTGTTATGGCACTTGATCCTACACACCCCACGGCTCTTGAGGAACGAAACTCCCATCTCAATGCTCAAGCGATGAACACTCTATTTGGAGCTTTAAACGCAGATGAGCTCAATCGAGTGAGCAATCTTGAAACTGCTCATGAGATATGGGCCCTGTTTGTTTCGGCTTCAGCTTTGGCTTTTCAGTCGGAAAAGCCGGAAGCCGAAACAATCGGGTTGGCTTTTCGAAGCCGCTTTCTCAGAAGCCGCTTTCTAATTGTACACGCGAAAGCCAGAAGCGAGAAGCCGCCCGCAGGGAGCTTCGGCGGCTTCCCGCAGCCCTCAGTCCCAATTTACCCCTGAACTTTGGAGGTATTTACCCGCCAAATGCCATCTAATAAAACCGGTTGCCTCCCCTCAAGACGCCTCCTCAGCTCCTCAAATTCCTCTCCCGTGCGTCTTAGCCCCTCCTCCCGTGCGCCTCCTCCTCTCGCGCCGGCGAGGCTCACCGCCCTCCTCCTCCCTCCTCCGGCCCACGCGTCTTGCCGCCTCCTCTCCTCTTTCCTTGCCGTCCGTCCTCCTCCTCCCCGAAGCGGCCGCCGCCCACCTTGGCCTGGATCCGATCTGCCAGATCTGGCACCTCCTCCTCGCCTCCTCGGCCGCCCTCGCCTCCTCCTCCCGATGTAAACATGCAAGATGGCAGCCTCCACCACACACGCATCGCTGCCGCCATCTCTCGCCGATCCCCACGCCGCCTCCCCCGGCGGACGCCGGCGGGGACATCGCCGCCATCTCCTTCGACGTGTGGTTTTGACGGGTTTGATCTCGTGCGTGTGGCGGCCCAGAGGCGGGGAAGGCGGCGAGGCCGGAGGAGGTTCGGTGGTGCGGGTCGCGCTCCCGCCGCCAGCCGTGTCGCCTGTGGGACCGCGGTGACCTCATGCGCGGCTCGCGTCCTTCAAGGCTATGACTGTTCACCGCGGCTTCGGCCGGCGGCGGCGTGCTTTTTACGTGGCCGCCGCGATGACGGTGCAGATCTTGGTCTCGGCGATCCCAAGACTACCAGTTCTCGACGGAGCACGCCCCACGTGGTCCACGGCAAGAATGTGGATTTGCTCATCACTTTTGTTATTGTGGGAATGGTTACGCCATGGAGATCTGCGAGTTCTTCATGCACCTCTTCTCCGATCGACTAAGGTAATTCCTTTACCTGCACTTTCATCAACATTTTCCTATAAATTTTCTCGCCCCCATCTCCTCGCCAGAAAAATCGATCAACATTTTCACAGAATTAGATCACAGCTCAAGTGCCGTGATGTAATACTAACAATGGCGATTGATGCTAGTTCATTGATCGTTGACTCAGCGCTTCATCGGGTCTCACATGTGACGACAGCCACAAAGATGCGAGCTAGTGCTCATCTCGAAAGCCCTTAGCGTGAAGATTCCAACATGCCGCTTAGCCGCCGAGTCACGATTTTCACCAATGGAATTTCAGATTGCGTGTTATGGTCATCTCTGAATATGTCCTAAACCATATCCGCATTGTTGTTTCCTTAACCGCATTATGCGCTTAGTGTGTTGCGGCAAGATCGCGAGCCTATTGGCGCTCTCGCGCTTCGACCTTCTCAAAGGAGCAATGTAATGGTCAATGTACATGATACATCTATTTGTCTCGTAAGCCTACCGATTGATCGGTCATACTAGCAAGTCCGACATTCGAGGATGGAATTAATCATGGAAGACTAACAGTGTAGGCTGATGCCATGAATGTTGATATGTAAACGGCATGAGCATGAGCAATATGAAGGAAGAGAACTTGCATTTTTTTCTTGATAATGCAAATATATCCATTTTACTCCCAGCTAATGCAGGAGTTTAGCTTGTAGTTGTTGTTCCCACAAATTTGTGTAAGCGCTAACCTGTGTTATTGTCATAAACATATTAGGTTCAGCATCGTCTTTACACTTACAGTGTGTGTGTTCATACATTGTTCAAATGGGTTGTCAGCATGTATGTGAGTTTGCAAGTCAAATGCAGTCAAATGTCGTTAAATATGGTCAAATGTCGTCAAATGCCGTCAAATGACGTCAAATGCCGTCAAATGCCGTCAATTGTTGTTAAATATTGTCAAATGTCGTTAAATGTCGTCAATTGTTGTTAAATATTGTTAAATATCGTTAAATGTTGTTAAATATTGTTAATTACGTTAAACGGCATCAAAAAAATCATTACTATCCTCAGGGGCATTTCAGACATTTAACATCTTGAAGTCGCAACCACTTACCTAAAAGCCGAACTACCAAACACTAAATCAAAAGTCCAAATTGCTCAAATTTTACAAACGGAAAAGCTCAAGAAGACAAATTAAGTCGCTTTTGAAGCACAAACCAAACAAAGCAGGCCATGGACTATGCTCTCGGAAATTCATGAGGGCACATCCACGGTTAAACAAGCCAAATTGCATAGGCTTCGGATTAAATATGAGACATTCATAATGTTGCATCATGAAAACATCACCGAGATGTATTCAAGACTCAACAACATTGTGAATGAACTCAAAGGTCTTGATACTAACCTTCTTGATGTTGATATTGTGCGCAAGATGCTTACAGCTCTTCCGGACAAATATGAAACGTTGGTGATGCTATTTCTCAACTCTCCCGATTTGACAAGGATGATGCCAACGAGACTCTTGGGCAACCTCATAATAAATGAGTTGTTTAAAAAGAACAAGGAAGAGCTTTTGGAGTCATCTTCGTCAAAGAAGAAGATTACCACTTTCAAGGTCAAAGCGGAATCAAGTGACGATGAGGATGAAGAAGGAGACTCCAAAGAAGAGTTTGCTTTTCTTGTGAGGAGAATGAAGAAATTCATAAGAAGACCCCCACATGAGTTTCAACTTTGACAAGAGCAAGAAACAGCAATCCTCAAATGACAACAAGCGTTATAGCAACATCCGGTGCTATAATTGCGAAGAGAAGGGGCACATTGCCTCTCATTGTTCCTTAAAGAAGGATGACAAGGGCAAGTCATTCAAGAAGAAGGAGTTCGATGTCAGGAAGAAGCTTTTCAAGAAGCTTCACAAGGATGGCAAGAACGAAGCTCATATTGGAGAATGTGACTCCGATGAAGAGTCCACCGACTCCGATGAAGATGAGTCTCCCAAGAAGAAGGGACTTGTCGGCATCACCATCAACGAGGCTCCATCGCTATTCTCCACTCCTACTTGCCTCATGGTAAAAGGAGATGAGGTAAAATCCATTGATGATAATGAAACATCATGTGATGAATTAATGGATATGCTTGAAGACTTGAATGAATATCTTGAAAAAGAAATATCAAAATATAAATCCTAAAGAGATAGCAGATCTCTCTAAAAGATTCTTATGAGGAGCTAAACGAAGCTCATAACTTGCTTATCTAAGAAAATTCAAGCAAGTCTTGCACGAGTATAGGAATTACATGTGATATTCTTGATGAAATACCTAGTGTAGAGATTGCAAGAACTAGTGCATCTACTTCATGTTACGAAGCTCATATTAGAATTTAATTTGAAAGCCAACTTTGCATTGTTAGGATTATCGGTAGTACCGACGTTAAGTCGGCGGTACTCTTATCGTCACCGCATTACGGGATAGTGGTGCAGATTCAAGAACCCTATTATACCGAAAAATAGTTGACGGTACGTAAATTTCAGAGAGACATCATTTTTGGCTTGGTTGCAAACCCTGAGAGCAGTAGTACCGCATTTCTTCAGTGGAACTACTGCACCCCGGTTTTACCGAAAATGCAACGGTACGTTTTTTTCCAGTATATACCCTTTTGGGACTCTCGTGAAAACGGTAGTACCGCTCTCATTTTCCGGTATGACCGGCTAGTGGAACTACCGCATGTTCCTTGACGGTAGTACCGTCAAAGCCGAAAGCAACCTTCTTGTACGAGTTGATAGTGATTACATAGTCATGCTCTACTATCGCTTTCCAAGATGAAGAGTACTTGCATCTCATCCTAGAGGATCTTCCTTGTGGTGGCATGATGAATTTTCTTATGCGCAAGGACACAATGGCAGGAGGTGAAGATTATGAGAAGCCATTTTTAGATGCACGACTGAAGATTTCCTTCATGGTGGATGTGTCTTGTGTGAGTCATGTCACAGTCATCATACTGTATGTGAAGATTTGCATCTCTGCATGTGCATGGTACTGGAGAGCTAGACTGAAATCATGTCGAGTTTGTGATATCTGCTGTAATCAAATTTATCATGTCAAGTTCGATGTATTCTCCCTTACACCGTGCAATTCTGATGTCGTAGCAAGAAAAGGCTAGACAATGTAAAAGGGGACCCCTGGTAGCAATGAAGCGAACCGGGGGATCCTTGGAGGAGGGACCGAAGGGAGAGGAACCAAGAGCACAAAATGTAGTGTGTATTGCATTGTGTGTGAATGAGATAATGAATCTAGCCCGCCACTTACATGCCCTTATGGCTTTATTTATAGGGGGCAAGAAGGGACATTTACCTTTTTTGCCCTCACAATGTATTGAGAGAGAGAGAGAGAGTGCATTTAGGTACATTTGTCTAAATACACCATATGGACTTGGTCTACACATGTACAGTATCCCCGATGGTACACCAGTATTCCTGACGATCCTAGGCTACGGGGCACCCCTTGGTGCCCTACTACGACTCTGATGCATTGAATTTAAGTGATTCTCCCTTTCACCTTGTAATTCTGATGCATCTGGATGACAAGTAAGGACTAAAACACTATTACAGAAAATGTCTTCATAGACGGTTCAAAAACGTCATTACAGACGGTTTCCGGAGCCGTTTGAGTTTATGGGTCAGTGATGACATGAGGTCATCACAGACAGTTTTGGAACCGTCTGTGATGCATAATGTCACATACAGTTATTAACTTAGAACCGTCTGTGACACACACACACACATACATATATATCGTTTGTAGTCCCCAGCCACTTTCGGGAGGTCGTGAGGGAGGATGACACAGCTGCCACGAGCAACCTCTCATCGAGCCCCTGTAAATTCAAGAAGTAAGGCTGCAAGAGAAAGCCCATTGACATACAATTACCTGGATGTCGTCGATAGGTAATTAGACTTGACATTAAGGAATGGTTGGTCGCTGATACATGAAGCCACTTCTATCCGGCTGGGAAGTGCTTGTACAGTGCGACCAGGTACAGCGAGAGAGGTGCTTGTACAGTACGACTAGGTAGGGCATCAATGCCGGCGACAAGGAAATAAAAAATGCAGCCATTTCTATTATATGTGTGGGGATGATCATCTTCGATGGCAGATGATCCTTTTTATAAAACATGGAATAAATTTAGAGCGTGAAACGAAGAGACACATCAGGGAGCCGAAGCGGCATTGATGCGACAAAGAGATGCTTCGGGGAGCTGAAGCGGCATATTGAGGCGACGAAGAGACGACGCATCGGCGACGAAGAAACTCATCGATCGGGCTTCAACTGGGAGCTGTAGCGATATTATCACAGACGGTTATAACAAAAACCGTCTGTGATATGTAGTAATATCACGAACGGTTATTGTTAAGAACCGTATGTGAGGTTTCACAGACGGTTATTTATTGGAAACCGTCTGTGATATGTAGAATTATCACAAACAGTTATTAACAATAACCGTCTGTGATACTTCACACACGGTTTTAGTTATAAACCGTCTATGATATTACCTCTTCACAGACAGATTTTAGCGCAGACAGTAACACAGACAGTCTCTAAAACAAAACTGTCTGTGATTAAATGTAATACAAACGGTTTTGGTCAACCGTGTGTGATGAGGCATCCAGTATTAGCCTTTTTTGTAGTAGTGAAACCTTGTGCTAAATAATAGACACAGAAATCGCTCAACCACTGGTTTGGTTTATCCAACTTGGCTTGGTGCACTGCTCTTTCGATTGAATATCTACAGGATGTCAACTGCCCTTATTGTGTAGAGCAGCCACAGATTAGGGGTGAGTTAGGAGTGGACCGGTTAGGGCATTCGCTGAACTACACAATGGTATAGATCAGTTAGCATCGGACCGTGCACTCCACCATTGGCCGGTGGTTTCCCGATAGCTGTATTGACCTTGGACCTACCAAGTAGAGGCTAGAAAGGTTGAGCAGTGAAAATGCTTTGTTATCTCAACTCAGTAGCACGCTATCGTGTTGCGTGTATATAGCTTGATAGTATGAGTTTGATGTATCTTGTGGGTAGGGTAAAATTGGGTAACTCTGCACAGTATAAACAATGGTATTCGGATACGCCGTGCTTCTAGCTAATGAAGATGTGTTCATGGGTGATTCCAATATATGAGGCATACGTAGAGTTTTATGGATGTTAAGTTGATAAATGCAGATGTTGAAAACCCCTGTTGTTATATTTAATATTGTTTTACTGTTTTGATATTAAACTACTTTAAACTTAAAGTAATGCATCCACACATCTGTTATGGTAAAACCATCACAATCACTTGATAATCCTGGCAAGTAGTTAAATATAATTTCCCATGCAACTTGCTAAGTACTGTTGTACTCATTCTTGCTAATCATCAACAGAAGAATTTTAAGAGGAAACATGTGATCTTTATGATCAGGAGGAGCCACTGGATGGTGACGACTACTGGTACCAGGTCTCAATCACACTCGGGCGTGCTTGTGGTTCAGAAGTATCTTTGGATTGTAGTATATTTTATATTTGGGTTTGGATGCCCGTGGCTGTTAAGCCCTAATTGTTGTAACAAAGGTTTGCCTCTTTTTGTAAGCGTGAGCTTGCTTGTGATGTTATTTCTTGCTTTACAACTGCACATCCTGGGCGGTTGTGAAAAGTCTAACAATCTCAGAAATAGGGTCATTACAAGAGTGGTATCGGAACCAGGCCTGACCGTAGATTGAGACCTTAGGTTGCTTATAGGATTTAGGAAATGAAGACCTTCAAAAACTACAAAAGGATTCCTAAAACAAAAGTGTTAGTAATAAATGTTGTCTCTTCCTTCCTTAAATGCTCCCTCATCTTAACTTTAAATTTCAAAATTTTGGTTTGCTTTTGTAAAAAAATTTATCTCCTCTTAACTAATTTCAACCTTTCGCTTCATAGAAAGAAGATGATGTCGGGTCCCCGGGTAAGCAACCCCGAGACCCTCTGTGCATTCTGAGCTAGTTCCAAGATCAGCACAGTTTCAACATCGATGTAATCAAAACCATACAACAAACCATAGAAGAAGCAGACAAATGAATAGTAAAAGCAGCAAAAGACCTCATGGTCAAGGTTTTTACAGAGTTACCACGCAGGGCTTACAACAAAAGAAAGCTCGCAACGGAAAACAAAATACTCATGGAAGCCATTCGACATGCCCACAGACAATCGAGTTGAGAACGTCTCCTAGCTCGCATGGTCTTCGAAGAACTCCTCTTCAAAGAGCTCGGAGCTCACTAGGTCCTCTTCAGCGACTGATCAACCAGAGGGCATAAAGCAGTGAGTACTTTGAATGTACTCAGCAAGTCATAGGGAAATGTATGTAAATAGTATTCATGCCAGGCTTGACAAGGATAGCTTTATGGTTACTTTGCAGAAAGCAGAATTGACTGGAAATACAGTAAGTAGATTCCAAAGCACGAGTTGAAAGATTAATACATAAGTAATCAAGTTTCTTTTAAATAACTCGTGAACACCCTGTCCACTTCGCAGACCACTCGTGAACACCCAGTTCACTTTCCAAATCATTCGTAGCCAACCACAACAACAATTTTGAGAAAGTCTACCCCTTGCGTGAAATCACTAGGCATTGTCCATAACCAAGGACACAGCTATTCGAATAGTTTTACACTCTGCAGAGGTTGTACAGGTTTACCCACAAGACACGACTTCTCTAGTTTGTTTGGCATCCATCGATACCACTGCTCACTACCTTAGGTAAGCAGTCTAGAGCACATGCCAAGGCCTTTACAAAGCTCTATTTTGACTTGGTTCTGCCCACTAAGTTTTCGCCATTCTGGACCCCCTCTTGCGCCATGTGATTCCATCCGGTAACTCTGAGATCACGCCACCAGGACAAAACCAAACCAAAATATTACTAATTAGTCGGCCAGGTCCACCCCATAAATGAACTTGTGGTTGCACGGTATGGCCCAGATCAATGGCTTACAAGGTTAAGTCCTTAGTAACTACTCAGGCGAGACAATCACATTCCAATGTGCTTCCTACACCCCCTTTACTGCACGATCACTCGCCCGCGTAAAAATCATTTTCGGTTCAACCCGACCAAATGGCAACCCATGCCACGGTACAATAAAATTTATTATTAGCGGCAACACAAGCCACAATTCCATATTCACTTAGTAAAATTTATCATCATTGAATCATGTGATCGAGAGACATCGCATAACTAAAGCAGGACTAAGCAATATACGCACCCATGTTGGCATCACAATAATAACCAACTAAGATTACCCAACCTATGGTGTCAAGGGTACATGTCAACATGTGAATCACAAGTATTCAAGGAGCCATACTGTCGTGTAGGTATTTAGCTATTTCCCAAACCATTTTTATGCAATTAGTCATGCATGTTGGTATAAAACAATGTAATTTTGCAAACTGGGTACGACATGATCAAAGGTCTACGACTTGCCTTTGTTGAGGAGTTGACATGCTTCGGTCGGGGTTGCCGGGTCCAAGAACTCTTCAGAGAAGTCGGAATCTACCAGTGCGAAAAGAGCCAAATAAATATAACAAATCCAAACAAAAACAAAAAACTACCAAACTAGAACCAAAAGAAAGGTTCTGAATTTAGATGAGTTAGGAATGGGCTCTCGGGAGGACGCTCGACTAGTCAGGAGGAGGTCCAACTGAGAGGGTAGTCGAGGGAGGTCCTGAGGAGGAGGTCCTGAGGAGGTCCGGAGGAGGTCCTGAGGGGGAGGCCTTGAGGAGGAGGTCCTGAGGAGATCCGGAGCAGGAGGTCCTGAGGAGGAGATCCTGAGGAGAACGTCCTAAGGACGTCCTGAGAGGGAGGTCCTGAGGTCCAACGACCTGGTCGAAGAGGTTCGACTGGTCGGGAGGAGGTCCCATGAAGGATACGACTACTCAACGTGGTCGTACGAAGAAAGGAAGAGAACAAGGCACGGAGAAACTCACCAGGGCCGAGAGAGAGACTGACGGAAAAATGGGGGAAGAGAGGATGGTGGGCGGCAGTCGAAGACGACGTGAGCACTCCAGTGAATCCTTCGGCAGCGAGGTGGTTGAAGACGGTGCAGGCTCCAGCGGACTCCTTGGCGACGGGGAGGCGACAACGCAGGCTCCAGCGGACGGTGGCGAAACTTCAAGTACGGTGAAACTGGGCGAGAGCAAGAAAGTTGGGTGAGGATAAAGGAGATGAAAGAGGGATGCTCAGGCTTTCATAGCCAGGGAAGACGGGGAGAGTAGCTGAGAGACTCAGAGGCGCACGCGTTCAAGGGTAGGTGAAGGAGGAGATGGGGGCGGGGTAGGGAGGAGACAAGAGGGGAATAGGTATCGCAGGTTTACAACATTTAATACTTACACAACCAAGATTTAATGCTGAAGACTTTTAAGGCCAAGAGGACGAATCTGGAGGAAGAAGAAGGTGAGCAGGGTGATAGGTGGGCTAGTCAAAACTCGAGAGGGTGGTCCAACCAAAAGGGAGGTCGTGACCGGCTCTAGGACCACCCGGAGGTCTTAGACAAAGGGGGAGGTCCAAATGAGAGGGAGGTCTGGACTAGGGGTGTTCGTTCGGTATTTTCGGTTCGGTAAATATGGTATATACGGTAAATACGGTATTGTTAGTTCGGTAAATACGGTGTTTTTAAAAATATGGTTCGGTTTCGTAAATCCCAATTTTTTCTTGATGCAGATCGGTAAATACCATATTTACCAAAGTTGACGCTAATTACAAACGATTTACATTGCAAAGAAATTAACTAATTAAGCCAAAAAAACAGAAATGAGTTAGCTTAGCAGTCTGCACTCTGCAGTTGGGCTTGGGCGCTCCTCCCTGCTCATAGCCTCATATGCCTGACTGCATGTGCATGGTGCATGGCTACATGCTGGCTGTCCAACGCGGCTACGCCATACATGCATGTGAATGACTGAATGTGATGGTGGACTGACTGGTGGTGGGGTCCACGTCTTGCAAGACTTAGACAAGGCAGCCGCTGCACGCATGTGTTCGCCCGAGTAGCGCATCAACAAAGATTTACGGCAAAGAAGTCGCAAAGCAATGCAGGAGTGTGATGGGTCGAGCGAGCGCACGCAATGGCGACGTCCCGAGCCAGAGCTGAGCAGAGCAGTTGCAACATGGTTCGGTATTTTCGGTTTTTTTCGGTTTTCGATCGGTTTTTACCGAAAAAACCAAAATACCGAAAAAACAAAATTTTGAATATCAGATCAATACCGGCCAAACCGAGTTGACCTAAGACGGTTCTTAGATTTTGATTCGGTTTGTTCGGTTCGGATTGAAAATGTACAACCCTAGTCTGGACTGAGGAAGAGGTCCAAACGAGAAGGAGGCCTAAACAAGAAAGAGCTAGGCTGAGGGGAAAACAGAGCGAACAGAGAAAGGGGATTTCAACGCCAGAGAATTCCAACAGACTCAAAATAAACCAATTTCGAATTAATTGAAGTTGGATTAATTCATATTAAATATCTTTTAATTTCCAAAATTCCAAAATCTCAAGTTAAGCTCTAGCAAATCAACAAACCAAATGGTTATTATTATTATTTTTGGAAATTTTCACAAACTCCTGAAAATTGGGATGTTACAGATGCCTAACACCTACTCAAACCCTGTGCAACTAAGAGGATGGGCCGCAAGACTTTGGAGGATGCAACAAATATATGGGGGCAACCGTATGGAATTTGCCCATATTCCACACTGAGGAACAGTAAATCCTTGGAAGATGTTACTGGTGGAAGGCTTGGGTGACTCTGATTCCATTAACCTACAGACCTAATGTTGAATGTCGGTTTGTAGGATATCGTATCAAGGACAAGGATGCCATACAAGATGCCGCAAGACTAGCGGTTCTACACCTCTGCCAACACTATGAAGAGGAGTTTGAAGACTCAGAATTCCAACTCATACCACAAGAAGGACACGATGGACACAATGCTCTTGTGCCTGAACCTGAGGAAGATGAAGACATGCGAATACATGAAGCCACCACACATATTGTTTCCCAAGAAACCCTCTATGCAAGAATCCTAAATGAGTATCAGACAATGCATCGATAACTCTATTTGTCAAGGCAAGAGGAACATATACTGCGGAGGGAACTACATTGCCGAGAGATTCTTGATTTGGGAACAGAATATGGCTATGAAGAAAGTCCTAAACCTTCGATCCAACAAATAGAAGAGCATCCACCAGAACCAACAGGTTCTCGTCCTCACCCAAAGGGTGTAGCATAGAACTACCGTCATCTATTTCGAGGATCGTCCACTCACTCCAAGGGAAAAGAGAAGGTGGGAGAACCGGGGTCTATCAAGAATGAAGGAAATGAGGAGGAATCAATGGAGAAGATCATTTACACCACCAGCAATCCATATTCTAGTGAAGAATGAAGTGACTCTCTGAAGATGACAAAATACGTTAGACTTGTGTAAATTAAAGTAACCTTACTAGTCATCGGTTTCTAGTTGTAAGACAAGTTGTATTACATACTCTAAGTAGTATGTGGCCCAACTCGTGTAAACTAAATAATTGAGTTATGTGAAATATTAATAACTTGTTTTCCTACCAGTACCGGTATATCATCCTTGTAAAAATTTAATTCCTTCTTTTCGTCTTAATGTTTACCTTATTCTTTCTCCACTTAACTTAAGTCTTAATCTTACTCACCTTTCTGTGTTTGGTCAAACCGCTGCAAAAGTACACTCCCAAGATGCCAGGAAAAAGAACTAGAAGTCAAGTTGTCGGGACCCAAAATATGCACTCGACCTCTGTGTATACCGTGACTAGTCCAGATCACGCTTAGTGCACACAAAGGGCAACATCGGTGAAATATCATTTCCATATACAAAGATAGCTAATAAACAGACAAATAACAATAAATATCAGAGTAAAGATCTTAAGGTCAAAGCTTACAATTAATGCTTTAGAGGGCAAATAGCTCAATGAAGTCAGCAATGAACTAAATGTAATAACTTTAGCGGCCCATCCATATGCCCACAGCAATCACCGTAGCGCGACCTAGTTCTCCACGATCCTTGAAGTAGACCTTGTTGATCGGCGATTCTTTGCCTCTGCTGATTTATTAAAGCAAGCATGAGTATACACCGTGCATCGCAAGTCATACCACAGAATGCAATTTATAGATGCAGGCTTATTCCAAAGGAATGGCTTCTGTGGTTCTTTTGCAGAAATGCGATATTTACAATTGAATATGAATAATAGATTGAAAGCATAAGTAAAACAAATAACTGTAATAATTTTAGTAGTTGTTTTGACAAAAACACATATCCTAAACAAGTTATTCACATAGTCGCATAAGTTACCTCACACACCGTGTCCCATCCCAAGTTTTATGAAAATCTACCCTCGTGTGAAATCTCCGAAAGATGTCCATGATCATGACGCGCTTATTCGAATAGATTGATTAACACTCTGCAGAGGTTGTACACTTTACCTACAAGATGCAATCAACTTGTACGGAGCTGATCATAATAAAACCTTTTAGAAACTTCATCTCAACATTGACACTCCCGGTATGCTTAGCCGCCACAGACGCACACCATTGGATAGGGAAACGGCGAACCGCCCTGTGATGCGACTACTTGGTAGTACATACCTCCACCCAATCCGACACAGCTAACCTATAACCTGAGTAATCAATGTCAAGACTACATAACTTACTAAGTTAGGCCCGTCCCATACCAGGCATGTGGTTGTACGAAAGGCCCAGTTCAATGGTACACAAGGTTAAGTCTTTAACTGACCGAGGCAAGACTTCCAAATTCTAACATATCATTCCCGCCAACATAGATCCACCATAAAGTATACCAGACCACTTGCCCCCGTCCAAAACCTTTTCCCACCCTGTTGGTTAAGTGCAACATATGCCATCAACGAGTAATAGCACATAGTACACACAATTTTATCAAATGGATTCATAGTCACTTAGTCAAGTTTATAATTGTGACTTACATGAAATGATGACTCGTAGCATGGCTAAGTAAACTAATCGTATCTAACCAACCCACGTTGGTAATACAATAGCACCACATAAATAAACCAAACTAGGGTGACAAAAGATTATGGCATACAATTAGACAAGGAGGTCATAACAAATTGGATATTAACTAATCCCAAAAACATGGGGGAGCGACGACACAAAGTTGGGTCAATGGCATGGATGCAAATTTCAAGGGCGAGAGAGGGAAATAATTAGATTTGAAGTTTTGCTTTGCAAATTCCAAATTGGTTTGATTTTGAATTCAAATGCTGAGGGTTTTGCATGTAATTAAACTTGTAGATTTTTGCAAATCCAAGTTTGAGGCAAGGAATTTATTTTAACTTTTTAAATATCAAGGCAAGGATTTAGGAAATTCTTAAAATGCTACAATTTTTTTTGAAATTCATGCAAATTTTAAATTGGACCAAATTTAGGCTGGTACAATCTGATCGTGTTGTAGAACCACCTTCTCATTCTGGATTTGGCGACACAAGAGAGGTGGTGTACAAATCCCAGTATATACAGAGCACTTGCTTGATTGCCGCCAGAACTTCTACTTCTTCTCCCCTTTGCCACAGTGCACAACAATTGGTGCTAAACTCAAAACAATTGACTTTGATATGGACTTTGAACATTATTCATTGATTGAGACGGACTTGAATAGTGTTCATTGAGCATTATGGGCCTGTTTGCTTTGAGGACTAGCATTCTTTTGCTCGTCCGGAGACCACCCCGAGTCTCGCCGACAATGTGTTTGGATGCAAACCTTGCATTGTTGCGTTTCAAAGTGAGGAGCCAGCACAAGCGTTAAAATGAAGCGCTTGGGAGCCAGCCTCCCAGTCGCTTCGATCGCTGCTCATACTTCGATCCAACGGTTTATTTTTCATTCACTAGTTTCAAGCATAGACTTCCAACCAAACAACTAATTTTCGGGTTTGCCTGGCCAGACAAAAATCATCTACTTTCCAGGATACCTTCAGGCACTATTTTTTTTCAGGCATGGAAATCAGCGCACTAACCAAACAAGCCTTATGTGACTGCTCATTTTCTCCTCTCCTTTTATTTTAAAAAAGGGACTGCCTATTTTCTGGACTTGAGCTCAACAGTCATCTGCCCTTGCTAATTTTAGTGATTGCAGATATTAAACTAGTACTGTTTATTTTAGATATGTGCAACACATAGATACTTAGGTAATTACCGACAATAAATATGTTCCGGCACATATATGAGCATGGTTGATTTGACAATTGCAGCCAATATTTGACAAGAAGCATTTGGTAGGTTGGTAGGTAGGTGGCATAAACTCCCATAAATTACAAAACTAGCTTGATCGAATGGAAGAGATGACAGTAATCTAACAGTAATGCAGCAATCTCAATTTGCCTCTTCACTCTTCTCATCTTCATTGTCATCGAGGAATACTTCAAACTCCATCTTGACACAGGTCTAAGTCAATGCCTAACTTGTTACAAGTTAGTTTTTTCGGACTTGCTAAACAACAACCGACTAAAAATTCCGAGAAAATTAGTAGAATTTCTGACCTTTAGATCCGCTTGAAGATTCGTTCTCCGGGCCAACGTCTTCCTTGTCTCCGTCAAGTGGTGCCGCCCGCGAAGCCTCTTCGAGCAAGGTGTTGCGCGCGGTCAGCGGCACACCCGAGCGTTCAGGAGGAGGCAAACTGCAGGGGTTTGGGGGAGGCTGGATGGCGTTGGTCTTGTATGTGGACAGTTTGCCTAGATCTTGGACGGCAGATCTAGATTGGACGGTCTGAAAATTCGACCGATTTCTTCGAAACAATCCACTAATGCATAGACAGTCCCTAGTTTTTTTAGATGAACGCGGCAATATCTCCCATTTGGAAGCCAGTCCACATTAAGTTGCCCTACAATTAACAGGCCGAAACCAACTAAGCCCCTGAAGCCCAATAATCCCCAGCCTGTTTCTAGGCCACGTTGCACTGGCCCATGAAATAGAGTCCGAGGCCCGAGGCCACCCGGCTCCTTACACGCCTCCCTACCATATATCGCTGCATCCCCTTCGCCGTTTGGCGTCGCGTCCGTCTCCACTCTCCAATTCCATTCGACTCCCTCCGCCACCACCGCCACCCTCCCTTCCCGCGGCGCTCGACAAACCCTAGAACCCTCTAGAGCCATCCAGAAACCCAAGGTGGGCTAGGGGCCCGGCCTCCCCCCGGTCCGCACGCGGCGATGCCGCTCTTCATGTCCGACGAGGAGCTCCGGCTCCTCGGCGGCGACGTGGCCGCCATCGCCGAGCGGGCGGACGTCTCCATACGCGAGCTCCGGCAGCAGGTGGACACCGTCCGTGCCGAGGCGGACGCTGCCGCCATCGCGGCCGAGCAGACCTGCGCCCTCCTCGAGCAGCGCTTCGCCACCATCTCCGCCGAGGTCGATCGCTCCCAGTCCGAGGCCACCGAGCTCGCCGCCGTCTCCGAGCGCCGCGCCGCCGAGCTCGCCACCTCCCAGGCCGAGATACACCAGCTCCGCATCCAAGCCGTACGAACCCTAGATTTTGGGTCGACTGATAGGTTTGTTTGGTTTAGCTTGGTTCACTGATCACTTGGTGTTACTCATGGCGCAGATTGCAAAGGATGGCGAGGTTGAGCAGCTGAAAGTAGAAATATCGGAGTTGCACAGGTCCAAGAGTCAGTCGCTGCAGCTGATTGAGCAGAGGGATGCAGAGATAAGGGAGAAGGATGGCATCATCCAGAGCTACCACGATAAGATAGTGAGCTCCACTGATCCCTTCTTACTTCTACTTCTACCAATATATACAGCAATCTGCAAATTGACCGTCCATATGTAGAGCAAGTTGAGAGTATAGGATCACCTGACCAAGTTTTTACTCGATGCAACACAATATGGCAATGCTTGCAAATGCTATATTATTGATGTACAGAGAATGCAGAGATTATAGGATGTTTTGGGACTCAAGTAGCTTGTAGCACTGTACGATAGGATTACTGGCTGCTTGTAGAGTTTCTGTTATCAATATATAACTCTAGGTTGGTTTCAGTAGCTTGTTGCAGTGGCAGGGCTTGATAAAAAATCAAGAGGGGGCCACCTACAGAGATGGAACATCAGCATTCGAAAACTACGCTTTAAACTTACAAATTGATGAATTAGAGAGGGCAAAAGTAGTAGTTTTTAGCCAAATATGCAGTATAAGCTACTAGGCACTAGCTTCTCAACTATCCATGTAGAGATGCAAAGAGAGAGAGAGAGAGAGAGAGAGATGTGCCGCTGCCCATATTGGCCGGCTTGAAGCTCCGCCCCTGGCTTGTTGGGCTTTAGAACAGAATTCAATTTAGCTTACAAAAGAGACACACAGTTTGGTTTCTTCATTTTGCTTAAAAATTTACTGGCTTTGGCCACTATTTTTTTTTGCCGGAAGAACTTCTTTGAATGGACGGATCATCTTTTGTTTATTAGTTATTATTTCTTTTACTCCTATTAGCTGGTTGAGCGTAGGCTGGTTATAACTCTTGTTTTTTTTGTCACATCACGTCATGCTTCCCAACCAATTGATCATGAGAGATGTTGGTTCAACTAAACAGTTATTCACTTTATTGATCAGTTACCCTTCTGGCCATCCCCTTGGCAGGCATGTCTGTCCAAAGGTCAAATTGGTATCTCTGAGTGATAAATTCGATTTTAACTTTGCCCCCCCATCTGTCTCCATATATTATTTCATTTGTCTGCTAGGTGCAAATTTTAGTTTTATTTATGACATTGATTATCTTTGTAAGTACTGATGGGATACTTCTATTGTAAGTTTTCTTCTACTCTAATTTATTTTTAATAAAGTGATCTGTGTTTGGTCGTAATGGTTTGTGTTTTCTAGGTATTATTTAGTTGGAGCTGTGTATCATGCCTTAGTAAATGAAAAATATGATACGATGCATCATTGTGAATTCATGACATGTAGACTTGATGTTGTTTCATTAAGACATTAACAGACTTAAAAGTTACTGCTTTGTACTAGTGTTCTGATCTTATAACTTCATTTTTTTAAAACTTTTCATGAACTATCCTATTGTCCAAAGTGATTCAAGGATATACAATTATATGTCATATCTTACATGTTGGAGTCAACTTGGACTGGAGCATATGCAAGAGTTCTTCCTTGTTGTTAGACTTAGACCTTTACTTTCTTACTCTTTTTTCCTTGAATAATTTTTCTATTGTTTGTCTGTTGGACAATTTTGATTATGGTTGCCTACTTGCCTGGTTAATGTGTTATTGTCAGTACTGTACTTTATGGATAATTTGAAGAACTTGTGTGATCTGTGATGTGTTATTATTTGTTGTGTTATTTCTGGTTTGCGATGTGGATATGTCTGTAACTTTACAATTATACCATTTTAGTAGCTGCCGCAAGCATTGTGTTCTCAATGCACTCTAGTGAGTTAAAGCCTTTAGATTTAAACAAATTTGAGATTTTTGTGCCCCTTTTATCCTGGAAAGATGATTATCTGTTTTGCATTTTGTGGCATAAATTAACTGATGTACTGAATCTATCTTCTTTTCAGGTAAATCTGGCAGACTCTTGTGCTGGTAAAGAGGCTAGGATACAAGAGGTTGAAGCTAAGTTAACTCATTGTCAGGCCACATGTAACCGCATTGCACAGGTATGCATATAAAAAGGTTTAGTAATGTTCAGATGCAAGATTCTTGTACAAAGTTCTACCAAGCCTTATTTGAATTCTATACAATTTGTTCTGTATATCTCAACACCTCCCTTTTCTCTTTGGTTTAGCAATGCTGTCCTAAGATTGAGCGTTGTCCACATGTTTACGTTGAGCAACTGTTGGTTCTTATTTAGTTTGACTTTCCTTATCAGGAGAAGGAGCTGCTGGAAAAACATAATCTCTGGCTTGACGAGGAACTGAAAGCAAAAGTTAATAACTTTGCTGAGTTAAGGAAAGCAAATATGGATGAGGAGGCCAGGATGTCAGCAAAGACTGCAGAGGTGAGTTTTTTTATTTGATTCTTGATGTGAGAAAAAATGGGGAATAGAAATCATCAACCTGATCTTTTGGGTTTCAGCTTGAAAGAGAGATTTCTGAATCTTCGAGTTCCTTGAGGCGAAGCAAAGAACGGATTTCTGAACTGGAGCAAAGGGTATCCTATATGGAAAAGGTAAAATTCCATACTGATGATTACAACATTACTGTCATCGCCTAATTTTTTCTATTTTGTCTATTGACGAATGAAGGAGTTGTGCTCAACAAAGGTTGCTGCAGCTGCTAATGAACAACGCCTTGGTGCTGAGCTTTCAACTGTATGATTTCCCCCCTCTTTAACTCCCCTTTGTCTATTGCCCTATTTTATGAGCAGGTTTGCGTCACTTGACTAGTTGACCAGGTCATAATTATCCTAGACACACTTCAAAATTGCAAAGCTCATCTAATAATCACTGGTTTGAATGGTTCAAGCATTTGGAATTTATGTAGCCCTTCCACACTGGATGATAGTTTCATTTGGGTCTGTGGCACATAGTATTAGTGTTGGAGGCCATATTAGCTGTATGTCTATTAATTGCTCTAGTAGGAAATTCAGCCAGGTAGAAATTGTGTAAGCCTTAATGTTATGATCCTTAGATCATAAGGGTAAACATAGAGGATAGCCGGGTGGCGTCAGCTGCTAGGGGAGAGGGAGAACTATAGATTGGGGGGACTTAGACTGTTGTATTCTCTTTGCTTAATACCAATGATTACAATAAGCCTCCTTATATAGAGAGCTCTTCTAACAATTATAGATAAAATCAATCGAAATGATGACCTTCCTAACTAATAGATGACCTTCCTAACTAATAGATAACCTATCCGATTAACTAATCTCTACACAAGGAAACTAATCAACTATTTAGGGAAATAGATATTCTTATTCGGGAAGGTAATCCCTTCCTAATCCTGGCACTACAGTATGACACACGTGAACAGTAACCCTGCACATGACACTACTACCCTCCTTTCGCGACAGCTCGTCCTCGAGTTGTGGTGGTGGCCATGGCTAAAGCCCTAGGAGATCCTATGTCGACGAGAGGTTGTGGCACCGGCGGAACATTGCATGGAAGATGGTCTGCAACGCTCCAATAAACAGCAGCGAGGACTGCGGTCCCTTGGCGTGTCTTACGTTGCAGGAGGCGTCGGTGGCATGGACAAGCTGTGCGGGGCAGCAGCGCAATGTCGTGGTGGTCCTGACACTTGCCATGCCTCGCACCTACGAAGGCACGACGTCAGTCGGGCGCGTGGAGAAGACAGTCGTTGGGCAGCGGCCTTCTTCCTTGGCGAGGGCACCGTTGGTGCAACCACAGACAGCGAAGTGGACGATGTGGAAGTCACCGGCGAAATCAGAGACGCCTCCGGTGGCGCAGATCGCGTAGTAGCTACTACCCGTGCATTTTGCTCCTTTTCCATCAGCTTGACCACCATAATCGCCATGTCTGCCAAGATGGCTTTCATGTCGTCTACGTCGGCACTTATCTTGTTGAGGGTGGCCCTTCTTGGCAGCAGAAGCCGTGGTGTTGGTTCTGATACCAAGTTGTTATGATCTTTAGATCATAAGGGTAAACATTACTGGGAGGATAGCCGGGTGTTAGGGGAGAGGGAAAACTATAGATTAGGGGGACTTAGACTATTGTATTCTCTTTGCTTAATGCTAATGATTACAATAAGCCTCCTTATATAGAGGGCTCTTCTAACAATTATGGATAAAATCAATCTAAATGATGACCTTTCTAACTAATAGATGACCTTCCTAACTAATAGATAACATTCCTAACTAATAGATAACCTTTCCGATTAATTAATCCTTAAACAAGGAAACTAATCAACTATTTAAGGAAATAGATATTCTTATCGGGGAATGTAATCCTTTACTAATCCTGGTGCTACAGTCTCACGCACGTGAACAGTAGCCCTGCCCATGACACTTGATACTAGATGACCTTCCTAACTAATATATAACCTTTCCGATTAACTAATCCCTATACAAGGAAACTAATCAACTATTTAGGGAAATAGATATTCTTATTGGGGAATGTCATCCCTTCCTAATCCTGGCGCTACAGTATCACACACGTGAACACTAACCCTCCCCATGACACTTACATGGTGCTGTAGATTGTGTTGGAGAATGGTTGCGAATAGCATGTTAGGGACGTGTGGTGCACTGCATAATGTTAGGTTGCCAATTATCTGTTATGCCATCATATCTATTTGGTTTGATGGAGGCAGATACGGCTCGGCTTAAGACGTTGGGCGAGAGGTGGAAGAAGATTGGAACGGGAGTTGGGATTGGAACGAAGTGGGTAGGGGGAGCGATTGAGTTTGCCCTCGTGCGCGTGGCATGACTTGTTCCCAGCCAGCGCCGTGAGGCTCTGAACCTATCGGGTAGGGGGAAGACTAGATTGATTATTGCTTAATCCATCGAGTACAATTCTGTGTCCTTTATATGGAGGACTAACCTCTAAATGCGTCCTAAAGGGATAGCTTACAATCTCAAATATCCGTAAGGGATACTACCTAAAATATCTAATACCAAAACCGAATCAATCTCTATTGTTTACCTAAAATATCTAATACCAAAACCGAATCAATCTCTATTGTCTTCCTGCCGTGCGCAAGGAACAAGGAGTCCCAGCCTTCCATGCTAGCTAGCTTGCCAGATTTATCACAGTTGCATCCGGCAAAGACTTATTCCGATGCGTATACTTCTTGCCAAAGAAAGAGTCCGTAACAGAGGCCAATTGCCTTCAAGTTGCACTTGGGTTTAGACCCATGAAAGTTGTGCAATTTTTTTGAGAAACAATCTTAACTCTTGGCTGTCTTATCTAGTTTCATCTATTATTATTTTACTCCCCTTGGCATGCCCTATCTAGCCAAATATATTTGGAATACTTGCGGAACTGTTTCGGCAAGACTTTTAGCACAACTTGATTGTTAATAACTTAATATCTAATTCTTTTACTTGATTAAGACTCATTCTGGGTAGTTGATGCCTTGCAATGATCCCTTTCCCTTTTCTGTTCAGCATCTAAACCTCTGCAATTTGCATATCTGGTAGCAAGGATGTAATGTTGTTTTACTTGGGATGTACTGCTGTTCATCTCATCATCTCTGACAATAGCTTTTAATCCACTTTCCCATAAAGGTCATTAAACTTGCTGAACTTCACAAAGAAAGTTCTGAGGAATGGTCAAAGAAAGCTGGGGAACTTGAAGGCGTTATAAAAGCATTGGAGGTAGCCTTTGCTTGTATTTCGAATCTGAATGTTTTTTTGTCCCAGATCATGGACAGGAAAAACTCACGCTCAATTCATTGTGTAAATCAGACACATTTGACCCAGGTTGAAGATGAATACAAGGAAAAGCTCGAGAAGGAGACTTTAGCCAAGAGAGACCTTGAAAAGGTATGTTTGCATATTAATTTTGATACTGAATATAATCCAATAGATCTTGTGAGTGAATTGTAACTGATCTTTTGGATCTAATTCTGTCCGTATTTTTTTTCCCTGCAGGAGGCTGCCGACATAAAGCAGAAGCTTGAAAAGTGTGAATCTGATCTGGAGAACACAAGGAAGTCTAGCGAATTGAGCCTCATTCCATTGACCAGCATCGTGGCAGAGTCTGCTGATCTAGCAGACACACCAATGAAAGAAATGTATGATTTTAAACACCTCTAAATCAGGTGCTAGACTCTTTGATTTTGTGAATTGTCCATTCATGCTTGCGTCATAAATGGAAAATGCCAGCCTTTCCCTTTTCTGTTCAAAGCATTTCGATTAGAGCGTTTTTTCCTCATTGACGCTCATCATATTGAATGACATTAATCGCAAATCAAAGTTCAGTTGGTGCCTAAGAATAATAAAAATATGAAATATTTGCCAAGTCATTAATACAAGGAAAAGAATGCAGTGAATCAAAGTGACTGCTTCCATTTTTAGTTTGTCTCTTTTTAGACTTCACTCTTGTTTTCTATTTCGCAGGCCGCTTTCTGACGCAGTAAATCAAAATGACCTAATGATAGTTCCGAAAGTACCTAGTGGTGTTTCTGGAACTGCGTTAGCTGCTTCTCTTCTTCGTGATGGTTGGAGTGTATGTTTTTATCTCTTCTGCTCATTAATTTGTGTGCACAGTTTTCACATCTCAAATGTTGCTTGATATCATCCATTGCATCATCAGCTTGCTAAGATCTACGAGAAATATCAAGAAGTTACTGATGCTTTACGTCATGAGAGGTGGGGAAGGAGACATGCAGAAGCAGTTCTCGAAAGGGTACATTATTTTGCTTATCACTATCTTTGAATTTTAATCCTATCCATAGCCCATCATGGTTTTACCCAAATGTGATATCTGACACTTGGTGGTATTCTATATGCAATCATCACAGCATTACCTTGATCCAGTAAGTCACAACTAGTTGCACATTTGCATATGTTTGAGAAGCATGCCTCAATGTTATTCAACAGTCATTATTATTCTCAGTGAGATCACTAACTGTGGATTAACTTTGTGTATATTTTATACCAGTGCAAAATTAAAAGAATATCAATGGAGGACACCGGACACTAAAGTTTTTTTTGTTAATTATAGGATTTCAAGCATAAACACTGTATCAAGAATGGCGAGGGAATTTGAAACAATTGTTAGTCCTCGTGGGAATTCGGAAGAAGTAATTTTTTAATTATTAAAAAACAGATTAGCTCTTTTTCTTCAGAGTTCCAGTGAACAAGTAGGCCTATATTACTAATGTGGATTAGCCTTCTAGTTTTTTTACATTACTACGGAACATCCTTATTTTCAATGATAAAAATCTCTATTTGCAATACAAAGCAACGAGCTAGTACCAGGTGGAAGCAACTGTTCTGTATATTGGTTCGTGAGATATGCATGAACTGTGCCAGTGTTTCATGAGTATGCCCTTGCATAGAGGGAAACTTTAGTTAATGTAAGAATTTGTTTTGTACTAAACACTGAACTATTCGTGTGTGCGAGTTTTATTTTTGTGCCAACCATCATACGGTTTAACATGTTATTTTTTGCTGTCATGACAATTTGTTTTTGTATTTTTTATGCGGCTTTGCTAGTTTATTTTTTCTATAGGGTAAATGCTATGGTGCAATATCCAAGTGAGGTACTGTAGCGCGCATGTACTGTAGCGCCAGCGCCAGCCCTTGCCTTTGGTGGCCAAGAAAACCCCCTCATTTATCCCTTAAGTTTAGAGATATTATCTTTAGTTATTTCCATATCCTTTAGATTGGATTGTTAGAATTATCTATTTCCTATATTAGAGATATGTTTTTTAGGTATCAAGTCAAGCCATCCCTACAAAAGGAATAGCATTGTATCAGTTATGAAAGTAACAATGAATAACAAAGTTCATCCCATCTCTAGTCTATTCTCTCCCCCAAGGACGCTGCCACCGCCCGGTCATCCTCTCGGCGGTGTTTACCCTGTTATGATCTAAGGGTCATAACAACTTGGTATCGGAGCCAATCGTTGCGACCACCATGGCAGACAACGATGGTTCCAGTCCCAAGGAGATTGACACCATGCTCAAGCAGATCTTGGCGCAACTGATCATCATTAATGAGAAGGCCAAGGTGGGCGAACCGGGGACCATCGCACCAAGTGATGGCTTGCTCAACGTAGCCCCCGTGACAGTTGCCGTCATACTAGGAGACGCCTACTCAGCGTAGGCCCTACGTCAGTTGCTGCCGCACCACACGACACAACAAATATAGCTATGGTCCCGCCAGCCATCAGGCGGGTCTCTGTTGGAGCTTTCCACAGCAGCACCACGGCCCCGCCGACGTCATAGGTGGTCCGCCAAAGCCTACACCCTTAGTGCCATTGACGAGGAAGAAGAATGTCGTCGTTGTTTCGCGAGTGCCTTCACCACGTTGTTGGCCCAAAGTTGTGCCGTTGGTGCGGTGGAGCACGACGACTTCCATGTGGGGGTCAGCGACGTCGTCGCATCTCTCCTACAAACGTTGCATTAAGGGGCGAGAAGGATACTGCTGCTGCCCCGTGCTGGATGTCCATGCCCCTGATGACTCCTGCGACGTCAAGCCACTCCAAGGGGCTGCTGTCCATTGGAGGTTTATTGATCCTTGTCCATACGACGCGATGTTGTCATCATACCCTTTCCTTTCGTCGACATGGGGATGCGAAGGTCTTAGTTCGTGGCCGCCACCTGATAGCTCGAGGACGAGCTGTCTCGCCGTGAGAGGTGTAATGCTATGGTCCAATATCTAGGCGGGGCACTGTAGCATACGTACTGTAGTGGCAGCGCCAACTCTTGCCTTTGGTGGCCAAGGAAGCCCCCATCTATTCCTTAAGTTCAGGGATGTCATCTTTAGTTATTTCTATATCTTTAATATTGATTATTTTCATATCCTTTAGATTGGATTGTTAGGATAATTTATTTCCTATATTAGATATATGTTTTTTAGAGGTCAAGTCAAGCTATCCCTATAAAAGGGATAGCATTGTATCAGTTATGAAAGTGAGAAAGAATAACAAAGTTCATCCCATCTCTAGTCTCTTCTCTCCCCAAGGATGCCGCCACCGCCTGTCCATCCTCTCGACGGTGTTTACCCCTATGATCTAAGTTAGATCATAACAGCAAAACTATTCCACAACATCAAGTTTCATTCCAGTGCATGCTCTTAGTGGTTTTGAAAGTTGCTTTGTAAGCCTTGAAGGAATTGCTTATGATTTTTTATCCAACTTTTACAATTTTTTTTATTTGTAACTGCAAAGTGTACGTCACCATTTTAAGATGTACAGAAAAACTAAGAAGAGGCAGAGGTCGACCAAGAGTGATGTGGGGTGAAGCAGTTAAAAGAGATCTGATGGATTGGAATACAGCTAAAGAAACAAAAAACCTAAGAAGAGGCAGAGGTTGACCAAGAGTGACGTGGGGGGAAGCAGTTAAAAGAGATCTGATGGATTGGAATACAACTAAAGAACTAGCTTTGGATAGGAGCGCATGGAAGTTAGCGATCCACGTACCAGAACCATAAGAAGGTTTAGGGGTGGTGATTTAGGCTCTCGGCTCAGATGGCGGGATGTACGGCTTAGTGTTTTAGCCTTGTAGGTTTTTTTTATAAGGCTCTCGTCTCTTTGACCTTAATGAGGTTTTATTCCTAGCCTACCCCAACTTGTTTGTGACCAAAGGCTTTGTTATTGTTGTTGTATATTTTTTTGCTCCTTAGTGTTTGTCTAACTAATGAAACGGTAATTAATACATTCAGAATAGCTTTAGAACATCAATAAGAAAGTAAGATAAAACAAAAAAGGAGATGGCTATGGTACAAACATCTCCTGGCTATCCCCTCTGTTTCCAAATAAATGTCGTTTCAGACATTGACATGGTCTTCAGTGCACATCTTTGACTTGTTCTTTTTCTAATTATATACTAATGAAAATTAGAAAAATATAATCGTATGGAAGTACTTCCTATTATGTAATATATATGTTTTGGATATCGAGATGGTCCCCAACGTGTAACTTTGACAATCACCTTTATATTAATCTGTTAGTATATAATGAGATTTTGTACTACACCTTTTGTACTACACCCTCTTTTGTTATTTGTGTCCGTTATTGGATCATTAATTTATTATTGAATTATCTTTTGTACAACAGGTCTTGCATGAAATTGAAGAGAAGGCTGGACTTATATTAGATGAACGCGGTAATTTTGTAGTAAATGTTCTTAGCCCCGTAAATTACTGCATTAGTTAAATATGTATTGCTTTATGATATGATAGCACTGCACCACTGCAACAATGTTTATTTTGTGATACATGCACAAACATTTAGGCTTAACCTTTTCTCTTTGTAATTTTTTTCCTACCTCAGCTGAGCATGAGAGGATGGTTGAATCTTATGCTCTAATGGATCACAAATTGCAGCATGCATTGTTGGAGCATGATAATTTTGAAAATACCATTAGGAATCTAAAGGTATGCAGGCATCGCATGCTGTTAAGTTTCTTATAATGAGATTTTAACATTAGTGTGTCTTCCAGTCGGAGTTAAAAAGGTGGGAACGTGATCATAGTATTGCTCAGAAGGAAATCGACGACCTGCAAAAACAAGTGAGTCTTTCAGCACTACATTTCCTCTTTTTTCTGTTGTTTTTATTTATTGAAATCTCAAACTAGAGTAATATGTATGAGGAGAGTATCCAGTGTTAACCTCCACTATCAGTGCTAACATGTCAATTATCACATGGATTGTTGGGTGCAACATGATGTGGATAAGATTTAAAGCATCTTGAGGTGGTGGTAGCCCTCATAAATGATTTCTCTAATCGTGAGGGTGTTATTCACAATTCACAAAATGTACATCCATGTGATCCTCAAGTTGCTATAAATCTGACTCATTCAAATATAATAAAATGGTGCATATGCAGATTGCACATGTTATCATCGAGAGGGATGTTAACACTAGTTACTCCTCTATATACATATTATATCATGGAAATTATGCATCATTTGTATATTCGAAAGACCGAAGGATTGCCCTTTCTTTTGTGATGCTTCAGATTCTTTTGCTAATTGTATGCTGTACCTTCTAATTATTTGTAGGTTGCTGTTCTTTTAAAGGAATGTCAAGATATACAGCTTCGTTGTGGTTCTAGCCTTCCAAATGTATGTCATGGTGTTCTTTCTACGAGCATAAGCAATGGCGTGTCTAATGTTGAAAACAATAGTCATGAGCTTGTAAGTCTCATTCTAATCCTTGTAGGGCTTTGTATTTTACCCTCAATTTACATGCGATGCTATCTGATGTAACCATACGATAATCCGTGGCAGATGACATTTAATGATATTAATGGGTTAGTTCAGCAAAATGTTCAACTTCGAAATAAAGTTCACTTGCTCTCTGCTGATCTTGACAAAAAGGACATGGAGCTCAGGGTATGTATGAGGTTTAACTTATCTTTTTTATGGCTGTGAAAATTTAATTTGCTCATTCATGAGTACCAGGTCATACTTTTTTACCAATGGCATGATCAAGCATATGCTCATTTCTGTCCTTTTTAGGAGAACTTCCAAATTGAGTTGAAGAGAATTACAGATGCTGCTGCATCCAGAGTTGAAAAAGTGATGAAGAAATCCGAAGAACAAGCAATAATGATTGAATCTCTTCATAGATCTGTACGTCTTATATACTCTCCTCGTCTGGACATGGAAAACATTTTGATTTAAATTTCACCTGTTCTTCAAAAGTCAATTACAAACTGCATGCGACATCAACTCTATAATTGATTATTTTTTTGTAGGTGGCGATGTACAGGAAGCTGTGTGAAGAGCAACAGAAGACTCGTTCTGATGTTGAACCCATGTCCAATAATTTGGAAGGTTTGCTCTATTATTCTTATGTTCTTTTCAGTTCAGGCTATATTGTTAAATGTCTGTCATATTTGTGTGGGGTGGCATGCTGTGGTGATGTAAGTGGTGTCAAGGCAGTTTGAGTGCATGTTACTGTTATGTCATGGTTTTCTTTTTATTCTCTAGATGATGGCAGAGAGAACTTGATGGTTCTATTTGAAGGATCACAGGTAATTTTCTCAGTGATACAGGTTATAGAGCCTATATAATACCATAGTTTTGATGAATGTTATTGTTCTCATTGTAAATTCCACCTAATCATGTCCAGGAGGTCTCGAAGAAAGCTTATGAGCAAGTCTCTGAGCGGGCCAGAAGCCTCGATGAAGAGTTGACTAAGTTAAGGTGGTTTTTTTTATTTACTTTCATATCTTGATTGCTGTATAAAAAATATAGTTAAAGCTAAAAATATTGAGAATATTTTTATTTTCTTTTTCTATCATTGAACAAGAAGTTTTGTGGTTAGGAAGCAATATAATAAGCTCTTAGGGGGTGTGTGGTCACAACATATGCTGCGTAGTATCTTCTTGGAACTTTTTTTATACATTTTGGTTTACAGCTTGCGATGCATAGTTTGGTCCTTGTAATTTTCTTGACATACAAATATTTACTATTTTCAAAAATTATTATGAAAGAGCTCTATACAAAAGCTGCCATTTACAGTTTGTACATACTCCCTCCAGTCACAAATACATGTCGTTTTGGGATGCGTGTAGTCAGGCTTTCGAAACTTTGACTATCGATATCTTTTAAATATTTAGATTGGATACATGAAAGTTGTATGTATAGATTTGTCTCGAAAATAAGAAAAAGTATTTTCATAATACTATAGTTTTATTGGGTTTTATAAATATATTACAATATAAATTAGTGGTCAAAGTTGCGTTTTGGGGACCGTGTCAAGTCCAAAACATGTATTGTGACTGGAGGGAGTATTTATTGGCCAACTGCGGTGGGTTTGGGTCCTCATAACCAAGGATCCAAAAACCGGAATCGGGTGAAATCCCGGTCGGAGGCCGATAACGGTAACGGCTGGTTACTGGAAATCCTAGTGAAAAACCGGTCAAAATTCACAAACTGAAATTTGAACTCTGATTTCTGGAAACTGGTAATCGGACCGGTTACCACCCGGAAACCGGTTAAAAAAAGGGGAAAAACCGGCCGAAATTTTGAATTGACGAATTTTGAATTAGAAAGTGTTCAATGAAGTGCATATTTAGCTCATACAATGCGTAATCTAGCATATTTAGCTCATACAATACCTAGGAAGTGCATTACGCAGTCAAAAATTCAAATTCAAATTTAAATTTTTTGGTCGGTTACTGTTCACCTGGTCCCTACCGGGAAATCTGGTTACCGCTTGTAACCGGCCGGTTTTTTTCCCTGGCATGTGCATGAAACTTTGAATGTACTTGATTCGCACCAAATCAGATATTCTGTTAAGTTTGCATATGCTTCCATTTCTCATTGCTTCTTATTTATATGGTTTTAGACATAGTTACCGGATTCGTTATAAAACCTCGCGAATCGCGAACCAGATTCGTTGAATCCGAACCGGTTTAGGGTACGGGGTTCGTGTTCGCAGTGGAAATTGGAAGAAAAAGTGGTGAACTACGAACTCGAATCCCGTACCGCGACTCGGACGAATCGTGTTTTTGGTAACTATGGTTTTAGATTGCCTACGTATCGAGGATCGAGGTTGATTATGTGATACTGTCTTTGGCTTTACTTGGAGTATCTGATCAATACTTGTTATCATTCATTTAGGACTGAGCTTGTGTCTTTGCGATCTGAGCGTGATAAGGCAGTGCTTGAAGCTGATTTTGCTCGAGACCGGCTCAATGGATTTGCAGCAGAGCTTGAACATCAGGTTCTTTCTTTTGTGTGTTGTAATCTTCTTTTCTTCATATTTCCGTTCCTCACACTGAAATGACATCTTGAATACTTAGTTTTTTAGGAGAAGATAACTCTTTGTTCTATGCTTTACCCTAAATTAGTTCATACTTGTAAATACAGAGGAAGGAAGCTAATTCTGTTTCGCTCAGAAATGCGGAGTTGATGCATTTAGTAGTTGATTACGAAAAAAGACTCCGTGAAAGTTCAGATTCTATGCAAGCTTTAGAGGTGAACTCAAGGAAGCTGTCAATGGAGGTGTGTTGAACTTTATTACATCCCTCAAATAATTCTAAGATCCTGAATCCTAACATGATTTTCCAATTTTCTAGATATCTATTTTAAAGAGTGAAAAAGAGATTTTAGCAAAGTCAGAGAAACAAGCTTTGGATGAAGTCCATGATTTGACTGAGAGAGTGCATCGTCTGCAGGTTTATTTCTCACTGCCGCATCTTGCATTACTTTGAATCCTGTGCCTTGTTATGTTTTATAGTTTTTTCTACTTATCTGCTGATATGATTGTGTTACCAAAAGAAAGACACAAATTTTGTTTTCCTGCAATCATCCTTTATCCTTATGTATATCGACATTCTTAGTATGGAAAAGGAGAGACTATCACTGTATAACAACTTTATCCTGGAGTAATCTCATATACATTAACTTGACATAGCTTTTCCCACTATTTGATGTTACAAATTTGTATGGTCCACTCTTACATGAACAGGCAAGTTATTTTAGCTATCTGAGTTAATTTGCGATCCCAAGAAATGTAAATAAGTTATATGTTTTCAAAAAATTAAAATAAATTAATAATTTCTTAATCAGGCATTCAGAAACCTTGACTGACTTGCGGCGATATAAGAAAATTGTAAGAGTTAGTTAGACATGTCTTTGGATATATATATTTATTGTGGTCTACTCTCTATGTTTCCAGATATAATAAGTGACCAAAGAGCTATGTAATCTGAGTTATTATAATTGTCTCTTGCCTTTGTAAATAATATTTTTTTCATCGTCTCGCAGGCTGCACTTGTATTACGCCAACACAATACTTTTCTTAACTTGTGTTTTCTTAAGATTTTATCTTTTAGTATAATGTCTATAACTAATTAAGAGGTGCTCTTATTGTAAGTACGTTTTCAAGCACTTGGCAGTTTTCAGTGTATTTTGATCAATTTCCTGTCATTTTTTTAATCATTTTCTTCGTTATATTACAGTGAGATATCTTGCATTGCAGGCCACCATTGACACAATACATATCACCAAGGAGGTTCAAGAGGTATGCTGTGTTTAGATTAGTCATGGAAATGCTTGAAATTTGTGTACCTCTTTGTTAACCTGTGAACAATTTAGAATGCAAGGGCTATGGAAAGGAGAAATCAAGAGGAGTACATCAAGCGACTAGAAGTAAGATTCCTATGTTGGCAGCATGATGCTTTACTACTTTTGTGTGATGTTTATTAGCTTGTCTGTTCCTTTCTTGTGGTTTGCCGATTCTACTTTGGTTCTCTGTTGTCTGTGACTAAATAATTTGGTCCACTGCTCTCACATTCAAGCTTCATTTAACTACATAGAACTAAACTTCTGTACAACCTTGAAAATATTATGATTGTTAGCAAAAGCATTAGGTATCTGGTATTTTTTTGGGTAATCTGTTTCTTTTAGGAAGGTATTGCTCAATTTATTCATTCAATTCTACCTTTTTCTGGTTCTCAATCTAAATGGTTTTGTAGAGGGACTGGGCTGAACTTAAAAAGGAGCTTCAAGAGCAGCGGGATCATGTTCGCGTCCTGACACTTGATAAGAAAAATGTTTTTGACGGCTGCATGAAGCAAGTTGAGGATATGAGAAAAGAGCTACAGAGCTCATGGAAAGATGCTACTGATGCCGGGTCGAGGGCTGCTGCTGCAGAGGTTTGTTCAAGTAATTTTGTACCAAGATTGCAAGGGCATCATCTGACTATTTTAACTTAATATTCTTTTTTTGTAGGCCAAGTATTCTGATTTGGAGGCGAAGCTCAAAACAAGAAAGGTAGGTACTAACAAGTCTAAAACCGTGATGTTGAAAACATCATATGTAAAAAAATGGTTATATTTATTTTGCTACTGATAATCTTCGGCGGTTTCTGGGTTTGTCATTAGTAAATCATCATAGCTTAGATAAATAGAACATTATATGTTCTGTACTAGTTACCAAAGTGCAATTCTTTGTAACGCATAGTTACTAGTGAAATAGTGAACTGATGGACAAATGCAGGAATATGGCACATTGCCCCTGCAAGGTTTATGTTCGTATAATGGTAATTGTCCAAAATATATGCACATTGAAAGAACAAAATTTATGTTTCATGTTATCGCTGATATAGATGTTATAAGTCTATATCCAATATTGGATGTCAGGTCTTGTGCATGGTAGAATGCCCAAAAGGGTCACTCTGAACACTATGGCAAAATTTTCAGCGGTGATGTCTATATTTTTTTCTTCACAAATCAATCTCAAATTTGTTTTTTATTTTAGAGTAAAGTCCATTACCGGTCCTTAAACTTTTTATGCTGTGTTATCCCGGTCCATAGACTTTCAAAGTGTGTCATACCGGTCCCTAAACACTGTTTGGGTCTCAAACATAGCCCTCTTGCTTAGGCACAAGAATAGCACACTTTGAAAGTCTATGGACCGATGACACAAAGATAAAAAGTTTAAGGACTAATTTGAGACTCAAACAGTGTTTAGGGACCGGGATGACACACTTTGAAAGTCTATGGACCAGAATAACACAGCATAAAAAGTTTAAGGACCGGTAATGGACTTTACTCTTTATTTTATATAGTACCAATAAAAGCATGCACTATTCTTTACACTTTTCATAGTCTTTTCTGAGATTTGAGTACATTTTAAGTTGGATCATATAAGCCTTCATCTGAGTGTGTTGTTATTCTGTTAGATCATTTTTAGGCATGGTGCTCGTGACAACTCATCAGCAACTGAGGTGAGTTAGTTTCCTTCTGCTATTCTTTTAATATTGTCAATGGTTTAGTATCGATCTTATGAATAAATGTTGGGGGCTCTCCTGGAGCGAAAAAACACATAAAAGGACACGAGAATTTTATACAGGTTCAGGCCATCTCCTGAGAGAATAATAACCATATTTCTATGCTGCTGCATTGATTGTGTTTACAATATGGAGGAAGTCACTAAAACTAGGGTTTGGTGACTTCTGTCTCTCGTGCTTAGCACATGAAGGGGTGGTAGTTGTCCACGTCACTAAAACTAGGGTTCGATGACTTCTGTCTCGTTCTCCTTCCTCTGTCCACCAACTTTACTCCTTATATAGCGCATGAAGCGGTGGTAGTTGTCCACGTCAAGAGGCGCCTTGTCATTTGATGCAATGCGCACGTTTAAAGGGTAGTTATTGTCAGAGGCATTATCCCCCACGTCGCTTTGCGGTTATGTTAGAGACAGATGTTTAATACGTGCAGTTATCTTAGGGAATAACAACACAACGTACAAATGTCCTTAGTCGATTGGGCCCATATGTCTGTAAGTTTTATCGACCATAGGGTGGTCGTAGCTGACCTGGTCGTAGTAAGACTTACGACCATGAGGTGATCGTAGTAGTACTTACGATCAATAGGTTGTTGCAGAAGAACTTACGCCCATGAGGTGATCGACCAGTGATCGACTATATAGGGTGGTAGAATAGCTTACGACCATTAGGTCTGTATGATTTCCATCATTGTTAATATTAAGGGGTCCATCATTGTTAATATTAAGGGGTACCTTTGAAGGTTGTATAAGAGATATTATTATCTATAATACTACAGATAAATAACTTAATTAATTGAGGATTATTAGATCCTCGTCAAATATTGTATCTATGCACATATTTACTATGTAAAAGGTCAATATGCTATGGTTTTTAAAAATCCCTGTCTTGTACTTTTTTTGGTGTAACACTGAATCTTGGCATCCGGAAATTGTGCCTCCTATTGTCATATATGCTCTTTTATGGAGCTTTTATTGGTGCAGTTTGCGGATTATTTCAATGCACAGTTGTTTGTCCTTCATTTTAATACTTGGTGTTTCATCATTCCTGTAGGAGAATGATGAGCTATTCCAGCTGAAAGAGGAGTTGGAAAAATACAAGGAGGAAGCACAAGCAAATAAAAGCTACATGCTTCAGGTTACCCACCCCATCTCTTTGTAAGGCAAAATGGCAGCGGGGGACCAGGGTCACCTTACTTACATGGTGTAGTAAACAGTAATCAAGGCCTTCTACCATATGCTTACATGCCGTTACCCACTTCCGTTTACCCGATGGGAGTGATGTGGCTGTTTATTTTACCCAGGAAAACGTGGCATGTTAGATGTAGAAATGTTTATATGGACTTGCACAAAAGAAGTGATATTCCACATTTCCTTCACGATCCTTAAAGCAACATATGTAGAGGCGGTACCACGGTAGTGCTACGTGAGCTGGCTATTGTTCACAAGAGATGATGGCACTCACATAAAAGGCAAAACGTAGCCCCTTCGCTATTAGAGAATAGCTATGCCATTGCATGCAACTGTGATAACTTTGGTCTTCTAATTGACTACCTTTGTCCTTAGTTCACCATATATGACTGTTTTCTAGTCACCATAGTTATCAAGTCGTAATGCCGAGTCGAGTCACCATGCTACCGACTTGCCGATTAGTCGCGACTAGTCTACTACTTGCTGGCTGCTTCTACTACTAGGTGCCTTGTACTGCAGTACTGCTACTACTAATTGCTGCTGCTAGTACTACCTGCTACTACCCAGGATCAGAGAGGAAGAAGAATACCCGGATCTTGATCTAGGAGAAAGCAGAAAAACTGAGTCTGAGAGAAGGAAGGAGAGAAGAACAGAGCAAAAAAACAGAGAGAATACCTACCCAAGATCTGGAACAGAGCAGAAAAACGTAGGAAGAAGATGGGAGCCTAACCGGGAGGTGGATTCAGTCCCATTGCAGCTCGTCCTTGCAAGCACCTGGTTCGATCTGCTTCTTGCATGGGGTGGCGGAGATGCACAGCCAACGGCGACTCCTCCGGGGCGGCGACGGTGAGGTCAGCTGAGGACTGGGGAGGGATTGCTCCATGTAGTTCGAGTGTGTGTGTGTGGCGGTTCTACAGGACAGGGGACTTGGTGAGGGGTCGGATCAATCAAGAGTACCTAGTAGGCTAATACAGGGAACCATCCGCGCCAGCTCGGCCAGGAAGGCCCGGCCCAGAGCCAAGTGCATCAAGTGCCTATGAAGCAGCTAGGTCAGAGCCAAGTGCATCAGCCGCCATTCACCAGCGCCGCCTTTGCCCTTTGCTTCACGCATGCAGCCACCGTCCCCTCCTTCCCCTTTCCCTCCTCTCCCCCCCTCCCCCCCTCCCCTTCCACTTCACCTTCCCCTCTTCTCCATGGAGCCAAGCCGCCAAGTCAACATGCCACATCGCTTGATTAATCACGGCTAGTCGTTGACTTGAAATCCAAGTCGCCCGACTAGGCAATTAATCGAGTCGAGGACCTCCAGTCGTGCTCCTAGGCCGACTTTGCGACTAATCGTGCGACTTGATAACAATGCTAGTCACCCTCGATAGGTTTTATTTTGTGTATGGATATGGTTGGACCAAGGATCGAAGAACCGCACGGGCGAAATCCGCCGGGCCCGATAACGATTTCCATTTGCTACACGCCTGCTAATCGAAAAACCGGACAAAATCCGGTCAAAATTCGAAATCCAAAATTTGAATGCAAAAAATCTCGGCGGTTATCGTCCCAGAATCAAGCAGAATCGAAAAACCGGTTGGAAAACCGGAAAAACCAGAAATAAAAGGAAATTTGGTAATTAGTTAATAAAGATACTAACTAGATAATGTTTTGTAACAATGATTATAGCTTGTATGAGTTAAGCCTGATTCAAGAAGGTATATACTATATAGTATGCATATACTTTAACCAAGAAAGCAAAAAAACAAAAGCAAATTCAAAAATTTTTTCCGGCCGGGATTTGTTTCCCGCCCACCCTCCGGTACCGGTAACCGGCCCGGTTACCGGCCGGTTACCGGCGGGATTTCTATCCCTGGGTTGGACGTTGATTATGCATACCAATATCTGCACTGTGAGATTCAAATTGCGTACTAATCTGGTCACAAATAGGAAAGGATGACTGCAACAGAAACGGGAAGAAGGGTTTGCTGTGTGGTAATGGAAATTCTACGTAATAAAGTTATTTTCTTCTCGGGAATGTGAGAATACTTTTGGCTGGCATGGACTCGCCTTTGTTACAATCAGTTGTATTTCCGTTAGAAATCCTGAACCTTTTAGTTTTAGTAAGTTCAGCCCTTATAAGGATATCTTATACAGATGAGCATGACATAAGGGCTTGATTGCTCTGTTCTGTAGAGTAGGAGAGCATATTGCATTGACGTTCGAGTAGAGGAGAGCGAATTGCATTGACGTTCGAGTAGAGGGGCCTCTGCTACAATTTTTCATTCCAGTGAAGTTGCCTTATTTTACAAATCCATTTATTTCCTGACCCCTTTGAAGTCACATGACTTAAATTCCTGTACAGTACAAAGAAATCGCAAACTCAAATGAAGTTGCATTGAAGCAAATGGAATCTGCACATCAGGATTACAAAACTGAGGTACTAAAATAATTTATATTTTACAATGAAGCCTTGTGTACATTTACTAGATGTGCACATGAACTTTCAAATTTATTTTTAGTCTGAGATTGCCAAGAAAAGCTTGGAAGATGAGATTGCTAAGTTGAGGAGCAAGTTGTCTGAAATGGAGAAGAGATATATGATGAAATGTGAAGAAGCTGGCAGTGCAAGTGAAGCGAAAGAGAAGGATATCACTACTCTCATGAATGACATTTCGATTATGAGAAATGAAGTTTCCCAGAAAGTGTAAGCATTTGGACACCCTATAAAGAAGAGGCAGGGGGGCTTTTCTTATAGAGCTGATTGATACTATTTTTTTTCTTGTTAACAGAGCACAGATTGCAAATTTAGAAATTGAATTGGCTTCCTCAAAGAGTGCTCTTGATGAGCGGTATAAGCGCTGGCGTAGCACTCAAGACAATTACGAGCGACAGGTATATCTTACATATGCCCATGTGAACCAGTTTTGTTGGCATATGAATAAAATTACTCTATTTCCTCTTTTTATTCATCAGTAAATTTAATTTGAGAATAGCTAACTAAATGTTTGTCTTTTTGGCTGATATGTTCGGCATGGATGGTGGTGATTGAGGGGTACCCTAAGCGTTCACTAATGTAGTTATAGGAAACTCCTGAATCTCCAAAAAAAAAGGATTCTTAGGCGCTTTTCCCCCTTTAAAATTAAACAAATGTTCTCAAGTAAATGAGGATGGTATAATGTGTTGCAAAAAAGTTTGTTTAAGATTCTGTCTTCATTCAATTTCCAGTTGACATGTACTAGTGTCATATAGTGAATGGTTTTGTAAGTCTCTGTGCTTGTTTGTTATCTGATTTTCGAGTATCTGTGCATGTTTGTTATCTAATTTTTTAACATTGTAACAGTTTGTTTAGGTACCACATAATACTAGATTATAGCTTCTGTGACCAAGGAGTAGTTTTCATAAAAATACCATATCAATCTTGCTGCTTGCGGTGTTTATGTGACACTATGCTGCATAAGTTAATGTTCAATCACCACTTGCAGTGATTTAATGGAATACTGCGTATTAAGTTGTTAAACCTTTGCATCCCTTTACATAAATAGTAATGGCTAATCTATACCAAATAGTTGTTGCCCTTACTATCAAAGATCAAACTACAGGCTTGGTACCCGCTACGATAAAATCACAGAAACACATTAATGGTGTCTTTGGTTTGAGGGACCGGATGGTGAATGGATCATCCGATCCGAGCTCCAAACCTATCTTACTAGTTTGGTTTGAGGAATGGAATGGGTTGATCCATCACCACCTTGTCCCTCATAAGCACAAGGTTAGTACAAAATGAGGGATGGTGTCATCCCAAATTTCATGGGATGATCCCATGATGGACTCACCCATCCTTGGATGAGATGATCCCTCAAACCAAACACCACATAAGTTTACACTATTGAAAGTTTACACTATTGATTCGTCCTTCTTATCTTTCTCTTGACTCTTATAATGAATGTACTTTGTATTTATATACATAAGGTTTTGTACTAACTGTATTCCTCAAGAATGAAGTGGTGTCTCCACTTATGGTGTGACATCTATTTACATCTGTCTTCTGTAGGTTATCCTGCAATCTGAAACAATACAGGAGCTGACAAATACTTCTAAGCAACTATCTTCATTGCAGCAGGAAATCGCAATGCTTCGTCAAACAGCAGATGCGCAAAAGGCTGAAAATGTAAATTACACTGACACTTAAACTTGTTTGAACATTCATGTTATTTTATTTTGGGCTATAATTTTCTCGATTACATATTCTTCGCGTCTTTGACAGGTCAAAAGTGTTGTTTGGTTTGTGGCCGAAGTTTTGCTAGACTTGAGTTAGGCGAATTTGATTTTTTTTTATGACTAGCATTTAGTTGGTGACCCCAGTTGTGGCGTTCCACACTTGTAGCTCCTGCCCCACTCTTCATAGACTCATGTTTTAGCCAAAAGCCCAAAAAATACCACAAGTGTGGCAAATGATTGGTTGCCATGAAGTCTGTGCTTGCCAAACACACTTTTGGCACAAAAAATATTGTGGCAACCGGCAATGAACCAAATAGCCTCAAAAAGTTTTTCAAGATGTGCTTACCATTGACTCATTGGTCCAGCCCCTTTTGGTAATAGGTAACTGTTCTGATAGTAGGAGGCTGTCTGCAGGTGAGTCTTCTAATGTTATTCCCCCTTTCTAGGAAATTCCTTGTGTTGAGAAAGAGTGACTCATAGCCTAATCCTATAGGACTTGGACTGGTGTGCTACATGGATTCCTAGACTAATTCTACTAGGATTAGGATTCCTACTCACTTTGAAAGAGGACAAGAGGGGACTACATAAAGCCATAAGGTGTGGCCTTAGAGAACCCAAGCCAAGCAAGAGGAACTCATCCAAAGTAGAGGCAGACGAGAAGATTAGAGGCTAAGTAATGCTTTAGATCTAGATTTTTGTATAGTGGAAGGATTCAAGGGTCCTAAAATGTTCAAGAGGGTTGTGAGAGAGCGACACTCCCTTTTACTCTTTTGAGGTTGTGCTTAAGGAATTCGCGTCCGGCTTCGCCAAATCTTCTCTTATTGTCGTTATTTCGTCGCCGTTATTTGGGTTCTCTACGAGATTCATCTACTTCGTTCTTGATATCGTGCATGCTCGTGCCGTATCTCCGAATATCTAACTGATCCGATCCAGGGGCTGGTGCGTATAAGAAGGGGTATCAACTGCTATGCTGAAACATTACATCCATGGCTGATAATATAATGAGTAATGTGACACAATCTTGGCCGTAGGAGTTATTTCTTTCATATTTCTTGTCCTGCCCAACATATCTTGTGTAATCAATTTTAGTACTTTTCCTATAGACTTCTGTTTCCTCTCCTCACTTCCCCTACAATATCGTACCCCTCCAGGTCTTCCTGAGCCAACAATAGGTCTCATTTTCTTAGTTGTTGTGGCATGATTGAATGTCACCTATGTTTTGAACTTTTTGAGCCCTTGCTATTGTATGATTTCTTGGGTTAGATCAAGCTTGTACTCAGATGACAAATCATTAGCAGCTGTTGTTCAAACCTTTTGATTGCGTTGTGTCCTTTTTTTTTGTGAGGAATGGGCCAAAGCAGCCGGGAGATAATTAAATCCAATCCCTTGTTGATGTTTACAGTCTTTGCATAATAGCATTAATTTAGCTACATCAGTTTCTTCTGTTGCATTCCACGTAGATTTCATGATTTATTTCATGGTATCTGTATACCTTGATCCATGCTGTGCTGAGTTTTATAATCATCATTGCTCGTTGTATAACTAATCCATACTGCAATATTTTCAGGATGCTCTAAGAACATTTGGAGAGCAAGAAAAGATAGAATTGCTGAAAGAAAAGGATGAGGCCCTGCGGAAGTATAATGAGCTAAATAATCAGGTTTTTAGCTTACAACTATTATAATCTAATTATTCTTAACTTTTATTATTTAAGCAATTTTTCGTGTCGCAATGTATGTGCTTAATTCCTGCATGTTTTTTGCCCAAGTATGCTGTTGTTTCCCATCTTTATCTTATGACTTACATTAGGAGATTTTAATTGATTATCGTTATTCTTGGTGTACTTGTGTAGTATCGCGACTTAATGCTATTGGTATTATGTGCATTTTGATGATGTATTATCCTTGTCAAGCATGTTTCTGGCAGTTCTTTTGGTTGCACTGTTGCTAACAAGTAATCAAGTATTATGTGCATTTTGATGATGTATTATCCTTGATCAAGCATGAATTTAATTAAATTGTTCCATAGAAGTAAAAAACACAAGATTAGTTACTTGGGTGACAGGGGCTGATTTGGTTTCATTAAGACATTGTTTAGTTAGTTACACAATGGGTGTTGGACTTATGGAGGTTTAGAAGTGCGCTTTGAGATGCATATGTTTTTTTATATATTGGTATCTAGAACTTAAACATGCAAATTTTTTATTTAGTGATAGTGTTTAAATTTAGCAAGGCATTGGGCCTGTCAACCTGGTGCTTTACCGCTGGGGTTTCATGCAAATTTAACAGATTATTTCTCCATCGAAACTTTGACCATATTTTTAATTCATTTTCAAGAGAATATCATGTTAATCATGTGTCTTAGCCTCATTGGTGTAAAGCTGTTCTGGTCAGGCAAATATATTGTATTCTTAATATTAAGTACATGCTTGTTAGAAATTAACTTATGCTTGAACCGTTGCCTATATTGAAATGATGCCTTACCATATGTCTATTGAAATTGGTACACATATTTTTAATTCATTTGCAAGAGAGAGCTATGTTAATCTTGTGTTTTTGGTCAAAAGATGTTAGTCTAATTCAAACCCTAACTTGAAATGGTTAATTGGCTATAATCTAACCTGGAATATTTATCAAGGTTCAAGAAAGCGCTAGGCGCTAGGCGGGCGGTGGCCCGGTGCCTAGCGCCTAGGCAGCCGACTAGCGGCAGTGCAGAGCAGGAAAAACAATTCACAAATGAGAAAAATAATTCACAGAATACTATTGTTAATGGGCTTAAAACCCAATCCCTCGGCCCATCTCAGTCGACCGGCCAGCCATGCCCAACCCGAGCCACGCGCCGCCTCCCCTAACCTAACCTAATCTTATCCTCTCTCTATCCTCACTTCACTCCCTCTCTCACAGCACTCGCTCTCTCTCTATCTCCCTTGGCCGCCCCTCTTCGGACCGACCGTCACTGCCCAGATCTGCTGCCTCCAGCAGCTTCCCTTGCCGTTGGTGACCTCCCTTGGCTCCACCCCACCCCCACCCCCTCTTCCACCACCCGCGGCGGCCCTGGAGCAGAGAGTGGAGAGGGGCAGAGAGAGCAGAGTGGCAGTGACAACAGAGGTGCATGGTCGAGCTGCGGCGGCGACGATGAAGGTGCCGAAATCCTCCTCTGCGCCCCCTTCTCTCTCTCTCTCTCGCCTAATCACCTGTGGCGCCCGCCTAGGCTGTCGAGCTCCTCCTTGGACCGGTTTGGACCGCCTAGGTGGGGAGGTCGCCTAGCTCGCCGACTTTGCTGAAATCACGGCAGCCGTCTGCTGCCTAGATCCGATTTTTAGAACCTTGATATTTATTGGCGGTAGTCAATTGACATAGATTTTTGAGTACATTTCTCATAACTACACTACCTTTGACAAAACTATCACAAAACCACATTTTTAAGCAGTAGTTTCATAGAACCACACTTCTGCATAACGTTGCACAAAACCACAGTACCACACTTTTAAGCATCAGTTGCACATAATCACACTTCTGCATAACATTGCACAAAGCCTCACTTTGGGATGACCTTGTTACTATGATGGGTTGGACCGGGATGACCTTGTTACTCTTAACGGGTGAGACCGGGATGTTTGGCCCGTTGCATATGACGATATTTCTTAAAAGTGTGGTTTTGTGGAACGTTATGCGGAGTAAGTGTAGTTCTATGATATTGATGTTTAAAAGTGTGGTTTTGTGATAATTTTATCAAAGGTAGTGTGGTTTTGCGAAATTTACTCTAGATTTTTTTGTTTACTAACTACTTCAACTAGGGATATCCCAGAATATGTGGGCATATGTTTGCCATCCCCTTTACCAATACATCCACGGTTATCCAACTTTTGTATAATGTCCTTCCATTGTTTTTGCGTACGTAGAGAATAAGTGATGATCAATTGGCACCAGTGATGATCTTTGTGTAATTAATGATGATGAGTTACTGTGGATGGCATTTATCTCATGATTTCTTTTTTATGATGAGTGCAGAATAGAATTTTACACGATCAATTAGAAGCTTTGCACATTCGATTAGCTGAGAAAGAACGGAGTATTGCTGGGCTTTCATCGCAACACACAGACTCACATGGAGAGAATGATTTGCATAGTGTCATCAGCTACCTGCGCAGATCGAAAGAAATAGTGAGTATAAGATTCAGTGCCTTTTTTGTATTAGTGCTTTACTTCTTTTGGTGGTGGTTTTTATTCTATTGATGATTTCAGGCAGAAACGGAGATATCGTTGCTTAAACAAGGGAAGTCACGGCTTCAGATAGAAGTATGTTATAATTGCCCCTGTTGTATGTTGGTACTTGTATAATGGGCATGGAGTTGCGCCTCTTAAACCACTGCATAATATAATTCTAGACTTATGCATTTTATCTTGTTGGTCATATAATTTGAAAACAGCTGTGCTACTTCTGTTGAATTAGTTATGACGTGGTATGGCGACCAGCAAGGATCAAAATATCGGTATCGGGTAAAATCCCACCGGGCGGCCGGTAACGGTTACCGGCCGGTAACCGGAAAACCTGGGAAAAATCCGGTCGAAATTCGTCTGGAGAATTTTGAATTGGGGATGTAACTGTCGGGATTTTGAATTTGAAATTTTTCGGCCGGTTTTTAGGATCCCGGTTCCCACCGGTAAAACTGGTAACCGGCGGTTACTGGCCGGTAACCGCCGGGATTTTGATTCATGGTGACTAGGATTGCCACGACCTACTGTTGACGGTATACCAGGCTTAGTTATTTTGCCATTTTATTTTGCTCAATCTGCCCATAAGACGATGACATGAACTATCCATACCTAAAAGTTTTTTAAGTCCATCCCATTTGGTATTTTGCTGCTCAGCTCATCATGAAGCCATCCAGATGGCACCGACTCCTGGTAGCAATTGCTTGTCGAACTTGTCTTATTTGCCTAATTGTCACCTATGACTCCACTGCTGGGTGTATGACCATCGCATGTGGTTCTGTACTTTCAGTAGGTGTTACATAATCTATCTTGTTTTCCCCCACTTAAAACTGTTGATCCTTGTGCTTAAACTAGCTTAAACTGGTGAGAACTACATTCAAGTTTTTTTGGGGTGCACTTTCTGTGGGCTTAGTAACCTGGTTTAATCTGTTTGTCTTGCGTGAAGTGAGAACTTTTTTTCCAAGGAAGTGCAAAAGCTTTGCACAACATTTCATTAAGACGAAAATAAAAAATAGTACACAAGCGACAAATACAATAGCCGAGGGTTTGAGAAAACTGAAAAACTCAAACCAAACACAGCCAGGAGATTTAAAATCCTCCAAACAGGGAGGACAAAACCACTACTGCTCCTGCAAGTTCATTTCCCGATTCGAAACCGACCCCATGAGCCAAATGCGACGCTCGTTAAGAATGCAAAGAAGCAGTTGGTCAACAGATGTGGTTGTGTTATTGAAGATCCTTTGGTTGCGCTCCTTCCAGATCATCCAACAAACGAGAATTATCCATGAATCTAAATCTTTCCTGCACTGTTTAGGAACGTATTTTTTGACGACAATCCAATGATCTTGGAGAGAGGGTTGACCCACGAGAGCTGCACAATGCAATCCAACCTTGATTAAGAAACGTGCCCAAACCTGAGCCGTCCCTGCGCAACCCACTAGGAGGTGATCGATGGTCTCTTGCGTGTCCGCAGAAAACGCCAACCCCTTGATTTGGCAGTCCTTAACGTTGGAGGCGATTAGCCGTCTAACAGCGTTGATAGATCGCTAACTAAATGAAGATTTTGCATTTTAAGGGAGCCCTGGCTCTCCAAATGGCCTGAATGCAAGGGAACCTGATGGAGCCCGAGAAGAACGCCCAATAGGCCGACTTGGAGGAATAGGAGTCTGAGCTTTCCCAACGCCATAGAACCGAGTTGATCTCTCCCTGTACTAACTGCATCGGTTGCAATGTATCCCATAGCCGCAGGAATTCCGAAATGCTATGTGGTTGCGGTTGTCCCGAAATATCTAGGATCCAGGCATCATTTGCAAGAGCGTGGGCAACCGATCGGCTTCTCCTAATTGACGGTTTCACCAAGTTGGCAACGGAAGGTGCAAGACAAGAAATGGATCGACTGTCCAGCCATCGGACCTCCCAAAACAAGTAATTCTCACCGTTCCCAACTCTGACCGAAATCGAAGCATGGAACATGTTTTCCTCCATTCTGTTGTATTGGGTGTGAAGTCTCCCCCAAGGCCTGGCCAACCAACAACGCTGCAGCCATTGCCATCGCATGCGAAGTGCCCGACCAAGGATGGTCAAGTTTGGTATGCCTAGCCCCCCAAGATGAAGAGGGCGACAAACTGCAGACCAAGCTACTAAACAGTGCCCACCTGCAACATTCTGAGATCCTTTCTAGAGAAAAGCTCGACGTCTCTTATCAATTTCTTTGATGACCGAGAGCGGAGGGTCAAGAGCCATAAAAGTGTACACTGGCATGACAGATAACACTGCTTGCACCATCACAAGCTGTCCCCCTTGAGAGAGGCAACTAGCCTGCCACGCCTGAAAACGGTTAGCGACCTTGTCAATGGGCGGTCCGAAATCTGCATGGGACGGTTTTCGCAGAGTGAGGGGTAGGCCAAGGTATTTGCAAGGAAAAGCGCGATGATGCAGTACAAAGGCATCGCCGATAAGTGAATTTCACGCGGTTGCGACCAATTGGCACAAAAGAACTCTTTGCCATATTTGTTCGCATCCCGACGCCGCCAAAGAGTCAAGGATTTCATTGATGGCGCAGCGATCTGAATCGATCGAGTTAGGAACGTAACAACATCATCTCGCGATAGGATAAGCGGTGAGGTAGTCCTTGGCGCCCGCCGATCGGCTGCAGAAGGCCAGCATTATCTGCTTTAAGTATGAGACTGTTTAGAACATCCATTGCGATGATGAACAACAAAGGTGATAAGGGATCTCCTTGGCGAAGGCCGCGACCGTGTCACACCAATTGACCCGGTTGTCCGTTCACTAGCACTCTGGTGGATGACGATTTGAGCATAATGCCTAGCCATGCACACCACCTCGACCCAAAACCTCTGTACCATAAAATCTCCATCAGAAAGGGCCAGGATACTGAGTCGAATGCTTGAGCAATGTCTTAACTTCAGTAGAAGAGCCGGTTTCTTTTGTTGGTGAAGAAATCGTGCTGATTGCCTGACTAGGAGGAAATTGTCCTGTATGGAGCGGTCTTTAGTGAAAGCGGATTGGTTTGAAGCCACCAGATTTGCAAGATTCGGCGCAAGCCTTTTGGCTAAAACTTTGGAGAAAATTTTGGCGAAGCTATGAATTAGACCGATAGGCCTGTGCAGCTTGCTTCTTCGGCAGGAGGGTTATCCAAGCTCGGTTTAGAACATGGAAATTTGCTCCCGCTAGATGACCTAGGGTATGGAAGGCTGCCATGATGTTTGGCTTTATGATTTCCCAACAGTGTTGATAAAAAGGCTAGTGAAGCCGTTTGGACCCGACGCTTTTTCAGGTGGCAAACTCATGATGGCCTCCCTGACTTCCTGCTCCGAGAAATCAGATTCTAGATCATGCGGATCAAGGGTTTGCAAGTTTAGGAAGTCCAGGTCCAGAGTGTGTGCACAGTGTGTCGGCTTCCCAACCACATTTACAAAGTGGTCATGGAAGGCTTCTTCCAACCTTTTCTGAGTGATAACTAAAGTGTCATCGACATTTAAACATGCGATGTAGTTCCGGTGCCTTTTGTGGTTGGTATGCAGGTGAAAGAACCGTGTATTTGCGTCCCCTTCCCTCACCCACCTGATGCGCGACCTTTGACGAGCGATGGTTCTTTCAAAGGAGCATAGACTGAGCAGCTTCCTTTTGAGTTCCTTCCTAAACCATCTCTCCCATAAGGATAGCATTCTTTTTTCTTCGGCCAGATCTAGACGATCAATCAGCTCTTTTGCCAGCCCTATTTGTTGCCGGATGCTCCCACAACGGCTTTGACTCCAACTTTGGAGGGATCGACCTGTGACTGAGAGTAGAGTGTTTAGCCGACGAAGAGGGTCGGCACTCCGATCGTCACATTTCCATGCCGCCGCAACCACTTCTTGGAAACCCTCTACCCTTGTCCAAAAGGACTCAAAACGAAAACGTTTCTTTGGTCCCATGAGGAAAGCCGAAGAGAGAACTGGTTTTTAAACTTGATTTCAGCTATATGATTATCCTTTGGCTCATCTTGTGTGCTGTGGTTTGATCTGTTTACCTTTTATGGAGTGAGAATTGTATCTTTATACTTGAATTTAGCTTTATGATTGACACATTTTGTGTGGAGTTGTATTGGATGGAACATGCTAAATTGCCTCTGCCCTTGAAGCTTGAGGTGTCTCAGTTGATTGTATTATTTCTAATCTGCTATATTTTATTCTCATGTTAATATAGTTGGAAAGTGCATTGAAGTCCACCAAGGAGGCACAGGACTTGCTCCGCAGTCAAGCTGATAGTGCAAGAACATCAATGTTCAAGGATGAAGAATTCAAGTCACTGCAGCTCCAGGTGCCGTTCTTATCTGTTGGATTTCCATGACATCTGCTACGTTGCTTTTGCTTGATTTTGCAATTGTTTTTTTGTCACTATTTCTGTAGCTTATTCTTCTTTTCTCTTTGAAATGGGTTACGTCAGGTGAGAGAAATTAATCTGCTTCGTGAAAGCAACATACAGCTTAGAGAGGAGAACAGGCACAATTTTGAAGAATGCCAGGTCAGCTAAATAATGTTGCCTTGTTTGTTTCTTTTATGGCCCATGTCTGGATGTGCTTCATCATTCATTTATTGATTTCCTGGGTGCAGAAATTCCGCGATGAAGCTCAAAAGGCTAAAATGGAAGTTGAAAGGTTGCATAATCTTTTACTGGAGAAGGAGGTAGATGCAGAAATATGTAAAAAAGAACTAGAAATGCAGAAGACTGAAATAGCAAATCTCAACCAAAGGATTTCTGAGGTATGTTATGGCCATTTTGCTACCATTATAATTGAACACATCATCATTTATCTTTGGTTTTATTAAAGTACAAATGTAACATTATGTAATTCCTTAAATCAATCCAAAAAAACAACGCTCTCGTGTCCAGGGATCAAAATCCCACGCAGAATCGGATATCGGCGCAAGTGAGGAAAAACCCTACTAAATCAGTTTGAATTTGGATTTTTTTCCCCCTTGATTTAGCACCCCCTTTGTGCAGACATCAGATTCCCTCCACCCCCCGCCCCCTCTTGCTGCATTGGATGCTTTGGACAACATGTGACCCCCCTCCCCCTTGTCCAGATTCCCAAATTCCCTTCCATTTCCGGTTTTACGGTTTTTAACCGGTTTTCGATTCTGCTTGATAACCGGTCCCACGAAAATTTCAATTCAAATCAAGGCCATTTAATTTTGGCCGTTTTTTAGCCAGATTTTCCTACATCGCGGTTACCTTTTACGACCCCGAAATGATTTGGCCCCAGAATTCTTTGATCCTTGCTCGTGTCTATAAAGAGTGTTGATTTTATATCTGTCCTGGCAAACTTTTCAAACTGAAACCATCTATATATTGGCAGATATTGGGATTTGGGACTTGGGGAAAAATCTTGAATGCAAAAAAATTTCAGGTGGGTGCCGCGATTTCCTGTAACCAGGGGAAAAAAAACCTGGCCGGTTATCTGAAAGGAATATCCCGGCCGGTTTTTTCGGGTTTTGCAAGTTCAAATTTCAAATTTTGAAATTCGGCCGGTTTTCAAGCGAAATTCAACCGGTTTTTTTTCCAGGAAATCCGGTTACCGGCCGGTTTTTTTCCCCGGCCGTCTGGCGGGATTTGGTCCGGTACCGACTTTTGGATCCTTGCCTGTAACCACTGGTTACCTGAAATTTTGGCCAAAATTTTTGTTTTGAGTTTGAATTTTAAATTATGGAATAAAAGCATCTGCCTACACATCAGCTTGTAAAGAAGAGAGAGAGAGAGAGAGAGAAACCTGAGATTCGAACCCAAGACCTCACTTTCACAAGGTAAGCGCTTAACCACTAGGCTAGCGACACTGTTGCTAGTTTCTTGTGGTTGTGTAAGGTGGATGCCTCTATTCCAAATTTAGAAGTTAAAATTCAAATTTGATGGATTTTTTTGGCCAGTTGCAAAATATACCGGGAGACCCACCTGTAGAAATTTCCCAAATTGGGACTGTCCAAGTGACAATGACATAGGCATATCTACTTTTTTATTATTTAACCTTTTTTTAGTTTTTATTTTAAAGTAAACCCCCGGCGCACTTTATTTCCAAATCTGACCCCTTTGGTCATGCCACCACCCGTGGCGTGACAAAACAATGCTGTCACGCTACGGGATAAGTCCTCAAAATAGCACTTTTGGTCACGCTACTGGTCTTGGCGTGACCAAACAACACTGTCACGCCACAAGTGGTGGCGTGACAAGAGTTTGCCCTAGATACGGTCATGATATTACAATTTTATATTTATTGCTAATAATTAACAATAAAGCATAGCAGTCAACGTTGTACCTTTCAGACCATGCCAGGTCAAAAGATGACATTCTTTTTGGACTGGAGGGAGCAATCCCTTGAACTAAGCTGCAAATTTCTGCAGGCAACTTCATACTGTAAATTAGGTGCTGTGGGGGCTATGTTGCCAAAGGATTGGTGGGAGCACGGACGTGTGTTTGTTTTTCCTCTTTGTTCTCGGTGGTGCGCAGGGATCAAAATGTCGGAACCGGAGAAAAAACTGCCCAGCGGCCGGTAATGGTAACCGGAAAAACTGGTCAAAATTCGAAAAAGAAAAAATTGAATTGGTGAAGTTTTAAAACCGGTAATCTGACCGGTTACCACCCAAAACCGGGAAAAACGCTTCAAAAAACTTGGAAAACTGCTACCAAAACCAGAAAAAACAGAGAAGACCGTTATGGGTAATTAGCAATTGGAATAATGCAAATATTAATTAGAAAGTGTTTAATGAAGTATCAATCCACCATGTAGCTACATGTAACATGAAAATTATATAAAACTAGTGATGGTTGATTTTGTATGTATATATAAGTTGATAACAACATACCTACAGTATACGATAATTCAAGCATATTTAGCTCATATAATAGGTAATCTATCACAAAAAAGGCTTAAACCAATCTAGGAAGTCCATTATGCAGTCATAAATTTAAATTTGAATTTGAAAATTTTCAGGTGGTTTTTTTCCTCCTGGTTCCCACCGGTTTTTCTGGTTACCGCCAGGTTTTTTTTCTTAGTGGTGTGTGCGCGTGTTTTCTCTTTTTTTCTTATGGATGGTGTTATGAATGGGGGAGTTGATTGTGTAGTGGCCTAGTGGGTGTTCACAGAAAAGGGTAGGTCTGGGCTGGAGGCAACGGTGATCCACGGAGCAGGGATGCTTCCCATGTTCCGTAGGCGGTGTATCATTTTTCATGTCATATGCTAATGTATATATGTATATGAATAAGCCTTATATTGTGTTTCTTCATCCAATTGGTCTAGAATAAAGTTTACTAGTGCTTTTCCCAAATCCTAACATTATGAACAACAATATGAACTTGCTATTCCTATTGTTCTATCATATATTTATGGTTTCGCTCTTCTTAAGTTGCAGTTATGTTCTCAACTTTTAATGTCTTCTGCAGGTTGTTGAAAATAGTAGAGGCGTCGATTTGAACACATATGAGGCCGTGAAGAATGAACTTCAAAATATCAAAGTTAGTGGTTTGTTTTCTCATTTGCCTTCTTCAAATCATTTTGATATGTAGTAGCATTATTTTCAAATATTATTTTGTACTTGTTTTTTTGAATGTTAATGTCTGTTGCCTGAACATTGTCTTTTACCATTTGTTAGTCTCATCAAATTTCACCTTTTGTTCTTTTGTATGTTGGTTTGTGTTGGAGTGAGAATCAAGGTTGATTTTTATCAAGATAATCCACAAAACTAATAATCATGACCAAGTATATTTATGGTCTTGAAACATTCACAAATCATTTAGTAATATGACACTGGCAGACTTTTCTTGATTAACACGGCTTTCTTTACTTAAGTTTAATTGTTTGATGAATACTGCTGGATTTCGTGGGTTTTATGAGGCTGAGTTTTTAGATACATGATGATCGCATGTGTATTTCTTGCATCCAACAGTCAACCTTGAGAGAGAATTCAAGTGAGCTTGAACGTGCAAAAAGTCTTCTTTCTGAGAGGGAAGTTATCATAAGAAATTTGGAGGAAAAGTTTTCTGGATGTCAGTCTGAATTGGATGCCAGGGAAAAGAAGCTGAATGATGTTGAGGTCTGAATTGTTTAAACTTTTAATAGCGATCTCTTACCTTTTTTAACTCTTGGTCGTATTAATAATGCATTCCGTTTTGTAGGCTAGCCTGAAATCTGAAATTGAGAAGCTAAAAAAGGTTAATTTCTCCATTAAGGTTAGGATCTTTCACTCTTTTTTCTGTTGCAAGGTCAAATGTCCATTGCTATTTTCGTGTGCTTTATGTCACCCTGGTTAAATGATGTAGAGAAAGCTTGACACATCGATGAAGGAGAAGGACGACGTTGTCAAAGAAAATCAAAGCCTTTTGAAGCAGATGGAAGATCTGAAATCAAGTACTTTGACACACTTCCCCATGCATATGCATTTATATATGCGATTGCTCTAGTTGTTAATCTGATCTACTTTAGCAGGTCAGAAAACTACATCAGAAACTGCAAACGAGCATGCCATAAAAGAAAAGGACTTCAGGATACAGGTTAGCTGGTTGGGCTTAAATTATATATAAACACTTCATCAAGCTTCTTACACAAACATATTAACAGACATTAGAAAAAATCCTGGAGAAGGAGAGAGATGATAACAAGAGAGAGAAAGCAGTCCGCAAAAAGGCTGAGAATATATTTACTGTCGCCGTTCAAAATGTGTCAAAGGTACCTACCTTCCTTCGTTTGTAGTCTTTCAGTATGGATTTTCCAATTAGTGTCTGATGGGAAAAAAATCTCGGCCGGTTACCGGTGGTAACCGGATTTCCTGGTGCCGACCGGGTGAACAGTAACCGGTCGGAAAATTTCAGTTTCAAATTTGAATTTTTAACTTCTCTCATCAATTCCTAGGTTGGTTTAGGCCTATTTTGTGCTAGATTATGTATTGTATGAGCTAAATATGCTTGAATTATTGTTTTTGGCCGGTTTGCACTTCATATGAGCTAAATATGTTAGATTTCGTATTGTATGAGCTAAATATGCTAGATTACGTATTGTATGAGCTAAATATGCACTTCATTAAACACTTTCTAATTCAAAATTCCGGACGGTTTTTCCGGTAACCGGTTTTCAAAATCGACAATTCAAATTCCAGTTTTTGAAATTCGTTCGGTTTTTTCCTAGGATTTCCGGTAATCGGCCGTCAACCCGGATTTCAACCGGTTTCGGTTTTTCAATCCTTGGTCTGAACTGCTTGATATATATATATATATGTATAAATTAACATATGATAAGGGAATATCATGTTCATTAATGTCACATGGTCAAGGATACAAATCTCAGAACTGGAGAAAAACCCGCCCGATAGCCGGTAATCGGAAAAACCAGCAAAAAGGGGTTAAAATTCGAATATGAAAAATTGAATTGTGGATGTTTTAAACACGGTAACCGGTTACGGTTACCGCCCAAAAACCGGAAAAACCGCTACAAAAAACCAGAAAACCCGCTATCAAAACCGGAAAAAACAGAGAAAACCGGTTATGGGTAATTAGCAATTGGAATAATGCAAGTATTAATTAGAAAGTATTTAATGAAGTAACAATCTTGATACATAAGGAGTCCAAGTCCAAGCCTCCAAGGTGTTTTCCAGGATTCCCTACTGCTCATACTGCCCATGGTCCTTTTCAAGATTCCAACTAGCATGTGCTAGCTAGGCTAGATTGTCTAAAAAATGTCGGGACTTGGGAGTATAATAATTCAAGCACATTTAGCTCATACAATAGGTAATCTAGCACAAAAAAAGACCTAAATCAACCTAGGAAGTGCATTATGCAGTCATAAATTTAAATTTAAATTTGAAAAAAATTGGACAGTTTTTTTCCTCCTAGCTCCCGCCGGTTTTTCTGGTAACCATCGGTTTTTTCCCTGCACGTGGTATGTTTTTTTAAGAATGTGCAAAAGCTTTGCACATCATTCTATTAAGTCGAGAAAGAAACCAAACACACACTGCAGTTACAGGTTACATTAGCCCAGAGGGGTGGTGAGAGCTGGGCAGAATAGAAGGAAGGAGCAAGAAACACGAAAAACGTATGACGGGGAATAGTAAAAAAGAGAACTAATCCTGCTGCCTGGGTATCTCCAGACTAGTGCCACTTGCCATGCGCCATTGGCGGTGTTCGTCGAGTATACCCTGGAGAAGCTGATCACTAGTTGCAATGATGTTATTGAAAATCCTTTGATTACGCTCCTTCCAGATGACCCAAGAAATGAGTATGACGTATGAGTCGATCTCCTTTCTCCGTTGGTTTGGTGCAGACTTCCGAGTGGCAATCCAGTGATCTTGCAAGGTTGGCTGGCCACTCGGTATGGCGCAAGGCGAGCCGACCTGAATTAGAACCCTTGCCCATACTTGCATAGTCACCGCGCATCTTACTAGAAGGTGGTCTATTGTCTCCTGCCGAAGCCCACATAAGACACAAACGCTTTGATTCGGCAATCCTCGACGTTGGAGGCGATTGGTCGTCCACCAGCGTCGTCGGATTGCTAACCAAATGAATATTTTACATTTAAGAGGTGCATGAGCTTTCCAGATGGCCTCGGCACACGGAAACCTGAGCGATCCTGAGAAGAAGGCCTTGTAAGCCGATTTAGACGAGTAGCGACCCGAGAGTTCCCAACACCAAATAACCGAGTCTGCGTCTCCCTGTTCAAGCCGGATCAGTTGCAACCTGGTCCAAAGTCGGATGAATTCAGAAATGCTTTGAGCTCCTGGCTGACCCGACATGTCCGAAATCCAAGTGCCATTTGTAAGGGCTTGATCTACTGTCCTTTTTTTCCGAATCGGTCGCTTGACCATCTTAGCAATTGACGGTGCCAAGCCAAGGATTGAGCGACCATCCAGCAGTCTTCCCAGAACAAGGATTTTTTGCCGTTCCCAACTATGATCGAGATCGAAGCATTGAACATGGTTTCCTCCGCCCGGTTGGTCTGGGTTTGGAGCGTCCCCTAAGGCCTCGCTGACCAAGTCCTTTGCAACCATTGCCATCGGATGCGCAAGGCTCGTCCTAGCATGACCAGATTGTGCAAGCCGAGCCCCCCTAGGTGGAGGAGATGGCGAACTGTGGACCAAGCCACTAAGCAATTTCCTCCTACATTTTGACATCCTTTCCAAAGGAATGCTCGACGTCTTTTGTCAATTTCGTTAATTCCTGAGAGTAGGGGGTCGATGGCCATGAAACTGTATACCGGCATAGCAAACAGCACCGCCCTAACCAAAACTAGCCGTCCCCCTTGTGATAGCATGGTGGCCTGCCAAGCTTGCAGGCGGTTGGCGACCTTATCCAAAAGAGGTTGGAAATCTGCTCTTGATGGCTTTCGCAAGGTGAGGGGCAAGCCAAGGTATTTGCAGGGGAAGGGGGCGATGTTGCAGTGCAGATTGTTGGTGATGAGCTGAATTTCTTGGTTGTTGCAACGAATTGGCGAGAAGGAGCTCTTGGCTAGGTTGGCTCGTAGGCCTGATGCCTCACCAAAAAGCGGTAGAATTTCTTTGATGGTAAGCAGGTCCGCCATGACTGGAGTGAGGAACACCACCACATCATCTGCATAAAGAGAGAGGCGGTGTGGTAATCCTTGGCGCCCTCCAATTGGTTGTAGTAGAGCTGCGTTTTCCGTGTCATCACGTTGTATGGTTATTACTTCATTTTGTTTACTGGTGGTTGGGGGGATTTTCGGAAGAATTGCAAAATAAGAAAAACCGAAAAAATATGGACATTTAGAATTGGAAAGATCCAAAATTGATGAATAATGTGGAATTGGATAAACCAAGGAAAAGTCATGTGGAAAATTTTAAAAAATATTCCAGAGTTGCATGTTCATACAAGTATGAAAAATTGGGAAAACGTTCTTATTTCTGAAAAGTAGAAGACGAAGAAAAGGGGGTAAACTTGAAAATTTTAGTAGGATCTATAACTGCACTGTAAAGCAGGAAAAACTGCCCCATTGTAAATGTCTTAAAAAGAAAATAAACGCTTCTGTGCCCAGAGCCATATTACTCCTTTATTTATTTTTCCTCTTTGAGAATTAATCATGTAGAGCTCATACAATTCTTACATTCCTTTTTTGTGTTGAATGATCGAAGTTCCACCATTTCTAGCTTTGCATGAATGTAGCTTCAGCCAAGGATCGGGTAACTGATGGGGGATTCGATCGTGGTGGCACCCAGAACGGTGGTTATCGGAAATCCCCACAAAGTGGGGACCGGATAAAATTCGTTTGAATTTGCTTAAAAATTGACTTAAATTCGAAATTTGCTAAACAAGAAGAAAACCGGCCGGGATTATATCCCCTCCCCCCCCCTGCGCGCGGAACCGGTTACCTAAAAATACAACAACATAATGAGTCCTTTTTTTTTGGAAATTAATCTGTTTTGCCTTCTAACTAAAATGGTTCATGTTTATTTTATGTGTCCCCTCTAATCGACTTACTGGTTTCAAATATTTGTCACAGGAGAAGAAACAAGTAGAGGAATCAATAGAGAGGCATAGGCAGGCTGTGAAGGAGGTGATTGAGGTACAGTTTATCTGTGCTTGACTGTTTGTAGATCTCCTGTTTTGTTTGTTGCTGTTGGTGATGAAAGTTCCTGGCACATACATGTATATATTGTTTTAGATGCCTGACGTTTTTTAAGAAGAGACTTAACACATTTATCTTTTAAATATCTTCTACACCATAATTCAAAGTTGATGTGCATTCTCTGCAGCATTATTCTGGACTATCATCAGCTCAAATTCCGCCTGGGTCTGCAGTGGAGGAGCAGTTCCTTTCATATTTCCTCGCTGCTAAAGAAATGGAGGAGTCTTCTAGTCCCTTCCAAGATGGTGCATCGAGTCAGACACCACTTGTTGAAACTCCCACTGTGGATGCACCTGCAGCTGCTGCAGGTCCTTTTCCATCCATTTTTTAATTGCACTGAAGACGTGTTGATATTTACTAGTTATACAAATGGCGACAATGATCAGGTCTATTAATTATCATAAAATTGATTGGTTGTGTGCGCTATTTATTAGTTGAAAAATAACCTCAGGGTCAGGTCCAAGGAAAAAAAAAACCCGGCCGATTACCGCCGGAAAACTTCAAATTCAAATTCAAACTCAAAATTCCGGCGGTTACATCTCAAATTCAAATTTATTTAGACAAAATTTCGACCGAGTTTTTCCCGGGATTTTCGGTTACCGGCCGGTAACCGTTACCGGCCTCTGAGCGGGATTTTGCCCGGTAACTGGTTTTCTATCCTTGGTTAGGTCTATTAGTTATCGTAAAATTGACTCAACATGCAGATACTGGCAGTCGTACTCGACGTAAATTTGCTTGCGTGTGATATTGCATGTTAGATATTGTTCTGAATGTGACATGACCTGGAATTGACAATGAGGATGTTTTTCCTTACCCCTCTTGATCAATATGGGAGTTCATAAGCCTTCTTTTTTCTCTCAGGGCGGCAGGTAGCTACTCCACCAAGGCCTGCTCGAGTTAAAGTGATTGAGGAGAGAGCAGTTTCTAATTTGCCCAAACCAAGTACTGAAGTACGTAGACCAGGAGGAAGAAGGCCACTTATTCGGCCTACTCTTGAACGGGTTGAAGAGCCCCAAGCTGATATGGATGCATCAGTAGTTGAAGGTTCCACACTAGTTCAGGAGAAAGGTGGCCCATCACTGGAGCGTGAAACTTCTGGTGGTGTGTCTGTACTACAGCCTTCAAGTCGTAAGCGTCTTATCTCATCGTCGCAGATGAGAGATGATGCTTCACAAGGAGAGGCTAATGATGCCAATCCTCCATTAAAGAAACCCAAAGAAGAAGAATCTTCACATGGTACTAGTGCACTAAAAAATGGTCAATCACCTGTTGAAGATGTCACGGCACAGGTTCCTGTGCTTCCATCTATGGACAACCAGGATGGGCAACAGCCAGCAGAAGAGATGGACACGGATCAGGCTTCCATGGCAATCGAAGAGGTTGAGGAAACAAGGGAGGATAATGTGGGTGATAAAGATGACATGGAAGCACATATAGACGCATCAATGGACATCAAAGGCCAGGATACCGAAGTTACTATTGACACTGATGCAACTGCCGTGGAAGCTGTGCCGGTCAAGTCAGAGGCAGTAGTGGAATCATTTGATGAAGAGCAGAAAACCGAAGATGTGAAAGAAGAAGGTCAGCTTACTACAGCCACCGATGTGGAAGATGAGAGGGAGGAGGGGGAGTTGCTGGAGGAACCTGAACATCCAGACAGTAGTCCCCTGGATGTTGGTGAGCAAGCAGGTGATGCTTTCAGGGCGACATCTCCAGGAGGGCCAACAGAAAAGAGTGATGTTGATACGTCAGAGGATATTGGAGAAGGTGATGCTACTGCTGAGCGTGCTGCGGTGGAACCGGATCAAAGCCCTCTAGCACAATCTGGTGGAGCAGATGCCTCACCAAGCAGAACCGCTAATGTATCCCCAGCACGTGAACCTTCCCCTAACCCAGCCCAAGCCGGTCCATCTTCTGAACAGCAGAATCCCAGTACTGCAACAGAGAGTGTCGAAATTCGTTCCAGAACAATCAACTTAACTGAGAGAGCGAGGCAAAACAGGCAAGCCAGGATTCTTCGCTCAACCTCTCAGCAGACTGCCAGGGGTCGTGGCCAACAATCTCTTAGCTACAGGGTATGGTGTTACAGTTCTACTAGTTAATTTTTTGTGTTTCTGCTTATTACACCCATCATTACTCTGATTGAGAACATGGTGTGATCTTGCAGAAAGATGCTGGCCGAGGATCACGGGGTCGTGGTGGGCGCGGTCAATCGTAGGGAAGGAATCGTCTTTGCTCGAAGTGCGGAGACTACTTTTTGCCACGGACATGCTGAATCCGTCTTGTAGTTATTGATCAATATATTCGTTTTTGAGCGCCAACAAACGTATGCTGGAAGACTGCTCTACGCATTTTATGTGGCTTAAGTGGCCCTTGTTAAAATGTGACGTGTGACTGTCAACGAACTTTTTTAATTAATTAATTCTTTTTTTAATTTTATTTTAAAGTTAACCCCGACGAACTTTATTTTTAATTCTAACTTCTTTGGTCACATCACAGGTGTGACAAAACAATATTATCATGTCATAGGATAAATCCGCTAAAATGTCATTTTTTGTCACGTCTTTTAACACTGTTTGTCACGCCACTTGTGGTATGACCAAATACTATCATGTCATGGGTGGTGGTGGTGTGACAAAAACTTATCTAGATATGGAATGAAGTGACAATGTTGTCATGTTACGTTCTGGGTAGTGATGTGATTAAAGAAGTTAGAATTAAAAATAAAGTTCGTATCTTTAAAATAAAATAAAAAAGGATTAATTAATAATAAAAAAAATCCCGTGCGGATTGCCTTATGAGTTATGACACTAATTGCTAAATGAAACTTAGCCACTTTCTCTTGATCCAAGTTTACGCATCATGCCTTGATACTAAATTATGCGTTCTTCAGCAACGCAGGTTGACTTTCAAAAGATGATTGCATCTTTTTAGACGGAAAAGATGCTTACATACTGATGTTTCTGTAAGCATCTTTCTACAGTCCGTTGGTAGGCGAGGGTATTCGACGGGTTGCTTTCTTTTATAGCTAGGGCCAGCACCCCCCCCCCCCAACCCACCCACCCCGGCGGTGCAATTGAGCTTCAGGGTGAAAATTCTCATGATAATCTAAGAAAAAAGGGAAATCCTATAAACCTTTTCATTAATGAGAGAAGGGAAATATCTATATTGTTTATTTTGTGTTTATAATTGTGTAGATTAATAATATTTATTAGAGGTGTTAAAGGTACTTAGTTTGGTCTACATCCAACTACATTTAATGTCATTTTTAAAACTTGATTTAATGTGTCGTTAGCATGCAAAATTCACTATGCATATCAGTGTATTTAGCAAATGGGTGTCTTGTTGAAAGTGAATGTCTGACTAAATATATTAAATCTTAAGCTTTGATAGCTCCCTACACCTTTAACCAAGCATAGGTAGTTAGTATGAAAAAATTTGTACGTATAGCAGTGCTAAAAAAACAAATCAGCCTCAGCCCTTATTAATCCACACTTCATACAACCACATCAATGTATCACATCACAGTTACATCAGCATGGATACTTCGGACCAATATTTGAAAGAGGAGAATTTGGACAATTGAGATGTCACGAATTGGCTATCATGCTACTCCGCTATTCTAATGTACAAAGTTACATGCCGACGCCGTCCGGTAACGTTCCCTTTTCAAGCTTTTCGCCTTACCTTGACCATACTGTGAACGTATGGCAGAAGTATAATCTCGGCAACAAAGTAGGCTAATAAACCCCCAGCCATAAGCCGCAGTAGCCAGCCATACTGCAAGTTCTCCTCCTGCATGTTACTGACTCTATCCCACAGTCATCATCAGTACTGCATCTGTGGCTAGGGAACACATCCGGTACATGGCACGCACTCTCCCACGGGGAGCCAACGCTTTGTCGGGAAATCGTCTCTGGGCAAACTTGAGACGACAACGCACTCACACGAATGGATCGGTTGTCATCCTGCAGAGAAGTTTTTCATATCATTGCAATGACAGTGCAAATAAAGTAATATGAAGATCAATGACAGGACAGCATATGGTTCCCTAACTTGCATTCTCATTCCCAAGGTGGTTTGGAATGATAAAGAAGAGAGATCACCTTAACAAATGTCCAATTGCTGGGAACACGCGTTGAAGGAATTTTCTCATGCCATGTGCTCCTTATCGGAAGGGGGTGACCCTCTGTGGTAAATATGTAATTTTGGTTCCTCAAGAATGAATCATCGTAAAGAAGAAAAAGATATTTGCACCTGCAGAACAGTTGCCAACTGTCATGTCAACTGCGCAGAAACAATTTTGCTGCCAACTGCTTCAAAGAAACAATAGGAAGACTAACAGCTTACGTTTCTGAAAGAAAGAAGCTGTGTTGATGATCTTCAAGTTTCATAGTTGAAACATCTCTGACACTAGCAAATCCTCCATCCACTTTAGTGTAGTAATTAAGTGATCCAACAATAGCTTCACCCACTTCTAGGTACCAAGGATCTATAAGATTAGTATGTGTTAGTGATCTGGGAATGCAGAAAGGAACAAGAGAAGTGGAATGACTTCTATAGTAGACAATGTCACCATAATTAGAGAAACTATACATTATATATGAAATAAGTGCAAAACAGCAATATATATGATGAACTCTAGAGGACTGGAAATCTAGCTATAAACATAATGAGTGAAAGTGTAGTTTTTGTTGGTTGTTGTTGACTGTTGAGCACACCTTTAGTTGCTTGATAAAGATAAAATGTAGACTCAGCAAACTCTGGACGTAAAGGATAATACTTCTCTGTAGGATGCACCATGCCATAGTCCAAAAGATATCTGCCAATACAAAGCACGCATCAATACAATAGTGTAAACAGAGAAACAAATTTTGGCCCCATTCTTATGCATGTCATTCACGTATTGTTATTTATTATTTGAAACAGTTACATTATACTTCTTTCTTTCCCTGTTACAAATGGGTGGCCAAGAGTACACTTAGTTTTTTTCATTTATTAATACGTGGGTAAAAGCAGCAAGCAATACCAAACAATACCTTTCAGGCAGCACACCAAACCTTTGCCATACATTGAAAAATTCGCGATGTGAAAGATTTGCAGCAGCAACGTCTCCTAGAAGTGTCTGGTCATGATGACAGCAGTAAGCCAGTAAGCAAACAATACATGAATTAACATTCCACAGTAAGGTGATAATTCATCCATGTATGGTGTCAGCAAACCTGAAGACCAGGCCAGAAAGCCTGAAGGCTAGTTAGTTGCCAGTGCGTTGCTTCTCCGGTCCTGATATCAGCCTCATGATACCTGTCAAGGGGAATGCCATTACTGTTCAGTACAAGCATATTGCAGTGACATGTAACTTGGGTGAAATGGAATAAAATTAATAATTATGCCGTGAAAAAAGGATGCACCATGGGCCATGTCGGAAATATTTCTGCACCGCAAGGTAAGCTGAATGAAACATATCCCAGTACTCATCACTTCCGAACAGAATGTATGCTTTAATCAAATACTCATAAAATGAATCAACTCCTGCAATCATGTTACAAGAGATCACCATTAGGTCTCAAACACATAAGTTGTCTAACCAGAGAAAATTCCATGAAGTGTCAGGAATTAACTTGTTAAACCAACGACGATGCTACAAATGTGACATACGAAAGGTTCATAAAACCACACATGCTCACACGAGGCTAACAAACACATCACACAAACACATGCTCGATAAATCACATGGGCTAGTGTAAAGAGTAGTACCAGCACCAATGCCAGATGAGTATTCGATCCACTTGCCAGTCAAAACATCAAGTGTTGTGCCTACGAGATTCAGTGAACTTCTCATGCTCCATAACTTACGAAGAGCACGAAGAGCTGCAGCTTCATATCTATAATCTCCCGTCAAACGTGACAATGCACCCATTTCAAGGATAAGGGAACCTGTAAAAGTTTATATCTCAACTAAATCCAAGATACCCAACAGAACAATGCGTTTACCCAGGAATACAGAAACAGAATATTCTGCCACCCACCACACCCTGATGTGCTTGTTTCAGATGTCTCATTCTCCATCACTCCGTACTAGCAAAAGTAGTCATAGCATCAGAAGAAATCTATCGACAAAATTGTGGATTCTCCAGGTCACGAGTAGTAGAATTGTAGTACATGCGAGTTATGGAATATAGATGGCTTATAATTAAGCTTTGAAAGTAATATCAAACAAGGTTATCTAAAAAGGGAAACAAACGTAATTATCGAAAGATTCTCCGGTCTCCACATGGCATGCTTGCGGCTTGCCACTATGTTCTGTGCTAGCACTGCTACTCTTTAGCTGTTAGCAGGAAGTGTCTTGGTTATCCTAAATGTTGTTATTTGTTAACATTGTGCACAAGCCACAATGAGCATGTCTGTATTAACTAGAAAGTAGTCCTTCCAGCACTGAGAGTAAAGTTATAGTCTGCTTTTAGACAAATGTTGCAACCAGGGATTAAAAACCCGGCCGGTTACTGCCGGGGTCCGGGATTAACAATCCCGGCCGGTTTTCCCGGTTTTTTCAAATTCAAATTCTAAATTTCAAATTGTGACTGATTTTTAATCAAATCTAAACGAATTTCATCCGGGTTGCTGGCCAGGAAAACCGGTAACCGGCCGGTTACCGTTCCCGGCCAGCAACTGGGATTCTATAGTCACCTGGTTTTCCAAACCCTGGTTGCAACCTCCTTCAGAAGTTCCTTTTCAGTTTGATCTATTGAAAGTAACCTGGACTTACACCAAAAGTCCAGTTGAGGTTATTTCAAGTGGCCTTACATAAATATACAAGACTGTAAGTTGCCAGTATTAAACTTTTAGTATTATTTTGTCTGGAAGCAGATATGCTTGTGCTGATTACTACTTTTGAAACCAGAAGGGTCAAAGATTTGTAAATGAACCTTAAGATTGATCCAAGCATACGGCAATCCAGTAGGTGTCTCAAATGCTGGTAGAAACCGGCTGCCTAGATTTTCAGCAAGATGTAGTAATTGGTCCTGATATAGTCCATCTTTAAGCTGACTGCTGTAGTCCTTTGCAAGAACATGAGCAGAAATAAGCCCCCCAAGAAGTCTTATATTACACTGCGTAAGACCAAAGAAGGCATGAAAAAAGAAAAAACGTGAGAAAATTGAGTGTTGCTTAAAATCTTGAGGCCCACATGTCATTGTTGTGTGGTAACTGTGACAAAAACCAAATTGCATTACCTCAAAAAGATTAATCCGAGCGTCAACATCAAATGTTAGGTTCTCTGAAAGCCAGATAACTCCTCTCTCAAATTCTGTGAGGTTTCCTAAGACAACAAGACTGCATGAGCCAAAACAGAGAGGCATTACCTATCGATCTTATAAATACAAGTGTTTTCTGAAGAAACAATATGATCATTCATATTCTGATCAGCAAAAGATAGTACAAATCTCAAAGTACCAAAAAACATTACAAGTACATAAAATGTACCTTGATAACGACTCAACTAGTGTCAATGCTGATCCATTATAATCCTGTGGCAAGTGTGCAAGCTACAAGAAGGAACAATAAGGTGATGTTATGCTGTGGTATCTTTAAGCTTTCGTAATGTCGATTGAACACTGTAAACTTGTCAATACATTAATACATTTAGGTTGCCAAGCTCACTAAGGGAGTCGGTGAAACTTTTAGTAAGAGGCTTCAATTCATCATGCTGAAAAGTTATCAAGACAGAAAACATTAGATTGTACTACTCCATGAACAAATGAACCAAACTTTGTTCAAGAATTCTTAAGATAGCTGATGAACATACAGGGAATGCATAAGCCATGTAGTTGTCATAAGCATGGTAAAACCTGAAAAGAATGGAAATGCATCAGTACAAGAACACAAACATTCCGACGCACCAACAAAGCTAGAAATACAGGTAATAGGCCGAGTGTTCTAAATAGTGGTTGGTGGTTAGCGAGTGGCCACCGCACCTTTATGGGCCTATGAGGGTTAGCAGCCTTGATAGTGGAGGCAATACACAGGTTAGTGGCCTTGATATATAGTCATACAGAGCGGCTGGGCTATCTCATTATCTTGAATGGTTTATCGGGTGCATATGAGGCTCTTAAGGCCTTGATTTAGAACACTGAATAGGCCAGCATATCACAGGCTCATAGTGTACATTATAATGTTGATGTTCTGGGGAGCAAAATATTTTTGTGAGAATATCAAGGCAACCATACTCTATCTTGGAAATGTAAAATTGAAATGGATGTAAAGCTTTCACGCAACTTTACAGAGCTTATGCAGTGGTTCATCGATAACATAGTTCAGGTCAGGAAAGGCCGCCTAATTCATTTCATAAAAAGGTAATCACAAAAGAAAGAACATAACAGCGTCAAATATCCACTGCTACCCACTCCACAAACTTTCTTTGATTCTACAAAGTATTAACCACTTGGGCACAAACATTTTGCTGCGGTGTCTACCATAAAAAAAAACCCTCAATTCTCGATATAGCCTCACTCCATCGCAGACTTGTGCCTTTGTTACAGACGTGAGCTCGAAATGTGGGCATTTGTCTCAACATATTGAACAAAGCTTGCATATTTCCAACTCAAACTACAAAGACTTCTTTTTTTAGATAATGGAAGAGAACAAATCTCTTCCAACCTCTGCATCCAATGCACATAGCCTATTTATTAAAAGGACAAAAGTAACAACATAACCACAGTTGCTAAAAGTAGCAAGAAGCCTTACAACCATAAAAAGACAAATGAAAAGTAAACTTGATCATTGCAAATCCGGTGACTAAGCCGTCACCCATGAGAATTGAGGATTTGCTTCGTGGCAAACTCCAATCTTAGGCTTCCAACCACCGTATACTTCTTCTGGACCAATTTTTGTAAATTTGGCCAAGCACAACTACAGAGACTTCATATCTTAAAACTCGCGAGCCTGTGAAGACAGAGCTTAAAAGAGAGCTAATGTCTTCTTGTTCTCCGTATCACACAGACATCTCCGCGACATACCCACAACAAAATCGAATCTTTCAACAGCTCGAACTAAGCCCGACAGAAAGAAAGATTGTAAGGAAAAGAGAGAGGAGGCAAGGCTTGTGACAGTCGAGTACTCACATCTCCAGGACCTTGTTCCTCATGTACAGCCTCCTCGCGCGCCCGTACCCATCGCCGCTGATAGCGGCCGCGGCAGCGCCGCCGGCTAGAGTCGCGAGGAAAAGCGTAACGGCGACGAGCCGCGCCGGCGTGGGGCGGCGCGACCGAGAAGATAGCATGAGGCCTTCGCGCGGTGCGGTGGGGGCGGGACGACGATGCTCGATGGGGATCGGGTCCGTGCGTGTCCAATCCGCCGATCGAGAGTGGGTAGTTCGTTGCTTATGGTTACGGGATTTTGGTAGAGGACTTCGGGTGTTGTACCCCAGAGTTTTTCCTGCGTGCTCAGAGCACAGGCTACAAACCCAAAACGAGCTTGGACTGTTTTGCCATTTACATGCCCAGATAAGTTACCTCCCGAAAAGAAAAGAAAAAAGTTTTTAGAACAAACCCTTTATTTATTCCAATGCGGCAATGGCCAAAATATATATGTTACAGGTCTAGGTAAAAATACAAATAATACCATATACAAGAGATATATCTAACACCCTCTCAAACTCGTGGTGGATCAACAACAGAGTTTGGAGATATAGAAGCTGTGTTGAGCTCTAGTCTGTGCCTCAGTGAATAAATCTGTCAACTGAGGAGCAATAACTTGGCCTTACATGTGCGATTTGATGTACGAAGCACCTACTCAAATGTGCCTGGTGAGCTCATGTTTTACTAAATCTTGAGCAATATTGATCGTACCAGTACTGTCTGATAAGAGAGGAGTCGGTGCAGAAACTAAAATACCGAAATCCTCAAGTAGCCACCGAAGCCAAGTGATCTCAGTTGTCAATACTGTCATGGCTCGCAATTCAGGCTCAGCACTCGAACGGGAAACGATAGTCTTCTTCATTGTCTTCTAAGCAATCAAAGAGGAATTAAGAAAAATACAATAGATGGAAAGAGACCGGCGATCAGAAGGATCGCTAGCCCAAGTCGCGTCAGAGTACACCTAAAGCTGCAGAGAGCTGAAGCGAGGAAAGAAAATACGAAGACTGATGGTCCCACAAAGATATCGCAGAACACGAAGAAGGTGACTATAGTGGAGTTGAGTGGAAGCAGAAACGAACTGACTCAGAATATGAACTGGGTAGGAAATGTCAGGTCAAGTAGTCACAAGGTAGACGAGGCTCCCAACAAGATGGCGGTAGCGAGTGGAATCTTCAAGAAGCTCTCCATCAGTGGATTGAAGTTAAACACTAAGCTCCATAGGAGTGTCTATCATGCGCTGATCAGTGAGATAAGCGCAAGTACGGATATCCTGAATGCACTTCTTTTGGGAGAAGTAGTAGCTATCAGGCGTAGAAGTGACCTCAATCCTAAGGAAGTAATGAAGATGACCCAAATCAGACATCAAGAATTGCTCACTGAGACGCTCCTTCATAAAATCAATATACCGAGAGTCATCCCCAGTAATGATCATATCATACACATAGAGAAGGAGTGTTCGACCCCTAGGAGAGGTATGTACAAAGAGGGCAGGGTCATAATAACTGATGGAGAAGCCAGTAGCAGTAACAATAGAGGAGAAGCGGTCAAACTAAGCACGAGGGGCTTACTTGAGTCCATAGAGAGAGCGACGAAGGTGACCAACTATACCATCAGGGATAGAATGCCCAGGGGGCGGCTGCATGTATACCTCCTCACGCAGCTCGCCATTGAGAAATGCATTCTTGACATTCAGCTGAGAGATGGATCACTGTCGAACAAAGACCACACTAGTACGCTCCAAAGAAGCAATCTCCTCAGACATCGTGAGCTGTCACTTAGGATGAACAGTAGCCTCATGGTAGGTCGTAGGCTTAGAGAGAATAGCAGCTGCGAAGCTGTAGCTCTCAATAGGCCTGACAGTACGATGATCACGAAGATCGTATCTCGGGGGGAGAAGATTGAGCAGGACCTAGCAAAGACGGAGAAGAAGAACTGGGAACATGGCCCGACAAAGACGAAGGCTCAACTGGAGAAGGAGTAGGTCGAGGATGGCGAGAGTAGTGCAAGGGGAGGGGGAATCTCAACAGAAGAGTTGGAAGGAAACTCCGGAAGAGAGGGAACAGGTGGAGGCGGGGGAGAGGGAAGCGAAGAAGGTGAAGGTAGAAGCAAAATAGAAGTGGAAAACTGAGTCAGAAAAAGTCAGAAAGGAGATCAACTGAACAAGATAATCTGAGCTGACAGTAGGGGGATGAGGGTAGTAAGGTTGGGACTCATCAAAAGTGACATCCCGAGAGATCCTCGCCCGGCGAGCAATAGGGTCGTAGCAGCGATAACCCTTATGCTCAAGACTGTAGCAAAGAAAAGCACACTCAACTGACTGAGCAGTCAGCTTGATGCGCTCACGAGGTGGAAGAAGGACGAAATAGACATAGCCGAAACAGCGAAGGTGACTATACTCTAGAGCCCGACCGTAGAGATGCTCGATAAGTGTAGAGCCCTCAAGAGCATTAGAAGGTTGTATGTTGATGAAGAAAGTAGCAGTGGAGACAGTCTCAGCCCAGAAGTAAGGTGGAACAAAAGATGCAAGTATAAGAGTGTGAGCTGTCTCAAGCAAGTGACGATGTTTATACTCAGAGACACTATTCTGAGCGTGAGCACTAGAACAAGAGTACTGGGGAAGAGTATCTTGCCCAGCGAGAAAACAACGCAAAGCAACAGATAGGTATTCACCAACAAAATCAGCACGAAAAATACGAATGACCGAATCAAACTGAGTGCAAACAATGGTGGCAAACATCTGGTAGTTAGAAAGAACCTGACTACGTAAGGACATGAAGTAGATTCAAGTATGACGAGAATAATTATCAATAAGGTCACATAGTATCGATGACCCCCTTTCGAAACAAAGAGAATCAGACCCCAAACATCAGAGTGAACAAGATAAAAAAAAGGACGAGCATAAACAGAATCACTAGAAGGATAGGGGAGCTGCAACTATTTGCCAAGCTTGCAACCCATACAATATAAAGAGATATCACCAGAAATAGACCCAAGAACGCCACGACCTACTAGTGACGACAGACACGATCCACTAAACGAAGGAAGCAGTAGAGGATGCAGCAAAAACAGAGGTAGTGGTAGTGGCTGACTGGCTGGTGGAGACATTAGAAAGAAGGTGCAGTCAGTCAACCTCTCAAAGACGATGCGAATCACAGTGCCGAGGGTCAGTACCAAGTAGAATCCTCGTGCGGCGGTCCTGGACACAACAAGAGTCGGACTCAAGAACAATACGACAGCCGTGATTAGTGATCTGATCAGCTGAGATAAGATGTATAGTAAGCTTGGGAACATGAGAGACTGTAGGAACACGAAAGGAAGAAGTGAAAAGGGTGCCTCGGCCTACAACAAGAAGAGATGCCCCATCTGCAGTCTAAATAGTGGAAGGAAGAGTTGTAGGACTTACAGAAATGAGGTGAGTAGAATCTGGAGTCATATGAAAAGAAGCACTATATTCCCATATCCATGGAGACAAGATACCTGACGAGTGGGCGACGAAGGTGAGAAATACTGCTGAGAAGCAAGAGATAGACGAGTAGAGTCCGAGGAGTCTGAGGACTAGCCAACACTGAGGTGCTGGAGCAGGGAGAGGACTAGTTGCGTGGCGTCACCGGAGGAGCCATGGCGAGAGCCGCCAGCTCCTGAGTGGAAAGAAACTCCAGAGCCCTCTGGTGGACGTCCACCCCTATGACCCTAGTCCCTCCTCCTCATGTAGCAGTCCTGGTACCTGTGATTGTCATGTTGGCAGTAGGTACGGTAGACACTAGTAATAGAGACAACAACCACTGGTATCACGAGAGCTGAAGGGACCATGGTCGGTGGTGAAAAAAACAAGCGTTGAAGCGGACAAGATGACCTGCATTTGAGTTACGTCGCGAAGATGAGTCTCCTCAACACGAACACCCGTGAGGGTCTCCACCAAGGTTGAGCGTGGGTGGCGAGTTAGGAGTTACGCACGAACCAAGAAGTTGTAGAGACGGTGAGTCTCCTAGTGAGTGTAGAGCTGCACATAGCAGGGATATGTCTGGCAGACATCCGGTCCAGAGAGTTGAGCTGACGCCACACCGCAGACATCTGCTAGTAGAAGTCATCCATGGTGGCATCGAGTTTCTGAAGGGAGTGTGCATGGTGCACGATGGAGAGGTACATAGCATCATTTGTCAGCTGGTGGTGAGCTCAGAGGCGCTCCCACATGAGTTTAGTCGTCGGCAGCTCAGCCACATCCATGGAGATGCCCAAGGGCATGTTGTCCACCAGGATGGCGGTAGCATGAGCTTCGGCATCCTACCATCTGTCATAGGAGTGTAGCTCAGACTGGTAGAGTTCCAGGTCCTCCTCCAGAGCAGTAGTGGCGGCCTCCTAAGCAGCCTTGACGAGGATATAATAATCCTCATTTGATTATTTATCTGCAATTCACATTATGGATAATAATGACGTCATATAGTCCTTGAGTATACCCCTTATTCATAAGGGAGAAGCTGGAGGTCGTAAGTTCTTCTATGACCACTCCATGGTCGTAAGTCCTCCTACGACCACCCCATAGTCATAAGTCTTTCTACGACTATCCTGTAATCGTAAGATCTTCTACGACCACTACCTGGTCGCAAGCTCTTCTACGACCAGTCCCTAGTCGATAAGGTTTACAGACATGTGGGTCTAGTCGACCAGGAAATCTTCCGCACCATATTCAATGATATGGAGCAGTAAACTACGCTGTTATCCTCTGGAATAATGGCATGATTTAACTCCTTTGTTATGGTGATAACTGCTTAGTAACGTGGGGACGTTACTACTCCCACAATAATCTCCATCAACGGCTCCACGATCTAGTACATTAAGGAGGCCTTTATACTGGAGATACAACTATACACTTCGAGGACTGTATAAAAGGGGGATCATCAGGACAATGGGGGAGATTGAGAAGGAAAATACTCTAGTCTTTGGCTCCATCTTGTAATCCAGCATACTCAATACATACACACAGGAGTAGGGTTGTTATTCTCCCAGGAGAAGGCCCGAACCTGTATAAAAATTCACGTGTCTCTATCTCTGTGTGATTTTGAGCCTAGAGGAACCCCCTGAATCAAACAATCTTTACGTAAATTCGGTTCTAAAACACTGACAATTGGCGTCGACTGTGGGGATCTTGAGTCATCAGCTTTCCTTTGAATTTTTCAAACTCTCATGCTCTCATGGCAGGAGAGTGGAACGAGGAGAACTGATTCGACTTGGCCGATTACGCAGATATCGACATGGATGCCGGTTTCGACTACGAGCCGAGTGATGCATCATCCGATGGTGATGTCGCCTCCGGGGATCATTCTCCAGGAGACCATCCCATCGATGGAGTTGAGGAGGGATCCTTATCCCCCGCAACGATACGTCCAGATGAGGAACCAGCTTTCTCAGAGGGCAAGGGTCAATCCGACCACATCAAGGACTGTCCTAAGGCAGGCTCAGAGCATGACGAGGGTTCTCCCTCCGAATGTTCAAATCCACCTGAGGTGGTCCGACCTGACACAACAACTCTTGGAAGTCGTAATTCCGAATCTTCATCAGCACCTGTTAGTTCTCTCTCTGGCTAGCCCAGCCAAGGATGCGATCGAACATGCTCTTTCTGCGAGTTCGACCATCCCAACGCAGGGCTCACTTACGGACGGAGACAGCTATAACCCAGAATTCCCCTTCCTGGGGGGTTTGCTCCAAGTCGCCAGATGGTGTCATTCGACGACTCCTCAAGCGAGGAGGCCTCAAGCGCAAGTGGAGATCATCAGTAGGAGGTTTTCGTCCTTCCATCAGGTAGCAATAACTTTCCTAGAGACAGGACTAAGGACGCTCCCCGACGATCACACCCTACGACCGCTCATGGCAATGGTAAGGACACATCTAGCGATGACCAGAGTCAATACTCTGATGAGCGTGTGAGAAATTCTCGAGATCATCGCACTTCACTGAGGCAAGCTCAACGATCAGGTATGGATGATTCTGAAAGAATCCGATGAAAACGAGTTGTAGCCCAGAGAAATTTTCCTAGGCGCAGTCAATACCAGTCAGAAGAAGCTCAGGAACTTCAACATATCAATGACCTGCTTGAGAACCCATCTCGAGAACTTGCCCAAGCACCTGGATACGACCTCTTCGCTGAAGAGATTGCACGAAGGTTACGAAGCACGATGAACAAGCTCGAACGTTCTCACCGACATCACTCTGGAAGTCATAGCAGTACAACTCCATCAACTTCCAGTTGTTCGAATAACTCACCACATGGAGATTGACGCAAGTTGCATCGTTCCCCAAACCGGAAAAGGGTTCCTCGAACGCCTGATGATCGAAGGGATCCCAGGGTAGGTGATCATTCACCACTCCGACCCAGGGGTCTGCAACAGTAGGCAAAATACAAGGAGTATTACCCTCGTAGGATCGAGACTTATCATAAGTCAGATTCACCCATTGTCGGGTATCGTCGAGTACGATCGCCCAGCGACGTCAACCCTTCTTTCTTGCAAAGAAGGCATTACGATGTGATTACTGGATTTCAAGCATTCTCGCCTGACCTCCGAGTAGTTCACTGGCCGCTACGGTTTCGACCAAGGAACATGGAGAAGTTTGATGGATCTCAAAATTCCATCGAGTTTCTCCAGATCTACACGACCGCTATCCGAGCAGTAGGAGGAGGAGAGCGCAACATGGCGAATTACCTTCCGACTGTGCTCGAAGGGTCCGCTCGATCGTGGTTGTTAAACCTACCACTCGAGTCGATTTACTCGTAGCAACACCTCTGCGACCTTCTACTTGCTAATTTTCAGGGCACCTACCATCGTCCCGGGAAGGAGGATGACCTGCACAGGATGAGACAAAATGACCACGAGACACTACATCAATTCATCAGGCGTTTCAGTCAGGTTTGTAACTCAATTCCTGATATTTCTGACTCATCTGTTATCAGAGCCTTCAAGTAGGGAGTCTACAGCAGAAGAATTATAGAGGACATCGCTTTGAACCCTCCAGCTACTGTCGCTGAACTCTTCGAGATGGCTGATCGGTACGCGACTGCTGATGAAGCAGTCGAGTGGACCAAAATTATCGATCGAGATGACCAGTACCCTCAATAGGTTAGCGAAGGTGGCAAGAAGAAGGACAAAAAAGGCCAAGAAATCTAAGAACAAGGCAAAAGGCCAAAATCCTCAAGCCAATAGTTTTAAGGAGGTCCTGACCGTAAGCGATAAGGAGCCACGAACTGCTAAGCAGTACCCTAATCTTTCAGGCCACTAACAACGTGGCAGAATATGAAGGTTTGTTAGCTGGCATACGAGCTACGAAAGCACTCGCGATTCGATGACTACTCGTGAGAGGAGACTCTCAAGTAGTCGTGAATCAAGTCAGAAAAGAGTACCAGTGCTCCAATCCGACTATGTCTCGGTACCTATCGGAGGTTCGTAAGCTTGAAAAGCATTTTTTCGGTTTCGAGGCACAATTCATCCCTCGAAAGGATAATTTCCTAGCAGACCAGCTTGCTCGGATAGCTTCTTCCCGATCACAAGTACCAAAAGGAGTCTTCTTGGAGTAACTCTAGAAGCCGTCTTTGGTGGAGACACTAGAGACATATCCTATTGAGACAGTCTCTCTAGAATACGAGGATACTTGGATGAATCCTATCTATGAGTATCTTCAGACGGGTTCTGTACCCGACGACGATCTTGAAGCAGATCGTTTACCCCGTAATGCCAAAATGTATACTTTGGTCGAAGGAGTCCTCTATAAACGAGGCACTCAAGGAGTACTCATGCGATGTATACAGCAGAGAGAAGGACAAAACCTCCTTCACGACATACACGGGGGTATCTGTGAAACTCAAGCTTCCTACAGAACGCTGGTCGGAAAAGCCTTTCAACAAGGATTTTACTAGCCAACAGCTCTCCACGATGCCAAAGAGCTGGTTAAGAAATGTGTATAATGCTAGTTTCATAGCAGGCAAATACACCAACCATCTCAGGCATTGCAAACAATTCCTCTATCTTGGCCTTTTGCGACATGGGGTCTTGATATCCTAGGACCGTTCCCAAAGGCTCTATGAGGTTTCGAGTTCCTTTTGATGGCTATTGATACGTTCACAAAATGGATCGAAGCCGAACCTATGACTGGGATAATAACGGAAGCCGCAAAGCGGTTCATAATGAGAAGCGTGATTACTCGGTTTGGAGTCCCAAGTCGAATAATCACAGATAATGGTAAACAATTTTCGAGCGCAAAATTTTAGGAATTTTACGACGAGTTGGGTACCAAGCTGTGTTACGCTTCCGTTGCCCATCACCAAAGCAATGGGGGCAGTCGAACGAGCGAATGGCCAAATAATGTAGAGAATTAAAACTCGAGTCTTCGACTAGCTTGTTAAGCGCTCGGGGGCTTGGGTACAAGAATTACCCTCGGTATTATGGGCAGTTCGCACGACTGCTAGTCGGGCAACAGGCGAAACACCATTTTTCCTAGTTTTCGGTGCCGAAGCCATGCTTCTACCAGAACTAAATATCAAGTCTACAAGGGTCGAGAGTTTCAATGACTCAGCCCAAGAATAACTTCGAGCGGATGACATTAACCTGCTCGAAGAGAAGAGAAATCAAGCCTTAATCTGTTCAGCAGTCTACCAGCAAGCCTTGTGCAAATACTATGATCGTAAGGTCCAACCTCGCAGCCTTGCTATAGGTGCCTTGGTATTGAGGAAAGTTCAATCCCAGTCTAATCGGAACAAACTTTCCCCCAAGTGGTAAGGTCCTTACACAGTGGTCGAAGTTATGCGACCAGGTTCGGTACGACTGGCAATGGAAGACAGCCGGATTCTCTCTAATTCTTCGAATATCGACTAGTTGCGCAAATTCTATGTGTAATTGACCAACCACTGCAATAAAGCATCATGTTCTATCTATCTTTATTGTCATACTTAGAATAGTGCTTTGACAATCTTTTCTACCATACCCTGGTCGAAGGTCTGCCTACGACCAGTTCCTAGTTGTGAGCTTTTCCACGATAATACACTGGTCGTAAGACATTCTATGACCAGCACCCAGTTTATCTTTACACTGGTCGAAAGGATGGTAACATCACCTAGTCGAAGCCTTTCCTCTCTACACGTGGTCCCGCCCACTAGAAGGAGCTTCCTAGCGTCGACTCGTTCCTCCCTTTTTGCTGCCAATACGAAGAGCTTGAGTTTAAAACATGGTCGAAATAATGTCAAGCCAACTCTTAGTACTTAGTTTATTTTTTTCATTCATCTTTTGGAAAATAAATTAAGCAGAGTACACTTTTCAAATTCGCTTGACTACTTTTGGTAAACTCGCTTCGTTTTAACTGGTAGGAGGAAGTTGCAACACCTAGTCGAAGACTTTCCTCTCTGCACGTGGTCCTGCCCACTAGAAGGAACTTCCTAGCGTCGTCCTGTTTCTAACTCTTGCTACTAGAGCGAACCTACTAAGTGCACTGGAATAAGTTGAACGAATTTTTAAGGAACTCTAGACGTTTATCTAACTCAAGTTGACCGTTCTTGATTTGATTAATCTGGTCGGAGATGGCAACATCACCTAGTCGAAACCTTTCCTCTCTGCACGTGGTCCTACCCACTAGAAGGAACTTCCTAGTGTCAATTCATTCCTACTCTTTCCACCAGTGCATGATAATCGTGATAAAAAAACTACAAGTTAGCTAAACCTCTCTTTTTAAGAAAACCCATTTCACACTATTTACTTGGTTTATCTAAATAAACCAAGCAAATAGTCGGGGGCTAGGATAAAGTTATTAACTTGACTTCAATTCTTAGTCTTGCTTTTTTTTCTATTCATTATCTTTTGAGTTACTAACTACTCGGCAAGATGATTTTCAGGAAGAAGGACGGATTATATATATCAACAGCAACAAAAAATTGTCTTTACAGGACTCAAGACTCTGGTATAGACTACTCTGGCGAAGGAGATCTTATTTGCATATCCTCCGTGACTACCTCGGCGATCGACTGCATTTTCGTCATTAACTGCTTCGCTTTTGCTTGAGGCGATGACGGTTGTCTATGACAGTTGCGATTAAAAAGTTTGGTCGTGGGCTCTAAGTTTTGCTAAAACAAATCTTATTCCCTCTTTGACCGCATCCTTTATCGACTCGAATTGGTTCGCCTTCAGAGTAGTCACCAATTCCTGCAAAGTTCCGACTTGTTCGCCAATGAAACTCAAGTGAGCAGATATCGTGTCTTCATGAGGAGTGATCCCCTCAGTATGAAGCCCACCGAGTACATTGTTTAGGAGTGAAACGTTGTCTTGGAGGTTTCCCTTCACATACTTCATTTCATCCTGATTGCGAGTCGAAGCATCGCAGAGTCGTTTTATTTGTACTGCTCGTTCTGAAAAGAATAAGACCAGTCAGATAAAATGACCTCGAAAGGAAAACACAATCAATCGCAGGTAAAGATTTGCTTACCAACTAGTCGAGAATATAACTTCTTGACTTCTTCGGCGTGAGAAGCAGCTTCCTTTATGTAGCGCTGCTCCCACGTTTGAACCTCTTAGTCTTTTTCTGAAAAGGAATGAAAGTCTGAAAAATAAAAGAAGGTCCTAAACGGTCTTAAGTTTAACACTTACCGTTCAACCATCCCTGCAACCTTTGGATTTCAGAGTTTGCCTCCTGAAACTTATTCAGGAGGTCTTCATTCTTATCACTTAGCTTTTTCGTCTCGGTTTTCTCATAGTCGAGAGAATCAGCTAAGATCTTTTTGTCGCTCTTGAACCTACAAAGAGAAAGAGTAGACGTCAACATAAAACAAGCGGTCGTAAGTTCTTCTATGACCAAGATCTTGTCGTAAGTCTTTCTACGACGATACCTTGGTCGCAAGCCTTCCTGCGACCAGTACCTAGTCGTAAGATCTTCTATGACAAGACCCTGGTCGTAAGTTCTACTACGATCAGAACCTAGTCGTAAGATCTACTACGACAACCCTAGCAAGTACTGTGTAAGTGGTCGAAACATAAAAGACTTCGAAAAGCAGTTACTTACCACCTCTCTGCCTGCTCGTAGAGTACCGCTTTTTCCTGTCGCAATTGGACAAGTTGCCTGTTGTATTCTGCAACAGTAACAATTTGTTCCAACGCTTTCTGCATAAAGAAACACAGTAAGAAGCGAGAAAATAAATGTATGTGGATATCGAATTTCAGGTACTTACATTTATGGTCGTCCGAGCAAACGAAGACACTACCCTCCTGGGGTCCCTCAGCTCATCAATCTCTTCAACTCGGTCCTACAATACCCTTTCGAGACGCTCGTTGTCGAAAACATCCCCTCTGTTGGGAATGTCCTTAGGGTGAGGAACGCGATCATGAGATCTGAACGCACGAGAGCCCACGACGGTGGCAGGAGCGAAGAACCCGAAGGAATGGTCGAAGAACTCAAACTCTTCTTCTCCTCTGGAGGTAGCAGCATCAGTAGTTCGACCTTGGGAGCCAGGAGGAACGTCTGCAGCGATTTCCTTCCCCGCGCAGTGATTGAATATTTCACCCCCGTGACCAGATGCTTCCGCCACTACCATCTTCGCCTCTGACTCTACGACCGCTCCAGTGGTCGTAGCCGCTTCGGCACTAACGACGCCTTCCACCGCTCGGACGATGGACGACCCTTCGGCCATCGCCACTATCATTCCTCCGTCCGCCGGAGAAACAACAGTGGGTTCCTTGTTGGTGAGAGGAGCCGGGCTAAGATCATAAAGGAAAACACGATTAGGTGGTAAAAAGCAAAACGTAAATGCTATTCTTACATTTTTGTTCCTTTTTACGTACCTTCGAGTATCGAACTTGATCTTGAATTTGGAGAAAGCCTTCCCTAGAGAAGATTTCTTCGACTTCTTCTCTACCACGTCTGGTCGAGCCTCAGGTTGAGGAACGGCCACGACCACATCTGGTCGTGAGTCTTGAACGAGTGCCATCGCTCCTTAAACCTCTTGGCTCTCTGGATGGTCAAAACCAGTCTCGACCACCTCAAGGGCAGCACTGCCCTCGACCACTGGCACTGCTGGCACAACAGTTTCCTTCATAAAAGACATAAAACTCTTCCAGTTCTCATTTTCTAACCGCTTGACAAAGCCACAAAAGGCAGAAACTGCGAAAGTCTTATTATCATAATAGAAGGATACCTTGGTCTTGGGGGCTTTGCGCTTAAGAGGTTCAATCACTTCATCCGCAATCTCTGCTGCAGCAGCCAGGTCCGCATCAAATTTTGCAAAGGGCTTGGTCGGATCAAAATTCGCAGAAGGCGCGGTTAAAGTAGCAAGGCTTGAACTTGCGCCCCCCCCTTGTCCACGACTTTAACGAGTCGACGCTTCTTGGCTGGGGGAGAATCAAACTGCTCTATTACCGCAACGATAACCATTAGTTCGACTTCTTCGTCGTCCCGATGGTTCTTCATGCCTACTTTCTGCAGAGATCAGAAAGAGAAGATATTACAAGTCAGTCGTAAGTTTTTCTACGACCATCTCCATGTCGTAAGCTTTTCTACGACAACCCCCTAGTCGTAAGCTTTTCTACGACCAGTACCAGATCGTAAGCTTTTCTACGACCAGTATCCAGTTGTAAGTTCTTCTACGACTACAAAGTTTTAAAGACAAAATTAGTTCTCGATTACCTTTAGGCGCTCTACCTTGTCCTCTGGAGACATGTCAGCTAGGATTGGAGGTGCCACCACATGGGCTGGAGCTTTCTCACAGATGAACTTGACCCAAGCGTCAATCTCCTCTTGTGAGAGGTCTGGAAGGATAAGAAAACTTTCAATAAGCCAATTTCAAAATTAACAAAAAGAAAGCTAAACTTGAAGTTTACTTACTCTCCTCGTAGTCCCTGGTCAGGTCTTTCGGCCCAGAGTACCTCCACATCGAATGAGCCCTCTTCTTCAGAGGACTTATACGGCGCGTGATGAAATCCTTCCCCACGTGCCATCCAGTAAGCCCCTCTTCCTTCAAGCCTACAATGGCTTGAATAAAGGGGGCGATCCGACCGAGATCCTTAGGAGTCGAATTCTAGGAAGAGATCTTCTCGGTCGGCTTCCCGGCGAAGGAGAGGCTGTCCTCATTGGTTATCTCCCAATAGAACCACCTTTTCTTCCATCCTGGCCACGATGATTGGGTAAACATCTGAATATACTCCTTTAACTTCCCGTCGTGAAGCTTCAGACTGTAGCTACCGGCGACTCCGAACAGTCTGGTCATTCCATAGAAGTACTGGAACAACTCCAAGTCGGCCGAAATCCCCAGGTAGGCCTCGCACAAGTACACGAACACTCCCAACATTGTAATGGAGTTGGAAACAAGGTTCACCAACTCCACACCAAATTGTTCGAGTGCGAGCGTGAGGAAAGGATGAGCAGACAATCGAATGCCACACTCACAGAACGCCTGGAAGACAGGGATTTGCCCAATCTCTCCCGACGGCCAGTGCTGCCCTGCAGCCTCGATCCACTTCACGAACTTCCTCTTCGGAATCTTCTCGGCGGCGACCAAAGCCTTTATCTTGGTCGCGTCCATCTCCGATTCGGCCCACTAGGAAGCGGCTCTGGCCATCTCTCTCAAGAATCGGAGACTTGGATTTGGGAAGATTTCAGGAGAAAGTTCTATTTGGTCAGCGACGGAGAACTCAAAAGTTTGAACAGTATGAGCGATTTGGGGGAAGGTAAAAGACATTAGTCTCACCAACGGTGAATGTTTATAACCACACACTCGATTTAAAGACATGGCGACCCTACGGTTGCCACCGCTTCGGGAAGCGCTCCAACAGACAAGACTGTGAGAGTCGATTGAGATTCTCAAATTTGTCTGCTCGAGAAAACCAGGTCAGTCTTTACACCTCAAGCGAAATTACCTTCTTGACTAAGTATTTTTTTGGTCAAATGCAACAACGATCGGAAAGATTTTACTTCCGACCTCAGTGCTGCGACCACTCGGTGATCGTAAGATCTTCTACAATCATCAGGTAAGTCGTAAGATTATTCTACAACCTTCTTGACCAAGTTAATTTCTGGTCAAATGAAACACCAGTCGAAGAGTTTTTTCTTCGACCACCACCGTTCTACAACCACTACTGGTCGTAAGATCATCTACAAACTCCTTTTTCAAGTAAGTTATTTTCACTTGAAGCTGGGGGGCTAAATGACGAGGATATAATAATCCCCATTTGATTATTTATTTGTAATTCACATTATGGATAATAATGACGCCATATGGTCCTTGAGTATACCCTGTATTCATAAGGGAGAAGCTGGAGGTCGTAAGTTCTTCTACGACCACCTGGCCCATGGTCGTAAGTCCTCCTATGACCACCCACATAGTCATAAGTCTTTCTACGACTATGCTGTGATCGTAAGCTCTTCTACGACCACTACCTGGTCGCAAGCTCTTCTACGATCAGTCCCTAGTCGATAAGGCTTACAGACATGTGGGCCTAGTTGACCAGGGAATCTTTCGCACCATATTCAATGATATGGAGCAGTAAACTACGCTGTTATACTCTGAAATAATGGCATAATTTAACTCCTTTGTTATGGTGATAACTGCTTGGTAACATGGGGACGTTACTACTCCCACAATAATTTCCATCAACGGCTCCACGATGTGGTACATTAAGGAGGCCTTTATACTGGATATACAACTATACACTTCGAGGACTGTATAAAAGGCGGGATCATCAAGACAATGGGGGAGATTGAGAAGGACAATACTCTAGTCTTTGGCTCCATCTTGTAATCTAGCATACTCAATACATACACACAGGAGTAGAGTTGTTATTCTCCCAGGAGAAGGCCCGAACCTGTATAAAAATCTCCGTGTCTCTATCTCTGTGTGATTTTGAGCCTAAAGGAACCCCCGAATCAAACAATCTTTACGTAAGTTCGGTTCTAAAACACCGACAAGCCTGATCCGCACCGACAGGAAGAGCAGGCAGAAATGGCGAGGTAGGGCGAGGCAACCATGTTTGCTTGCCGGTAAGGTGACCCCAAAGATGTTGGCTGTTGAGGTGAATCCTCAGGTGAACAACCCACTCCCGAAAAGTTCATCCCGTTGAACCGAACATGGGGAAGCGAGATGGCGAAGGAGCCACAAACAGTAGCCATAAGTGGAGACTCGATCCATGTGGGGAAGAGTAGAGGTGGTGCCGAGAGAGGGAGCTCGAGGCAGAGGCGGCGGCCTAAGGGGAAGACGAGCAAAGCAGCTTGGGCCGGCGGAGTATTCAGACAGGGCGACGTAGCAGAGGAACATTGGCCCTTGGGGAGGATCGAGACAGGGCAGCGGCCTAGGGAGGATCCGGACAGGGCGGCAGAGCAGAGGAGCGGTGGCCCGGGGAGGATTCAGCGGAGCAGAGGATCTGGACGGGGTAGTGGAGCAGAGGATCCGGTGGCTCGGGGAGGATCCGGATGGGGCAGCGGAGTAGAGGAGATTGGGGGTGGCAATGCTCAGGGAGCGCGAGCTTGGTGCAGCCTGATCCAGAGTAGAGGAGGAGGGGGTGCTCGGTGGAGGGGCCCTAATCCGAAGTAGGACGAGGAGGCAGTGAGGAGCAGAGGAAGAGAAAGAGAGGAGGAATAGGAGGTAGTGGCTTGAGGGCGGCGGTGGTGAACAATGGCTAGGGTAGGGTTAGGGTTGGTGAGAGGAGAGAGAGCCACGGGCTCTGATACCATGTTGGAATGAACCCTTTATGTATTTCAATGAGTCAAAGGCCAAAATATACATGTTACAGGTGTAGGTAAAAATGCAAAGAACACCCTATACAAGAGACATATCTAGCAAAAAGTAAGATACAATTATCCATGTTATTGCTCTGCAATAGGAATAGGAGGCAGTAATTGTGTAAGTATGCATGTTTTATGAATCCCTAGATCCTCCTTACATCTAGCATCAAGTAGAGTTATAGCAGGACGAAGGCGTGAGAAACTAATTGCAAAGGCATTGACTCCTCCAGGCAGATGTAGTGGCGGACCTAGGACTAAAATTTAGGAGGTGCTAATGGGATGTTGTCGCCTGCCTACCCAGCCGCGCGCTGCCAGCGCTGCCTACTTGCCCTACTTGCTGCTGAGCTGCACATAGGCTTGTGCCACGTAGCGCTACTCGGTTGTCACTGCACCTCATGCTTGTGTGGGCCGCTCAGCACGCCCAAGCCCACGTCGACCGCGACGCTAGTCACTAGGGTTCGCCATGTTAGGGATCGGGGAATTGGTTACGAATTAGAGTGGGAATTTTGAATGGAATTCATTCGGGATGATTTTCCACAAGTTATTGTAAGATTTGAATACTTCATGAACACTCGGGATGGATTCGTTGGCGTATGCGAGTTGAACACATTCGTCGGATCCCTGCAACAAGGGCAAACTAGGTGCTGCCGCAATGATTCTAACTGTCCGTTCACTCGAAAGTTGGATGAGGCTGAAGACATCACGTTTAAGACTGGAAGAAAGGAGAGTGGAAGACACGTCACCCCCATTCCCGCTGACACGTCACCGCCGAGACTGGAAGAAAGGAGAAGGGGAAGTGAAGACACAGGATGTTTATATACAAGCACGTCTCCAGAAAGCTATCATTGATGCTGTTTAATAGGAGATATAACAAGTAATAAACAATAAGGTCTCATTTGAAACATCAGCAAATCTCAAATAACTACTGATGGCATATTGCATATTGGTGCATGTTTTATAGGAAGCTAAGACATGTTAATGAATGATCCAAATGTAACATGAAATTCCTGCGTCATATTGTATATCAACATCTCCAATGGAGTTGCAATACAGCTTTTTCCCATACATTCCAAGTCACACAAAATCATGAAACCCTAATTTTCGAACCCTAAAATCCAAATTATCCTATATTTTCTAAATAATTCTAGAACAACTATAAAATTGTCAAAACATTATACAATCAAGTCCACTACGTGAGGAGCCTTCAAAATAAATTTCATAATTTTTTAGCTCATTTTCTACATTTACAAATCCGTGCAAACAGTACACTTATATGAAATTGCGAGAAAAGTTTTGGACGAATAAAATTATGGCAAATTTACACAAGCAAGTACACTGTGTCGGAAGGCTCCATATAAAATTTCATAATTTTTGAACTCATGTGCTATGATTTAAAATTCCTACAAAACCCTAATAAAAAACCATAATTTCGACCGCATTAAATCCTAATGCAAACCCTAATGCGACACGTGGCGGCCTGATGGCCGTTGACGCACGACGACCGTGCGGCAACGGCTGAGGTGGCAGTGGGGGCAGGCAGGGAGGCCCCGTGGCGGGTCATGGGCACGTGGTGGGCTGACAGCTGTTGCCACACGACCACCGTGCGACAATGATGTTAAATCCGCAAATACACCGCAGTGGTGATCATTCCTGCAAACACGGGGTTATGTGCTAAAATTCAAAACCGGGTGCGCCTACTATGCGCCGGCTTCGTAACAACAATGACGAGAACGACCAAGGAAGCAACCAATCAGAAGCGCACAGACATGCGGCCATGGCCGCACCGCAGGCCGTCGCCGTATGTCTACGGGGGTAAAATACTGATTTGCCCGGTCGTGACTAATTACCGTATCTACGATGATTTACTACTAATCTTGGAGTTGCATCTAATACTTGCCGAGTCATCGGCCACTACCACAAACGCAAATCGAATCGTAAGTTCTGCAAAAATTTCAACGAAAAAACACGACAACATGTTGCAACAATGTGATATACACGTGAGAAAGAGAATAGTACTGAGTGTACGATTTAGTCGGCAAGATGAATCAAAAGAAGAAAGAAACGAATACAAATTACACGTAGATGCCAAAAAAATTCATAGCACACAAATGAAATTACTCGATTGAACAGGAAACTTAACACATGACCCTGTGCAGCTTGTGCGCGAATCTTTAACACCAGCACAGACTGAACGCGGGCAGGCGCACACGCTCTGACGCTCATGCAGCCGATTGGCGACACTGCTTGTCTCACACGGCGCGGTCGGTCGGCATGCATGCGCCGATGGATGATCCATGGATCACTTGGGCATGGGCCCGTGGTTGTAGGCGTCGCAGCGCCGCCTGACTTCGCCGTTGGCACCGGTCTTGACGCCCTGCAGGCTGAGCTTCTCCATGGCGCGCGCGAAGTCGTCGAAGAAGGCGGTGGCATTGGCGGCGTAGAGCTGCACGAACGGCTTGGTGCGCTTGTCCGTCCACAGCTCCTGGTCGGTGCTGAGCAGGCCGAGACCGCGCTCCAGGTTGATGAAGTACATGTTGTCGAACTTGCCAGGCGTCATGATGTCGTTGAACGCCGCGATGGTCGGGTCCTTGAGGTACTCCTTGCACGCGCCCTGCAGCCCCTTGGCGTACACCGGGTTCATCCTCGGGTCGTGCGGCTCCACGCGCCCGCCCTTGCCGCGGTAGTTGTACAGCCGGTCCGCAAACTCCTTGCAGTGGGAGAAGCCCAGCGTGTGGGCGCCCGACAGCGCCACCAGCTCCTGGACGGTGAAGCCCTTTCCGGCAAACATCTTGATGAGCCGCCGCATGGTGACGTTGGCGTGCGGGAGCTCGGCGTCGGGGGCGGTGGGCGAAGAGGAGAGCGAGTCCTTGCGCCCCAGCGGGACGGGGTACCTGGGCCCACCGGTCATGGTCACCAGCGCGCGCGACGCCAGCGCGAGGATGTCGGCGCAGGACACCACCCCGGGGCACTCCAGCTCCAGCGCCAGCTTGGCGCGCACCACGGCGTCGAAGGCGTCGCCCGGGAGCGAGTGGTTGATCTCCGCGTCGTGCTCCGACTTGGCGAACGAGTTGGACGCCACCAGCACCGACGCATCGCACCCGCTCACGAAGCAATCGTGGAAGAAGACACGGAGCACGCCCGCTGCCGTCGTCGGGTTCGCCATCTGCTTCGCCTGGACCACCTCCGCAATGATCCGCTCCGCCCGTGGGCACGTCACGCTGTAGTACGCCGGCGTCAGTTTCTCCTCCGCCGGCGGCGCCGCGCGCGCCACGGCGGCGAAGAGGACGGCGGCGAAGAGGAGGGACAGGCGCATGGCTGATTAATCTCTCGTGCTTGGCCGATCTGTGTGTGGTTCTTGGGTTCCTTCCCTCCTAGCGTTAAGGCACGGATGTATGGGTCCAAGAAATGTGAGGAGACCAGAGGAGGAGGATGAGTTGGAGCGGCTATTTTTGGAGCCAGTTGAGGAGAGCAAACGCAGGGGATGGAGTGGTCGGGAGAGCTCGTCAAAGGAAGAACAGGAGAGGCGGGCTGTGCATTCAATGCATGTTGGTTGAAACGTGTCTCATGCTCTGGTTTTTACTATCTTTAGCTTTAGCTAACTGCGTTGTTACATTGCTGTTTTCGGTTCCATTAACGTTACGAAAGTGAAGTTGACCATTTACATTCATTGCAAACTCCCGGACCTGGTTGCAATCGTAAAAAACTTCGACGTCTAGGATTTTCGTGCTTGTTCTTCATTAAGGTTATGTGATTACCAGGGAATCCACAGTGCATCATATGCTTTTACCCTAGTTGGCACAAATTAGATACAACTGATGTCACTGTACTTTGGATGCCCTTACCTCGGTACTAGAGAATGGTGATGAAGGGACAAATTGTTAATTAAGTTTGTTATTGATCATCGGAGTATATATCACTAATGCCTCGTTTACATTAATGTCTCACTAACTGGTAGATCCAAACCCACTTTGTTAGCTTCACAATGAAAAATTTCACTCTTCTTAAATGAATAAGGAATTTTCTACGGAAGTGCTAAGCATGTGGTAACACGCCCGTGGACCATGGTACCATTGATGTTTCATAAATTGGATAGAAAGGCCTTTTTTTTTAACTTACCAATGGAAAAGGAACCATCATTCCATTTTCCTAATTGGGGGCTCGAGGCTCAAATTACATCAGGCAGTAGAATACTAAGATCAACGTAGACATCGCCAAAAAAAATGAAAGAATTTGGAATTGGATTCTGGCTGCAGTGTACAATAGTACATGCTACTAACAGTTCTTGAAGTTGTATACACACATCAGTAACCGTCTAGGTTCAGATTGAATGGATACAGCGTCAGTAGCTTTATGAAACTTTATTTCTGTTGAAATCTGTTCAGAAACTTTATTTTTGTTGAGACACTTCTGAAACTTCAAGTTTCAGGTTTGAAACTTTATGAAACTTCAAGTTCCAGTTTTGAAACTTCATGAAACTTGAGGTTCCAATTTTGAAACTTTATGAAGCATGAACTTAAAGTTTTGAAACTTCATGAAACTTCATGTTCCAATTTTGAAACTTTATGAAACTACAAGTTTCACTTTTGAAACTTTGTCGAACTTCTTTCAAGATTCAAATTTGAAACTTCATGAATCTTTTGAATATGCAAGTTTCAGATGTTTTGTGAGAGGAGTCTAGCGATGAAGTTCTATGCATGCTTCCCGTGCGTGGAGGAGGATGGCGAGGAGCTGTCAATTGCGCTCCCGCATGCACAACAGAGGATGTCGATGAGGTTTCGTGCAAGGAGGCCGGTGGCGTGGTTTTGCGAGAGGAGGAGACGGGCGATGGGAGCACACACGAATTTCAACGTGCGTTGGAGGACAACGGGGAGGTGTCGCTTGTGCTCCGCACGCACATGGACAACAACAGTGCGGTCGTGAAAGGAGCAGTGGCATAAAGCGGTCATGCCAAAACAAAAGCCGAAGCGGAAGGTGTTGCGCTATATGCCCCGTTTGTTTCGGGTCGAAAAAGCCGAAAGCCGAATCAAACGGACGTCTTTCCGAAGCTGCTTTTCCCCGAAGCTCGAAGCCCTCACAACGGGAGGAAGCCCGAAGCCGGCCACGAGGGGCTTCCCACGCTTCCTCAGATCTCCATTCCGAAAATGCCCCTGATGTTCCCAAGTATTTACCCGTCACATACCAGCTATTTAATCTGAGGCGAGCCGTTCCCCACCCCGGTCCAAGCCTCCATTCGCATTCCCCACCCCACGCGCTCCTGCAATGGCTCCGTTCCCGAACCCTAGCAAGAGGCGGCGGCTATGCCCCATGCCCCTCCTCGTCCTCCCAGCCGGCGACGCTCCAACCTCGTCACCCTCCCGCACGCTGGCGCCGCCCCAGCCCTGTCGCCCTTCCTCCCAACAGCACCTCCCTCGGCCGCCCCTCTCTCCTCCTCCTCCTCCCCACACGGCGCCGCTCCTTCCTCTTCCTCCCACGCAGATCTGGGCTCCTCCCCGGACGTGAGCCGCCGGTGGCCTCCTCCCTCCCCCTCCCCCCCCCCGACCGGATCTGGGCTCCTCCCCACACAGCGCCGGCCCTCCCTCTACCCCCAGACCAGCCACCTCCCCCCCTCTACCCCGCTCCTCCCCGGCCACCTCCTCCTCCCTCTACCTCGCTCCTCCCCAGCCACCTCCTCCTTGGCCATGTTGCTGCATGTTCTTAGTTCTTGCCATCTGCCTGTTGTTCAATGTCTTGTGTATAATTGACTATCCTATTTCCTGAATTTGATTATCATTTTGCTTTCTTAACTAGATTGATACACATGCTGATGGTGTAAATGACATTGCATTTGCCCATCCAAATAACCAGCTATGTATTTGACAAATACATTATGCAGTGTGAATGGCCTAGCATGACATCAAATTTGATTATCATTTGCTTTCTTAGTTCTTTCTATTGGGACAAAGTTCTTGCTAATCCTGATCAGTCAATGGCCTAGCATGACATCAAATTTGGTTCTTTTCAGTAAGTTTTGAAGTTAGCAATAAATTCTTAGTCCATTTGTCTGCATTAGGCTTGTATCTGACAAATACATTATGCAGTGTGAATGAGGATATGATATAGGCATTGTTTGGTTATGGCGCTGGCAACAGAAATAATGCCAAGGACAAGGAAGTCCCCTTGGCAGACGCTTCACCTCAGCATGTTTCTCTTCTTGATGTTAAGAAATCATGCAACCTAGCAGTTGTTTTTAAGGCAATGAATGTCAGTGTAGAGGACATTCAAGATGCTCTCATTGAAGGTAGTTGTTCATTCATAAGAAACTAGTGTTGATGTGTCCATGTAGTTTGCTTATTCATATGAGCTAAAGAAGTTGGCCTTTTATCTGGAGTAGTTCCTCACCTGATTGATGATGGATTGTCAATTTTACAGTATGCTGATGATACTATCCTTTTTCTTGAATAATGATTTAGATCAAGCAAAAAATCTCAAGCTTATTCTCTGTGTCTTTGAACAATTATCAGGTTTAAAGATTAATTTCCATAAGAATGAGATTTTTTGTTTTAGTAATGCCAAAGAGGTTGAATTTCAGTATACTCAATTATTTGGATGTGATGTAGGTGTCTTTTCTTTCAAGTACTTAGGTATTCCGATTCATTTCAGAAAACTAATTAAGGAATTGTGATTGGAAAGGGGTTGAGGATAGAGTTGAAAAGAAGCTTAGTAGTTGGAAAGGAAAAAGTACGTCTGCTGGTGAACGCTTAGTATTTATTAACTCAGTGCTTAGTAGTCTACCAATGTATATGTTATCCTTTTTTGAGATTCCTAGGGAGGTTCTCAAAAGATTAGATTTCTGTCGCTTTCGTTTTTACTAGCAGAGCGATAGTCATAAACGAAAGTACAGACTTGCTAAATGGAGTTTAGTTTGTTCACCTAAAGAGCAGGGTGGTTTAGGCATTCAGAAACTAGACTCAAAAAATAAAAGTTTGCTAGGAAAATGGCTGTTTAAATTGCTTAATGAAGAAGGAGTATGGCAATCGATGTTGAAGAGAAAATATTTGGGTGGGAAGTGTTTTTCTCAGATGGTTAGTAAGCCTGGGACTTCTCATTTTTGGTCAGGTTTAATGAAAATAAAAGATCATTTTTTCGCTATGGTTCATTCCAGATTAAAAATGGAATGCAAACTAGGTTTTGGAAAGATATTTGGTTAGGATATTCTCCACTGAAAAGTCAATATCTAATCCTTTATAATGTGGTTAGGAGAAAGAATGATACAGTGGAGAAAATTCTTAGCACGAATCCTTTAAATATTTCTTTTCGTAGACCTATTATTGTGTCTAAGTTACACGCGTGGAATGAGAGAATTGCTAATTTACATTCGATCTCTCAAAACGATGTTTTCCGATGGAATTTGAATAAGGATGGACTTTTTTCAGTACAGTCTTTCTATGAGGCACTAATTGAAAACTTGCAAATCCCTATTAGGAACTTTTTTTGGAAAATTAAAATTCCATTAAAAGTGAAAATATTCCTTTGGTATCTCAAAAAAGGGGTAATTTTAACTAAAGATAATCTGCATAAAAGAAATTGGAGGGGAAGCAAAAAATGTTGTTTTTGTATTAACGAGGAAACAATTCAACATCTTTTTATTGAATGCCCATTTGCACGTCTAGCATGGTGGGCTGTTCAATGTGCTTTTAATTTATCTCCCCCTCTGAGTATAGCAAACATGTTTGGGAATTGGCTAGTCGGTATTCCGAGTATTTTAAAGTCACAACTCCTAGTGGGAGCTAGTGCCTTATCTTGGTCCATCTGGTTATGTTGGAATGATGTTGTTTTTGCAAAAAAAAAAAGATTGTCACTAACCCCTTGCAGGTTATCTTTTTGAGTGGGCATTTGTAACATCCCTATTTTTTTGGGCTTTTTGAAAATTTTGAAAACTTTAAAAATTAACCATTTTGTTTTATTAATTCGCCAAAGCTTAATTTGTAATTTAGAATTTTAAAAGCAATTTAATTTGAATTAATTAAAACTTCAATTAATTCAAGTTGGTTTAATTGATTTTTTTGGATCTTAATTGGATTTTAAAATCTAAAGTGTTGTTTTAAAGCCTTTTCTTGGTTTTGTTGGTTTTTAAAAGAGGTTTTCCCTTTGTCCCTAAGTTAAAAATAATTAATTATGAAAATTAAAAGCAATAGTTAAGCTGAAAATATTTTTATTAAGTTCTAAATAATTCAAGAGATTTCTGTGTATTTTTCTTGAATTTTTGGACAGCTTTGGCTATTTTCTAAAAAGGTTTTTGCTTTTCCGGTATTTTATTTAATCAAAATCCTTAAAAATTCCTTCCTATTCATCTTGGGCCGAATTTCTTCGGCTCGTTTCCTTTTTTCGCCAAGACCACCCACGGGCACTTCCATCTTGTGCAGTCGCGCCCTCCATCGGACACCGTCCGATTTTGATCGGACGGCTCGCATCCCCGCACCGTTTTCCCGTTCCGTTCCGCTCCTCTCTCTCTCTCTCTCTCTCTCTCTCTCTCTCTGACGACTGCTGGCCCGCCTGTCGACCACCGCCTCCCGGGTTGTCCCTTCCTCGTCGTCCGACCACAGCACCCATCTGTGTGGGCGTCAACGCCAGTGCCAGCGTTTTGGCGCCGCGCTGCTCCGTCGCTGCCAGATTCAATGCGGCGACGACCTCTGCGCCCGCTGCCGCCACCCACTCCACCTCCCATGCCCTGCTCTGCCCGTTGTGCGCCCATGCCGAAGCTCTGCCATGGCCGCCAAGACACACCACCGCCCATCTCGCCCTCTGGCCTCCCCCGCGCCTATTTAAGGCGAGCCTCGTGAAGCTCTCCCTCTCCTCTCTCTTTCCCCTCACCTCGCTCCCCCTCTCTCCCTCCGAGCTCGCCGAATTTTGCGATTCAACCGCCGTCGCTGAGCTTCGCTCGCCAAGCGCCACTGTCGCCCTCATCCGCACTGCGACCTCGCCACAAGCACCGCCTCGTCATGGCCTTTTGTCTTGACTCTCACTCCACCCGAGGCCACCGGAACCCCACCGCCGCCTCCGTCGCTCTTCATCTTCGCCACGGCCTCCCTTGCCGCCAGATCTCGAAACCGCGCACACGCGCGCCAAGGTTCACCTCTCCACGTTGCCTCCTCGCGCCGGGCTCGCCCATAAAGACGGCGCCGGCCAAGCGCGCCCGCCCACCGCCATCACATGACGACTGGCGCTACCTCATTGCCACGCCGAAGCCACTTGGCGCCACCTCGACCTATACCGACATGGCAGCTACTATCTATCACGCGTGGCAAACCTTCAAGATGCAAGGGCCCCACCCGTCGGCGCCTCAAGGATTTTTCGGAATTAAAAATAAATCCGGAAATTCCGAAAATCCAATTCTTTTGTCATTTTATGCAATTTCAACTTCCGAAGGCCATAACTTCCTCATTCGAACTCCGATTCGAGTGATTCAAATTTCTAAATTCATCTAAATTCCTTATCTTCCTATTAATATTTATTTAGTATTTATTTGGATTTTATTTGGAGTTGTTTTATTTACTTAGCTTGTTTCTCACGTATAGATTCCGGTGTTTCGGACGACTTCGTGGACCCGACGACCAAAGCATCGCTACTCTTCAACGAAGGCAAGTCGTAGACCTTTGATCATATTGAACCCAATTTATAAAAGTATATTGATTGATATAAACATGCATTGCTAATTTTATAATAAATGGTTTCGGGATTAGTTAATTACCATTATGCCTCCTTGCTAAATTGCAATGACATATATCCTTGAATGACATAACTCCTTGGACACCCTAGGATGGATAATTTTAGTTGGACATTATTGTACTATCAACATGGGCATCGTATTATGCGTAGCCAATGCTTTAGTTATACTATAGGTTCATGATCACTTACTCAAGAATGATTGAATTTGACTAAAGGAATTATGGAATTGTGGTGGAGCCACTATTGATAAAAAGATGTTGCGCCATGGCAAGGGTTGTCGTTTGGCCGGGTTGAACGAAAATGATTTATGCTCGGACGAGTGGGCGGTGGTAAAGGTGGGTGTGGAATCACATTAAGATGCGGAAAGTTTTGTCTGAGCAACCACTAAGGACTTAACCTTGAACCATTGATCTAGGCCATACCGTACAACCACATGTCTAGACTGGGATAGGCCTGGCCGACTAATTAGTAATGTTTTGGTTCGATTACGTCTTGGTTGGGAACGGCGCAGAGAGGGGCGAGCAATGCGAAACCTTAGCGCGTAACCGAGTCAAAAGCAGAACTTTGTAAAAGCCTTGTCACGTGCTCTAGACCGCTTACCTAAGGTAGTGAGCGGTGGCATAGATATATGCTGAACAAACTAGAGAATTCGTGTCTTGTGGGTCAAGCTGTACAACCTCTGCAGAGTGTAAAACTATTCGAATGACCGTGTCCCCGGTTATGGACATGCCTGGTGATTTCACGCAAGGGGTAGATCTTTTATCAAAATGTTGGAATGGGTTGGTCGAATCTCGTAGATGGTTGATGGTTGGGAAGTGAACAGGATGTTTACTAGTTGTTTCAAAGAAAATTGATTACTTATGCATTAATCTTTCAAATTGTGCCTTACAATCTACTTACTATATTTAATGTCAAATATTGCTTTCTGCAAAATAGCCATAAAGCTATCCTTGTCAAACCTTGCATGAATATTACTTGCATACATTTCTCTACGACTTGCTGAGTACATTCAAAGTACTCACGGCTTTATGCCCTCTGGTTGATCAGTCGTTGAAGAAGAACCAGGAAGCACCGAGTTCTACGAAGAAGACTACTTTGAAGACTATACGAATTAGGTCACGTCGTCCACTCGATTGCCTGTGGACATATTGGGTGACCTCCACCAGTTGTTTGGTTTCCGCTGCAAGTTTTTTTTTGTTAAGCCCTGTATGGCAAACGTTATAAGACTTGACCATAAGGTCTTTTTGCTAAATAATATTAATTTGTCTGCTTCATCTATAGTTTGGTTGTGTGGATATGATTACACCAATGTTGCAACTATGTGAGCTAGCTACTGATCATGGGACTAGTTCAGAATACACAGAGGGTCCTGAGGTTGTATACTCAGGGTCCCGACAGCATTGGTTGCGGGCTTGGGAAAGTTTGCAGAAACCGGCCCAGAAGGAGTCCTTAGTGGCCGGAAGCGACAAGTTGGAGGTAGTGGCGAAGCAAATATTAAGCATTCATGGTGGCGGTTTAGACACAGGATTTGTAATTCTTGAGTATTAAATTCAGTCGTCATTTGTTTGTAAGGCTTCAAGCCACTTTTAATAGCTCTGACTGCTTGGGTACTTTAATCTCTTTAATAAATTGGGATGTGTGCATCCTTGATGCAGAGGCCGAAAGAGTTTTTCTCTTCCATTATCTAAAAAAAATGTGAAACAAGTATCCATGGTCCATTTCATTTCATATGCATTGTGAATGACGCAATCAAGGTCAAAAGATTATTCAGATTGTGATGCACTAATCAAAAGATTATTCAGATGTGTCAAATTGATTTAGTAATTTGTATCCTTTTTTGTTATTTCCAGGATCAGTAGCTTTGTGTATCTAGTAGACTCCATTTTGAAAATGATCCTAAATTCTAATTTGGACATGCCTAACACTACATGTGGGTGGTGTTGTACTTTTAATGGTGCATACTTACATGGACCTTGATGCCTTGATCATAATTTTGAATTCTTTTCTATCAAATTGAAATGTATGAATGTGATGAGTACTAGTACTGAACTGTTGATCATCTTAATGTAGCATTCCTTCTATATCAGTTTGAATATGCTTGGTTTACTTTCAGTATTTAGTTTGATATTGTTTAGTAGATGTTAACAACAAAGGAATGAAAATGTTGCCCCAACACTGTCGATGCTGGTCCCAAGTCCGGAAAAAAGTGGAGGGGGCATTGTCTCTTTGTTGTACTGAACTAACTAATCTAAACATTGCCACTTTGTCACTAATTCTATATATTGTATCAATCAATCTAAACATTGATAGTTCTTGGCATGGCAATGGCAATGGAACTTATTGATCTCCTTGATTCACATGGTGGAGAAATTCGTGCAACATGCTTCAATTCGGTGCTTGATCAGTTTTATGACCTAATTGAGGTTGGCAAGGTGTACCTGATATCTAGAGAATCAGTGAAACTTGCTCAGAAGTAGTTTACAATGACTATGAAGTAACTCTAGATATCTCAACATCTATAGAAATTTGTTCGATTACTCTTATTTGTTGTAATAAATGTTTATTGTAATAATTATCATTAATACGCTAATTGTGGCTTATTACGTTGTTTACGATATATTGTCGTTAATTAGGGTCAATATCGATAGTTGTCGTTTATTGTGGTAGTTCTCGTCAATTGTGTTAGCCATCGTTAAATGTTGTTAAATGTCGTCAGATGTTGTTAAATGTTGTTAATTGTGTTAAACGGCACCAAATAAGCTATTACTGTTCACATGGGTATTTCAGACATTTTCCATCTCGGAAGATGCAGTCAGCCTATCTCAAAGCCAGATAGCCAAACAACAAATCAGAAAAGCCCAAGATTGCTCAAATCGAATGAAAACCCTACAAGATAAATTGAAAGCCGCTTTTTAGAAAAGCTCAGCCGTTCCAAACAGGGCCATAGTCAATTGATTACATCAGATCTAACAGTTGGAACCTAATCAATTGGGAGCTCAACCAACGGTACAGCGTGGGCTAGTAGCTCTAAAAAGGGTAAATAATTGTGCAAAAGGTACTCGTGTGTGCAAATACTTGTGCAAAAACCGGGTGCGCCTACTATGTGCCAGCTTCGTATCAACAATGACGTGAACGACCCAGGAAGCAACCAATCAAAAGCGCGCGGACATGCTGCCGTGGCCGCACCGCAGGACGTCGCCGTATGTCTACGGGGGTAAAATATTTGATTTGCTCGGTCGGGACTAATTACCGTATGTACGATGATTTACTAGTAATCTTGGTGTTGCATCTAATACTTGCCGAATCATCAGTCACCACAAACGCAAATCGAATCGTAAGCTTTGCAAGATTTCAACGAAAAAATACAACATGATGCAACAATATGTGATATACACGTGAGAAAGAGAATAGTACCGAGTATACGATTTAGTCGGCAAGATGAATCAAAAAAGAAACAAACGAATACAAATAGCACGTAGTAGATGCCAATTTTTTTCTTCACAGCGCACAAATGAAATTACTCGATCGAACAAGAAACTCAACATGACCCTGTGTAGCATGTGCGCGAATCTTTAACACCAGCACAGACTTAACGTGGGCAGGCGCACACGCTCATGCAGCCAATTGGCGACACGTACTGCTTGTATCACACATGGCGCGGTCGGTCGCCGATGGATGATCGATGGATCACTTGGGCATGGGCCCGTGGTTGTAGGCGTCGCAGCGCCGCCTGACTTCGCCGTTGGCACCGGTCTTGACTCCCTGCAGGCTGAGCTTCTCCATGGCGCGCGCGAAGTCGTCGAAGAAGGCGGTGGCGTTGGCGGCGTAGAGCTGCACGAACGGCTTGGTGCGCTTGTCCGTCCACAGCTCCTGGTCGGTGCCGAGCAGGCCGAGACCGCGCTCCAGGTTGATGAAGTACATGTTGTCGAACTTGCCGGGCGTCATGATGTCGTTGAACGCCGCGATGGTCGTGTCCTTGAGGTACTCCTTGCACGCGACCTGCAGCCCCTTGGCGTACACCGGGTTCATGCTCGGGTCGTGCGGCTCCACGCGCCCGCCCTTGCCGCGGTAGTTGTACAGCCGGTCCGCGAACTCCTTGCAGTGGGAGAAGCCCAGCGTGTGGGCGCCCGACAGCGCCACCAGCTCCTGGACGGTGAAGCCCTTTTCGGCGAACAGCTTGATGAGCCGCCCCACGGTGAAGTTGGCGTGCGGGAGTTCGACGTCGGGGGCAGTGGGCGAGGAGGAGAGCGAATCCTTGCGCCCCAGCGGGACGGGGTACCTGGGCCCACCGGTCATGGTCACTAGCGCGCGCGACGCCAACGCGAGGATGTCGGCGCAGGACACCACCCCGGGGCACTCCAGCTCCAGCGCAAGTTTGGCGCGCACCACGGCGTCGAAGGCGTCGCCCGGGAGCGAGTGGTTGATCTCCGCGTCGTGCTCCGACTTGGCGAACGAGTTGGACGCCACCAGCACCGACGCATCGCACCCGCTCACGAAGCAGTCGTGGAAGAAGACACGGAGCACGCCCGCCGCCGTCGTCGGGTTAGCCATCTGCTTTGCCTGGACCACCTCCGCAATGATCCGCTCCGCCCGTGGGCACGTCACGCTGTAGTACGCCGGCGTCAGTTTCTCCTCCGCCGGCGGCGCCGCGCGCGCCGCGGCAGCGAAAAGGACGGCGGCGAAGAGGAGGGACAGGCGCATGGCTGATTAATCCCTCGTGCTTGGTCGATCTGCGTGTGGTTCTTGGGTTCCTTCCCTCCTAGCGTTAAGGCGCAGGTGTATGGGTCCAAGAAATGCGAGGAAACGAGAGTTGGAGATGCTATTTTTGGAGCCAGTGGAGAGCAAACGCAGGGGAGGGAGTGGTCGGGAGAGCTCGTCAAAGGAAGAAGAGAGGCGGGCTGCAAATGGATCAATGTGCATGCAATGCGTGCTGGTTGAAACGTGTCTCATGCTCTGGTTTTTACTATCTTTAGTTTTAGCTAACTGCGTTGTTACATTGCTGTTTTCGGTTCCATTAACGTTACGAAAGTGAAGTTAGCCATTTACATTCAATGCTAACTCCCGGACCAGGTTGCAATCGTAAAAAACTTCTGTGTCTAGGATTTTCGTACTTGTTCTTCATTATGGTTCTGTGATTACCAGGGAATCCACACTTCCACAGTGCATCATATGCTTTTATCCAACTGATGTCAATGCACTTTAGATGCCCTTAGTTCGGTACTAGAGAATGGTGATGAAGAAACAAATTGTTAATTAAGCTTGTTATTGATCATCGGAGTATATAGCACTAATGCCTCATTGTCATCGACATTAATGTCTCACTCGTGGATCCAGGCCCACTTTGTTAGCTTCACAATGAAAAATTTCACACTTTTTAAATAAGGAACTTTCTACGGAAGAGCTAACCCGTGGACCATGGTACCATTGATGTTTCATAAATTGAATAGAAAGGCCTATTTTTGGAACTTTACTAATGGAAAAAAACAACCATCATTCCATTTTGGAATTGGATTCTGGGTGCAGTGTACAATAGTACACGCTACTAACAGTTCTTGAGTACAACACACCAGTAACCGTCTAGGTTCAGATTGAATGGATACAGCATCAGTAAGCGCCCCCCACCCCCCACCCAAAAAAATACAACACGTACATTTCTGTACATCATTTCTGAAACTGCCGAGGTTCCTGACTTTTCAGGAAACAAATTGGTACATCACCGGGAGAAAAGATAAGAGCAAGGCCGTGTCTTTCCGGAAACAGAAATTCCTGCTATTTCCTGGGAGCACTAAGTTGTGGGGAGTACCTAGAAATAACAGCGGAAGAGAAGAAAGGTGAATACTGGAGGTGTCTTCAAAACAAAATAATACAGTTGGGCAATACATTACATTTCTCAGCAGGGTCTTCTCTTGTCCAATTTCAAATGAATGTTGAACCATTTCTTCCTTCGAAGCCGCTCTTTAGGTTTCTTTTCTTTTTTAGGGCCCTCGTTGTCACTCATCGATCCCTCCATGGACCGACTCTTCGATTTCTTTTCTTTTTTCACAGTTTGGTCATCATCACCTTTGGACCCATTAGAGGATGTTTTCCCTTTGCTGCTACTGGAACTCCGCTGTAGAGTTGGGTTGTTGGTGTAGGATGCATGAATTTCATTCCTTTCCTTGAGAAGCTCATCGATCTATAACGAAAACATGAAGTCAGAACAAGGTGAGAAGCAGAAATAAGTGTTTCACGAATACACATACCATTTGCATTTCTTGAGTGTATCTGCTGGTCATCTCAGTGAACTTTGCTAAAACCTGCCAATTTCAGCTCTTAACAATACAATACGATATTTTAACTTTAACAATGGACATGCCAGTAGAGAACATGCAAAAACAAACAATCGAAAAGGTGAGGGCATACCTCCCTATACTCGGACTCAAATTTAGACAGCTCAGATCGTTTTGCAAGTATCTTTGCCTCCACGCTTCGTAGCTTCTCCTTTTCAGCGGAAAAGGGTTCAGCGCATACAACCTCTATGGTATAGGTTGCACTTTTGAAGAAATTATCGCCTAAATAAAGCAATAGGTATTTTTTAAGCCAACATATGTTTGCCGGGGATAACTAAATACCAAGCAACAAAAAATGTTGTACCATAAACAGAAAAGAAATGAGTTCCTGCTTTCAGTTCATTAACTTCACATGGTTGAAAGCCATCCAATCTTTTAAAGAATCCACTATCGGGATCCTTTGCAGCAGCAACCTGGAAGTAATTGGAGCTTGTAAATAGGCAACCCCCAAAGAAACACAAGGAGAGGCAACAAGACACTAATTTGTATACTCACCAAATTATTTTGTTCAAAACGATACACAGGAAAGCCAAGAAAGAACATCCCAGCAGAAGTAACTTTTCCAGACTTTGCACTATCTTCCTGCAACAGGCTGATAAATGTTAGCTGAGATAATACTCAAAGCTTCAAACACTAGCACAGGAAAACCATAAAATGGATTAAACGAAGTTAGTTCCCAAGACATTATATGCAACTCCAACTTCACCATAATTAGAAAAATGGGATTAATCCCATCACACTGCCAGACCTTGTTTTGTTGGGCCAAAGTAGGGGGTGTTACATTTACCACCCCCACCCATATTTTCACAGGCGCACACACGAAGGGCCTGACACACTCACCAGCATTGTCAGCATGCGGCAACTGACCAGAATCTTCTCTTCTTGGCACATGCCGCTCAGCCCATGTGTCTGTGTAGTTGCAAGGACTGGCTCTGGTACCAACAGAAACACCCCAAATATGTCTAAAACACACTAACTACAGAGGCTGCCATACTCATTTTGCCCAAAGATGGTTAACCCAAGTTAGTATGGTTGGTGAGGCATTTCCCTAACATTATATACTAGTTTAACTCAATCGCAAGCATGCCAAACAAATCTACTGGGATAAAATTTCTGAGTTTCACATGCTCCACAGTTGTCGTAGAGGCGACCCACCGGTCCCCACGACCAGGCGAACACCGCAAGCGCCCCCACCCCTCCGAGTACCGCCGAAGGGGTCCAGAGGGCCGAAGGGGCCCCGAGGGGGTCCGAAGGTGGCCCGAGGGGTCCGCAGGTGGCCCGAGGGGGTCCGAAGGGACCTGGAGCACTGCAACCCTGGAAGAGCCAAGGACCTTTGGACGGAGGGGCACCCTGCACCCTTCAAAGGACCACCGTACCGCTAGACTGGACGCACTAGTCAGATGAACCGGGACCAAGAGGGTCCACCATGAGCCAAAGGCTACACATTGGGGTAGGAAAAACCCCTACTGTCATAGGGTCCTGTAAGGGGTAGATCTGTAATCCCGTGTACCCGGTAGAAAGGCTATAAATAGCCTTCTCCCCCATGTAATAGGGCAGAAGATTTTTTGAGCAATCAATACACACACACTTCCTGACAACCTATCCCCTCTTCGAGGACCCTTCGGTCATCCGCGTGGATATTAGGGGTCCCCTTCTTTCTACTGTCTAGCCTTTCTTGCTACGACAACAATTAAGATGGTACAATGCACTATCAACTATTAGGCTGTGTGCTCAAGGATACAGCAAATTCACAGAATGAAATGCCAATCAACTACCAACCCAAGGACAGTTCTAATTAAACGAAAGTTGTATGCAATAAATCTAGAGTAAAATTGGAAAAACCGAAAAATGCATCAATGATCTAGAAAATGTTGTGGATTATATGTGTCAGGAGATGAGCGTTGGGAGCGGAGGCGAAAGGAAATAATCAACTCAGGAGGAAGAGGATTGCGTTGGGACGCCGTGGTGGATAGCGCGGATGAACAGTCACGATGAATAGTAGGGAGCAGCGGGTTTTGGCACAAGGGAGATTGGGAAATAACCCAATCCTTTGCTGGTTTTTCTATTACTGCATATGCTCCTTATATAGGGGTACAATCTGAAATAGAAGGTTAATCTTTCCCTGGACTAGGACTATAACTCTAACTCTTACTCTTCCTAATACAAACTTCCCTAATTGAAACCTTCCTAATGCAAACTTCCCTAATGAGACTTTCCTATAGTAAACTTCCCTAATTGCAACTTCCTAATTTGAGGATTCCTAAACTACCGCTAGGGCCAGCTACGCCTTCTCCTAAACTGCTGCACATGACATCTCTCTCTCCGTTGACAAACAGCTCGTCCTCAAGCTGAAAAGAGGGATAAGGCGCCCGAAACACGATAACGTCTTCCCATGATGCATCAGCAGTGTGAAGTCCTTCCCATTGAACCAAAATTTGCCACTTATCTCGAGACAGGCGGGCATGGAGCACTATGGTCAGCGTGGGAATAACTCGGCCACGAAGGAGGGGCAGCAATGGTGGTGGCTCGTCAGGAGGAAGGCCTTCATACATCTGAAGGAGATTCACATGAAAGACATCATGTAAGCGTGCAAACGCAGGAAAGTCCAATTGGTACGCAACCCCATTGATCTTGGAGAACACGATACGAGCCATAGTCGACGCAGAAACGCCAAGATGCGTCCTTTTTGACCATGAGCACGGACGCCGAAAAGGCCGAGCGGTTGCGCCGGATGATGCCCTGCTCCAACATTGCATTGCATTGGCGCTCCAACTCATCCTTTTGAGTAGCCAGGTATCCGTATGGCCGAACCACCACAACACTAGTACCGGGGAGGAGGTGGATGTGGTGGTCACAGCCGCACGGAGGTGGAAAGCCACGAGGCGCGTCGAAAACTGGTGCGAATTCCGCGAGTAGCTCCTCCATGAGATCTCCAGTGGCCGAGGTGGAGTGGAGATGCGGTGCTGGCCGGGATGGGGCCATGCCGCGCCAAATGATCTCCCGGTCCTGGCGTTGGAAGCACATCGTCAGAGGTTGAAATCCCAGACAATTGGTCCCAAGAAGCGGAGCCACTGGACCCCAAGGACGATGTCGATGCTGCCCAGTGGTATGGTGCGCAAGTCAAGGATAAAGTGTTCCTGGTCGATGGAGAGGGGTGTCGTGTAGCACACCTCGCCGCTAACCACCTTGTCGCCGTTTGCCATGACCACGGAGAGGCCCATGCGTGGCGCCAGCGTCAGCCCAACCTGATCGACAAGCTCTACGGCGATGAAGTTATGGGTGGAGCCGGAGTCGATCAGGGCCATCAATTGGATGCCATGGATCATCACCGAAAGCTGCATCATTTGGGACTTGCGAATCCCGGTGAGGGTGAGGAGGGAGATGGTGGCCGCCACCTCAAGTTCCTCTTCCTTCGAGTCGGGCTCCACCTATAACAAAAAAATGTGTTTACAGAGTTTTTGATGCCCTAGGTAGAATTTTTTGTCGCAGTTGTAGCAAAGTCCTTGGCTTCGTCGTTCTTCCATCTCAGCAGGTGTTAGGCGCTTGAATGGGCGCTCAATGCTTGACGCGCATGTCGACGTCGTGGACGAGCGTGCCGCTCCGGACGCGTCGGTCGATGCGACGCTCCCTGCGAGGGTGGACGCCGAAGAGTTGGCGCCGGTAGCCGTCGGGTTTGGCCGTGCCGACGTCGATTTGAATGGAGCCGGTCTTGGCGCGACGACTAGCCCTCCTGTGTCACGTGGTAAGGTGGCCAGGCGTTCGTACGCCCGAGCTAGGTCCATGGCCTCCTCCATGTCGCCGGGCTTCTGGAGCTCGACATGGGTTTTGAGTGGCTTGCCCAAACCTGCCGTGAACAAAGATACGTTGTTGTTCGCCGCCTAGCCGCCAACGCGCTTAGCAAAGATCGTAAATTGTTCGTGAAGTCGCCCATCAGGCTAATCCGTGAAGCGCCGTTAACTCGCCCAGGGGATTATGGCTGGTTGGCGCCCCAAATCGTCAAGAGACTAAGTTGGTGAAGTGTCGCCAGTTCAGTGTGCCCTCCATGCGCTCTAGATGCATGTGCCAGAGCTGTGCCACCCTTGTCAAGTGATACGTGGCCAGCCATACCTTGTCCTCGGTCGGCGTTTGTTGACCTTGGAAGGATTGTTCGCAGCGATTGATCCATGGAAGCGGGTCTTCCCGACCGTCAAATGTTGGGAAAGTGAGCTTGGCGTAGCGTGGCGGATTCCGGGGGCCTCCTGCCCAGCCGAAATCACCCCGAGGTGGAGGCTGGTATGGCCGAGGCGGAAGTCCCCAAGCCGATCCCTAATCGCGACGCTGCACTGATCGCCGCGACCTCGGTGGCGATGGTGCGGCAATCACCGGTCACATCTCGCAATAGTGGCGGTAGTAGAGGTCATGGCGGCGAGATGCTACAAAGATCTCGCTCGTCTCCGATCAACGACGCCCTCTTCACTACCAGGCGTGCCAACCGTTGGTTATGGCGGTGAAGACGGCTCCCGACTGCTGCAAGCTGGCCGGCGTGAGTGTCGAGCCGATCCAAAATTTCGAGTAGTAACTTGAGTTGGTTGCCGGTGTTCTCCATGAACTTCATCATCATCTCCTTGAAGTTGTCGTCAAAACCTCCACCGTTATCCATGGAAGAAGGAACAACGGTTGGCTCTGATACCAAGATTTCAGGAGATGAGCGTTGGGAGCGGAGGTGAAAGGGAAGAATCAACTCAGAAGGATGAGGATTGCATCGGGACGCCGTGGTGGATAGCGCGGATGAACAGTCGCGATGAACAGTAGGGAGTAGCGGGTTTTGGCGCAAGGGAGATTGGGAAATAACCCAATCCTTTGCTGGTTTTTCTATTACTGCATATGCTCCTTATATAGGGGTACAATCTGAAATAGAAGGTTAATCCTTCCCTGGACTAGGACGCTAACTCGAACTCTTACTCTTCCTAATACAAACTTCCCTAATTGAAACCTTCCTAATGCAAACTTCCCTAATGAGACTTTCCTATAGTAAACTTCCCTAATTGCAACTTCCTAATTTGAGGATTCCTAAACTGCCGCTAGGGCCGGCTGCACCTTCTCCTAAACTGCCACACATGACAATATGACACAAACTTTTCAGGAAGAAGAGGCAATCAGGAAGATCAAAAGCTGATGGAAAAAATATTTGTTTTTCGCGCATTTTGGCATTTCATGCTTGGCAGGTGATAAACTAGTCATAAATAGAAGAAAGAGTCTTCTTATAACTTATTTTCGATCATACGGGAAAAAAATATAAGCTGACTAAACATACCTGTAAAGCAAGGCTTAACCCACCGTTTTCTTCAGGTTCAAAATAAAGCAACTGAAACGAAGAAAAAAGAACTGCCTTAGAAAGATGAACTTATGCATTGGAAAACTTGCTAAACTGAGTGCAACTATACAAAACACCAAGTATTTGATTGATTTGAATATCCAATGCCATGATAATTTCAAGAGAAACAGCTAATCATATATCCATCGTAATAGCAATGTAAGATTGCCATCTTTTCCCACAAAAAAATGCAAGTTTCTCAAGAAAGAGTGCACATATCACCACCACATTTCCTAATATTCAGAACACCAAAAGTTTACCAAAAAGGACGTAAGGAACAAATAAATTAGTTGACATGTGCAACATTACATCTAAGAAGGCAACGATTCTCAGCCAAAGTACCGTAATGGAGTAGTTAAATGGTCAAAAGATCATAAGAGACAGATGCTAATGACAAGTTTGCAATTAACCTTGAATTTACTTTTAGCAGTTGAATGTACTCTACACACTAAACCCATTTTGGCTTCTTTGTCTGTTATGTCCACAGAATAAAAGTGAGCTGATTGCTTTTCCACCTGCCACCATGAAATTTGAAATATTACTCACTGGACAAAAAAAAATGCATGGAGAAGAAACGATGGGAGGTAGTTGCCAACCTTCCTACATACAGATTTTCCCAGCTGAAGTTGAGAAATCTCCACTGACCCATTCAATGCCTCCTCTAAAACTGTTGCTGAAACTGTGGTCTTGATTGGTACTCCTAGCTTGCTACACAAACATAACTATCATTACATAACCAGGCAAATATTATCAAATAAAATTGCTATATCCTTAACAAGCTACCTAAACAGAGCAGCAAACATTGTATTTACAGTGTTGAGGCTTGATAGGTCCAGCTCTAGTTCCTGACTATCTGCTTCCATGGCCTGAACGGTAACAAAAGCATTAGAGTCAAACGAGAAAACAAGCAGCTCAAACTACTCAAATCATGTCATAAATTACCTCGAATCCTGAGGAATCGTACTGTCGCCTCTTATCAGGATCTGACAGGATGTTGTAAGAGAATGTGGCTTCTTGGAACTTCTCTGAGGCAACGGGGTCGTCTGCATTCTTATCTGGATGGTACCTGCAGGAACAATTTTACCAGAAAATTACTTAAACCGCTGCATTTTGCCCCTACATCAAATCACTACTAAACTAAGCCTGGTCTGGTGTTCGAATCTAACACACGATTCAAAAAGTTCCCCAAAACTGCTCTCTCTGTTGTTGCAGAAAGAGACAAATTTATTCAAAATTAGCAAACGTTAAACGACAGTTCTCATACTAGGAGCAAATTTGGGATGAAATGCGCTCTATTTTGCGGAAAAGTTGAACAAATCCTACCCTCCTGACTCCTGAACACAAGAACAGCACGAGAAGTGACCAAATCCGAGAGCTTTACTTACTTGAGGGCCATGCGGCGGAAGGCGCTCTTGATCTCCTGTTCGGTGGCATTGCGCTCCACCCCCAGCACCTCGTACGGGTCCCTCCTATTCGCCACCGCGCCGGCCGTCGCCGCCGAGTCCCCCTTCTCCGACTTGAACGACCCAAACTTGGACCCCGCCATGGACGCCTCCGCCGCCGCAACACCCACCAAACTGGTAACCCTAACCCGCACACCTGCACAACAACAGCTCGTTCAGATCTTGCAGCAGCGGCGAGCTTCGGCCACGCCCACCATCCGCCGGAGCCGGCGGCGGCGGAGCTGAGCTCCGGTCAACGGGGCAGAGGGTTTCGCCTGTCGGGGAGGCGGCGAGCTCGAGGCGCTGATGGGGGTGGCCTCTCTGCTAATTTGGGGTGGTGGCGACAAGAGAAGAAAGAGGCCGACGAAACGGGAGGGGAGGGCGAGGAGGGAGAGAGGCAATAGAGAGAGAGAGAGACAAAGTCGAATTATTTAGGTGCCGACAGGTGGGGCCCGGCGGGCAGTGGGCCTACCTGGCCTCGTCGGACGGTGAGGTGGCGGTGCGGTGCTCCGCTCGAGCACAGTGCTGGTTACCTTGTAGCTGTCATGGCCGCCCTCGACGGATTTTAAACGTTAACTACTCACTAGCAGTCTAGCATAGCATAGCACCCATCCGATTTGATTGATAGGTTGGCCCACGCTTGGTGGGGCAGATCTGTCAGTGAGATATTCGAAGTGGATAAGTGTAGAAGAGTGGATTTCTTCATTGCTGTGTAACGGTGTAAGGATTACTAATTGTGAATTATTGAAGTGTTATTTTATGGGGCCGACGTGGGTCGATCCGTGACAGGTGGGTCAAGGAATGTGAATTTAGTGCTCACTGCTCAGGTCCACTGGCCAGTGGAAGTGTCAGGACCTGCAATCAATGATGCACCTCTTTATTTCGAAATTATACTTCCTCCAAGTGGTTTGACTGAATCTAATATGTTCTGATTTTGGACCAATTTTTTGGATTTTTTTTAAATAATATTATTTTAAAAGAAAATTGCAAAAATAATTAGTTGATTTTTTTTTACAAAACTAGGCTACTGTCGTCATTTGAAATGACGAAATGTTCCTATCGCTAAGGATCCCGCAAGTCCCTAAATTTTTAATATTAAAATTTAGGAAAAACGTCATTTGAAATGGCGACATGGATCCCATAAATGTCTGTCGTCATTCCAAATGGCAGCACAATCTACCCTATAAAAGACCCCAAAATTATGAAATAATTCACTTTTATTCAGAAAAAAGAGAAAGAGGGGAGGGGAGGGAGAGGAGTAGAGGGGAGGAGAGAAGCTAGCGAAGCACTACCCGTCTGATCGTCCACCCTTCAGGTAATCTTTTTAACCGAATGGATTACATAGTTTTAGATTTACGGTTACGTAGTGTAGTATGTTGTGCATAATCCTTTTTTCAGTGGGTAGTTTAGATTTAGATATGTGGTTAATCGTGGCAATCTTGTTTACGGTGCAGTACGTCAAATATGTTGGACGCCGCCAACTTCAAAATCTACTATGGTCAAAGGACTATTCTTGAGGGTCCCGACGAGATTGATTTGCGTTATTTCCAATCGGCGACCGTGACCCTAACAAGACCAGAGCAGCGTACGTGGAACGCTGTGATGCGGTGGTTGTTCCATACATTCGATTTGGACCATGTTGTTTATGATATGAGATTGAGTTTCCTTGCCAACCGAGCAACGCAGAGCATATATTGGTAGTTAGTGCAGCTCAAGGGAACAAGGTCACAGCAGTCATATATACACAGAGCGAGGGAGGAACGGTGTGATTTGGTCCTTCTGGTCCATACATATGCAAAGCCCACTCCTGCATCAGCGGCTGAACAAGAAGAGAGTGGTGATGCCGAAGAAGAAGTCAGAAACTCCAGCCACAACGCGGCGCACACAATGGCCGAAGGTCCCGGAGTTGCTGATGTTGTAGATGAAGACCCTGTGGAAGGAGCTCCTTCAGTCAGGCAAGCTAGTGGGCTTGTTGATGAGGGTGAGGAGCTAGAAGCCCTAGTCCAAAGGATAGATCTCGAAAACAAGGACTACATCACATTGTTAGAAGATGAAGGATCCGACGACGAGGATGTTGTGGAACAGCAGGCGGTTTCATCCGAGTGGAACACATACCAGTTCGATAACCTCATCATTAATTAAGGCTCTTGTGTGCCGTGAGAGTACGGCCAGAGCGAGGTCAGGCAAGGAGCTATGTACAAATGCAAGGAGGTCGTGCAGGAGGCGATCAAATTATGGGCCATGTCGGTGCGACGTACATTCACAATCATCAAGTACAACCAAAGATGCTACGACGTGAGGTGCGACATAGAGGGATGCCCTTAGCGAGTGCATGCATTTCAGCCTAAGTGGGACACCTACTGGAAATGCTCTATAGTGGTCCCTCACACATGTGTCGTCGCTGAGTTAGTGCAGTCCCACAAGAACCTGTCATCAGGCTTCATCGTGAACATCATGTATAGTGAGATCGTGGATAATCTAGATTTTGAGCCATGGTTCATCATTCGGACGATTGAGGCTACCTTCCAGTACACAATTAGTTATGCCAAGGTGTGGAGGGCAAAACAGAAGACATTGGAATCAAGGTTCAGTACGTTCGAGGACTCCTACCACAACCTCTCCGGCCAACTTCGAGTCATACAAGATAGGAATCCCGGCACTCGTGTCGACATTCAAAGATTCAACGCAACCGAAGTGGGGGCAATAAGAGCGTACTGAAGCGAGCATTCTTCGCCTTTGGTCCATGCATCAATGCATTCCGGCACTTCTGTCCAATCTTGTGTCTGGATGACACATTCCTAACTGAAAAGTACAAGGGTCAGATACTGGCTACAATAGCGACGGACGGGAACAATCAAATTCTTCTCGTGGCATTCACATTTGTTGAAAGCAAGAACACGGACAACTGGTTGTGGTTCCTGAGAAATTTGAGGATTTCTGTTGTACAGGGCCGTCCTAACGTATGCGCCATACATGATCGGCATACGAGCCTACTAAGTGCAATAACTCAGCTATAACAAGGAGAGAACGAACCACTTCCATGTGTGGATATGCAGAGCAGGTGGTGCATGAGGCACTTGGATACAAACTTCTACAAGCAGTTCCGCAACAAGGACTTGATGAACATGTTCAAGCGGCTGTGCAACCAGAACCAGTAGCGAAAGTTTGACGCACTCTGGAAGATTCTGGATGAGTAGACCTAGACGCACAGAAGGGAGGCAGCGAAAAAGGCCGCTATAAGCGCTGACTAGGCCTCCAAAGCATTGCCACAGCTATCCATAGATGATCCTAGTGTGGTGAGGAAGACAGGGGCGTAGGTGAAATACTTCTCGGATTGGATTGAGCACGAGCCAAAGGAGAAGTGATCACTGCTACATGACAGGGATGGTGCTCGATATGGTGTCATGACAACCAATATAGCCAAGGTGTACAATTGGGTCATACGCGGTGCCAGGTGCCTCCCTTTGGTTGGTATTATGAACGTGATTTTCCGCAGTGCCACAAACTACTTTGTTGACAGAAACAACAACATGTCGCTCACTATAGAAAATGACAGAGTATTGCACCCCGCCATGATCACCAATTACATGGAGGAGAAGAGCAGGAAGGGTGAGATGCACCAAGCATTCAAGATGGGCACAAGGGAGCTTCGCTTCGAGATACTATACAGGGATAAAGGACGTCGCGGGACGATCCGTGAGAGGATCACCCACGAATACACGCTGTGCCACGCTAGTTGCGTATGCACTTGCAACAGGCCTATTCTTCTGCATAGGCCCTGTTCACATGTCATGGCCGCATGTTCGACGGTGGCGCGGCATCCCGGCCAGTACCTCTTCGATTATTTCAATAAGGAGGAGGTGATGCAAACCTGGAGTGTAGAGCTGTATGGTTACAGAGTGGTTGGCCATTTCATTGGCCATTCGACTTGGGATCAACTTATCTGGGCTGCAGACATTGATAAGCTGAAGGGAAAGGTTGGCCAGCGATAGGTACGACGTATCAGGAATGACATGGACGAAACAAAAACTAGACGTCGTATGAAGAAGTTCTCCATTTACAGGGAGTCTGGGCACACCTTCAAGAAATGCCCTACGAGAAATCCACAGGATAAAGGAGACATCGACAGTCCGGACGGCGCCGCGTGGACCTCATCCGACCGTCCCACTCGAGGCGGTTGACAAGGCGGACGTTGAGGTCACGGCCACAGGAAATGTTCGTCTTGTTGAAATATGTGGTGCTTGCTGCCTTTGTAATCTCATTTTGATTTGTCGAAAAACTCGGTAATACCGTTGTGTTGAATGTTTTGTAATGTCAGTGTGATTTATCGACAAAACATGTGATGACATTGCGCTGAATGTTCTCTAATATCGTTGTGATTTGTCAACAAAAAATATGATGATGTTGTGCTGAATGTTTTGCAAAAATAAAATAAAATCAACCATTTATTTTTGTAATTTTCTTTTAAAATAACATTATTTCAAAAAAAATCATAAATGTTTTGTTAGAATTGATGGATATATGGTGTTTTAGTAAATTGAACTAGCAGGGTGGCCCGCGCACTTGCGCGGCTAGATTTGTTTCGAAGTTTGTATAAATGTTTGAGAATATATTTATGTATCTTGTAGGCTATTTATATTTTTAAGATAAACTAAACATTTGAAAATGACAATAGAAGCTTAAATAAAAATACAACCTGAAAAATGTAATTGAAGTATGAGCTTTGATGAAAGAAAATCATTAAGCATAATAAATTGTTGGGGTTCTTAGAAACTAATCACTCTCCATGCATAGATCATGTAGTTGTATGCCCCCTATTCTTACTTTATTAGTTACTTTTTTCAAATTGTATGCATGTACATGTACCTCTATTTAATCTTAAGCAATACATTGATTATGTGTGTGTGAAATTATCTTATTTAAAATTATCTTATTAGTTTACATGATATTAGAGTACCTTGCTCATGTATACACCGATGCACCATGGACGACCTACCTTGAACTTACCTTCCTCACACACCGGCTACCCCACCGAACCATGTGTCTTCTATCTTGTCTCGCCGCCAAAACTTTTTTTGCTTCAACCTTCAACAGCAAGCTCAAATCTTGATCGATCCCTCTCAGCTACTACCCTATCTAATGCAATACTTTACAACATAGTTATGTTCTATTTCTCTCCAATTATTGTTTAATTCTAATCATTGCGACATCAACACGCACGCACATACAACCGTTGCCGATCCCAGCTGAGGACACGTGTTAGGCTCTCTTCGGTGACCCTGAGCCTATTCCCTATGACTATGTCATCTCTACTCCAAGCTTTTTGCTCCTCTGCCTCTGTACACCCACGCTTCTATTCATACGGATGCATGCATGTACATTGTGGCTTCCTCACTAACCGCGACAACCTCCGATCTTCACTGATGGCGGCATGTCAACTTTAGTCGTTGTCTAATGATATGAAGAATCTTTTCGCCATCGTCGACGACGACATGTCCCTCGCCAGTGATGGCATGCTCTTAGTTGCCCGATGGCCCTATATCGTCCATAGCTCTTTTTAATGCAAAGTTTCATCTCCTCTCTACCAAGGCTTCCCCATCATCGAGCTTCTTTGGCCACTAACTTCTTCAACAACGCCGACACTCACCTCTTGTCATCGCGACCATTGACTCATTCAACACTGGACTTCCTCTTCAATTGCTCCAGCGAGCAGCACGACATTATCCTCATTGAACAACTAAGGTGAGCAGCACAACAATGTCCTCATCTCCGTTGTCGTCGCCTTGATTCTCCGCTTCCCCGCGGGTCCATGTATTCTTGCAGGACATATTGATGGTATTGTACTTTTTTGTGGTCTCCTCCGACTCCGATACCATTTGTGGTATCCTCGTTATAACTTTTATTTTTATTCAAAATTTCAATTATTTTTTATTTTTATTACATAGGAAGCAACAATAGAAACACATGACCTTGAGAGCAAACCTTGGTGGCTTCTTTTGTGTCTCCTTCGACACTATTGTGTCATCCTCGCATAACTTTTATTTTTATTCAATATTTTAGTTACTTTTATTGGCATTCGTATACAAATTAAATTATTAAATTTATTTTAATTTATTCTAAACTTTAGTTATTTTTATTTTGGAATTAGATGGAAATCAAATTATAAATTTCTTTTTTTATTCTCAATTTTAGTTTTTCTTGGAATTTGTATCTAAATCCGATCGCTAATTTTTCTTTGATTTTTATTCTGAATTACAATTATTTAGGAATGTTACTTTAGAATTCAGTATTGAAATCAAATTGCTTATTTTATTTTATTTTTATTCCGAATTTCATTTATTTTTTGTTGGATTTCAGTATACAAATCTAAGTGTCAATTATTTCTTAGTTTTTATTCCAAATTATAATTTATGGAATTCATATCGAAATCAAATTGGTAATTTTATTTTATTTTTTGTTCCAATTTTCAATTTTTGATGGACTTCAGTATACAAATCTAATTGATATTTTTTGTTTATTTTTATTCCAAATTATAATTATTTTGTGATTTTACTTAGGAATTTGCATGGAAATCCAGTTTCTAATTTTGTTTTGTTTTTATTTCGAATTTCAGTTTTATTGTACTTGACATGGACTCTTTTCCTTAGGAATTAGTGATAGAAATCAAATTGCTGATTTTATTTTATTTTTATTCTGAATTTTAGGTTTATTGTACTTGAGATATACTCTTTTTTTAATCTAGACCGTTATATTATGGACTCATCACGATCGACAGTGTAGATATTTTCTTTAATTTTTATTCAATTACAATTATTTAGGATTTTACTTTGGAATTCATGTTGAAATCAAATTACTAATTTTATTTTATTTTGTTTCTGAATTTTAGTTTTTTTGTTGGATCTTGTATACAAATCTAATTGCCAATTATTGTTAAATTTTTATTCCAAATTGTAATTTTTGTATTCGTATCGAAATCAAATTGCTAGTTTTATTTTATTTTTATTCGAATTTCATTTTTTTGTTGTATTTCTTATACAAATCTAATTGCCATTTTTTATTCTCAATTATAATTATTTAGGATTTTATTTAGTAATTGTATGGAAATCAAATTGCTAATTTTGTTTTATTTTTATTCCGAATTTCAATTTTATTGTACTTGTTATGGACTCTTTTACTTATGAATTTGTATAGCAATCAAATTGCTGATTTTATTTTATTTTATATTCTGAATTTCAGTTTTATTGTATTTGACATGGACTCTTTCTTTTAATTTGGACCCATCACGCCAACGGTGTAGGTCTTTTTTTTTTGCACCGATTAATATGTGAATTTCTATCCCTTAAGCGTGAACATGATGGCTTCTTTTGACTATACTTTAATAAGACAATAGACTATACAGTCTTAATCAGTAGACAATCTCATTATTTTAACTGTCCCAACAATTTAGTAGGAAAGAGAACATCTAACTAAAATTCTATAGGAATCCCTTGTTCCAAAGGAGCCTTAGGTCGTGAGCCTTTGTAGTTGGCCATTTCTCTATTGGAAACTGGGGAGACCTTTTATTTTATTAAAAAAATAACCTTTATTTGTACTATCCACCTTAAGTGCTTCTGAAACCAATGATTAATGGACATCAGTTTAAACATTCTAAAGCGGCTAAAATTGAATTGCGCAGTGCAGTTCCCTTTCATTGATACCATGTTCAACATTCCAAGCAAAGGCATTCAATCATGGATAGCTAAAGATGTCTTCTAAAGGGCGGTTACCTCCAGAGGAAGGATAGCAAGTACTGAACTTTCCTAGCAGATGTTCCCATAAATACAATACATAAACAACGCTCTAAGACAAGTTCAGAACAGTATGTTGATGTAATGCAACGCAGAGAGACCAAGAGACCAATTGTAGGGTGTACAAATGATCCAAGGGCCCACTGCTTGCCTGTGGAACTGTCGGATTACAACCAAACGAATTGAACAACAACAGATCGTGAATGATTGACATCAATGTGGTCCAACATCAGCAAGATTGCATCTCCCTTGCAGCCTTGCAGGCAGATGGGAGTAAAAAAACTCAGCCGAACCTGCAGAGATGGTGATTAGCACTTGCAGCAAGAGATGAATTTAACTCCACAGGATTTCTGGCTCAGTATCAGCTACTCCTTGTGAAAGCCACACCCACTCGGGCACAGGATATGCATGCAAAGGAAAACTGAGCCCCGACTATTTGGCTGTGAACAAAAGCGTCATGAACGAAGTTGATGCCTGTAATCTCTACTAGAAGAGATTGCCTGGAATGATGTAGTAGGATAAGTACATGTGGTGAATACTTTGGCTATCTGCTCCTGAAGCAGAGGCCGGAGATCTAAGGTTTGTCTCCTTAATCCAAAAAAATCTATACTTGAAGAACTAATGGCAAGCTAGAATGACTCCCCATACGACCAGGCAAATTGGTCTAGGCCTAACTGCCAGTCGATGTGACCAGGTTTTGTCAAACAAAAGATATGCTAACATGTAAGAGCACGGATGAACATGTTAGAGATAGAGATAGGAATCCTTTTGTATGGCCTTATTTGTATATGATATACATCTCTTGTACTCCTATATATATTGCCTATTAGACCTCTTCAATATATACACAATATTCATAACATGGTATCAGAGCAAAGGTTCTAAACCCTAGCCTAACTCCATCCTCTACCGCTGCCGCCGCCCCTGGGAGGAGCCATCTCCACTCCCAGGGGTCGGCCATTTTTTTTTGTAGTCTTTCTCGTAGCAGCAGTAGCTTTCATCAGTGATGCCCTGTCCAGATCCGATCTGAATCGGCTCCGTACCATCCGAAGCATCATCTTCATCGCCCGAGCTCTCTGGATACGTCGCCATCGGCGTGCGCCTCGACGCCGGGCTCGTCTTCATGGGGACCCCCGGATAAGCACGCAGCAGCCACCGCCGCTCGAGTCCATCATCAACGAGCCAGAGCTAGACCTAGGCATCGGGTCGGGCTTTTGGGCCGCCCAGAACCGGCCGGCCAAGACGGCGAGGTCCGGCAAAGACGAACATCGTTAGGCGCGTCTCTGCTCGCCAAGACGACGGCAGACGCAAGACGCAAGACCGCCACGGGCCGTGCTTGGGCCGCAGACGCACGATCGGGCAGTAGGCACGAAGACGGCACGGCAGCGTGGCGAGGCACGGTCATGGGCTCACGGCAAAGGCCGCAAGACGCTCGCACCCCGGCACCACCCACCGCCAGTACGCCTCGCCTCGTGCTTTCGCGACTGAACGCCGCCGCCCACCGCCGCCCGCCGCCACAAACAAAAATCGAACGCAAAACCACCACACACACAAAAATTGATCATCGTCATTCATCGCCATCACCATTCACCACTCCAATCCCAAATCAAGCATTGCAAAAAAAAAAAATAGACGGGGGTGGGAGGGCATCCTTAGCCCTTGGCGTCTTGGGAGGCGTCGTGGCGGCGAGCCCAGGAGGAGGGCGGCGAAGGCACTGGTCGGCGGTTCCAGCGAGCGTGTTGATGCCGCCGTCAGACTTGATGAAGTTGACGAGCCCGACCTCAAGACGGCAAAGACATGGCGCCACCGCCGAGGCAACACACACGTCGCGCCAGCGCCACCATGTCAAGCGGCCACACAGACGAAGCGCCACTGCTCACGGCCCCCTCGCAGAGTGGAGAGGAGGTCACTGAGAGGGAGGGCCCAGATCTGCGACCTCTGCGCCACTGCCCCTACATCGCTGGCCGGCGCCGCGTGGTGTGGCTCGAGGCCGAGGCGAGGCAAAGGCGCCATGAGTTGGGGAGCCCAACGACCTCCAGATTTATGACCTCGCCGCCGCCACCTTCCTCGGATCCAACAGAGGAGAGAGGAGCCACTGTTGAGAGGAGGCGGGCCGCATGGGGAGTTGGGGACTGGGGCGAGATGGAGACGGGAGAGGGAGGAGAGGACGAGAGCTGTTGGGTTGCGGCGTGGAGACCGGAGTCCAGAGAGGGAGCTGTTGCCGCATGGGGATTTGGGGACTGGGCCGAGATGGAGACGGGAGAGGGAGGAGAGGACGTCACGAGAGCCGTTGGGGCGTGGGCTGCGGCGTGGTCACGTGGAGACCGGAGAGGGAGGCGATAGGCGTTGGAGGGTGGAGGCGAATGGCGATTTGAGGTTGGAGTCTTGGTCTCTTTGGAGACCGTCGCCGGACAGTGAAGAAAGGGAAAGGCTGAGACCTGGGAGACATGCGGCAGTGGCATTCAAGAGAGGTCGAGAGACGTGCATGCACAAATGCAAGTGAGATTCTTTAACTGTCTTGTTGTGTGCGCTGATTTTGCAAAGAAGTATGAGTCGATCGGTAAGATGAGACTCAGAGCGAGAGTTAGAGACCGAGAGAGACGCTGTGGTTTTAGAATCTCGGTAGCGAGAGAAACGCTAGGTCTTAGATTCTCACGAATCCTTCATGCCTATAAATTCTCTTCCCCTCCTTATTTGTTCACTGCACAACACAACTATCCTTTCTTATACTTTCTATCTGCTTTCTATTTGCTATCTCTTTGCTATCTAAATTGTAGTCTTCGAGTATGTTTGGAAAGAAGAAAACAAAGAGGCGGAGGCAACAGAGCACGCCCTCGACTCCTAGTCCTCCTCCCTAGAAGAAGTGCACGAGCAAGAGATCGATCTCGCCAACTCTCCCGCATGGGAGACTATGGTATGGATGATCAACATATGGATGGAACAGAGCGCTTTGAGGATGCCCACGCCTCCACCCCAAACGCCTACACCCCAAACGCCTCCACCCGGACGCCGAGGCGGTCTGCAAGTGCATGCAATGTGGAAGCTCCGTGACGGCGTGCATGGTGTTGGAAGCATATGGAGTACAACATAGAAATAGAGGACAGACGTCAGGTACCTTATGCCACATGTAAATATTGTTATACTAAATTGTCTGCACGCTCAGGTGGAGGTACAGGTCATCTCAAGCGACACACGCAGGCGTGTTTGAAGACGATAGCGGCTGGACAGACACAAGGAAGAAACGTCTAGACCCAGCTTAACTTTGGCCCCGATGGTTCGGTAAGTACATGGATGTACAACCCTCAGGTAGCTAGAGACGAAATTGCTAGATATATAGTTACTGAGGATCTTCCGATTAGGACGGGCGAAAGCTCTAGTTTCGAAAGAATGATCCAATGTGGTTTTTGCCCGCAATACCAACACGTAAGTAGAAGAACAACTGCGCGAGACATAGTAGAACTCTACCAACATAAACTGTCAAGTTTGAAAGAAAATTTCCTGAAAGTTACCTTTTCTTTTGCTTTAACCTCCGATATAAGGACTTCATCCCACCAAAGGGCAGGCCATCTTAGTGTTGTTGCGCATTACTTAGATGATGATTATAATTTGAACAAGCGAGTCATAGGGTTCAGGTCTATCGATGAGGCACACACTGGAGACGCCATTGCACAACGCATATTAGAAGTCATTAAGGATTTTAAAATAGAGAACAAAATTATTGCCATCACTCTTGACAATGCCTCAGCTAACACGACAGCCATGGAGTTCCTCACACCGCATATGGAGTCCTACACTGGTGGTTTTGTCCTCCACCAGAGATGCATGTGCCACATCTTGAACCTCATCGTGCGAGCGAGCTTGCGTAATGAAACCTAGTCTAGACAACATACGCGATGCTATCCATTCATTACGCTTTGGGCCCAAGATATGCCCGATTAGTGAGTACCGCAAGGCCAACAATAAGAGGCCAAGGAAATTCAACTCGACATGAAGTTGTGGTGGAACTCCACGATACTATGTTGGGCGGTGCAAGGAGTACGAGTACATTATCACTATCTTCGTCAATACTAATTACGTAAGCGGTTGGTTATCAAATGTTGGCTAGTTCTTTGATCGTTTTCATGAATTTTTGAAAGTATTTTACGATGCAACCATAATTTTATCTGGTGTTTACTATCCTACTTCTTGCTTAGTCATCGAGTGGCTTTGGACTATCACTAACGCTTTTAAGTAAAACAGAGACGATGCCCTTCTGAGACCTATTATTAACCAATGCAGATAAATTTTTTAAAATAATTTCAAGCTATCCCACATCTCTTTTGTTTTGGTACTATTATGGACCCTCGGAGAAAATTAGCAGATCTAAAGGGGGCTTACGAGGGAATTGGGGATGCATTTGATCTTGATGAGGCTTACACTCACATTCATGACGAGCTTTTTCGAGTTTTCGATTTGTATTATGAAAAGTTTGGCAGCATAAGTCAATCGAGAACAACTGCCTCAACAACGCAATAAGGACAATGCAATGTGAGCGCTTCCAATGTCTAGAAGAAGCTGAAAGGGCCGACATCCAGTTCATCTTCTCGTGCGCCAACCCGGTCTCATTGGAATCCAAGAGTAGAGATCAACCACTACCTCGACACACCTTTTGCGGACACCAAGCTTGACTTCGCGGATGGAAATGATGTCAACCTCCTCTTGTGGTGGAAGAACCACCAACAGATTTATCCCGTCTTTGTCACATTTTGCACGAGATGTACTTGTGGTTCCTGTGTTGTTGCCCTCATTGGAAGCCACTTTCAAGACGGTGGGGAGGATTATCGAGCCAAGGAGGTCGTCTCTCACACCTGAGATGGTTAAGGCACTCACATGCCTCAAAGACTGGGAGAGCGTAGATGAACGGACGCAACATCAGCTCGAGGATCCGGAGATCGCGGAGGCGATAGCCGACCTAGAGAATCTCGACGTCAACTAGTCTATCTACGTGTATCAGTGTATATAGTTGCTGCACTCTTTTCCTTACCAGGGGGTACCCCACACTGGGGGTAAGGTTTTTAACGAGGCAAAGAAACTCAGATTTGTATCAGATGAAACAACGAATAAATTTTAGTTATTCCCCTGAATATTTTTGTGTTGCTGCGTTATGAATCATTTTTATTTTCTATCGTATTTTTTATTTTTTCTACTTTTTTTTCCTCCCCTATTTTTTCCCCATTCCCTCCCTTTTTCCTTAATCCATTTTTCCCTCCTTTTTCCCCCATTCCCTCGTTTTGTCATTTACAAAGCGTCAAAACCGATGGTGAAGCTTCTCGCGGTCTCGCGGCGCCTCCTTCTCCAAACTCCAATCTTCAGTTCTTCTTCTTCACCTGCCCGCCGTCCCTTCCCTTCGGATTTCTTCATCTTCCCCAAATCCCCACCGCCGCAGCCCCACGCCCCCCTCCTCCCTCTCTCCACACGGCGGCGGTGGGCGTGGCTTGACCTCTCCTTCCCCGTCCCCCCTCCTCTCTCCTCCTCCCTGGGCTCCACCCCACCTCTCCACTCGCCCCTTGAGCTCTCCCTCGTGTCGTGAATCTGCGGACCCGACAAATGGCGCTCGGCTCCCTCCCTCGGCCTCGCCCTCCCGTCCACCCCTCCACTGCCCGGCTCGTCCGCTCGTGGCGCAAGCGCAACCGCGCAAGGAGATCGTGGGCTCGTGGCGGCCCTCGGGTGCTGGGTGCTTGTGCATCAGTGCGTGGAGGTTGACGACGATGGCGGCGGTCCTCCACGACGACGGCGACAACGCCCAGGTGAGGGAGGTTGCGCAAGGAGGCCGTGGGCTCGTGGGTGTGGCAACGTTCAAAGTCACCCTCGGGTGCCCGTGCATCAGTGTGTGGAGGTTGACGGCGACGGCAGCGGTCCTCCACGATGGCAGCGACGGCACCCAGGTGAGGTCTCTTGTCCTCAGTCCTCTCCTCCCTCGCCGGCTCGCCCCTCGGTGGCTCGGACCCTGAGCATCGCTCGTTTCCACAAGCGACATGCGACGGCGACTGCGACGGCGACGGGACCGTGCTTGGGCCAACATGGCACAGCGGCAACAGACAAGGCTCTGGGTCGGCTTGGGCTCGGCTGAGATGATTCGGGCGTCTAAGACGCAAGACGGCAGCGTCTTGGCCGACCGGGGATTCCGCAGACGCAGTCGGTCCGCCCCAGAGCCCATCATGCTCGTGCCGCGTCTTGCGGCATGGCACGACCTCATGCGCCAGTCTAGCGAGCCCGGCCATCAAGGTCGACATTCTCGCGGGAGCCGCCTCATCTTCATCGCCTGCCCATCGCCTATCCAGATCGATCCGATCAGTCCTCCGCCGCGAGCCGCCTCATCGACCGATCTACGCTTCATCCTCATCGCCTCGTCGACTACCGAGCAAGCGATTCGCTGGCCAACTTCGCCGAAAGCAACACCTTGACGACGCGCTCTAGGAAAAGCCTAACGTGGATCCGCTGCCGCCGCTGGGCCTCTCGAGCCGTAGCTGTGGATCCGCGCCGAGCTCGTCTTCAAGTCCCTTCTACCCCCGAGCCCATGTCTGCGCCGCCTCGGCTCCCGGATATCTTGGTGGAACCTCCATCCCCTTCTCTCGGATCTGGGCCTCCTCGCGCTGCTCGAGTCGGCGCCTCCACGACGACTGCACCGTGCCTCTATGACCATCGCGCCGCGCCGCTGGCCTGCATCCCACGTGCCTTCGCAACCATCGTGCCGTGTCACCGGCTCCGCGCTTTCCGCACGAGAGCGCCTTCGCCTTGGGCTTCGTGTCGGGGAGGAGCAAATCTGGTGGTGGTGTGGTGTGAGATGTGCAGCTCGGTGGGCTGGTGCGGCAGAAAATGCCCTCGCATGGCCCGCGCCCGCATCGCGTGCAAGTACTGCCTGCTCGGCCAACTTGAGAAGTTGGGTTCTCAACTTGATATTCTAGCCCCAATAAAGTACTAGATCGTCGCCTTGAGTTCTTGCTCCACGACTACACGCACGAGTGGATGGCTAGTCCAGGCTAGAGCGTGGGGAGATTGATGCTGGGTGCTTCTTTGGGCCGTATTGGGCTGCATGTGGTGTTTGTGGGCTAGTGCTATTTGCTGCTTGTCCTTGATGTTTGGCCGTCATTTTTTTTGGCCTGCCTGCTGCTAGTTATCCTTAGTTTTTTCTTTCTTTGTGTCATTTTCTTCCGCTGCGTCTATCCAAGTCCATAAAACTCAATCTTTGAGTTCGTCTAAGCCATGCGAGTCCACAAAAAATTTATTATCGGTCATAGAAGTATAGGAATAGCCTTATGCATGGCAGCAACCACCGCTCCCGCTCTTCTTTCTGAGTCGCGTGTAGATCGTAGAAGTCGTTATGATGCCATCGATTTCTTAGCCGCTGCCTCGAGCTTCTAATGCCGCCGCGCTTCTTTCACGCCGCCGTCGTCTTGGGCTTCAATCTGTGCTGTCATGCTTCCACCTATTCCGATTCGGCTTGATTTGACAGCTCTCTCTATTCATGTTAGTTTCATCTTCTTCTTCGTCGTGTTGCCGCGGTCGACTTTCTCAGCCCCTGCACCTTGTGTTTTATGGGATGTTGCATGACCCCGGATGGAGAAGATCTTTTGATACTTGACATATTTTTCAAGAGCTGCATGCTACGATGACATTATCAAGACTTGGACTTTGGATTTTTCATATTTTAGTGTCAATCATCTTCGAATGTAATGCTATTGCATACACTTTGCATTTAACGGGGGTGTTAGAGATAGAGATAGGAATCCTTTTGTATTGTCTTATCTGTATATGGCATACGCCTCTTGTACTCCTATATATATTGCCCATTAGGCCTCTTCAATATACACACAGTATTCATAACTGAACATGTTGTTCTTACCTCGAAATCACACTGGCACAGTGTCACCAATTAAGAATCTTTGGATAAGTAAATCTCCATCCATCTTTTCTTGAAACAAGAATGCAGGTTATTCTCCAAGGTAGAAATGAGTTCACAGCTTCATAGGCAGGGGTCGCACTGTAGTTATACAGCTGGAGATCCCTATAAAGTATAAACTTGGCAAGGTGGGGACTGTCAAGATTGCTACCAGATCCAGATTCTTACAGATAGGAGACAGCAGCCAGCAGGAGCCCATAGCACCTCTCCTGATAATCTTAGCAAAATCACAATAAGATTTAATTAGTTTGACAGCGATGATATCATTCTAAAACATTAAAAGGTACCATAAGAAAACATGAGATGGATGCAAGCTAACCACCCAAATAGTACTTTCACTTTTTTTTGGCCAATGTCAGTAAATGCATGCCACGCATGCCACGGCATAAGCTATGCTTTTAGAGTAAATTTCAATTTGCACCATGTTTTATTAGCAAAGTGACACTTTGCACCAGCTTTAGCCATTCTTTTCACTTTACACCACCTCTTCTTACCATCTCTTTCACTTTGCACCAAGGCAACGCTTCCTTCTCCACCTCCGAAGGCTCACGTCGATCCATCGTCTCCGGGCGTGTCCATCCTCGCCGAGCGCGTCACCAACGCCACTATTCCCAACCTCCACTGCCCGATACTCCCCTTCACTGCACCATGGCGGGTTGCCATCGAGCCACCGTTGGCTTCCCACCACTGCAAAATGCTCATGCGCCCTCGGATTTTCCCCACTGTCAATGGAGTACGCCGACACCTAGGTCGCCGATGCCCCTGCTTCGGACCGTCACCGAGGTCATCGTGACGTCATTCCTATCGCACTTGGTCACCTCGCACACATCAATCGCACCCTCTTGTCGTCGGGGGCATCGCCACCGGCTGCCTTCAATGCTTGAGGAGAACCAGAACTTGGAGGTGTGCAACAGCGAGTCTTATGGTCGATGTTGGGGAATTAGGCAGAGCGACGGACAAGAATCGCCTAGAGACGGGAACCCTAGTGCAACCTCTGTTGAGACCCAAAAATGTAATTCTAGACCCTCTGTGTATAATGTACTAGTCTAGGATCAAGCTAGTGTACACAGTACCAATATAGATAATTATCATTCCACACAAGACAAATATAAGTATAAACGACTAATTTGATTTAAGAAATAGCGGTTTTGACTTTATGGCTGAGTTTTACAATTAATAAGCCACACAAGGCTAACACTTAAATAGAGAAATAGCAGCAGAATGAAAGCGACTCCAGCGGATACACATTGACTCGCCACAGGCAACCGACTGGGATCAAGACCTAACGATCACCATCCTCGTAAAGCTCCTCCTCAAAGGCAGACAACGATTCCTCCACTTTAGCTGAATGATTGCAGTAAGAATGAGTACTCCGAGTATTCAACAAGTTGTACCACAGAATGCAATTATAGATGATGGTTTGTTCCAAAGGAAATGGCTTCTGTGGCTATCTTGCAATAAAGCTGCATTTGCAATCGAATACAAATAATAGATTGAAAGAGTAATTCAAAACAAATAAACAATAATAATTTTAACAAGTATTTTCACAAGCTTCCATAACCTAATCAATTTCTTTCACATAGTTGCACAAGTTATCACACACAGCTGTCCCTTCCCAATTGTCTTTAGGAAAATCTACCCCTCGTGTGAAATCCCCGAGCATGTCCATTACTAAGGACACGGCTATTCGAATAGATTGATTAACACTCTACAGAGGTAGTACACTTTACCCATAAGATGCAATCAACTGGATCAGAGCTGATCACAGCAAAACCATTTTAAAACTTTATCTCAATAATTGACACTTTCGTTGTGCTTACTGCCGATACCAACCCCCACACAGGTGGTTAGCCAGTCACACACCGTTAGACCTGAAGACGGCGAACCGCTCATAAATGTGAATCTCCACACAAGCAGAAACACACCTCCACCCTGGTACACAGCTTAAACTATCTGCCTGGGTAATCAACATCAAGACTCCACAACTTACTAGGTTAGGCCTGTCCCATCAGGCATGTGGTTGTACCGTTGTGGCTCAGTTCAAAGGCACACAAAGTTAAGTCCTTAATTGATCAAGACAAGACTGCCAATTACCACCAACTATCACATTCATAATTTCCCAAGCGCACACAGCTCCACCATAACACATTTCCATCCACTCGCCTCAGTATAAATATTTTCCCACCCTGTTGGTTAAGTGCAACTAGGCCTGCTAATGGGTTGAAACCCAACCCAAACCCACCCAACCCACTTCAATGCAGCACATCAACCCAACCCAGACCAGCCCACTATTCCACCTCCAAAACCCAACCCAACCCATATGCAACTCCAACCCAAACCAACCCAACCCAATTTCCTCAATATGGGTTCAACCCATTTCTCACCTATTTCCAACCCATTTCCAACCCATGACATCCATCCCATCCATCCAACCCAAGTTGGTCTGTGGCTGGTGGTGGTGCTGCTTCTTGAGTTGGTGGCGGTGGCGACGATCTTGCACTGCTAGAGCGATTCAAGCGGCGGTCTTTGAACCGGAGGCGCCAAGCGGTGGAGCCACGACGACGGCGCGTTTAGGTTCCCCGACGCAGGGTGCAGGGAAGGGACGTGTCGACGTCTAGGACTCTCATCACAGAACGAACAAACAAGAATATAAAGAAAAATGAAGATTGTTATCTATTCGCCAAAGGACTCGAAACAGTGATGTATATTGCAAAGAGTATGCTCTGATTACAGAAAAAATGACTATGAATACACATGGATTAGGGCTTGGATCTGAATCTGGATCAGGGTCTGGATTACAAAGGCACATAGGCCGGGTTCTTATAGTCTACAAACGTCGGCAGTTTGTTGCAGTGGTGCCTCTTCGTGCTAATGGTTGCGTCTCTTCAAGCCAATAGTCGCGTCTCTTTGTGATGACCATTATATATTTATGAATGTTACAACCAATATCTTCTCTCCACGTGTAGTTATTATTAGCCACACGTGGGTAACCGCTTTCCAGGACCTCCTCTGCGGGGGAGAGGTCCTGGAGAAACCTATAGAGGAGGTCCAACAGAACGTCTGTAACGTCCCGTTTGTCCAGAGTTTTGAAAAGTTTTCAAAATAAAATAACCATTTGGTTTTGTTGAATTGCCCAAAGCTTAACTTGAAGATTTTGGAAATTTGGAGATTTAACTTGAACTAATCAAACTCCAATTAATCCTTTTGGTTGATTTGGAGTTATTGATGTTCTTTGGCTTTTAGTCCTTTTTCTCTGTTGCCTTGTGTGTCCTTCGGGCTAGCTTCTCTTCCTCTAGACTTTCCTCTTGCTGGACATTCCCCTATGTCTAGATCTTCCTTTAGTTGGACATCTCCTGATGTCTAGATCCCTCTCTGACCAGACCTCCCTTCATTTGGACCTCTTTGTAGGATCAAACCCCCTTTGCTCGCTGGACCTTTCCTTGTATCTTTTGTTTGGACTTCCTTTAATTCAGACTTCCTCTTTGTTGGTTTGAATCTCTTTGTGTTTAGACCTCCCCTTTGGTCTAAACTTTCATCTCTATGTAGATCTCCTTTGATCTAGACCTCTTTCTCTGTTTGGACCTCCCCCGTGGACCTCTCAACGTTCATTTGAACTCCTTGAGTTCATTTGAACGTCCCAGAGTTCCTTTGGACCTCCCCGTGCCCATATGGACCTCCTCGTGTACATATGGAACCCTCCTTTTGAACTCCCCTCGTGCCCAATCGGACCTCCCAGTGATCAGTTGGACCTCCTCCGGTCCATTCGAACCCCTTGGGTTCAATTGGACCTCTTTGAGCTCATTTGAACCTCCTCGGGTTCATTTGGGGTCCCCTTGTGTTCATTTGAACGTCCTCTAGTTCATTTGAACCTTCTCGGGTTCAAATAGACCTCCCTGTGTCCCTTTGGACCCCCCCTGAGGCCGCGACCTCCCCTCTTTGTCGTTTAGCCGCGACCTCCCCTTGAGACCGTGACCTCCTTTCTTTTGTCGTTTAGCCGCGACCTCCCCTTGTGGATCTGATCGTCAGGACCTCCCCTTGTAGATCTTGACCATCAGGACCCCTCATTTGAGTCTTCTTTTCTTTGGACCTCTCCGTGGTCTTTTTGCAAAGACCTCCTTTGCGGGTTAAGACCTCTTCTTTGAGGTCAAGACCCGAGGTCGTTTGTGAAGACCTCCTTTGCAGGTTAAGGCCTCCCCCTTTGAGGTCAAGACACATGGTCTTTTATGAAGACCACCCTCTGGTCCAGATCATCTCTTATGGTCGACCTCCCTTTAGGCCACGACCTCCCCTTTTGGGTGTGACCTCCTCTGTTAACCCTTTTGTAAAGACCTCCTCTGGGTCACTTTGCAGATTCTCCTCTCGGTCTTTTTGCAAAGACTACCCTCTTGGTCTTTGTTGGCCTTTCTGCAAAGACCACCCCATGGATTGGACCTCGAGTCCAAACCTCCTTGCCCGCAGGACTTCCTTATCCTCCGGACCTCCCCTTGGTCTTTTGTAAGGACCACCCTCGTAGTTCAAGGCTATCCTCCAGGTCACGACCTTCCCTTTGGTCACGACCTCCTCGAGGCCTCCTTCCTTGTGGTTTATACCTCCTTCGAGGTTTAGATCTCTGTTGTGGTTTGGACCTCCTCGTAGATTCAGACATCCCTTGTGTTTGGACCTCCCCGTAGGTTCAGACCTCCCCTGTGTTTGGACCTCCTTGAGGCCTTCTCTTTTGTGGTTTAGACCTCTTAAGAGGTTTAGATCTCCCTTGAGGTTTAGATCTCCTTTGAGGTCTAGCTCTTTCTGTGTTTAGACCTCTCTGTGGACTAGACCCTCCTCTTTGTGTTCAGACATTTGTGGTCTAGACCTCCTCTTGTGAGTTTAGACCAGCTCGGGTGTGTGTTTCAAACATCCTTGAACTCTGAAATTCTAAATTTGGGTTGATTTCCCCTTTCTCTTGAACCTCCTCGTGTTCATCTGGACCTCCCTTGCGTTCATCTTAACGGTCGGGATCTCCCTTGTGGTTATCCTGACCGTTGAGACCTCCCTTGCGTTTATCTAAACCGTTAGGACCTCCCTTTGATTGATCTTGGCCGTCTAGACCTCCCCTCATTTGGACCTCCTTGCTCTTTTGTTCTTTTTGCAGAAACCCCCCCCCTTGGGCTGCGACTTCTTCCTTTGTTGTTTTGCCGCAACCTCCTCCCTGTGGTCTTTTCCCAAAGACTACCTTGGCTGTTGAGACCACCCTTGTTGGTCCCGATCTTCCCTTTGGTCGCGACTATCCCTTTGATCGATCTGACTAGCTCCACTTGTCGGTCTTACTCACTTTCTCAATTCCTCCGCCACAAAAATCTGGGCGCATTAAATGTGGTTACTTACGTGGTCACTTGCGTGGCACCTTAATCTCCCTCCTTGTTCCCTTCTTTTCCAACACATCCTGTTTTGGTTGTCCTTCACCGGATCGGTCGTGACACTTGCCCTGACTTCTACCTACCTTTGACCCGTATGTCTCTGAGTCTCTCTGTGGCTCTCTCTTTCTCTCTCTTTCATCTCCGGCTATAAAGATAGCCTAAGGGAGCCTTCTTTCATTATTCCTAGCCTATTGGCCTAAGTTTTCTTCATGCTTGAAGCTTCACCAAGAAGAGCCCGAGGAAGTCGTGGGAGCTGCCCTCATCGCCAAGAAGGATCTTTTGGAGCCTACGTCACCCACTTGCTACCTCAAGAGCTCGCCGGAGCGCCGTGCCAACCTCGACCACCGCAGCTGTCCCTCTGATCTCTTCCTTTTTCCATCTCTTTCTTGGTTTTGGTGAGTTTCCTTGTGCCTAATCTTTTCTTGTTCATACGACCACTTTGTGTGATCGTATTCTTCTCACGACTACGTTACGTGGTCATGTTCTTTTTACGACCACGTGGAATAGTCATGTTTTCCTCAGGACCTCTTTTGGCAAAGACCACCTCTTGTTCTTTTCTGGTCTTCCTGCGAAGACCACCCTCCTGCTCATGGCCGCCTTCTGGTCTTTTTGCAAAGACCACCCTCTCGGCCATGATCGCCTCTCAGCCATGTCTTGGTCTTTTTGCAAAGACCACCCTCTTTCGGGTTGGACCTCCTCTCTCGCTGAGACCTCTTGTTTTTCTAGTTTTTTGTTGAGATTCGCTTAAGCTCTTTTGAGTCTTTTAAGTTCTTTTAGATTTCTGGGAGTCTCTTTATTTATTTGGTTTCTTTGCGAACGTGTAGATCCTGGTTGTTGCTGAGGAGTTCGTGGATCAAGCCACCTCCAACGAAGCTTTGCTCATCAACAGAGGCAAGTTGTGGAACTTGATCATCTTGATCCCATTTTGCAAAAGTATTTTGATTTGTTAAACTTGCATGGCTATTTTTTTTATAGAAAAGTTTGGGCAGTAGCTATTCTCCTACTTGACATTATGCCTTTATGATAATGGTACTCATCATGTTGACATGAACCCCTTGGACAACTTAGATTGGGTAATTTAGTTGGTATCGTTTGATATTGCCAACATGGGACCATATGTTTATGCTTAGCCTTACTTTAGAACCGTGGGTCTTGAGAATCATGCTTTATCATTAATAATGTTGACTAATTGAACTATGGAACTGTGGTTGGTGCCACTATTGAGCAGCTGAGGTGCTGATGCCGCAGCTGTATTGATTGTGGTGCGATGCCACTCTTGTTAAAATTTGGTGTGCCAAGACCAGGATGGTCTTTGGCCGAGTTGAACCCAAAGTGTTTTCACACTCAGGCAAGTGAACGTGCAGTAAAGGGGGTGCCATGTGCACACTGGGATGAGGTTGTCTTGCCTGAGTGGATTAAGGACTTAACTTTGTGATCCATTGAACCTGGTATTACCGTGCAACCACAAGACCATTTTATGCGGATAGTCTGGGTCAACTAATTTGTCACATTCTAGCACCATGCCGCAGGATGCTTTAGGGCGTGCAAACGATGGTAGCTGCACGTCCATGTCTGTCGGGGCCTGTTTAGACGATGGTAGCAGCACGTCCATGTCTGAGCAGGTTATCCCCCACAATGGTGAGCTCCGGGTCGATGGTAGCAGTACGTCCATAACTTGGAATAAAGTTCATTGGGCGATTTTGGTGATAGGAGGTGGCATTGTAAAGGCCTTGTCGTGCTCTCTAGATTGCTCACCTTCGAAAGTGAGCAAGGGTTCCGACGAGAACCCGCCCCACTAGAGAGGTCGTGGATTGTGGGTAAAGTTATACACCTCTGCAGAGTGCAAAATCTATTCGAATAGCCAAGTCCTTGGTCATGGACATTGCCTGGTGAAAATTGCGCAAGGGGTAGATTTTATAAAATGTGTCCCTAGGCGCTTCTGCGAGTGGTCGTGGCTTGCTCTCGAAGAGACCTTGGCCGGCTCCCGAGAGGTCATGGCTGGCTCGAGATGAGGTCCAGGGACTGGTCGTGGAACTCCGGAGTTGGTGTTCCAGAGTGGTCGTGGGAGAGGTCTTGGTCGTGGGTGCAACCAGGCTTTCCCCGTGTGGTTGCGGGAACTCTGGAGTTGGTGCTCCAGAGGGGTCTTGGGAGTGAGTTGGTGCTCACCTCCCCCTCTTAAAACAAATGTATTTATGTATTATGCTTTTAACTTGAGCTTTGCAATCTATTTATGTATTCTCTGTCAAATATTGCTTTCTGCAACTAACCCTACAGCTCTCTTTTGGCAAGCCTTGCATGAATAATATTTGCATCCTTTTCCCCACGGCTTGCTGAGTACATTCAAAAGTACTCATGACTTGTGCCCTCTGTTTTAATCAGCAGATCAGGAAGTTCCAGGGAGCTCAAAGCTCAAGAAGAAGAGGTCTTTGGAGGCTATGCGTGCTAGGGGACGTCCTCCACTCGATAGCCTGTGGGCTGATCGGTTGGATCTGCTCGTTTGGGTTTTTATTTCTGCTGCAAAGTGCTCTTTTGTTGTAAGCCCTTGTGGCACTCTTGTAAGTACTACCGGACCACCCTAAGAGGTCCTATCGTGACCTTTCCTAGTATATTCCGAGAGAGTCCTTACAACGTCCACAAAAGGTTTTGAGAATGGTCAAAGAAAAAGGCTTTCGGGCCCACTTTCTGACCGCTTAATTGATCTTGGGGCTAGAAAGCCAATTTGGGCCCAGTAAGAAACCTAGCTTATGTATAAATAAGCAATTATAAATATACTCGGATAATTGACTAGTCAACAATCCTCGTCAACTAGCCCCTCAACTTCAAGTGAAAATAACTTACTTGAAGAAGTTTTTTGACCAGAATTAGACTTAGTCAAGAAGATGGTTTTACTTGAGTTGTGAATAACTATTTTCCTTAAGAAGCAAGAACGTTAGTCGTAATGCTCCACCGGAGTGGTCCTCAAAAAGCCGAGTTGCTAACAAGGACATCAAGCTCTCAGATGATGAGAAGAGAGTAGTTATGGTGATCAACAACCTGGTAAAGAGAGGTCTAACTAGACGAAAGATTGTCCATGACTTCCTCAAGAACAAGATCTTTCCCCTCCAAAAGAGAGAAATATTATCCTGCAATTATGATGTACCTGAAAATGGTAATAATCCATTTATCTTTTTACTTAAACTGAATTTCATAGTTAAAGTAAAGTAATTTTTCATTATACTGCAGCTCTTTCAAATGATAAGGTCCTTGCTAGGGCCTCAGTCCTGTTAAAGGATCGGGTTCCAGAAAAGGAACCAATCGATATAGAAGCGCAACCCCCAAGCTTGATTGGGGCTACCTTATCACTTAGGAAAGATTGCACAATGGTCCGCATTCATAGAAATAATTAGACATAAAAAATAAATTTGGCCATGTCTAATTTGTATGTTCTGGACAGACGACATAAAAAAAGCGTCACATCTCATATGTTGGTGTGAGCTCTTCTCCTCCTTTGGCAAAGAGTGCAAGGATTACTTCCAGACCTCCTATCGCGTCAAAGAAAACGAAACCCACACTAGCTTCAGTTTTAGTTCCTCTAAGACCTCTTGCTTTAGTCCCAACTCCTTTGAGACCTTCTACCCGTGAGGTATTGAAAACAAAAGTTAAGACTTCAATTTCTCGATATGTCTCTAACCCCTAGCCAATGTCTTCTATATCAACTTTCTTGGTTGGGGTGGTCCAGGGTGAAGGATCGTCAGAAGAGTTCGAAGAGGAGCTTCCTCTTCAGAGGGTTTCACGGTTAAGGACTTCCATGGCCTTGGTTCCCTGCTCGTTAGAGCAAACGAGAGAACCTACTTTCACTGTGAATGAGGACTTTATGTCGCTCTTTAGTGAAAGTGGTTTCGAGATCGAGTAAGTTCTTCGATAATAACTTTATAATTTTGGTTTTAAAATGACCAATCCTCTCTTTTCTTCTTAGCCTTTCTTTACCGTCGGACCCAAAAAGGGGACAACTGATAGCTTAGGAACAAACTTCGCCACCAATTGTACTGGCAACAGAGGAATTCCCGATAGAAGAGATTCTGCCAATGGAAATATGATACAGATACAGACACACTTAGCACTTTTCAGTTAAATATATTATTTGACTGGAAAGAATTATTGAGCCGCATTAAATATTACCAGTGAACTCTAATTTAATTTGGTCTTTAATTATCATACTTAGAGACACGAGCTACTACTATTTTATTTAATTATATGCGATCGATATATGATCTCGCAAGCCTAAAGTGAAGATGCGCTTGAAGGCCCTCAAGGAATACATATATCATTTCAGATATTCGGAGTTCACCATGAAGGAGCAATCGGATTCATCTTGTGCACCCGAACAATCAGAGTCGAGGACGACTCCTTTTCAAGAGGGGAAGGATGATGAGGACATCCCGATTGGACTGATTACAAGAGCACGAACTAAAAAGATTAATCAACAGGTGAACTCGCTTCTAGTTGAATTTGGTTTAAATTTACATGAGAACTGGTTACTACCTAATGCTAGTATTTTAATTGTTCTCAGGTTTATGCGTGAGGAGACTTTGGGACCCGAGAAGAATATTTGGGAGAAGACGCCAAGAGAAGAGTTCATACGGATGTGTATGTGCTGGCCGCACGGAGAGTTGGCACCATACATGCGCCAGGGACCGAGAAGAGGCAGCACGTGTGTGTTTGGGAGCGCTCATGAATGGCTTGTGCATGCGCCACAAGGATCATGCTTCTGCTTGTGTGTGAGCCACAGGGAGGAAAGGAATAAAATATTGTCAAGATAAAGTATTTAAAGATGCATGCATGCTGATCGGCCAAGTATTTAAAGATGCATGCATGATGATCGGCCAAGTATTGTCAAGGAATAAAATAATACATGGGACCCACAAGGATGATCGGCATGCATGGATGTCGGGTGAATCGGGTGAATCTGAAACAATTAATTAGGAAAGTTTCTTTTTTTTTCCGAGTCGTAGTCGAATCCCTCCAGAAGTCAGGCGTACCTAGGGCCGGCGGGGGAGGCTTTATAAAACTATGTACGTTTGTCGTTTGGAGACACTACGAATATGAATCCATTATTTTGAGAGAGAGTTATACGCTTGTTCTTCCTAGAGTTTGACACACAGTGCAACCTAGAGGGGAATTGGGCGTTCTCAACCCCGTTGTTCTTGTGATTCCTTGTGTTTTGCAGAAACAGCGACACGTCTACTTGGTGTGATCGGGTAGACTGGATCACAAGCGTGTGGTTGGACGAATTCTTTTATTGCAGGTTGCTGTTTTGACAGTGGTTGGCGCCATCAGTTCGTCAGGTTGCACGGATCCAAAGTTATCATCGATCCTACGTCGTGAAGATCGGACATCCCCCGTATCAAAATACCTCCTAGGACCACTGAGAAAGTGCTCCAGGATGTTCTGACGATGGCCACTGGGACATCCAAGGGGGTGCCATAGGACATAGAGGTCCAAACTGAAAGGACCTCCCAAGAGGATCAGACGGAAGAGGTGGTTCGTGAGACCACACGGTCAGAGGAGATGGTCCATGAGACCATTGAAACTCAAGACGAAGATGATCGTATCTTGGTAAACTTTTTACCCTAGCAATTGTACTTTGAATATGCTAGTATAAATCTGACTCATGGAATGTCTTAGGAGTCGCAAGATACCGGATCTGATCCAACCAAAGGAGTTTTTCGTTTGGTTCAATTGGATCAATCCGAGAATGAAGTTCCTCTTGAAAGTTCTCCTCCCATAACTGAAAAGAAGGATCTCCAGGACCTCATGACATCTGTCAAAAGGTGCTGGAAAGTCAATATTGACATGATAGGGAAAATAAAAAAAATTGCAGAGGAGAAAGAGAAGTAAGTACATAAAGTTATTATTCAATCGTAAAATTCTAACTGGATAATGAACTTATGCCTTTGCTTACATTATAGGGAGTGTTTACTGGCGAAAGCCAGACAAGAATATGCCGAGTCTGCACTTCATGCTCTTAGACTAAAATTGTCTGAGGAGGAGAAAAGATCTGAGAAGAGTGCAGTGATTATGGCAGAGAAAACCGAAGAGATCCTTCTCTTGACTCAGAAGAATGAAAAGTTACAAGAGATTCTGGGCAGACAATCTAAAGAAAGCCATAATCTCTTTAAACAGAACAAGATGCTCATTAAGTAGAAGGAAGGTAAGGAAGTTCTCTTTTATTTTTACAGAGCATTTTGTCCTTGTTATTGCTTGTAATGCATAAAGTCTATTCTCGTTTTCCGTTCTTTTTTTAGAACTAGACAAGGCAAAAGAGGATCTCCAGAAGATCTCTTCTAACAAAGATCTTCAAATTCAAGACTTGAAGGAAGTGGAAAAATGGAGTCACACTGTCGTGCAAGAACTTGAGAAGAAGGTGGGTACCTTGATGAAGGCTGGCAAGGAAATTACCACGACATTTTGAAATAGCTTTTCTCGAATCTTAGTTTCTCTATGAGAAATCATAGAGCATCTGAAGGCTCCGGTAACTCCTCTCGCAACCAAAATGACTTTGGACAACCTTAGGAATGATATTTATACTCAAATTATATACATTAAAAAACACATACCTGCTATGAAGACTACCATATATCAATCTTTGACAAGAGTGATGAGTCAAGCTTTAAACCAAGTGTTATTAAAGATTGATCTTCTTTACGGAGACTCCATTGATCTCCAAAAGCTTGTTCATGTGCCTAAGTTCAAAACAAAAGAAGCAGGTATGGCAGCTCAAGCCAAGATCACACTAGTGTTAGCGGAGATTATAAAAAATATTGAAGCTAGTGCTCCTGCCATTCCATCAAGTGCTCCTAGCTCAAGCGTTCAATAGTAATAATGTAATGACACATTTTCAGTGTATGAAATGATGAAAGGATTTGGTGTATAATAATTGTAATTAATTGTCGGAAGTTGATTGACTTGTTTTTGCAAATTAAATTATTTTTGCAAGTTGAATTCCGTATATTTTGTTATGTGTAGCCCCCCGCCTGGAACACTGTGTCTGGCAATAGGAGAAGTGTTTCAGGTGAACAAATGCTTTAGGACCAGAATATCTGTTATAAAATCAATGATCTAGACCAGTGTGTATTCGGGAAGATGAAATCAAACTGTTGGGTTCTTATGCAATGAGAATTGGCTTATAGAAGATGTCCCAAATAGTTGTCATTTCCCTAATGTATATCGATGGCCATTTGATAAGTAAAGACACTATGACCCATTAACGAAATTGATCAACCGTAGGCATTTATGTAAATGATAGAAAAGATGGTGATCATGTATGCGAAATGATACAAAAGAAAAAATTTATGACAAAAAATTTAATATAATACCAACAGTAAAATGACAATTGAATTTATATAATATGGAAAAAAAGATACTTATACATAGAATTTTCAAAGATGTTCAATATTCCATGTGTTAGATAAAACACAACCATCCTCCATAGCTAATCTAACTGATCCTGACCTAGTGACAGAGACTACAGTATATGAACCCTCCCATCTAGAGGACAACTTGTTCAAGTTGGCTTGGTTCTGGATTTGTCTCAGGACTAGGTCACCCGCATGAAGTGTTCTTAGACGAACCCTTCTATTATAGTAGCGTCTCAGCCCTTGCAGATAGGCAGCCAATTTTAATAGTGCTCGATCACGTCTTTCTTCCAGCATATTAACGTCATTTTCATGTAAATCTCCCTGGTTTATTTGATCTAGGAGGTCTATACGTGTTGAACCTAGCTGAATCTCACTAGGTAGCACTGCTTCTGCACCGTAGACTAGTGCGAATGGTGTTTCACCAGTTGCTCTATTGGTAGTAGCGCGCAATACCCATAGGACAGAGAAGAGCTCTTCTATCCAATTCTTTGAGCATGCCTTAAGGCGATTAAAAACTATCTTTTTTATACCTTGCATATTCTGACCATTGGCCATTTCTACTGCTCTATTGCTCTGTGGATGTGCCACAAAAGCAAAGCAGATTTTAGTGCCAATTTCATCGCAATAATCTTGAAACACGTCACTAATAAACTAGCTCCCGTTGTCTGCGATAAGACGACTGGGTACTCCAAATCTTGTAACAATGCTTCGTATGAAGAATTTCTTTACTACCGCAGCCGTTATACGAACAACTGGCTCAGTTTCTATCCACTTAGTGAATGTATAAATGGCCACAAACAAGAATTTATTCCCATTAGGTGCTTGCGGTAGTGGTCCAACTATGTCAATGCTCTAAGTTGAAAAAGGCCATGACAAGGAATGATCTGTAATTGATAAGATGGATGGTACACTTGCCTAGCATGGAACTGACACTGCTCACAGATCTTAACAAGGTGCATGGCATCTTGTAGAGCGGTGGGCAAGTAATATCCTTGCTGAAAAGCTTTGCTAACCAATGTTCTATAGGATGCATGTGTACCACACAAACCCCCATGGATTTCTTTTAGTAGTTTTATCCCGGAGTCTTGGGATATGCAACGCATAAGAACACCATGTGCTCCCTTCCGATACAATGATCCTTCAACCAGCTTGTACATACGTGCTCTTCGAATTAACCTATTCTTCTGTTGAGGATCATCGGGCAATGTCCCTGACACGAGATAAGTGGTCAATGGTTTTATCCACTCCGCATCTTGCTCGATGACTCCGACTTCTGAGGTAGTCGAACCCATTTCTATTGAAGGTTTTGTAAGGTATTCAAGAAAAACACCTGTTGGAACAGGCGTTCGTGGGGAACCCAATTTCGATAACTGGTCCACTAAGGAGTTTTCCTTACGCGATATATGTTGGACTTTGAAGTTCCTGAAGTGTTTTTTCAACTTCCTCACTTCACCCAGGTATTGAGCCATTATCTCATCGGAACATCTATATTCCTTTGCTACCTGGTTTACGACTAATTGCGAATCTCCCTTCGCTAAAAGCTGACAGATTCCGAGGGATTTGGCTATTTGTAGCCTAGCTAGAAGTCCTTCATACTCTGCCACGTTGTTAGTGGCAGGGAATAGAAACTGTATGACATACTGAAGTTGATCACCTTGTGGTGTTATCAACAAAATCCCAGCCCCCAAGCCCTTAAGCTCGCAGGAACCATCAAAATACAGTTTCCAATGGTCGTTTGGCACTGGACTTATTTGAGATTGATCCTCAGTGTTCGTCCATTCAGCCACAAAGTTAGCCAGCACTTGGCCTTTTATGGCCGTTCGGGCAGTAAAATGAAGATCAAACTCTCCAAGTTCTACTGCCCACTTGGCTATGCGACCTATCACTTCTTGGTTATGAAGTATATTTTCAAGAGAGAAAGATGAAGCTACTGTGATTTTGTGAGATTGAAAATAATGTCTCAGTTTTCTAGAAGTCATCAGAAGAGCATAAATTAGCTTTTGGACCTCAGGATATCTTTCCTTAGGTCCATGTAAGACCTCACTTACATAGTAGATGGGCCGTTCAGACCCTTCCCTTTCTGCGATAAGCATCAAGATCGACCATATTTGGCGCTCTCGCTAAGTAAATCGGTAAAGGTTCACCTTCTAAAGGTGAAACCAATCATGGAGGATTTGAAAGATAAGCTTTTAAGCCTTCAAAGGTTTTGTCAGCTTCTTTGGACCATTAAAACTTTTTATTACTCTTGCGGACCACCTTAAAGAAAGGTAAACCATGTTCTCCTGATCGAGAAATAAAATGACTAAGAGCCGTCATTCGACCAGTTAAGGCTTGGACCTCCTTCACAGTGGAAAGTGGTCGTAATTGTTCAATGGCTTGAATTTTCTCGGGATTAACTTCAATCCCACGAGAACAAACAAGGAAACCAAGCAACTTGTCAGAATTAACCCCAAAAGTACACTTTTTAGGATTAAGCTTTATTCCATGTTTGTTTACATTTTCGAAGGTCTCTGCGAGATCCTTCAAATGGTCATATTTAGTACTACTTTTTACAACGAGGTCGTCTACATAGGCCTCTAAATTATGCCCCAGCTGATTGTTTAAGGTTTTCTGCATCAAACGCTGGTAGTGGCTCCAGCATTTTTTTAACCCAAACAACATCTCGACATAGCAATAGACACTGAAGAGAGTGATGAAGGCATTCTTTTCTTCATCTTCTTTCGCCATGCTAATCTGATGGTATCCAGAATAAGCATCAAGAAAGCTCATCAGTTCGCAACCCGTAGTAGAATCAACTAATTGATCAATGCGAGGCAAAGGAAAGTCATCATTTGGGCAAGCAATATTTAAACTGGTAAAATCTACGCACATGCGCCACTTACCATTAGATTTCTTGACCAGGACCGGATTTGCAAGCCATTCGGGGTGATCTACCTCCCGAATAAAGCCAGCTTCAAGGAGCTTATCGAGCTCTGCTCTGATGCCTTCTTGACGATCCAAGGCGAAGCATCTCAATCTTTGTTTGACTGGTTTTTTCTCAGGCTAAATGGCTAGCCTGTGCTCAATCACCTCCTTTGGGACTCCAAGCATATCAGATGGCTTCCACGCAAAGACATCTGAGTTGGCTTAGAGGAAGGTGAGGAGCTCATCTTCCTATTTCTCACTTAATCCCGTGCCAGTCCGGATTGTCTTGGATTGGTCTTCAGAGCTGAGTTGTACTATCTTTACCTGCTCATTGTGCTGAGGAGTAGCCTTGACTTTCGCAGCCTTCCCTGTTTTATCCTCTAAAATAAGATCTTTCAGAGGTAAATGATTGAAAAGTTCTAGCGACTTACGATAACATGAAAGTGCGACGGCCTGGTCACCTTTCACCATAATTACGCCCTTTGGCCCAGGGATCTTGATCTTCTGGTAGGTGTGGTGTGTAGCTGCCATGAACTTTGTTAGAGATGGTCTTCCCAAAATTGCATTATAGGCAGACTCAAAATCAACCACTTCGAAAGTGATTAATTCAGTTCGAAAATTAGTAGCCGTACCGAAGGTTACTAGTAACACTACTTGCCCTATTGGTGTGACAGACATACTTGGCACTATCCCATAAAAGGGACTTGTCATTGGTTTAATCTTAGAACGAGGAATTTGCATCTCATCTAAGATATTAATAAATAACAGGTCTAAAGAACTACCGCTATCTATTAATATTCTCCCTACTCTGCAATTACTTATGGTAGGAGAAACTACTAATGGTAATTTACGAGAAACAAATATACCTTTAGGGACGTCTTCCTTAGTGAAGGTCAGGAAGGTCTCTGACCACTTGGGGTATTTCGGACAACCAGGTGGGACCTCAACGTTCTTGATGTCCCTCCATACCACCTTGTATTACTGCTTGGAGGTGTAGGCGGCCGAACCTCTGTAAATGACATTGACGTGGTGATTCGTCCTTTGAAACGATATTTTCGTGTCCTTCTCATTGTTTTGGACCACTGGTGGTCTGCCATCTTCTGGTGGGACATGCATTGGACCCTTCCCATCGTAGTATTCCTCCATCTGCTTCTGCCAAGTACGACAGCTGCAGAGGTCATGACCAGGAACTTTGTGCAACGAGCACCAGCGCTCATTGCTCCTAGACGTATTCATAGATTGTGGGGCAGTATGGTCGTTTGAACAACCTCCTTTCCTCCTTTTGGTCCAAGGACCTTTGTTTTTTTCGTAGGGTGGTCGCTGGTCAACTGCTACGACCTCCCTGGTGGACTGCTTGGACCTCCTCCTCTTCTTCTTCTTGGGTTTTCCTCTGCTGCTTGTGGAGCCTTTGGACCTCTTGAACTTCTTTTCTTTGACATCCTCGAGGCCTGATTGAGGAGGGGTGGTCCCCTTATCCACCATTCGGTTCCACTCCACCGCCTCATTAGCATCGGAGTACCGGTTGGCCATGTCGAAGAGTTCTAACACGGACCTGGGCGGGTTGATGTTGAGGTCTTCTGTGAACCTTCGATATCTCACCGTCTGTTTAAAAGCTCGAATCACAGAGTGATCAGAAACATTTGGGATAGTATTACAGACTTCTATGAAAATCTTTACAAACTGTCGTAAATTTTCATGGGGGGTTTAGTGGAGTCAATGCAAATCATCCTCCTTCCCTAGCTTTGCATAACAACTTTTAAAGTTATTTTGTACTGCATAACAAAGCACCTCCCAATTATATATGGATCCCTTAGGCTGGTTGAATAACCAGGTCCTGGCGGAACCCTTCAGAACTGTAGGCAAATAATTAGCCATTACCTTATCATCACCTCCAGTAGCCTGAATGGCGGTATTATAGACTTGGAGAAACTCTGACGGGTTTTGCATCCTGTCAAAAGTCTCCATACTCCCTGGTTTGAACTTCTCCGGCCAGGTAACATCTCTTAATTTGGGAGAAAAAGCTTTACAACATGCATAAGGTCCAACACATTGTCGTATATTACGGCAATTATTATGACCAGCAGGAGATCTGGAATGTCTACTACGTCCTGAAAAACGGGTGTCATGCTCACCTTGGCCTTGAACGTGACGGCCAGGAGCATCGTAATTTCGGGTTTGCCTTTGGTGTCCAATTGAGGGCCCTTCTAGGTGTGAGTCCATTTGGAAAAGCACAGTAGGCGATCAGGTAAAAATATTCTCCGCTGCATCCTGTAGTTCTTGTGCAATAGCGCGCATTACTTGCACTCCTTGTTCCGGAGTTAATCCTTCCGGAGGGCGTGCGATAGCACTTGCTAAGTAATGAATGCGCTCTGCAGGGGAATCCTCCTGCATGGGGGTTGGTAAGGCATTTGGATCTCTTACCATCGTTGCCCGTGGCGGTGGCATATGCGTCGCCTGTGGCGCCGTCCTCGCTGAGGAGCGAGGGGCATCTCAGTAATAGTGGTCACGAACCTGCGAGACATGCGCTTGTGTGGTGGCACATATCCCAACTTGTCGGGCCTCTTCCTCTCGTTGGAGGCGTTCCCGCACTTCCCGTTCTTGACGTTGCCCTAATGCTTCGGGATTATCGTCGGGATTGGATTGATTGCCACTGACTGCGGCAACCTGACGACCGCTGGAACAGGCTGAAGGGGTGAACATACCATCATCCTTTGAGGAAGAGGACGAGTTGTATTGTAGGATGAAGAGAAGATTCTCCCTAGATATTCTCTCTAGGCCTTCAGTGTGGAGGCTACCAGTGAGATCATCATGGTACGTTGGGCTCCAGGAACCTTCCGAATCTCCTGCTCCAAGGGAGACAAGCTCGGGATAGTACTTATCCACAACGGTACTTGTGGACGAAGGCACGGCCGGCATAGAGCCAACGGATGCGGACTCGGTGGGCGACAGTGCCTTAGCAACGACGCTGGAGGAACCATGGGCGTTGCTGGATACGAGGTTGAAGTTTTCCTCCATGTTGTCATCGTAGTCGGGGAATATCGATGATGCTTTCTTCTCTCTATGCAGACAAGTTTTGATTCATGAGAAAAACACAGGACACATTACCGTAATCGAAGCAAAAATGATAACAATGGCGCTCCCGGATCTCAAGCCAAATGTTAACGTCTGAGACTCTCGTCACAAAACGGACAAACAAGAATATAAAGAAAAATGGAAATTGTTATCTATTCGCTAAAGGACTCGAAACGGTGATGTATATTGCAAAGAGTATGCTGTGATTACATGGAAAAATGACTATGAATACACGTGGATTAGGGCTTGGATCTGAATCTAGATCAGGGTCTGGATTACAAAGGCACATAGGCCGGGTTCTTATAGTCTACAAAATTTCGGCAATTTGTTGCAGTGGTGCCTCTTTGTGCCAATGGTTGCGTCTCTTCAAGTTAATAGTCGTGTCTCTTCGTGATGACCGTTATATATTTCTGAATGTTACAGCCAATATCTTCTCTCCACGTGTAATTATTATTAACCACACATGGGTAACCGCTTTTCAGGACCTCCTTTGCGGGGGAGAGGTTCTAGACTGGTCCTGGAGAAACCTATAGAGGAGGTCCAACCGAACGTCCGCAAGAAGTTTTGAGAATGGTCAAAGAAAAAGGCTTTCGGGGACACTTTTTAACTGCTTAATTGATCTTGGGCTCATAAAGCCAATTTGGGCCCAGTAAGAAATCTGGCTTATGTATAAATAAGTAATTAAAGATATACTCGGATAATTGACTAGTCAACAATCCTCATCAGGATGCTCGCGTCGCTGTCCCTCGCGGGGGTCCCGCTCAATGTGGACTTCGGTGATGTACCCAGCACGTTTCTGCAGCTGGGCGGCATGGAGGAAGTCAGCTCCTCGCCGTCGGCGAACCCGATGAGCTGCTCTGGTTCCCCGAACTCGAGGGCACCTGTGCTTGGGCGAAGGAGGAGGCGGCGGTAACACAATAAGCAGGAGAGGGCAAGGAGAAACAAGGAGGTGGTGGGAAGGTGGTAGAGGAGGAGGATCTTGGCGTTGGTGACCATTTTTGGATTGTTCGGCGCATCAAAAGATTAGATTGCTGCTTATTGCTTCTTCTTGTTTGGGCTGAAAGAAATCTGTGAATTTGATACCCCTAAACACTAGAAACTTAATGCCTCTTCATCTCATCTAGCTAGGTAAGGGAGGAAGAGAATCTGGCTGAAAATTACCTTTTGTTTTTGATCCAACAAGAATCCTTCTCTCTCTCTCTCTCTCTCTCTCTCTCTCTCTCTCTCTGCCTCTGCCTTTGGCTCCCTCTTAATAAATGTGCAGAAAGAAAGAAAGCTTCAGTTTAACTGCTGCAACCAAAAAGAAAAGAAGACAGGCAGGCAGGCAGGGAGATTCTTTTTATGAAATCAGAAAAGATTGGATTTGGCTTTTGCATTTGGAGTTGAGTAACGCCTGTCCACTGAACCCATGGAGCAAACCCTATTGCAACACCCATGGGTTCAACTTGTTCTCAACCCAGATTTCTGAACCCACCCCACCCCAACCCAACCCGACCCAACCCATTGGCTCTTCTAACCCGTTGTCACCCATCCAAAGCCAACCAAATAAGGACCCAACCTGTTTAACCCATTTGAACCCAACCCATTAGCACCCCTAAGTGCAACACATGCCATCAATAAGTAATAGCATACTGCACATAGTTTTACACAAGTTCCATAATCACTTGGTCAAGTTTATATTTGCCACTCAAATGATATAGATGACTCGTTGTATGGCTAAGCAAACTATTCATATGTAACCAACCCACGTTGGTACTATGATATTACCAACTAATAATTAACCAAGATATGTTGACAAAATATCATGATAATACAATAGACAAGGTGGATATAATCACACGGTGTATAACTAATCCTAAAACATTTAAGTAAATATTTAAAGTAAAATGAAATAATTAAATCACGATAGTTTTGGATAATTGGGTTCAACATGGCCAAAGATACAACTTTCCTTGGAACAAGTTTGGTACTGGTTTTGAGCTTGATCAACTTCTTCTCCTTTGAAAGCTCTCGAAGTATCAACATCTACTCGTAAACGAAAGCAAATAACTAAATAAATGCAAAATAGACATATAACAAACTCCAAAAATTAAATAAAAATCTCAGCAAGGTAGAGCTTGAATTTAGAAATTTGAATGGGTACAATCAGAGCTCGTATGAGGAAGAACGGACTCTCAGAAGATTAAACCCTAAAGAAATTAACTAAATTCGAATTTCTGGATTTTTCAAATTATTTTACTAAAGAAAAATCCTTTTGTGACATCAGCTCTGAACTTCTTTTTCAGTTGATTTATTTTTCTACAGGAAAACCTTTTATCTCACTAATATGTGGGCCCGAGGTCCATAGACCTGGTCCACAAAAGGTCAAAGGTCTACCGCAGACTCGTTTTAAGGAACAGTGCATAGGGTTTGCGTTAGTGCTTGCGCAACAACCACGTGGGCGCTAACTGCGCTATAAGAGGTGATGTGGCACTGAGGTGGATGCCATGTGGTGCGACGTGGACAACCACGTTAGCACCGAACAGCAAACGGCAGTGAACCGGCCGACGGTGAGGGTACCAAATGAAAGAGCGTGTCAAGGCGAACCTGATGCTCACCTACATGGCTAGAGGGCGCGACGGAGTTGCCGACAACGAGGAAGAAAGTGGCAGCGAGGTCAGTTTGACGATGGCGACGATGTTCCCACGATCCTTCGGTGACGTTAAGGGGCGCACGAGGTAGAACGTGGAATGACAATGTCAACGATGCGGTCAGTGGCGGCAAAGTGTCGACGACGGCGGAGGAATCGGCGAAGAACAGTGGCGGCAAAGCTAGGGTTAGAGCTTCGATTCCGGCGAAGTGGCGGCGAACAAGGGCTTCGGGCTTCAGGGGATTGGCGGCTAGGGTTGATGCGGTCGTTTTGATGCGCACGTTGAGGCCTTAAATAGCCTGCTGCGGCGGGGCCACGAGGAAGTCCGAAGGCGGCATGGAGGCGAAGTCCAGGGCACTTACAGTTGAAGACGACGAACAGTAGCATGGAGACGGGCCCACAAGTCAGCGACGGAGTCTAGGGTGAGGTAGCATCGCACACGCGACGTGTGCGATTGACAGATGGGCCAGGGACGCGGACGAGAGAGAGAGGCGGGCTGCACGCGGGATTTGGGCCGACATGAATAGGAAATGGGCCAAGGAAGTGGGTTTCGGCCCAAAGGATTTCTGAGATTTTAATTACTTTTTGCATTTTAGAAATACCAGCAAATCCAAACAGCAAAATAAAAAATAGCAATTAGACTCGAAAAAATTGCAGAAAAATATGGAAAATATTTTCAAGCATAAAGAACTCAAATAAAATAGTTTTAAAACTAATTGCTGTTCAGATTAGTCACATTAAATTATTTTGATATTTGAAAGTCCATTTAAGCTTGATTAAAATTCAAATAAAACTTGGTGAGTTTTCGTGAAGGAGTAACTACTCAAAAGGTTTTTGAAACTCAGAAAATTGGGATGTTACAAACCTCTTCCCCCCTAAAGGAATATCAACCCCAAGATTCAGGCTGGCTAGAGAAATGACTAGGAAACTTGGCTCTCAGCTAGAGAAAATTGTTTCTGTCGTTGTATCTTTCCAACGAGCCCAGAAGAAACCATTTTATCTCCTCGCGATGCAATGACAAAATCGTATCGCTAGATTGGAGGCTCCCCAATCGTCCTCGTGAGCGTTGCCTCTCACTTCTACCATTTCTCCACAGCATACATCTAATTGGATCATCTGATTCAAAAAATGAGCACCCAACACCAAATCATCACCTTGCGAAGAGCTTGGCCAACAATTATTGGATCAAATACCTATAATGGAGAGCCTGATCAAACTTGATTTGTTGCAACAAAAAATCATGAAGCACTATAACGATTTATGAGCTTGTAACAAAATGCCCTTTCAATTGCAACAAGACAATCACAACAACCGACGCAACAAAATAACAACCCTGTTGCAACAAAAAAAGACACGTTGCAACAAATTAATCCCTCCACTGCAACAAAAATACCTTTTGCTACAAGATTTGAGAAAGAAACATTGCAACAAATAAAATCACTTTCTACAACAATGAGGAAAGTGTGTGCAACAAATTTAAGAAATGTTTGCTACAAAAGCATACTAGGAGAGCTAAGGAACACGACAGTGTGAGGAGTTAAGCTCATAGGATGAGTAGGCCGACCTCATCATCGGAACACCCAGATCTGATGGGGGCAAGAACGACATGGTGCCTTGCCGCTGACCCACTCTACACCGTCTCGTTGTTGGTCGTGCCGCTCGGCACCTACAGCCCCCCGCTCCTCCTACTCGATGTTTGTCACCTCAGATCCTCTGGTCTCTATCCGACATGCCACCGTGGCACCCTCTTCTCGCCAAGCCGGAGATAGCTAGAAGGGATAAGGAGATGGAGAGGGGCTTGGACTTGGAGAGAGATACAAAGAGGGTAAACTACCACCAACGGTGGAGGCACCATAGCAACAAAGCAGCATGGCCAGCGGGATGGAGGCGATTGATCTTGCTACGGGCGACGAGCGATATGAGACTTGGGTTGGGAGCAACAGGCCTGGTTTGGATTTAGAGGTGTGGCATGTGCGGATGTGATGTGGGGAAGACTGGAGAGAGAGACAAAGGGGGAGCGGGGCCCTTAGACTCGGGAGTCGGGACTGGAGTAGAGGCTCTACAGTACAGGGTTCGGGAGGAATCTATACCTACTTCCTGGTCCCAGCAGTGGAACTGAGAAGGCGACAGCGTGACGCGATCCGACGGTGTCGCTGGAGAGGGGGGTGGTGATAGTACCGTCGACGTTGAATATGGTACAGCAGAAGTTTCCGCCAGTGAGGGGCCATACACTAGATTGGCCCGTTCGGTTTGGATTAAGGACGACTGACCTGTGTAGGCCCAACATGGTGTAGTTTAAGAATTGATAGACTGGAGAATGCCACGCTTGGGAAATGCACAAGTTGAAAAATGCAACACGCATGATTATTAGGGAGTTCTTTTTTCGTATTTGCTATCCATTAGTCAAGTAATTTTTTAAAAGAAATTAGTCGGTTTTTTGACCTTGCTATCCTTTTCGAGATTCATGCTTTAGCCGGCGTCTTCCTCGTCTCCGGCAAGCACCGCCGGTGGCGAAGCCCCTCACTATCGTCGCCAACAAACGCTCCATCGACGAACACACACTCCGCCGAGTGCCCCCTCCCTCTCTTTTTCTTTTATTAAGGAGATGTACGTACGCACTGCCACTTGTTGCCGAAGACAACAAAAAGGAAGAGGAGGAGGTACGGGAAAGGACGGCGCAGATGGGGCAGAAGGTCGGAGGTGGCAGTAAAGGGAGTGTTGGTGAAAGAGGACACCGATCTTTGTGGTGGCCGTTGTGGGAGGCGGCGACTGCAAGACATGCCTCGAGCAGCGCTAGCGTCAGCAAGGAGGCGGTGGGTAGGGGTGAAAATGGATCGGATACGGACGGATAATGGCTTTGCCATATTTGTTTTCATATTTTTTTTCCCAGATGCGGATACGAATACGGATACCTCGGATATGAATACGGAGCGAATACGAATAGAAACGAATACGATCACGTATATTTTTTTGGGAACATAAAAACCCCTTAAATTGCATGCCATAAATTAACGAAAACATATAGCTAGTTTGTTTGATACAAACATTCATGACTTGTTCCTATTTTTAGCATCTAGAGTTACTTCATAGTCTTTGTAAACTACTTCTGAGCAAGTTTTACTAATTAATTGATATTGCTACAGACATTACTCATAACAATTATTAGAAATCACACACTTCCTAAATTTTTTCCCTAATCCCTAATCTCCTAACCTCACTCTTTCTCTCTCCCTCTCTAGACTATATATCCGGCCGGCCCCTTCATCCATTCACGCACACAGCACCCCAAATCAAATCCTTCTTCCTCCCCCACAGCTCCTCTTCTCTCCCCAAAAGCTTGTCTTCTTCTCTCCTCTTCCCATTACCGCCGACGCCGCCACCGGCCTCTCCCGGCCCGACCGTTGCCTGCCGGCCTAGCCGCCTCCTCCACCGCCGCTGGCCTAGCCGCCTCTACCGGTCGCCAACTCCACTCCAGAACTCTTCTCACCTCCATGAGGCCGCCGCCCCTCTCCTCCTAGCGCCACCTCCCTATGGCGCCGCCGCCGGCTCCGCTTACTCCCCTCCCTACCGTGCCTCCTAGTCCTCTCTCCCGGCTGGCTCCGCCTGGTGCCGCCACCGCTCCCTACCGTCTCCTCTCTCCCCTCCAGCCCAGCGCGGCTTGGGGCCAACGCCGTCACTCGGCCCGCCTCCGCGCGCCACCACTTGGCCTTGGTGGCTCGCCCGCTACTGCCACAGGGAGGCTCGCTCGCATGGCAAGCGCCGGTCGAGCGCCGACACGAGAAGGACGAGCCCACCGCCATGTGGCGGAGAAGGTGCCGTGGTGATGGTGCTGGTGGTGGAAGGTGACGAGGTCGCCGAGGACTTGCCGGCGATCTTGCCGAGGTGGAGGTTCGTGGCGAGCTTATACGGATGGCACGCCCACACCATGGCGCGCAAAGATGTAGAGCACGGCATGCACCACGCGCCACACCGCAGCCGCCACGCCGGCTCCGTGGTGCCACCGCCGACGCCTTTGTCCTCGCCATTCGCCGCTTCTCTTTTGTCAAGCCGTGAGGGTGGTCAAGAGATCGAGGAGACGGAGGAGAGCGACAAGCTATAACAAGTTGGTTGTTTTGCTCATAGCCGCCGGTTCCTCCTCCCTAACCTCACTTCTCAAATTCCGGATATCCAGATTAGGCTTATCCGGATAATCCGTATTCATATTCGTTTCCGCCGGATATCATGCATACCGTATTCGTTTCCGTTTCGAAAAAAAATCCGAATTCGTTTCCGATCTAAAAATTATCCGAGAAAAATCCGATCCAGGACAATCCGAATCTGTTTTTGTCCGGATCTATCGAAAACTATCCGATCCGTTTTCACTCCTAGCGGTGGGTTCCCATGGATCGGGCACAATTTGATCTCTGCCGGTCATCACATGCACGTATTACATACAAACGAGGGAGGAAGGTGGACCGTTGGATTTGTCCAAAAATCGACTGTTTTTTTTTAATATATGAAAACCCAATCAAGTAATGTGCAGACAGTTCCCTTTTTTGGAACAAGGCAAGTGTTGGTACTGCAGTACCGGAAGGTTACACAAGTCACACAATAGTGTGTTCTAAAAAAAACTCACGAATGATCATGAAGGCGTCAGGTGTGTATCTGTGTACTAGCTAAGAGGGTAGAGGGTAGGGTGAGTTGGTTTGGTTTCGAAACAATGATCGTACGAACCTTCTACATAGAGTGAGGCACCTATTAACATACTCCCTCGTGTTCCATAAGACAGTCATCATAGAATACATGCAATCAAATTATATTAATTTTAACTAAATACATTATCTAAAATATATAGTTTAAATATACGAAATAGTATGAATAAATTTATCACGAAAAATACTTTAATAACATTACATTTTTATAATTTTTTTTGAAAACAAGATGATAAAATTTAGTAGTCAAAATGACATCTTGTTGACATTAAAAAAAATCATAAACGACTTGCTTTTATGACAGGGAGTAGCACGGCTAAGTTTATTCATGGCACAGCGTGATTGTTTAATCTATTCGCTTGAGCCCTGTTGAGTTAATCAATGTATATGGCAGGTTATTTACATGTTCGAATGAACTAAAATTAGCACGAAAACAGGATGTTCCTCTCCTGTCTCCTCGACAGTGAAGACTGTAGCCACAGTACTCCGGCCGGTACTCCCTCTCCCTGGTCCTCCCTCTCGTCTCGTCTCGTCACAAACCATGTGCAGAAAGTGAAGCATCAACAAACGTTACGTTCCACGCAGCAACAGGTACAAGCCAAACGAAGACTTGGGACATCCGCACCCTGCGGTCCAACTCCACCCTTCAAAAGGACTGAGCCGTAGCTCAGTTAGCAACTGTCCGTTCGGAATCGATCCCAGCAAGTCTTACAAAAAAAAAAAAATTCGGTTAAATAGTACATACTCACGATGGTATTTTCAATAGTCACAGGCTGTGCCCGTGCTACATGAGGTCTATGTGATCTTCGTTTTAGATGCGTGTGTTAAGAACGTATATATGTGTAGACCGTATGGTATGTGTCTACATGTGTTCAGCGTGTACTCTAAAAAAATCCACCTTTCAAAGTATCAATGCTTATGCACGTACTATATACGTAGCATTATGAGCATACGTGAACTACCCGTGAAGCAAACGAGGTACAAGAACGCTCCAAATCTTCACATCACCGTCCAATGCACCACTGCAAACGAGAGCAGAGCAACCGTCCGACGAGCTCTCCGTGGAGCACGAGCCGCGGTCGCCGCCGCACAGCAATGCCAAGCTCTTCACGGCCGCGCCATGGCCTTGCAAGACGGCAAGGCAAGTGTACCCCTTGTCCGCTCCCCTCCTCCACACCCTGACCGTCCTGTCCGCTGAGCCGCTGCACACCACCTCCCCGGCCGCCGCCAAGCACAGTATCGCCTTCTCGTGCCCCCTGAGCGTGCCGGTGGCCTCCATGCGCCCGGCGCCGTTGGTGACGCTTTCCCAGACGATGACCGACCGGTCGCACGCGCCGGAGTAGAGTACCTGCCCGTTGGCACCTAGGGCGAGCGCGTTCACCGTCGACCTGTGGCGCTCCACCGTCCAGACCAGCGCGTGCTTCTTTCGCCTCAGGTCGCGCCTCCACGCCTTGATCTTCTTGTCCGCCGAGCCCGTGTACACGTGCCCGTCCGGCGACACGGCGAGGGCGTTGATGGCGTCGTCGTGCGCGAGCGCGATCGACTCCACGCACCGGAAGCCGGGCACGCGCCACACCTTGAGGCTCCGGTCCCACGATGCGGAGTACAGGAGCGCGCCGTCCGGGGACACCGCGAGCGCGGTGACCGCGTCCACGTGGTGCACCCAGGTGCGCTTCCTGTGCCGCCGGACCTCCACGTAGTTCCACGGGAGCAGGCAGGTCCGCAGGCGGTCCACGGCGGTCGGCAGGACAGCGCGCAGGACGAGGCGCGGAGTCCCATCCCTCCGGCTGCCGACCCGCCACGCTCTGATCTTGCCGTCCTGTTGGGAGCTGATGAGGCGGCCATTGCCCGTGGCGAGAAGACACTTCACCGAGCTGTTCGTGACGGCCATAACTGCAGTGCTGCAACTGTCATCCTGCCCTTCCTGCCGTCTTCTTGCGTTGCCCAACGGCCACAGCCAGATGCGCCCGTCCGACGAGGCGCTGTAGAGCGAGTCGCCGTCGACGGCGAGAGCGGACACGTACGACGACTGGCCTCTGAGTGTGTCGACGCATTGGTGGAGGCAAGGGCTTATGTTTGGATCGTGGGGGCCTAGGGAAGGGAGAGAAGGAAGGCTTGGCTGCGACGAGAGCGATACGGCTTGAGAGAGCATGCCTGCTTCTGCTGGCTCATGCTGGATTTGGATTTCTTCTCGTTCACCAGATGAATTCATGGAACGGGAGACCGGAGACCCTAACAGACCAGAAAGAGATCTACAAAGTAACACACCGAAAGCTCTTAGGCTGACTGCAATAAGAAGCAGCATGCAAGGACGTAAGGCAATATGCGTAATTAGGGTCTATTTGGTTTGTAGATTCATTTTACTACCTGGGTTCCACATGTCAATAACTCAAAAAAGTGTGACAAGATTCATTTTTGCTAGCCGATGTGTGGCGTCGATTTTGATGATCCAACCTTAGACAAGTTTGGCAAAAAAAATCTTGGCAAACTCTGACAATGTTAGTGTATGAACCACACATGCCCTTAATTTCTTTCCTGTTTTTTACTTGGTTTTAATGAAGAACAGGACCCCATCGTGCATTACAGCAACCAAATATAAATGGCAACAACTTAACTCTTTTAAAGGGAAAAGGGACAGCCCAGAGCGCTCTAGATTCTGAGAACAAAATCTTGGTAAAGCGTCGATATCAGATACTCTGAAATTAGCAGCAGTCAAAAGTAAAACGATCAGCACCCTCGAGGCCTCAATCATCACATATGCGCTAGCCTTTCCTGGGTAATTCAGGTAAACATTATCGTAAAAGGGTATATGTTCTTATCCACGCATCCGTCGAGACGTTGTCGAAGAGAAAAGATCGCTCCAGACCTCCAGTGGGGTAACAATGGCCACTGCGCGCAGCGTGCGTATCCACGGATGTTACCTAACACCAGCATGTGCCCTACCTTTTTGGAGCCCATACAGCTTCCTTATCTAGCCCACTTTCCAGAATGCATATACATTCTCTTCTACCCATTATCTAAAAATTCTCTTCTACCCAAAGGTGATCTTGGAATGATCAACTCGCCCTCGATCGATTGATCTTGTAGCCACCTCATCTCGCTAGGACATGTGCTACTCGGTACATATATAGTGGCAAGGCTCATCAGTTGCTTCCCCATCAGCAATGCATAGGTTCAAAAAGAATCTAAAACTAAGATCAAAGAAGGCTTTCAATTCTTTAACTTCTCGGAGAACCTGAAATATTAACATTTGCACTTACTTAACCAGCACCAAGAAAGGCAGTTCCCCATCTGTTTTCTCAAGGACAGAGGCACAGAGCACAGTACTGACGTAGTTTTCTCGAATGGGATCGTGCAACTGTACGCAGCACTCAGCAGAAGATCACTTCACTGGGCATCAACAGGGTCACATAATAATGGTCTCGCACCTGACACAAGCTCTATCCTGAAGCCCTGTTCCTACGATGCTAACTGCCCGTACGGCCTCTGTGCGTGATGCGTATCGTACACCATTATTGATCTGCGGTTTCAGCTCAATCCGAGCGAAGCCGAGTAAAAGCTAGCATCCGTACTGTCGTTGTTTTTCACGAAAGACATTGATCGGAAGATTGTTGCTGTGATTACACTCGACAACAGCAACTGAATGTACGTGCCAATAAGGTTATCTCCGGCCTAACATTTTACGGATATTTTCTCCAGGTCGGACGGAGTAAATCAGTGAGAATATGCCGATCGTATCAACAGCAACGCGACTGGTGGCATCGCGTTCGGTGTTCCCTCCCTGGGCCAATGGAAATTCCCATGAGGACGATGATTGGACAAGTAGGAAATTGTACGAGACAAGCCAACTTTGTCGTTGCAACCGTGATTACATCTACTTGTAGACAAAACAGAGGAAGGTAGCCCTATTCTCGATTTTTTTTAGAGTCGGACGCATGCACACCACACACACGTTCGTAATCTAGAACGGAGATCGCGCAGACCTCACGAAGCGCGACGGTCCTCAACCTATCCTCGAATTGGAAGCGTCTATGAATTGTGAGGCACTCCTTTGTGCCGTGGTGATTTTCCAATCTGAATAAGGCACCGTGTTTCCAGCCTTTTTAGTTGTTGTTCGTGAGTAAACTCTCTATGAAAGCTAAGGAAGATCCTTGTTTGTGCCTATCTGTATGTCTTATGTTTGTTAGTTCAGAGTTTCAGATGATGGCTGAGGCAAGTGGCACTTTCGTTTTTCTACAGGCGGGCCATTCTTCCTGCCGTCTCGAGATGACCTTTTGATTGTGGTATAGCACATAGATTCTAACTCTCCAGGTCAGGAGCTTGTCCGTAGCATTTGTAGGAGATTAGAGACGGGCATATTCTAATGACCAATCCGCAAAGTAAATTGCTCCTGATCTATCGAAGAACATCTGATAATTAACACATCTGTACTGCTGATGTGTCTCGGCCTCGCCCTATTATAGCAGTCCTGGGGCTCGTGAAAGGCCTCCTACATGATCACTCAGGCCAGCTGCAGTGCAATTCTTCAAAGGGCGAGGTCATATTACGAATCCATCGTGCAAAACTTGGCCTGTTTTAAACCCAATATCACCAGTTTATTAATAGTATGATTTCACGGTGCATCCGTACACATATCGTAGTCCCGGTGTAATGCTAATGTAAGAGCATTTACAACAGTCCACTTCAGCTGTTACTAAAAGGTTATCATATCAGCATTTAGGTGATGTAGAGGAGAGAAGATGAGGTTGTTTCTAGATAAAGAAACTAGCAAATTGTTAATACCAAGACACAAGAAACAACCAAATACTCTATTGGAGACTTACTTGTTACCTAAAAACGCGTTTTGTGGGTCTCATTGTCTTAAAACAAAATATACATCAGATCATTTGTGCAGCCCGACTACATTATTGATATGATAAATGAGCTAAAACATGTAGGCCGCAAAGTTGTACTTCATTATTGATCATCAAGAATCATGCACACTTGTAGCAATTGCAGTCTTAGACACAAGCTCAAGAAACAATCTATTGGAAAACTTGTTTCTCTTTATTAGATTGAGTACTCTCTTTCCTCTTAATAACAAGCTAAGAAACAAACTATTGTAGACGCTCTAATGTGCTATGCTACTAGCCTACTAGGCATCAACCATCAAGGCATGGTCTTTACTTACGAGTTACGTGTAACGCCTCAAATTCTGGGAACGTTAAACTCTCCACAACCATCCAGAATGTGCAGTTGCGAAGTAAGCAATGTCTCAGGCAAGCTTCCGATTACAACAAAATCCAACATTTTATTACACAAGGATAAGGCTTAACAGCCAGTTTTGACACTGACACAGGCATCCAAGCCCAAAGTTAATATAATACAACACAAAAGAACTTCAAACCACAGGCACACTTGAGCGCGGTCGAGACCTAATAATAGTAGTTGCTGTCATCCGTGGATCTACCAAAATCCTGTTCATCAAGACCCTCTGTATTTTCCCTGGTTTCTGCTGTAGATTGCTTGCAGATTATGCAAGAATGAGTACAACTTTCGTACTCAACAAGCCACATGGAAAAGCTAAATAATTACATGCAAGAAGTTCAATGGATGGTTAGAGTTTACCTTAACAGGCATATGTGGATGCATTTTGCAGTTAAAGCAGTTTACATTTAAAACAGTAAAACAATAATAAATAATAACATCAGGGGTTTCTCAACAAACTCAAACCAACTTACCATCTCACAAACTCTACTTATGCCTCATGTACTGGAATCACCCATTAACACAACTTCATTAACCGGAAGCACGGCGTATTCGAATACCTTTTTATACACTCTGCAGAGTTGCCCAACTTTACCCACAAGATATCTCAAACTCATACTATCAGATCATAGACACGCAACCCGTTAGCGTGCGACTGAGTTGAGATAACAAAGCCTTTTCACTACTCAACCTTTCTAGCCTCTACCCGGTAGGTTTTAACTCCATACAGCCCTAGGGAGACTCCACCGGCCCAGTGGATCTTACACCCCTATGCTGGTAGCACCTACTGTTGTGTGTAGACTACCGAGTATCCCTTCAGGTCCACTCCTGTCACACCCCAGTTCTGCAACTACTCTATCACACAAGAGTAGTTACCTTTCTAGTAGATATTCAACTGGATGAGCAGTGTACTTAGCCAGGGAGTAATAACCACGCTTGTGGTTGAGCGATTTTCTATGTCAGTCACTTGGCACAAGGTTCTTGTCCTTACTTGTCATCCAGTGAGGCGATGGCCCAACACCAACTCGTGGCTGTCCACCTCCAGATCTCACTGATGACTCACTTTTCCACAAGTCTATTGGGTTGTCCAACTTCCTGGACACAACTCTCAACTCTCCACCAAAACCATTGACGACCTGCCAATAACAAAGCTACTTATATAGCTAATATTTTATGTAAACTTGTCAAGGTGAATATGGCCTACAAGTGCTGGGTGGGTTTGTATATGGGGTAATAGGATTTATCTAATTATCATGGCATTCAAAAGTATTATTTGAATAATTAAAGTAATTGGCACAAATAAAATAATAAAAGTAATAATAAATATATGAAATGCGGGTTCAAAATGTTCAAGGAATGCAACTTGCCTTCTTGCACAACATCTTCTAAATACTGATCTTGTCCGATGTCTTCTAGAACCTAGTTGTCAAAATCGTGACCTAACAAGAAGCAATGCAATAAAACAACCAAGTAAAATATGGCTCGACAAGGAATGAGCCTAGAAAATGAATCCAACTACAACAAAAATATAGAAAAGGGATAATAAAATCTATAGAAAGCTGAAAAGATTTATTGGGAGCTTGGTCTAGCTGAACGGAGTCAAGAATGGACTTTATGGGTTCGAGACGGTCAGAATGGATATAAAATGTCAATTTAGGGTTTTGATGAATAGTGACCATTTTACTGTTCATATCTATGAATTAGATTATGAACAGTAATTAACCACTAATCTAGGTTTAGGAAGAGTAATCAATTTTACTGTTTGAACAGTGTATGGGCTGAATTAAAAGAATGAACAGTGTTGGGCCAAAACTGGAATAAATAGTGATTTTGAATGAACAATGTTGCACAGTGTTTGGCCGGATTTGTAATGAACAGTAACGGGCTATGCATAGTGTTGGGCCACGGCACTGGGTTGAAGCCCATTCGGCAAAATGACCCGAGGCCCATATCGCCCGCGGCCTTAAGGGCCTTTGGGGCGCTGGCCGAAGGCCATAGTGCCCCTTCGGCGCAGCTACACGGGACAGAGGGGGCGAAGGCGATGGATCCAATGGCGCACCAACGGTGGCGATGGCCAGCGGTGGAGGGAAAGGCAGCACGAGGGAGGCTCCACCCAGGTAGGTAGTCCTCCTCTAGGGTTTTGCTTGGGTTGAGTTTTGGGGGTTGGTTTCTTGGTTTTGGGTGGTGGCGGCCGTGGGGAGAGGGGGCGGCGCCGATGAAGCTCCGGCGGAGCTGAGGCCGGAGGGGTGGGGGAACTGGGTCCGGGAGGGTAAGGGGTGGTTTTGGGTGTTTGAATGGGGTGGATTTGGGTGGGGAGGGTGAATCGGCTTACGGGGAAGGATAAACCGAGGCGGCGGCGGGCACTTGCCGGCTCTTGGGACGAAGGTGGGTGGGGAGGGGGAAGAGCTTGGTGGGGGTGGAGACGGTCAGGCGAGGGCGGCTTTTATAGGCCCCCGGGGAGAGGCAGTGGGAGCACTCCGTAGCACAGGGCGGCGGCGACATGGTTGGGTGGAAGGGCTTGGGCGGTGCCGGACGGAGTGGTGGCGGCATGGGTGTCTTGGCGTGGGGTGGCGTCATGATGGCTCGCTCCCACTGAGCTGGGCGGGAGGTGGCATGGCGGAGCGGCGCGGTATGGCGAGCGGCGTGGGTTGCGGTTTGGGGCGGGCGCCGCATTGAAGGCAGAGGGGGAGGTGGCGCGGCAAGGTGGCGGTGCACTGGTGTGGCTTTGGCGTGGAGCAGCGGCCAAGAGCGGTGGCGGCGACGTGCGGCGAAGCGACGGGGTGAAGGCGACCTGGGGCAGAGGCATTTCAGGAGAGGGGAAAGCAGGAGGGAAAAAGGGAAAGCGAGGTTTTGATGAATTTTGCTGAGATTTGGAAGAAAACGAAATTCAAATCAAAACTCAAATTGAAATTTGAAAACTTGAAATTTTGCAGGTGTTTCATTATGAGTATTATTTTCAACACCAATTACCACTAGCGGTAAATTTAGCTATGGTGAGCTCATATGCGAACTTATGCTTCGCTGCAATGCCTTCAAGCCTGTTTGAATCCGTGTTTATCTTGATATTGTCAACTGAATGATTGAATCAAGGCGACTTCAACTGCTCAGAGCTGACACAAAACAGACGGTTGGTCAGGTTACTTCGTTTCTGTAACGACTCCAAATTCTGGGACTGTTAAACTCTTCACAACCATTCAGGATGTGAAGTTGCGAAGTAAGCAGCGTCTCAAGTAAGCTTTCGATTACAACAAAAATCAGACTTTTATTACACAAGATTAAGGCTTAACAGCCAGTTTTTTACCTGACACAGGCATCCAAGCCCAAAGTTAATATAATACAAGACAAAAGAACTTCAGACCACAGGCACGCTTGAGCGTAGTCGAGACCTAATAACCGTAGTCATTGCCATCCGTGGGTTCACCGAGATCTTGCTCACAAAGATCCTCTGCACTTTCCCTGGTTTCCTCTGTAGATGTTTTGCAGATATTGCAAGAATGAGTATAACTTCCGTACTCAACAAGCCACATGGAAAAGCTAAATAATTACATGCAAGGAGTTCAATGGATTGTTAGGGTTTACCTTAACAAGCATATGTGGATACATTTTGCGTTTAAAGTAGTTTATCTTTAAAATAGTAAAACATTAATAAATAATAACATCAGGGGTTTCTCAACAAACTCAACTACTAACTTAACATTTCAAAAACTCTACTTATGCCTCATGTACTAGAATCACCCATTAACACAACTTCATTAACTGGAAGCACGGCGTATTTGAATACCTTTGATTATACACTCTGCAGATCTGCCCAACTTTACCCACAAGATATTTCAAACTCATACTATCAGAACATAGACACGCAACATGTTAGTGTGCGACTGAGCTGAGATAACAAAGTTTTTTCACTGCTCAACCTTTCTAGTCTCTTCCCGGTAGGTTCTAACCCATACAACCCTTGGGAGACCACCGGCCCACTGTAGAATTTGTGCCCCAATGCTGACGGGACCATACCGTTGTGTAGACCAGCAAGTGTCCCCTTCCGACCCGCCCCTGTTCCATTCTCGATACTGTAGATATTCAATCGGAAGAGCAGTGTACTAAGCCAGGGAGTAATGACCACGCATGTGGTCGAGCGGTTTTCTGTGTCTGTTACTGTGGCACAAGGTTCTTGTCCTTACTTGTCTCTAGTGAGGGAGTGGACTGACAACCAACTCATGGCTTTCCACCCTCTTGGCCCCACCTTTGACCCACTTTTAACACAAGTCTAGGTTGTCCAACTTCTTGGACTCAACCCTCAACTCTCCTCCAAAAACCATTGGCGGACCACCAATACTGCTTTTCAGGATTATAACCACATTTGTGTGACAAAGCTATTTATATAGCTAATATTTTATATGAATTTGTCAAGGTGAATATGACTTACAAAGGATTTTAACCTTGTCAAGGTGAATATGGCCTATAAATACTAGGTGGGTTTATTTGTGGGGTAATAGGATTTATCTAATTATCATGGCATTCAAAAGTATTATTTCAATAATAAAGTAATTGGCACAAATACAATAATGAAAGTAATAATAAATATATGAATTTATAGGTTCAAAATGATCAAGGAATGCAACTTGTCTTCTTGTACAAAATCTTCTAAACGCTGGTCTTGTCCGGCGTCTTCTGGAGTCTGGTCGTCAAAGTCGTGACCTAACGCGAAAAGAAACAAAATAAACCAAATAAAATCCTGCTCGACAAGGAATGAGTTGGGAACAACATGCAAGCAAATAAAATCGGAAAAGAATTAAAAGAAAGGTGGTGCGATTGATAGGAATTTATTTGGTGTTTAATTGGACTGAACAAAGCTGAGAAATGGATTCACAGGCTCGAAACGGTCGAAAATAACATAAAATGTCAAATTAGGGTTTCTGGTGGAAGAGTGTCGAATAGTGAATAGTACTATTCACACCTGAAAATGGGCTAGTGAATAATAGCATGAATCACTGGCTTTAGAATGGTAATTAGGGTTTACCGTTCTCGGTTAATAAACAGTAATAAGGTTATACTGTTTATTGGCTGAAAAATGAATAGTGTTTGGGCTGAAATGGATGAATAGTGTTGAATTTACTATTCATGAATGAAAAAGATTAGTGGACAATGATTAGGGTTATTGTTTTGGTTAATGAACAGTGAGCAGGCTGACCAGTAAATGGGTTTTACCGTTTTCGGATGAAACTGAACAATGTTTTGGTTTTTCGTGTGAACAGTAAAAAAGAAAGAAAACTACTATACAATGAACAGCACACGGGCCGGATTGTTTGAACAGTAAATGGGCCGGCTCGTTTACTGTTTGGCCCATGGCCCAATTGGCCGAGCCTTAAAGACCCAACCCTAGGTGGCTTGAGCCGCGTGGCGAAGGCTCTGCTTGGCTACACCCCGGCAGAGGCGGCGACGCGGCGACGCCGGCCACTGGGTGGCGATGACGAGGCCGGGTGGTGCGGGGAGCACTAGTGGGCCAAGGTGAGTCCAATGATGGTGGTGGTGGGGCTAGGGGTGGTGTGTGGCGGCTTGGCGGCAGTGGTCGAAGGAGATGCGGCGGGGAGGGGCGGCGCCGGCGGGCTCTGGTGGGTTTGGGCCGTGGGGGAGGTGGGGAAAGGAAGCGGGGAGGTGAGGCAGTGCCCTAGCCGGAGGTGGGAGGGAAGGGGAGGCAAGGGGGTAGTGGATTTTACCGGTTTGCTCGTCGGGGAAGAAAAGGGAGGCGGCGGCGGAAGCTTCAAATTCGCCGGCGTTGAAGAAGAGGGAGGCAGTGGGAGGTGTTGTGGTTGAAGGTGAGGATGAAGGCAAGCTCTGAGCGGGCTTTTATAGGTCAGGGAAGGCGGTGGCGCCAGTAGGGCGGCGGCAACAGGGGCGGCGACATGGTTGGCCTTGCGCGCTTGGGCGGCGATGAGGGAGGGAAGGTGACGGGGTGAGGTGGCGGCGGAGAAGGCGGTTGAAGGACCGGGTGGGGCGAGGTGGCACGGGAGGTGGCATTGATGACGGGAGCGTCGGGGAGGATGGTGGCGTCGGGGCGGTGACGAGGGCGTGGTGACGTCCCGAGGAGGAAGAAGGGCGAAGGCGCCAGGGCAAAAGGCGCCACTAGGAGGGAAATACGGAAAGGCCGGAAAAGGAAAGCGGTTTTGGGCTGGACTTTCCAAAAAGGGAAAGAAATATGAAAATCAAGTAAAATTTTCAAATCTTTTTGAAAATTTTGAAAATCAGGTTGTTTCGGGCCACAACCAGATCAGAACACGAAATAATTGGATGGAAACGCGACACAAGGGGCAATCACATTGTATTGCATGTATAGTGTTACAAGGGCATGTGGAGTACACGGCAAGTAATCAATCAATAAATATTATAATAAGGTAACTATATGCATGAAATCAGCACCTAATCAATAGAAAATCAAGGCGAGATATCCTTCCATTAACAACCCCCTCAATCGAAACAGTAGGAGACCAGACGCAGAGACTGTCTCGAAACTCATCAAATAAGTGCGAGGGAAGTCCTTTGGTCATGATATCGGCGAACTAATGACTGGAGGGAATATGAAGCACACGAACCTGACTGAGTTGAACTTTAGCGCCGAGCTGGATTAGATGACATGTAAATAGCACTAACATTGTCACAATATACAAGTGTAGCTGTAGCGACAACAAGATGAAGTTCCTGTAAGAATTGTCGAAGCCAGTAGCACTGTGCAACAGCATGCACAACTGCGTGGTACTCAGCCTCGATACTAGAACGAGATTGTAGCCCAGCTGTTTGGACGACCAAGAAACCAAGCTATCACCAAAGAAGCTATAGCAGCCCGAGGTAGACTAGTGCGAGTATGGATAGACAAGCCAATCGACGTTAGAGTAGGTTGTGAGACCATGGGACGGGGTCGCATGGAGATGAAGACCCATGACTAAGGTGCCCTGAAGGTAGCTTAGAATGTGCTTGATCATGTTGAGGTGTGGTTCCCGAGGAACATGCATGAACAAGCAAACATGTTGAACGACTTAGGTGATGTACGACCTAGTCAATGTCAAGTATTGCAATTTGCAAGGCGTCAGCCAAACTGCGGTACTCGGTGGCGTCAGAGACGAGAGAACCCTTAGTGGCAGAGAGTTTGGCCTTAGCATCGACGAGAGGAGGGGACGACTTGTAGTTGCTCATGCTAGCACGCTAGAGTAACTCTCAAGCGTATTGTCATTGGGAGAGGAAAATACCTTGGTCGTTGCGTGTCATGGAAATGCCCAAGAAATAGTGAAGATCGCCAAGGTCGGTTATGGCAAACTCACTATGAAGGGAGCGAGTGACATCGTGAAGCAGACACGTGGAAGAGGCAGTGAGGATGATATCATCAATGTAAAGGAGAATGTAGGTGAGCTCAGACCCACACTTGAGAATGAACAGCGAGGTGTCAGACGAGGAAACTACAAAGCCGACGGTATGAAGGAAGTGAGCAAAGCGTTAATACCACGCTCGCGGGGCCTGTTTCAGGTAGTAGAGGGATTTGTGAAGATGACAAACATAGGAAGGACGCGAGGGATCAATGAACCCCGCCAGTTGTTGACAAAAGACGGTTTCATCAAGATGATCGTGGAGAAATTTGTTTTTGACGTCACGCTAATGTATAGGTCAAGAGTGAGAAGCCGCAATGCTAAGAACAACACAAATAGTAGAAGGTTTGGCAACTATTCTAAAGGTCTCATCATAGTCGAGTCCCGGCTATTGAGAATAGCCACAGACAACCCAACGAGCCTTGTAGCAAGCCAAGGTGCCATCGGAATGAAATTTGTGCTTAAAGACCCATTGGTCGGAGTTAATGTGGCACTAGGTGGAGGAGGAACGAGGGACCAAGTCTAATTATGAACAAGAGCTTGGAACTCATCTGTCATAGCCTAGAACCAACTGGGGTCTTTGAGAGCACAACGGTAACTATCGGGAATAGGAGAGATGGAGGAGTGAACAACAGAGAGGTTCGATCGCTCAATGGGTTGGACAATGCCATCCTCTGCTCATGTACGCATATGATGTGGGCCAGGGGCAGGGCGCAGCATGGGCCGCAACACCAAATCCGGACCACGGGCACAAGAGGCAGGCGCTATAGAAGGCAAGTCAGAAGGGCTGCCACGTTAGGGGAACGGTTGCTGTGGTAGGGGAAAGGCCTGCTGTGTGAGAAGCAATCACTGGCACGACAGAGGGTGTGGATGTTGTGGCAGAAGGGGCAGTTGCCACAGCGAGAGGGGAGGCTTCTTTGGCAAGAGGAGGAGCTACCGTAGCAAGAGTGGTGGATGCCGCGACAAGAAAAATAGAAGCTGCAACAAAGGAGTGAGCCGAGGCAACTAGGGGGCAAGGTAGAGGAGGCGTGACCGTAGCAAGGTCGATGAGGAAATCAAGATCGTTGGTTGGAGAGGCAGGTTCTTGGTAATCAAAGGGAAAGGTTTGTTCGTCAAAGACCACATGGCATGAGGTGATGATCCATTTGGTTGCAAGATCAAGACATCGGTAGCCCTTGTGGGATTGAGGATAACCAAGAAAAACACAAGCGACAGAATGGGGTGCAAGCTTGTCAAGAGCCATGGAGGATATGTTGGGATAGCATAGGCAACCAAAAACCCTAAGATCATCTATGGTGGGAAAAGTGCGAAAAAGAGCATGATAGGGAGTGTCAGACTGAAGAGTTTGAGTCGACCGGCGATTGAGGAGGTAGGTCGCTGTAGCAACAGCTTCATCCTAGTAGGGAGCGGGCATGTGGGTATGAATGAGGAGGGTGCGCACCACATTATTGATAGTCCAAAATCCAAATGGCACACTTAGCCTTCCCGTTTTGTTGGGATGTGTAAGGACAAGAGACACGAAGCGTAATGCCATGAGACTAAAGGAGCTTGATGGTGCGGATATTGAAAAATTCACGGCATAGGCAAGGAAGTATTGTATGGTGTCAAAAACATCAGATTTGTGGTGGATTGGGAAGGTCCATAGAAAATACGTGAAATCATCAACAATAACAAGATAGTATTTTAATCCAGAGATACTCGATACAGGAGATTTCCAAATATCGCAATGTATTAACTCGAAAGGAGCAACAATAAAAGATCTGGAATGGTAAAAAAGAAAGACGCATGTGCTTGCCAAGTTGACAAGCATGGCAGAGGGTATGGTTAGTTTATTATATGGAATGTTGGAAAAGTTGCTGAAAAGGGATAAAGTGTCGCGGCCAGGGTGACCGAGACGTTGATGCCAAAGGTCCGACAAGGAAGACACTGCCAAGAACGAGTGATGCAGCCGTGAGCCAGCTGTGTAGAGATCGCCACCATCAGTGGAGCGAAAAATCACGGTCCTGGCACGTAGATCCTTGACAAAGAAATTAAAAGGGTCAAATTCAACAGAACAGGAGTTGTGGCCGTGAGGCCTAGGAGCACCCCAAATTCACGACCAAACCAGTAGGAGGTCATGGGACTAGGGATCACCCTAGGACCTCTGTGTATTTGAGCTAGTCCCAAGATCAGCTGCTAGCCTACACAATAACAAAAGTGGTGACATGCACAACGCAAACTTTATTAACAAAATATCAACAGAGTAGCTTACAAAAGCGGCCTTAGGCCGAACATAAAATACAATGGAACAAAAAGAGTGGTAGTCCATCAGCTCACCACAGGCAACTGACTGGAGAGCACAACCTAGTCGTTTTGGTCCTCTTCTTCGCTGTCAAAGTCTTCACCTGTCCAAAGGTTATGTCAAGCAAGAGTGAGCACAACAACCGTGCTCGCAAGTCACAACCGTGCTCGCAAGTCACATAATGATATGCATACATTGATATTTCAAAGGAAGGCATATAGGGTTGATTTGCATAAAGCCAAGTTTCATTTAAATACACATACTAAGTTCCAAGGCAGTTACACTTATAATTAAAATTTATTTTCCAAAACTCAATTTTACAGTTGGATAACATACATCATCAATTTTACATTCCTGTCACAAGGCTCCCCGCCATAAAACCCATTTGGATAGAGATCCAAAACCAGTTTTACAAAACCTTTTGAAAACAAAACCAACATCTAACTAGGACCAGCTTTGCCAGCATGTACTTGACCGCGGACTTGGCTATTCGAATAGATTTTCACTCTGCAGATGTGTACAACTTTACCCACATGACATAAATTCTCTAGTTTGTTTGGCATTCGTCAATACCACCTCACACTTCCATTGGTGAGAGGTCTAGAGTATGTGACAAGGCCTTTACAATGCATCATTCCACCGCAACCCCTCCTCGCTAAGGTTTCGCCCCCTTTGGACTATCCGTCCGCAGGTTCAGGGCCCCCTCTTGCGCCGGGTGGGACTAACATAGGTCATAACATGACTACCCACTGCACCAATAGGAATGACCACGATGGAACTTTGCAAATTAATCAGCCAGATTCTACCCATATAGAACATGTGGTTGCACAGTGAGGCATGACAAAATACACTCGAAGACCGGTCCTTAACTGACCTAGGCGACTACCACAAAACCTTGGGCCTCAAGCCTACCCAGCTTGAGCCCGTGCATAAACATGCACCATCCAAGCAACCAATTCGCCCAAGTCCAAACCAATTTTTCCTTTTCCATTTCCTTTAAAAACATTTGCAAATCTCCATGACAACCCAATGTCATGGCTTAAAGTATTTGACAGCATTGGTTTTTTGGCAGAAAGATTTTCCAAAACAAGAGTTTTGGTCTAAGCATGACTAAGCATTAAATTTTTGCAACACTTCTAGCTCATACTATTGTATCAGCTAGATTTTCATCTATGGCATCAAGGGTGAATGATTCAATGTCAGATCTAGTTGTACAAAGGGAACAGGGATAGCTATAAATTTTAAAAACAGGGATTGAGTTACTTAAATTGAAGTAAGCATGCAATAACATTTGAAATGGAACTTAAATAATTTGAATTACTGGGCTCAACATGATCAAGGGTATGACTTGCCTTGCTCTAAAATTTGAGAATCTTCCTCTTCTAAATACTCAGGCTCCTCAGTGTTGTCGCAATCTACACGGGAGAAAAGAGACAGACTCAAACAGAGCCCAAACAAAACCAAAGAGCTTCGAAGGAAAAGTCAAAACTCAACCAACAAAATGACACTGCCCTAAAAACGGGTTCTTCAGAAAAAGACTCGACTCACAGGGAGGAGGTCCAACGAGGTGGGTGGTCTTTTCAAAAGACCTAAGAGGGTGGTCAGTGCAAAGGCTCTGAGGGTGGTCTTTGCAATGACAGGAGGTCCGGGAAGGTGGTCTCTGCAAAAGACCAAGGAGGTGGTCTTTGCAAAAAGGAGGTCCTGGAAGAGCAAGGAGGGCCAAGAGAGTCGTCCTTGCAAAGAGAGGCCCTTAGGAGATCCAAGAGGAGGAGGTCCTAAGGATGATAGGAGGAGGTCCTAAGGATGATATGACTGCTCAATGCGGTCATAAGAACAAGAGAAAGAACAGGGCACAAGGGGACTCACCAAGGCCGAGAATGAGTTCGAGGACAAGATGAAGGAGTTGGTCCAGTGGTTGGACGGCAACCAGCTAGCGGTGGTGGTGAGGGCGTCGCAAAGGCTCCGGTGGAGTCACCGTCGGTGAGGCAGCGGCGACACAAGCTCAAACGGAGTTCTTGGCGACGAAGCTTCAACACCATGCAATTGGCCAAGAGCAAAAGGAATAAGTGTGGAAAAAGGCGATGATGATGTGCTAATTACGCTATTCTTAGCCAGGGGAGAAAGAGAAGGAATGGCATTGGAAATCTCAAAGGCATACGTGTCCAAGGTAGGTAGAGATGAGGTAGGGTACGGCCCATCAGATGAGAGTGGATTAAGTCAAAGTATGCTGTGAACAGAGGAGACCAGGAAAGAAATCAAGGTGCCACGTAAGTGACCACATAAGTGGCCGCATTTAATGTGACATAACAGGCATTAAACGCACAAAGTACTTATGTGGCGGAGAAAGATAAAGGTGAGCAAGACTGGCAAGTGGGACTAGTCAAACTTGGAGAATAGTCTAGTCAAAGAGGAGTGGTCATGGCCCAAGGAGAGGTCGTGACCAAAGAGGGAGGTCGTGACACGCAGGGGAGGTCTTGACTACAAAGGTAGTCTTTGCAAAAAGACCAAGACAGGTGGTCTTCGCAAAAAGGCCACGGAAGGTGGTCTTTGCAAAAGACCACTGGGGAGGTCCGCTGGACAAGGAGGTCCTGCGAGGTCATAGGAGGTCTTTGAGGAGGTCTAAAAGGCTAAGAGGTCCTGAGGACTAAGAGGTCCAAGGGAAGAGGAAGTCCAAAGGACTAGGAGGTCCTGAGGACTAGATGCAATCCAAAGAGGTCTTGACAGTCAAGATACAATCAAGGGAGGTCTTGATGGTCGGAATGAAATCAGGGTAGGTCCAAACGCAGAGGAGGTCTGGACACGAGGGGAGGTCCAAACACAGAGGAGGTCTGGACACAAGGGAGGTCTAAACACACAGAAGAGGTCTGGACACAAGGGGAGGTCCAAACACACAGAGGAGGTCTGGACACAAGGGGAGGTCCAAACACACAAAGGAGGTCTGGACACAAGGGGAGGTCTGGAGACAAGGGGAGGTCCAAACACACAAAGGAGGTCTGGACACAGAGGGAGGTCCAAACACTAAGGGGAGGTCTCGACACAGAGGGAGGGATGGCTCCAGAACCCGCACAACTCAAAGAAGACCAAGCTTTTGATTAGTTGAAGTTTGTCTTATTCATTTAAAGCTCTTTTAAAATCTCATGTTAAGCTTTGAACTCTCATCAAAACCAAAGGGTTCTATTTTATTTTGGAAATTCGAAAAGGCTTAGAAAATCAGGGTGTTTCAAAAGCCTAATATGTTGTGCTCCTGATCAAATGATCGCTCTTCTGCCCACTGACTTTATCCTTTATATAGTGCATGGAGAGGTGGTAGTTTCTCCAAGCCAAGAGACGTCCCAACGTTCCAAATGATGAACTGCTAGTGGAGGTTACTATCAGAGAAATAACTCGCCACATTGCCAGGTAGTTATTGTCAGAGACAAAGGTATAAAACATGCAGTTATTCACGAAGAATAACAGTGTACGTTAACTGCCCGTAGGTTAAATGTGGCGCATAAGACTCCCTAATCGACTGGGTCCACGCGTCTATAGACTTCATCAATATAGGGTAGTCGTAACCGACCAGGTTGCAGAGTAACCTACGACCACAGGGTGCTCGTAGAAAAGGCTCACAACCAGGAATGGGTCGTAGAAAAGCTTACGACTATAGACTAGTCATAGAAGAGGCCTACGACTTGGGGTGGTCGTAGAAAGACTTACGATTATTCGGTTAAGCTTCTCCCTTACGAATGGTAAGGGGTTTACTTTTGAGTAATATAAAGATATTGCTATCTATAATATGAATTACAGATAAGTAATTAAATGAGGATTATTAGATCCTCGTCATCTAGCCCCCCCCCCAGCTTCAAGTGAAAATAACTTACTTGGTACAAGAGTCATAGGATAGTGGTCGGAAGTAGAACCTTTCCAACTGGTATTTCATTTGACCAGAAATCGATTTGGTCAAAAAGGTAATTTCACTTGAGTTGTAAAGACATAATCGGTTTTCCCGAACAGACAAATTAAAGAATCCCAATCGACTCTCACAGACCTATCTATTGGAGCAGTTCCCGAAGAGGTGGTAACTGTTGAGTTCCCACAATCTTTAACTCAAGCGTGTGGCTATAAAAACCTATTGCATGTGTGACTTTAGGGTTTTTACTTTTCCCCATTTTCTTCAACTGTTCTTCGAGCCCTTGTTCTCTCCGCCGCCAACCAAGTCCAAATCTTCCTCAAAGCCTTTCCAAATCCAAGTTAACCTCACTCGGAGAAGATGACCAGAACCATTTCCAAGTGGGTTGAGTCAGAGATGGATACGACGAAGATAAAGGCCTTGGTCGCCGCCGAGAAGATCCCATAGAAGGAGTTCGTGAAGCAGGCCGAGGCTGTTGGGCAGCATTGGCCCCAAGGTGAGAAACACTATCCCAGTATTTCAATCATACTGTGAATGTGGCTTTTGATTGCCAGCTCACCCTTTTCTTACACTCGTACTCGTACACTTTGGGGTGGAATTGGTGAATCTTGTTCCCAATTCCATCACAATGTTGAGCGTGTTCGTGTACTTGTGTGAGGCCTATCTTGGGATTCTGGCAGACTTGGAGCTCTTCCAGTACTACTACGGGATGAGCAGACAAGCAGGAATCACAGGTAGCCACGGTCTGAAGCTCCACGATAGGAAGTCGATGGAGTACATTCATATGTACACCCAGTTGTCATGGCCGAGATGGAAGAAGAAGTGGTTCTACTAGACGACAGCCTAGGACAACAGCCTCTTCTTTGTGGGGAAAGCCACTGAGAAGAGTTCCTCTGGGATTCGACCCCCATGAACCTCGACCGGATCACCCCCTACAATCAAGCCATAAAAGACTTGAAGGAAGAGGGGCTTACCGGATGGCACGTAGTGAAAGACTTCATCACACGCCGCATTAGTCCTTTGAAAAAGTGAGCACATCCCATGTGGAGGTACTCGGGGACTAAAGATTCGACTAGAGATTTCGAGACAGGTAGATAATCCTTCAACTCGGCTCTTTTCAGTTAATTTTGAGCTTGAATGTTGAGTAGTTTCTTTACCATTGTAGATCTTCCACAAAAAGATATTGATGCCCGAGTCAAACTAGTTTGTGAAAAAGCCCCAGCACCCACGTCGACCAGGGTCCCTCGAATCTTAGCGGTCGTGTCCGCAAAAGAAAGAGAAGAATGCCTAAAAGTAATCAAGAGTTGATTTCTTCTTTAGGATTTTGTGGGCGTAGATTTCGACCATCGAATAAAGTTCTTTTTCTATTTACCATAGAAAGTAGGCATGGTAGATCGTCGAGACGACGATGACGTCAAATCAAAGATTGTCGAAATAGGGTCGGAGAAAGACAAAGCTCCTCCGGTCAAAAGGCGTCACCTTGTGAGGGCTGTCGACAAGATGGACGACAGCTCAAGCTCGGCTCCTCCTCTGACCAGCCCTGTCAAGAAATTCTTTACAGATGTGATTGCTGCAGAGAAAAGGGGACCAGTCGAATTGCCTGCTCCCAAAGCCCCCAAGACTAAGGTACCATTCTATTACGACAACAAGGTTTTTTTTAGTTTCTGTCTCTTATGGCTTTGTCAAGCAACTAGAAAAGGAGAACTAGAAGTGCTTCATGTCTTTTGTGAAAGATACTACTGCATCAACAGGGGCAAGAAGCTTCGGGAGCTTTGGCTCTTGTTCAAAACATACGACCAGACGTGGTCGTAGAGATCCCTCAACAAGATATTTGACCAGATGTGGTCGAGAAAGCCCCGATCTCTCAATCTCGTAGCACCGAAAGCCCCCCAAGGGCCGAAAGTGTCGCGAGGATTGAGGCAGTCATTGAGAAGAAGATAAAGATGCCTTTCTTAGGGAAGGTCTCTTCTGGATTCATAATCAAAGCCAAAAAACTGAGGTTTGTAAAAATCAAAAGTATAAGGATAACATCCATGTCGAGTTCTGCATAGTCGGCCAAGTTGAACCAGTTCTCCTCGTTCCACTCCCCTGCCATGGAAGCATCAGGGTTGAGAGAATAAAGAGAACTTATTGACGAGGAATCACCGAAAAGTCCCCACGGTCGGCGCCAGCTGTCGGTGATCTAACACCGATCTTATGTATGATTGTTTGTTTCGGGGAACTCCTGGAAATAAGACCACACAGAAGATGACACAGGAATTTTATACAGGTTTAGGCCTTCTTCGGAGATAATAATAACCCTACTCCTATTCTACTATATTGAGTGTGCTGGTTACAATCAAGAGGAAGACTAAAGCCTAATGTCTTGTGCTCCTGATCAAATGACTGCCCTTCTGCCTACTGACTTCATCCTTTATATAGTGCATGGAGAGGTGGTAGTTCCTTCCAAGCCAAGAGACGTCACAAGATTCCAAATGATTAACTGCTGGTGGAGGTCACTATCAGAGAAATAACTCCCCACGTTGCTAGGTAGTTATTGTCAGAGACAGAGGTATAAAACATGCAGTTATTCACGAAGAATAACAGCATACATTAACTGCCCCGTAGGTTGAACGTGGCGCATAAGACTCCCTAATCGACTGGGTCCACACGTCTGTCGACTTCATCGATATAGGGTAGTCGTAACCGACCAGGTTGCAGAGTAACCTACGACCACAGGGTGCTCGTAGAAAAGTCTCATAACCAGGAACGGGTCATAGAAAAGCTTACAACTAGAGACTAGTTGTAAAAGAGGCCTACGACTAGGGGGTGATCGTAGTAAGACTTACGACCACTCGGTTAGGCTTCTCCCTTACGAATGGTAAGGGGTATACTTGCGAGTAATATAAAGATATTGCTATCTATAATATGAATTACATATAAGTAATTAAATAAGGATTATTATATCCTCGTTGGTTCCCTACAGTGACAAAATAGGGAGATGAAAGCCAAGAAAGGGAAGAGAGATTACCACCATCGGCGGGCTTGTGGGATGACACACTGGAGTCCATCACCTAGTAACCCGAAGGTTGTTGCAGTTGCATGGCGTTCATGGTAGCGATGAAGCCGACTTGATCCCAGGCTGGAGCGAAGGTGAACGCCAAAGAAAAGGGCTGCAACAACATCGTTGGTGGCACGGACATGGTGGCATTGTAGGCTTGAGCAAGCGGGCGTGGGCTGAGAAGACCTTAGTCTGGTGCACACTACTAGCCCCTGGCCAAGAGGGGGCCAAGGACTGCCCAGTCCATGGATTGAAGCGCATCTCGGAACTCGGTGTGAAGGAAGGATGCCTACCGAAGGACTAGCTCCGATCGCCACCACCTTTGCCACCGACGTTTCTGTCATTGCCATGTTTTTTACAGTGATGACGTCTGTTACCACCGCTGCCACCATTGCCGCTGCAGTCTCTGTGACAACCGCCGCTGTTACGGTTGGATCAAAAGCAGCGAGGGCGGTGCTAGGGTTATTAGACCTAGAGTCGGAGGCAACAAAGACAGCGGTGCCAGTGGCGACCTTGGCCTTGTTCATCTTCTACGCCTCCTGAATCTAAAGAAGGAAACGAGCCCGGATGAAGCTCGGGAACGGGGAGAACATGGTGATGAGGGTGCCAATCACCGCATATTTGTCCTGGAGGCTGCGGACCATGTTGAGGATGAGGGCTTCATCAGAGACAGGGTGGTCGACGTCACAAAGAGCGTCGGCAAGGGTCTTCAGCTTGTGGCAGTAGGCAGTGATGGACAGATCACATTGAACGATGTTGCAGAACTCAGCCTCGAGGAGGACGATGCGACCATTTTTGTTATCATGGAACATGTCCTCAATGCAATACCATGCATCGTGTGCCAGTTGATCGAGTTCCATGATGATGTTGAGGATCTCCTCGGATATAGAACCATAGAGCTAGGACACGACGCTGGAGTCCTATTGGTGCTACTCGACAATGGAAGGTTCCATTGGTGGCACAATGATGTGGTGGAGGAGGCCGAACTTGCTGAGGAAGACGGTAAAGAATTCTGCCATTTGGAGTAGTTCAAAGCATTAAAGTCCAAGCAGATCAGAATGTCCATTTTGATGCTCACAACGTTGATCACAAGTGAGAAAGCAGGAGGTGTGGAAGCATTGGCAAGGGCTCCGAAGGTGTCGGCGCCAAGAGAGGGGGTGATCGAAAATTTAGGGCATTGGTTCTGTCGGTGCCAGTGGAAGGAGAAGAAGGGGTTCCATGGCGTCGCACGAGAAGAAGGAACCTACTCTGATACTATTTAACACGGGAGAGAATTGGATGGAAATGCCAGACGAAGGGGTGATAACATTGTATTGCATATATATTGTAGTCTTTGGTTGAAATGGCGCGTTTTGAAACGCAATAGCAAAACTAGCCCTCCTACCCGAAATGACAAAAATGTCACCTCTGCTGCGCAAAATAGCCGTGGAAGCCAACGTAATGTGCAAAATCACCGTGGAAGGCCACCTGTCGCGAACCCAGACCGCAGCAGGTGGCCTTCCGTGGCGATTTTGTGGTAGGGGCACTATTTCTGTCATTTACTTAGCGGAGAGCTAGTTTTTCTATTTCGTTTCAAAAATAGGCTAAATGAGCCCAAAAAAAAAACAAGAGCTAGTACAAATTGATCAATCAATAAAGATTACAATCAGGTAACTATATGCATGAAATCAGCACCTAGTCAACAGGAAATCAGGGCGAGATATCCTTCCGTTAACAGGTACACAGCAACCCATAGACCGGCAGTTCTCGTTGAAAAGTCACATAATTAGAATTCAAGATGATCTTTCATATGGTATAGCAGAATAATTCTATTCCCATTTGTCAGTAGGGCTTAGCTGTTCAGGCAGTTATTAAAAGTTCTAATTGTACCTTTTGCAAATGCTACAGTTGCTATGTCTCAATAGAGCATCTCGCTTTGGAATGACCAGATGGCATGCTTTCCCACTTGTCTACATATCTTTCTTCAGTTGTTTGCTTTGTGAACTAGAGCAGAAAGAGTAGGTAGCGCATCCTAGTTAGAAGATATGGTTCATGGTTTCTGATTGACAAGCTGCTGGTTCAAAGACGTCTGCTCTTTTGCTTCTTAGTTTCTGTTGCTTTGGGGTGCAATTGGAAGAAAGGACGTCTCTCGTCTCATCACGCACCAATGATATTTAATGTTACCATGACTTCAGCCTCCGGCTCTCTTACCACTGGCTTCTCAATCATCTCTTGCGTGTAGCTCACCGGAAACCAATCTGACAGAAGCTTCTTCCCGGCCAGTCTTCGACACTCGAGAGCAAAAGCAATTTCAATTCCTCTGTTTTTTTATTAGCAAAAGGCATTTCAATTCCAAGCCCGTCCTATCATGTATATAGCATAGCAGGTTGGATTTTTTTTCATTTAGCCCCGTGTGCCATCCGAATTTCAAGACTAGCCTCCTTTGCTTTGAAATTACAAATTTGTCTTCTTCCTGAGCGCAGAATGCTCTAAAGACGACACATATCTATTTCCGCGCTTGGGAACCACGGAAACTCGATGGTCAGCGCGGCAATTCTCCCTGCGCGGGAACTAGTGGCGACAATGGAAGGCGGTGGGTCCGGACTCTTTCCGTGTCACCGGAACGCGGAAGGACGCTCGGTAGCATTCCGCGGCACGGGACCGCGGTACTAACGTACGCTCCCATCCATGACGCATTTTTTAATGCGTGAACTTTTTTAATGCATGAACGGCTCATGGATGCGTTAATCATCAAGCATTTTTTAATGCAAGCGTAGTAGCACGAATCATTTATTCGGCATACTTGTTTCCGTACTCGGGTGGCGCGGTAGCACGCCGGGCCTGTCGGTTCCACGCCCATCTGGCTAGGGTTCCGTGCCTCCTGAACGCGGAAAGCGCCACGTGTCAGCCGCCAGTGTTTTCGCGCTCGGGAGGAGGCTACTTTTAGAATTTCAGTATCAAAGAGGTTATTTTTGTAATTAAGGTGACAGTACAGAGCTAATTTTAAAAAATTCTAGCAGGTTGACAGCAACTTGCACCAAACACAAGTTACACAACGCCACACCCGCCCTTGACCAAACGGGGGTCTTTCGACCTGCGGGGGTGCTGACCAGGATGTTCGTGCGTGGTGCGTGCCGGACTTCGCACGTAGCGAGCCTTAAAACTTACGTGACAGCAGCTTGATTTTGCTTCGGCTGCTCTCACCGCGACTCCGTCTGCTTGCCGCTGAAGACTTCAGCGATGGGCGCGCCCTCTTCTCCTCCACTCGTTTGGCTAGTTGCCGCGGCCGTGGTCGCGATGGTGCTCGTTGTCTCGCCGGTGTCGGCCTTCCCGTCCGGCTTCGCGGCGTCGGCGCCCCCGTTCCCGAACCCGTGGTCCGCGTTCCAGAACCTCTCGGGGTGCCACATGGGCGAGGAGCGGGAGGGCCTGGCCAGGCTCAAGGACTACCTCAGCCACTTCGGCTACCTCCCGCCGTCGTCCCCGTTCAGCGACGCGTTCGACGCTGACCTGGAGGCGGCCGTCGCCACGTACCAGCGCAACTTCGGCCTCAACACGACAGGAGCCCTGGACCCGTCCACGGTCGCGCAGATGGTCGCCCCGCGCTGCGGCGTCGCCGACGTCATCAACGGGACATCCACCATGGATAGGAACTCGTCGTCGGCCATCCACGGCCGGAACCTGTACGCCTACTTCCCTGGCGGACCGACGTGGCCGCCGTTCCGGCGGGACCTCAAGTACGCGATCACCGTGACCTCGGCGACGTCCATCGACCGGGCGACGCTGAGCGCCGTCTTCGCGCGCGCCTTCTCCCGGTGGTCCGACGCCACGAAGCTGCGGTTCACGGAGACCACGTCGGCGTCTGACGCCGACATCACGATCGGGTTCTACGCGGGGGAGCACGGCGACGGCGAGGCGTTCGACGGGCCCCTGGGCACGCTCGCGCACGCGTTCTCGCCGACGGACGGGCGGTTCCACCTGGACGCGGCGGAGGCCTGGGTGGCGGACGGCGACGTGGCGCGCGCATCCTCGGGCGCGGCGGTGGACCTGGAGTCCGTGGCAGTGCACGAGATCGGGCACCTGCTGGGCCTCGGCCACTCGTCGGTGCCGGGCGCCATCATGTACCCGACGATCCGGACGGGGACGAGGAAGGTGGAGCTGGAGTCCGACGACGTGCAGGGGATACAGAGCCTGTACGGGACCAATCCCGACTTCAAGGGAGTCGCGCCGACGTCACCGGCGACGAGCAGCCGGGAGATGGACAGCAGCGCGGGCGCGGACTTCCGGCCGGGGAGTGCGTTCGTCGGGGTATTTGTGGTAGTTTGCCTGCTCCCAGTCCTAGTGCTGTAGCCTGTGTAGTCCTTCTGCTTGCCGCCGCCCCGTCACGTCCATCTCTGCTTCGATTTCTTGCTCGATTGATTATTGATTTTTGGATAGATTCTTATGTACATACTACATACTAATGCATAATAATAGATTACATGCTATCTATCGAACATGAGTTCCATAGTTATGGATTGAAGACTTCCAAATTAAGAAACTTCACAAATTCAGACAATAAAATACAAATTCACAATTCAGACAACAAAAACAAATTCATTTAGTTTCAGGGTTAGGGTTCACTTACCTTCTCCGGCGACGGCGAGTGACGATGTCAGTGGGATCTTTGGCGATGGCTGACTGACGTTAGGGTTAGGGTTTACAGACGTTAGGGAGGGTTCACTGACCCCGAGTGTTAGAGGGACGGGGAAGCGGCAGCGGCATGGGAGGTGATGGAATATTAGGTTCGGCGGGGTTAGGTCGGCGGCGATGGAGACATGCAGAGCTCACCATAGAGGAAGAAGAAGACGGAGGCGAAACAAGAGGGCGCCGGAGACGAAGAAGATGGGTAGGGTGGGGCAGATCTCGTCGGATCTAGAGGTGTGCAAAGCTTGTCGTTGGAGCGTAAAAGGAGGTGTGGGCGGTGGTGAGGATTGTGATGAGACGATGCGGAATGTGGTCTTGACTCTTGAGGATAATGTTGTGGTCAGGCATTCGATCCATAGTTACGGACGATGTACGATCCATAGAAGCCCCCAATTTTCTTTTGTGAAATTCACCCGGTTGGAACACAGGAGTTTCACAGGAACCTAGTAGGAATTCTACAGAAAACAGCTCAATTCCAGAAACAAAAAAAATCAGTATTCCAAATTACTGGTCATTGGCTTCCCATCCAGGCACTAATCAAGTGATCATACCAAAAGGATAATACATTGCACGCCGCGGACACGTGGAACGACATACTACCTACTGCTGCCAGTCAGGGTAAAATCAGTGTCGTATCATCATCCCGGCGCCTATCCTATCAGGGAAAGAAAATTTTGAAATGTCAACGGAGGCTTCTATGCTTTATGCTTTGTTACGTCGTCCGTCCTTCCATTTGGTCCATGCATGCATTAAAATATAGTTCCACGACTTCCATTTGCAATTCGCAAGTACATTACGGAGTAATTAATTGTCGCCTCTCTTCTTGCAGCCCATTCCCCCTCTGGTCTCCTCTCCACCTGCGCACCCCTCTTGCCAACCGGATCTAGAAGTGCCTCATTGCTCTCGACGATTCTTCTTTGCCTCCAGACCGGGGTCCCGACAGATCTGGATCTCCCCTGGCGTTTCCTCTTCGGATCTGTAGTCGGCGTCGGCAGAGGTGGCAGCTAGGACGGCGGACGAGTGTCAGGCAACTGAGCCCCTCGAACCAGCAATTTCTTTCCTTCGGCACCAACCGGTAGATCCCGATGGATCCGAGGACCCCCGTCGTTCCCTCTCCGGAGTTGCAGCCGGTGGACGCGACGGCCGCAAATCTAGATCCGGATCTCCGACAACCCCCCATTCCCCTGTCCATCAGTGGTCAGCAAGCATCGGCACGCCTGCGGCAACGGCTCCATCCGCGACCAGGGCGAGCACGAGGTTGGATTTGATGAGCCGCGCGAGCACCCAGGCGCCATCGCCGCTTCCCTGTGCGGACCCCGCGGCACGACCGTCGCATCTGTCGCGCCTGCGGTCTAGAAGACGCTGCCACCGAGGGTATCTTGGCGAGCGGCGCGTGGAGTTGTCGTGCAACCTCCCCTTGCTGCTGTCGGTGTGGGTTGGGAGGTGCCCCACCGAGGGAGCTTTCGCGGGGCGCCGTGGAGCCGCCGTACAGTCTACCTAGAGCGCGTCGGGAGGATCCCTCGCGGGGTGTGCAGTGCTCCACGTCGGTGAGCTCGTCAATGTCTTCGACAACAGCCGTCGCCGGGAGCCACCACGACCGGCAAACATGTCTAGTCGGCAACGCCATGCACAAGGGTCATGCCGCTCAAGTTCTAGCACGGCTGTGCCGGGTGCATCCAGAAGCCACCAAGCATGCCATCGGCATTGAGACAATCAAGCCACAGTAGTCCGCCATGTCAGAGAGCCCTCCTCAGCCTCGGACCCGGAGTCCCCATCTTCCCTCCCTGGCCCTCGTCGGCTGGTTTGGCTGCGGAGAGGAACCAATCTTGCTGCATTACCGAGGGCACTCCAAGTGTAGACCGGCGACCTGACACTACTACAAAACAGGCTATAATAGACGACCCATCACAGACAGTTTTTATGGAACCGTCTGTGTTGGGTCTGTCGGGATGAGGCATCGGCTCTGCCGGTGTATCCTGAGCAGCTTTTGTTAAGAACCGCTCGTGATAAGCAACTATCACGAGCGGTTATAATTAAGAACGTCTGTGATAATCGAGATAATCACAGGCGGTTGTCATTAAAACCGTCATTAATTATCACGCACGGTTTGTAATGACAACCGCTCTGTGATTATCGATTATCCTGACATTTGTGAATATAACCGTCAGATGTATCACGAGCGGTTCTTAATCTAACCGTCTGTGATAGTTGCCTATCACGAGCGGTTCTAATAGAAACCGCTCGTGATATCTGGCATTATATAAATTGCGCTGACAAATCCTCTGCGCATTGCCGCCTCTGCCGCCGCATGCCTCTCTGCCGCTTTGGAGCAACCACATGCCGCCACCACTGCATTGCCTCTGCCATAACCACCTCGCTCGGCTCTACTTATATCCGCTCCTCCTCCCCCATGCGCCACTTCCCTGCCCTAACTCCTCCAACCTGCGGCTCCTCCCCGTTCGCCCGGCTTAGAGAGGAAAGGTTGGACCCCCGCCCTAGCGCCTCCTCCACCCACGCCTCCTCCCCATTGTGCCACTGCACCTTGTCTTGTGCCTCCACCCCCATTGTGCCACCTTAGAGGGAGAAGGAATCATATTTTCTTCGTGAGCTCCGAGGGTAACGATCTATAACCCTTTATGTTTGCTATAAATTAATCGCTAATCAATTTAATAAGTATGTTTGGTAAATAAGAAAATGCGTACTTGCGGTTTATTAATCTAATTTGACACTAATTTGTTACATGCATAAGCGTAGATGGACCGAATCGGATGTGCGGTGTGAACCGTGTGAGTCAAGAGTACATTAATGGAGTGGTTGCTTTTAGAAGAGCCGCCGAAAGGTGATATGTTGAAGAAGGGATAAATTTTATGTCTTGCCCATGCATTGATTGCGTAATCTGAAGATGTTTAACAACGCTTGGCAGATCGAAGCGCACTTGATTGAAGGGTTTCAAAAAAGGGTATACATGTTGGACCAGTCACGGTGAAGAGCAGATTATATCAGAAATTAATAATGACGACATCGCCAAGGAAGTCAACGATTTGCCAGATGTGGACTGTGCTTTTGATGAGGATAGGTCGCACGATGACAATCTAGATCAGATGCTACTTGATGCAGAAGTGAACTACAGTGAGAGAGAGTTTTGTAAATTCAAGGGCTTCAGGGAGGACTCGGTCAGACCTTTGTTCCCTGGGTGCAAGTCGGAATACACAAGGTTGTCAACCGTGCTTGAACTGCTGAAATTGAAAGCAAGCAATGGTTGGTCTGATAAGAGTTTTACGGCGTTGTTAGGTCTCCTAGCGGACATTCTTCAAGAGGAAAACGTGTTGCCCACCACCACCTACCAAGCAAAGAAGGTTATTTGTCCATTGGGCATGGAAGTAGAAAGAATACATGCATGTCCGAACGATTGTATCCTCTAGTAAAAAGTATGCGAGACATGCATGTATGTCCGTGTGCAAAACATCCGATACAAGCGTCGAGAATCTTGCTAAGGTAAAGCAAGGACCTCCTGCTAAGATGTTGTGGTATATGCTGTGATTCCACGTTTGAAGTGTTTATTTGCGAACCCAAAGGAGGCAAGATTGCTGCGTTGGCACTTTCGGAGGCGTAAGAGATGGAAAGCTAAGACACCCTCTGATTACGCGGTGGAGAAACTTCGATCGGAGCTTGAAGAGTTCGGTCTTGAACCGAGGAACATAAGGTTAGGGTTGAGTACGGATGGAATGAATCCTTTCGGTAACATGAGCGGCCGACATAGCACCGCCACGTGAATCTATGTATGTACAACCTTTCTCCTTGGTACGTATGAAGCGGAAGTACATTTTGATGTCACTACTTATCCAAGGGCGAAGCAACCTAGGAATGATATTGATGTGTACCTAGCACCATTCTTTGGAAGATCTTGTGACACTTGTGGAGCGAAGGGGTACATGTATGGGATGCGTACAAGCGAGAGAACTTCACTTTATGCGAGCCATGTTGTTCTCGCACCATCAATGATTTTCCCGCCCTTGGTAACTTGTCAGAACTTGATACAAAAGGAGCCAAAGCTTTGTCAAGACCGCTTAGATGCTACGGAGGGTGTATGGTGAACAACTTCAGCAAAAAAGCGTGTATATGTGTCACCGTAGGTTCCTTTCAGAGTCACCCATACCGCAAGATGAAGAAACAATTCGACGGAAATAAGGAGAACAGTTCGGCTCAAGGGCTTTTAGAGGAACAGAGGTCTATGATATGGTTAAGGATATCGATGTTGTGCTTGGGAAGGGATGTAAATTAAGAACTGTCGGAAGAACATCGGAAGAAGCGGTCAATTTTTTGGGACTTGCCTTATTGGGAGAACTTAGAAGTTCGCCACTGCATCGACGTCATGCATGTAGAGAAGAATGTATGTGATAGCTTGATTGGTCTCTTACTGAACATTAGTGGCAAAACAAAGGATGGTGTTAACGCACGGCGTGACTTGGTTGATATGAACATAAGGACCGAGTTAGCACCGAAAGAGACCGATCTGATTTAACGTACCTTCCCCCAGCTTGCTACACTCTATCCAAGGCCGAGAGAAATAAACTGTACTAGAGCTTGCATGGTGTGAAAGTCTCGTCTGATTACTCCGCTAACATTAATAAACTTGTTTCTATGCAAGATTTAAAATTAATTGGTATGAAGTCTCATGATTGTCATGTCTTGATGACACAAATGCTTCCTGTTGCAATTAGGAGTATCTTGCCGAACAAGATCCGAGTGGCAATATTGAGGCTGTGTTATTTCTTCAACTCAAATGCTCAGAAGGTCATCGATCCCCAAGGACTAGATACTCTGCAGGCTGAGGTGGTGACGACTCTATGTCATCTTGAGATGTATTTCCCTCCGTCATTTTTCGATATCATGGTCCATCTCATTGTTCACCTTGTGAAAGAGATAAAGATATACGGCCCTGTGTTTCTACGTCATATGTACCCGTTCGAGAGGTACATGGGAATTCTCAAGTCCTACGTACGAAATCGATCTCGAACGGAGGCAGCATCATCGAAGGTTATGCAACCAAAGAGGTCATTGAGTTCTGCGTCGACTACATGGCTCGAGTGGAACCGATAGGTATGCCTCTATCTCGCCATGAGGGAGATGGATGGTATCGGGACCATCGGAAGAAATCAATTACTCCGATCTGGATACGTGCGCTCAAGCCCATTTCATGGTCTTGCAACACATGACCCAAGTGTCCCGTACATCGGCGAGCACAAAGGCATGGTGCATGTAATCGAGACCGGTCGGAGGTTTGGATCACGAGAGAACACAACCGTCGATTCAGCGAATGGTTAAAGGTGCAAATCATTTGGGAGGTCATCAAGTGATGATATCTTTGCTATGGTTGGCACAAGGGCCACAATTTACAATTGTCACATAGCAAGGATACAACATAAATGGGTACACATTTTATCTGACATACCGGGATAGGAAGAGCCTGATCCAAAACAATGGTGTCCACATAGATGCATTCAATGCCGATGGGTGAGGAGCTCCTACTATGAGCAAATAGAGGAGATATGGGAGCTCAACTACGTACATTTCAAGATCCCCCTATTTCGGTGTCGTTGGGTCCATCTCCCACAGGTGAAGGTCGACAAGTACGGCGTCACTACCGTGGACCTCAAACGTGTCGGATACAAAGACGAACCATTCATACTGGCTAACCAAGTTGTTCAAGTCTTCTATGTAACCGACCCGGCAAATAAGAATCGCCACGTAGTTCTTCATGGAAAAAGGAGGATTGTCGAAGTTGAGAATGTAGTGGACGGGGAAGAATACAATCAATTTGATGAGTTGCCTTCTTTCGAAAATGGCATCAGGCTCGAGGAAGAACCCAGTGAGGAAGCTAGCTATATGCACGTCGATCATCATGAAGGGCTATATTTTAATTAAGAATTTACCCCATTGTAATTAATTTATTCCATAACATCATGTGTTATGGACTTGTAATCTCTCATATATTTTGATGTCAACGTGAAATTGTCATGTGTTAATGTGTTATGGACTTGTCATCTTCGATATTGATGTCAATGTGGACGTTCATTGCAATTTTGGAGTATCAAAATTGGTTTCACTTGATTTGGAGTTGAGTTGAATTAGATATGAATTTTTGAAGTCAAATGTGTTGTGAACTTGTCACCAGGTTCATATGACAATCACTTGCCACCAGGTTATGAATTTTTGAAGTCAAATGTGTTATGAACTTGTCACCAGGTTCATATGACAATCACTTGTCACCAGGTTATGAATTTTTGAAGTCAAATGTGTTATGAACTTGTCACCAGGTTCATATAACAATCACTTGTCACAGGTTTTGTCAGCAGGATCACAGACGGTTCTAGTATAGAACCGTCTGTGATAAGGAATCACAGACGGTTCTTACAAAGAACCGTCTGTGATACTATCCATATCACAGACGGTTCGTATCACATACGGTTCTTTTTAAGAATCGTCTGTGATTCCTTATCACAGACGGTTCTGTAATAGAACTGTTTGTGATAGCCATTTTAAAAGGAGGGAACTGCTAGGGTTTTTGCTCTTGCTTGTCACTTCCACTACTCCGCGCCCTTAAGTTCTCGCGCTCGTTACGCCTCCTCTAGGGCTCGCCTCCTCCTGCTCAAACTCTGCCCGACGACCGGCCGCCTCCTCCTGCCGACTCGGCCCGGCGACCGACCGCCTCCCTCCTCCGGCGTCCGGCCTCCTCCGATTCGGCCCGGCAGCGGCCGCCTCCTCCTCCAGACTCGGGCCGACTCCACTACACATCGCCATCCTCCTCTCGCATGTCTCGGCTCCCTCCTCATGGCTGGCTCCAACGCCTCCTCCGGTACTCCCTCGCACCTCCTGTGATATACCACTCTACTCGCTCTATCCTGCTCCCTCCCTTGCTCTGTGAGTATTGTTGCTTATCTCACTTTGTCCCTTTGTATTTGTCTTGTGCTAGAAAATTTTTATTCATGATTGTTAATCTTTAGTACAGAGAGAGAAATTACAAAGTGGTGGGTTCTGCTTAATAGCTCAATGATGATTGTTGCCATATTATGAGATTGAATAGTTAACTAGAATTAGACTTGAGCTTATTTAGAATTGCTTACTTTTGTTATTTTATTCTTTGTCAGATTAGCTCTTTTCTCGATCTCTTTGTCTATTGGTGTATTTACATTTGTGCCTTTGAAATATTATACGCTCTATTTTATGAACTGCAAGCATTTTTTTTAGCTCAAAGTCTAATTTGGAGTTATCATATTCAGTTGGTGAAGAATTTTGGCATAATGGTTGAGATGGCAAAGACTATGTCTTTTGCAACTAGCCTAATGAGAGCAATCGAACAAATTAAAAATCTGAGCTCTATGCTGATTTTTGATGTTCTCATGATGTTTGTGTTAACCATTTTATTCTCTTTAGATGACTTGGGAGAATTGCATGAGTACATGTTGTTTTGGTCATTTAAATTCTTTAGGAATTATGCTTTAATGCTAATTAATTTTATTGGAATTAATTCTGAAATCTTGCTAAAACTGTATTTTTTACAACAATCTAGAAAGAAAGTTTTACTTGATTCTATTTTGTTTCTATGTTTTCATGAAAGGCTAGTCTTCTGTACATGAAGCATTAAACCTTTGCTTAGCATTTCCTTAGAGAAGCTGGTGGATTAAGGAGTGTTAGGAGTGTTAGAATAGGAGCTAACCCAATGCCTGAATTCAGCTAGCTAGCTCGCTCCTTGGGCGTTCATCCTAAACGTTCAGGTGAAACACAGCTCTACTTCGTCGATCTTGACACACTTGAGTGTACCTTTGCTTCATGCCAATCCTCCACGACATGAAGCAAATGGTACACTCCAGTGTATCGGGCTCGATGAAGTAGGCTCGAGCAAAAGATTCGTATCACTAGTTTCTATCTATACAAAGATCATAAGAGATTGTTACACATGTGGTTGTTATGTCAGTCTAGTTAAGCTTTGGATAGAGCTCAAAATCTGAATTTTAGTGTTCTTATCCAATTTATTCATATACATGTGATACATGTTTTGCATTTCAATCAATTTAAATGACTTGAATGATTTACATTTGATTATGTTAATTTGGTCGTTTAAATACCGTTGGATTAATGCTTTATTGTTTCATATTTATCTTTGGAATTAATTATGATTATTTACTAATATTGCACATGTTGAGCATATTATTGATTTTAAATGACATGGAGATACTTCATATGTATATGTTAATTTGGGACACTTGCAATCCATTTTATTGCATATGTAACTTATATAGATAGCGAGTAAGCGAGATGGCGGAAACATCGTTGTCGCGCCGTCACCAACAGCGCAGATGGCAGAGACACCGTCTTCGCCGCCGGCACCGACGAGGCCGCCGTCACCGACGCCGCCTAATGCGTCATGCTGCCCGTCGACGATAATGACATGGAAGCGAGATGGCAGAGGAAGATCGCAAATGCCTGTGGGCCGACTGGTCATCACGGAGGTCAGTGACTTTGGGGTCCCTCTGAGTCCCAAGAGGTCAGCGGCGAGATTCCGGACCATCTGCGGGATAATTGCAAGGGAACGGGTCCCCATCACCACACCAAGGTGGAAGGATCTGACGAAAGAAGCGAGAGACGCGCTGTGGACAGAACTTTCAAGCAAGTTCACTATCCCAAAAGCAGACATGGCACGCGTGCAACGGACGGCGATGCTCACAATGGATAAATCGTGGAGGACCTTCAAGAGCATTATTGTCACGAAGTACGTGAACACGGGTCAGACGCCCTTCGCAAAGTATGGATTCTTGATGCGGGAAGCACGGGACGCCTTTGTGGCTATGAAGACGACGGCCGAATTTAAGGAGAAAAGTGCGGCACACAAAGCTCTCCAGACACGAAACACTCACTCGCACAAACTCGGCACCGCTGGGTACGCTGGTAAATACGAGTAATGGCGGCAGCGGAGGAGAACGCGTTTCCTGATGTCACAGACCCGCGATCCCTAAGCTGGTTAAAAGCGAGGGCAAAAGTCTCGTCTTCAGGCAACATCTCTTTCACAAACCCGGCAGATCAGGAAGTGTCCCAACGTGTGATAAATATATCGAACTACCTAGTTGTTAATAAGTCCATAACTTCATAGTATCTATAATAACATGATGACCTTATGCAGCGTGAATTGACTGCCCAAGCTTCCGAAGGCTCCTTCCAAGCAGATAGGGAGAAGGATATACTATCTCGACTCGGGAAATAAGGAGCACCGGGTCGCACGCAAGGCCTTGGGGTTAACGTGCCTTGGAGTTATGGATTATGACGACTCTTGCGTATAAGAGTAGGAAGAGATCCAAGGCCGAGCACGATGACCGGTTGGTACAGAGGATTACTGCAAAATTTGAAGGAAAGCTAGCAGCATTGTAGGATCAAATGAATCAACTCTGAGCGATCATAAGCCGCCCTGTTAATTTGGGAGCCGATCTGCTCGACATCGATGGCGTCGCGTCCATGCATAATCCTGAACATGATGACGTCCAATTACCGATAGACAACATCGAGGTAATGTACATATATGGAATGCACCAAAGATAGACCTATAGGACGCCTTAGCTAATTGCGTATCATTTTGTAGGGGCCGACGTCCTGCAAGCTCTAAGTGAGGATGGATGGGTCCCTTTCTATTCAGGCTGCGTGGGGGATGGTGTATCCATACCGAAGAAGCGATGCGACCGCGGTGCCCGGTGGCGTAGGGTTACGCCAGGGTCGAGGTGGATATGGTACATGGCAATTTCATGGCTGTCCCGCTGAAGATTTGCCCGAACGAAGAAATCAGAACACTAGGGGATGCTGTGCACACTTTTATCCAGTGGCCCAAGAAGGACATCGCTCTGGACCCAGCAGTGCCGCGATCTGGGCATGACCATTCCTCTCCAACAGGACCCTCGATGACTCCACCTCATGTTTCGCCTCAGAAGGCCACCTCATCGGTTCCCGTGAAGAAGACGCCGAAGGAACAACAAAAGCGTGTTGCCGTATCGGTTCCTGAGTCATCTCGCGGGAAGACGCTGCCAATTGTTAAGACCAAATCGAAATCAATGAACATTAAGGTGCCTCCCAAGTCCGGGAAGCCCAGGATGTCCAAGAATTACTCCATCGGGAAACCGTTGTGCTCTGACACAGTATTACTCCACGCTTGATATGCTTGTCAGGCTTTGCATGCCTGGTACATGCAGAAGACCAAAAAGATGGGATGCGATACTGGAATCACCATCGCATACAAGGATGAGCATTTCTTCAACGGGGTGGGCAACTTCGTCGTGGGCTTCAACGACTTATATGACCTATTCAACCTCGTTGGCCTCAATGCCTAGCTTCTACGATATTGGACACTGTAAGTGCGTATAATCAAGTTCTGCATTCATGTAATACCGATAATTATCACAACTCATTGCTTGTGTATAGATACATGTGGAAAAATGTCCAGAATGGAGCGAACAGGTGGGTTTCCTCGACCCACGTGGTCTCTTTGCAAACCATCCAAGCAGACCCGTCCTTCGTCGAGAAATACATAGCGGCGGCATTGCTTCGTCAGACAGACAAGAAGTACATAGTGGTGCCCTACAACGAGGGGTAAGTGTTACTACTTGCTATACAAATTTCATTTGTACTTTATCTGTGATCTGAACTTAGGTTTAATGACTATAGCGACATACATGAGTAGGTACCATTTGGGTCCTTTTAGTCATTATACCAAAGAGGAACCATGTGATATACCTTGATTCCCTAATCCACAACGACCACAAATTCAGCATTTTGAAAGGAGTACTCGAGAGGTATACTCATTTCCTCCATACATAACTCTATTGTAGTCTTCATTCATTTGAAATGGCCGAGGATAACTTTTTGGAATCATGTAGGTCGTTCATCGCCTATGTTGCCAACAAAGGATTATACAATGGAAAGAGTGTCGGACTAACACATAGGACGAAATTTCCGGTACGCGCTACAGCACGATAATCCTATATCATACTTCATAATAACGCGTCTCGAACTGACTATACCTATATATGTAATTCTTTTTTTGCGGTCTGCTTGACAAAAAAAACTGATGAGTTATGTGCAATCTATGTTTGCTATCATATCGGCGAATCCTTCTGACTAGGAAGAAGGATCCCGAGGTTTGTCAATCTGGAAATAATTATTTCCTAATTATAAATTTAAATATATATGCTTACCACTTTACTATTGCTAGCGACAGGGGTTGCATATAGAATTAGATGGACTCGTTGAGCAAGAGATTGCGGACATTTGAGGAAAGCTCTGCAGCTTTATCATTTCAGATATCATTTCCGACAACGGAGACTTTCACTCTGTCGCCGACCCAAAGTTTCACCCACCTGTAAACAATTGACTCAATTGTAATCCAATTGTAACTATAGCGACAATACTTGAACAAATTCGATCTTTTGTAATTTATTTTGAGTAATAATCCATTTGAGTTGTCAACAATTGAATATATGTGATGTATTTGTTTTTGTGCATGCTTGTTTTCAGAGGGCATGGCTAGCAATCCTGTGACTAACCAAAAAAAGCAAAAATGTAGTTAGGATTATGAATTATCACAGACGGTTTTTTGTTGAAACCGTCTATGAAGGCTTTATCACAGACGGTTATATGTAAGAACCGCTCGTGATCTCGAGAATATCACGAGCGGTTATATGTCGAACAAATGCGTGATCCCGAAATATCACAGAATAATTATATGTCGAACCGCTCGTGATTGGAGAATATCACAGACGGTTTTTAAATAGAACCGTCTGTGATAGCCTCGGATCATAGACGGTTTTTAGTGGAAACCGTCTGTGATAATATCATTCACATACGGTTTTAACAAAAAAACCATCTGTGATAGTGCGTATCACAAACGGTTTTGAACTGTCTGTGATAACTGCCTGTTATCACAGACCAACAATTATAGATGGTTCGGAAACCGTGACGGTTCTGAACCGTCTGTGATGAGGCTTCCTGTAGTAGTGTGAGGAGTAGCAGGCCGGTTGGTGGAAGAGGCCCGAGAGTCAAGCTATCACCATTGAAGGGTCGTCAGGAGGCGCAAGATGACCGCCCCGGAGGTCCCATTTGTAGCAGCTTGTCTAGGACACATAGACAAGCCAGTGGGAGGAGATGGCGAGGAGTCAGAATTGGGAGTGTTGTGTTCTGTCGTCCTCCGTCGTCGCTGAGGGGAGGAACTGCTTTCTCACCCAATTCATTTGAAGCACTTTGCCGGTTGTCCTATCAACGTGTGGATTTGCCTTGCCCCTGCTTCTATTCCTCTCTCTCAAGTTGGTGCCTTGGTGATCCTCTACGCTGCCCGGATTAGCCAGTTTTGGAGTTTCTGTGCGTTGGGCGGGGAGGTTAGCCCCTCCCTTAGGCATGATGTGTGTGTAAGGCAGAGTAGTCGGAGTTGTGGTGTATGTGAGTTGGGTTTCGCCTCTAGCTCTGGTGATGTTGTTTAGGGTGATGCGAGGTGCGTCTAGTTGTGGGTTCTCTCCCATCTAGGGTGTCCCCCGCGCGGTGAACCGTTGCATTCCTTTTTATTTTATTTTCTCCTACTTTATCAATATAAAGGGCAGTCATCTGCTCATCATTTCAATTTTTTTTTGTAGTAGCTGTCAGCTCTTACGAAACCATCACGCATTCACGCCATTAGAATATGGGCTTGTTGGCTCATTTGACATCTTTTTGAAACAGAATAGCAAATCTAGCTCTCTCGCGTTCGAAATGACAAAAATGATAACCCTACCGCGCTCCCCGTACGTAGCACCTCTCCTACCGCGCTTCCCGTGCGTAGCAGCCACCTACCGCGCTCCTCATGCGCGATAGGACACCTGTCGCGCTCCTAGTCCACAGCAGGAACATGCCTACCCACGGTACACACGTCCGCATGCCATCTTGTCGTGGCCTGAGAGCGCGGCAGGTGGCCTACCACACATGAGGATCGTAGAAGATGGCTTCAACGGACTGAGAGCACGATAGGGGATACATGTCGTTTACCTAACCTGCCGCAGTGCTATTTTTGTCATTTCAGTCACGAAGGGGCTATATTTGTTGTTCCGTTTCAAAAATAGGCAAAACGAGTAAAAAAACTCTCACAATATGTACCTCGTACTGATATAAACACGCGCGCACCATACGATTCCAAAATAGGCATTTTAACTCGCTCCAAAACTCTCAAACAAGCAGAGGGAGCGTGCCTCTCTTGAACAAATCAAATTAGACGACCGGTTCTCGCGTTTATAAGAAATAAAAAGTCACTTTTCTAGAGATCGTTCAGGCTGTAATGTACTCCAGTATCACTTCGCCAGAACCAATGGAATTCAAGTGCGGCCGCCCAGGTCACCGACATGGCTTGTACTCACTGCTGGATCAGTTCTGGAACAGTTTGTAAACTTTCTAAGTTGGTTTCTTCTAATAGAAAATGGGGAAACCTCTTTTCAAAAAAAAAAAGGTCACCGACATGTGGGCCAGGACTCACCAGCAGTGGCGGAGCTTATCAGGTCGTATTGACTCGTAGCCTCCCCTGCCCCTGGTCAAAACTGGCATGCAGCTGCGCCTCGCAAACAAGAACCAACCACCGAGTTCCGGACATATCCACGCTCGCAACAATTCCTCCACGTATCGTACTACGCGTGCATGGACGATCTTCTCAAGAATAACAAAATCTTCTCTTGTTAATTATAGTTCCCCGAGGAGGCGCTCACCTATAAAATCCACCACCCTCGAGCCGAGGCCTTAACCGCGAGGAAGCAACACGGTTTTCTTGGTTTCTTCTTGAGGCGATTCTCGATGGAGCGCAGCAACTCGTTCGGCACGTCGTGGGCCGACCAGTGGGACTACGGCGGCGACCCGACCCCGCAGGCGCGGCGGGACGGCGGCGGCAAGAAGCAGAGCGGCGGGGAGAAAACCAAGGCGGCTGCGGCGACGGGGCTGAGGAAGGTGAAGGAGGGCACGGCACACGGGTTCCAGTGGATCAAGGACAAGTGCCAGAAGAAGAACGGCGGCGGCAAGAAGCAGGGCGCCGCCGAGGAGACGGGCTCGGGGATAGTTGGGTATTAGGCTCCGTTCTGGACGAAAGGTTGACTGATTTGTTAGGCCATTAATTGATGTTGTTTGTTTTGTCATTTATGTGTGTAGAGTTTTGCTGTTGCGTTTATTTTTTGACAACTTCATTCGGATGGATGTTTGGATCTTTGTTACTTACTGGTTGGTTCGTTGCATTGTACTCTCGTTTAATCTGATCATTTTATTTTTCTTTTTTTGGCAAGATGTTTGCCAAACAATTGCAAGATGGACTCTATCGAAATAAATAGCGGAAAACCAGGTCTGGTGACTTATATGGATCTTCCTATTTGAGAGAAAGTTTGTTGCTATCTGTATGGCTCTGAATTTTTCTAAAAACTAGGTCACCTACAACTATGCTGCGAGGTTGCACCTTACGACTGTGGTATCTTCGCATGGCTTGTTGGTAAACCGCAAATCGTATCAAGGCTTAATTTCGTTATTCCTCAAGGAAATTGATATCGTCGAGTCGTCGTTCTTCTTGATCATTTTCAATAAAACAATCAGTTCGAGCAGAGCTGATTTTTAGTTCCAAAGGAAGCAAGGCTTTAGCACCGTAAACTAAAAAAAAGGTGTTTCACCGGTCACACGACTAGTCATGGTTCAAACGGCCCATAACACAGAGGGAAGTTCTTAAACCCAAGCTCCTGACCGCTTTGTTAACTAGTCGAACACTCGGCATTTCACTCCTTGCATTATTATACCATTAGCTCGCCCGACTGCTCCGTTACTCCGCGGATGAGTGACAGAAGCGAAATGTATCTTGAAACCTAGATCTTCGCAAAATTCTTGAAAATTTTCGCTCGAAAACTAAGTACTATTATCTGTGATTATTCGACTGGGTATGCCAAAATCGTGTCATCACGTTTTTTGTGAGGAACATCTTGGAAGCCTCAGTTGTTGTTTTAACAATTGGCTCGGTTTCTATTCATTTTGTGAATGTATCAATCATTACAAAGAGAGATTCAAAGCCCCTAAGTGCTCTTGGGAAAGGTCCCAGAATGTTTAGTCTCCAGGTTGCAAAAGGCCAAGAAAGAGGAATTATTTGCAAAGCTTGTGTCGGCTGATGTACTTATCAACTATGAAATTGACATTATACACACTTCGTCGTGAGCTCTTTTGCATCATGAAGGGTAGTCGGCCAGTAGTATCCTTGCCCGAGGCTTTACCGACCAGTGTTCTGTAGGAATGATGTGCTCCACAGACTCCTCCATGTATGTGAGATAGCAACTTAATGTCATCCGTTTGAGATATGCATCTCATCAACACTCTGTGACATCCCCATTTATAAAGGGTACTTTCGATCAAAGTATATGATTTAGCTTTTCGAGCTATATGATCAGTCTCTACATCATCTTCAGGAATAATGTCATACAGAAGATAATTGTAGATCGACGTCATCCAGTCGCTACTGGGATCGAGCTGTACGACCTCCGGTGGAGCATCTAAGTCCTCAGAAGGCTCGACCACTGAGGGTGAATCGAGTTGCTCGAGAAAAACTCTGAGCGGGATAGGTGACCCTGTGAAGGCCATCTGCGCCAATTGGTCTGCCAGAAAGTTTTCCTTTTTAGGAATATGTTGGATCTGAAAACCGAAGAAGTGCTTTTCAAGTTTCCATACTTCCACCAAATAAGATGATATCTTGGTACTTGAACATTGATACTCTTTCTCGACTTAATTCGCTACTAGTTGAGAATCGCCTTTCACTAGTAATCTACAAACCCTGAGCGCTCTGGCTGCTCGAAGTCATAAAATCGTTGCAGGTTTAGGATCGTTACTGAAGGTCTTAAAGGATTCCCGCCAGCAGAGGGCGTTCGATGAGTCGAAGTTCCCTCTGACCTTCCGGTTTGTCCTGTCCGACCTATCACACGTTGTGAGGTAGAAATAGGCGAATTAACTGATCGACATCCATCAGTTCATTCACCTCCGCCAGTTGGTGCTTGAGCTCCCGCACCATTTCCATCAACAAGTGGTGATGGGACAAGCAGTGGAGGGTTGTGCACGACATCTTGATCGGTACATCCGATTGAGTTAACCTCGTGGCGCCAATATCAATCCTCCGACGAGCTCCCATCGTAACTAAGGGAAAGTCTTCCATTGCTTCTGCAAGGAGCCTCCACGATGGAGAGCGGTCAGAGATTACCACCCCCGGTGGGCTTTGTGGTGGACTTAGCCTGATCCGACGGATTGCCGACCGTATGCTAAGTTTTACCATGCCCACTTGCCCTACGATCAGTGATAACTTCATTAATACTCTCGCAAGATGTCGGTTGGCCCTCGGAATATGTAGGAGCCGTTGGCGAATACTGGTCGTCCATGATAATATTGAGAGTACATTGACCCTCTGATTGCAGGGTTGGGTTCCTGTCACCGTTCTTGCCGGTCAGATGGATCGGGCTTCTAGAGGTGTTCGGACGTTCTGAACTGGTCGGAACAACCGGTTCCTCTAAGAGCGTCATAGATGGTGGCGGTGAATCATTATCCATCCTGTCGATTTTGCTAGTCTCGGTGAATGGCGAGCCGGCGGAGGAGGAGGATGACGACATCCTATTTTCTTTCATGGTGCGGATGCATATGTCTATGTTGAGATTGGAGTAGTCCACCAAATCGAACCAGTTTTCCTCATCCCAAGTCCCTACCATGATCGCATGAGCGATGATGGAGGGAAGGAAAGTGAATGAGGATTGTTGAGTGAAATGATCTTCAAGAACTCAACGTCTTCTTTCCCCACGGACAGCGCCAGCTGTCGACGATCGAGTCGCCGATCTTACGAAATAAGTAGAGAAAAATAACAAAGAGTTATTGAGAGAGATTGGAGTCTACTCTTTATTGCAATGAACTAGATCCTTTACAAAGGGTGCCTTCGATAAGGCAATGGTCTAGCCCTAATTACACTGAGAATGTGGTGTGCTATGCTTCGAATCATATACAGTTGCTTGTATGTTTTCTCCGATGATTGTTGTCTGATGTCCGATGTCCTTCTCGCTGTCCGTCATCCACCTTTAAATACCAGTGAAGGAGTGGCAGTTACTTGTGGAAGAGACACCTTCTGGAACCATCACGTCAGTCGGAGGATCGATTCTTGTCGATGAAATAATGGCCGACCGTCGGTTGATGTCGTGGGAGATATAAGCGTATTCTGATTCTGATCGATGACTCGGGGCGCCAAGCGTCGTGTGGATTAGAGTGAATAAGACATGTGCTCCATTCATCACACGGGAGGAATATACTTGGAATGGAATCCATGTACTAGTTCAAAGCTCCTACGAGCAATCATCTGGTCGGGTAGCAGGTACAGGACCTCTCCGACCAGGGTACCCATAAATTAACCTCTGGAATTCTCATGACCAGGGGGTCATTAGCTTTAGGGGTTACGACCACAAAGACGTGCGGTCTTTAAGTAAATATTAAAGTAATATTTAGATATTTTAATCCTCGTCAGACTCATCATTGTACCGTTTTAAAACGCCGAAAGATTTTTTTAAGGGTAAAACGTGGATAGATTGAAAGGATGGGTATAATATGTTAATTGCTGAAATAGATCGACAACAACAACTTCAAATAGTGTTCGTGAGAAAATACGGTACAACTGTATCCGTCTTTCAACTTTCTTTTCACGTGTAGACTTGAACAAAGTGCAAACACACCTAAACAACAAACAACAGCGTAATCTGGAAGGGAATTATGGAAGAACATATTACTATATGTTATCTTGCCAAAGTTGAGCAAGTTCTGACAATATGGAGGCCATGTGGTATGGTCCTAATCTAGATGTTGAACAATTATCATCGGTGTTGAGGGGTAGGGGGACTCTCAGTTTAACAAATTGTCATATTTACTATCTAGGTGGTGATGCTCTGACCTGCCCTGCAAGGCGGTCTAATCAGCCATGGGTACGACGGGTCGTCGAGCCCTAGAATATCCAGCCGAACGTGCTCACACGTGGGGCACGACGGGCCACCACCTTGTCAAGCGCGCAGGCCACCCACGGCCGCACCGTGGGCTTCGTTTGCTCACCCTTTGAACCTACCTCTCCAGCCATCTGCTCGTCTGCATTGCCGTCGGGCACAAGGTGCACAAGGAAGCAGACCTTCACTATGGAAGCTCACTTCTTTCGCCGACGGACCTCCGTTTGTCATGCGCACACTGACAGCGGCGGATCGTCTCCCGCCATGGCTGGTGACGAGCTGAGTAGGGTACGACGGTGTGGTTCGCATCTACGAACGATAATAAAGTTTTAAGAGAGGATTCTTATGCCAAATTGCTTCAGTAGCTTAGGGTCCGTTTGGTTGCATGTGTCATATGGTCCTAGTACCAAATGGTTCAAAATTTAGGACGTTCAGGCGTTTGGTTGCATGTATCGTACCGGACCATTCAGGACCAACTCATTCCACAAAAGAGAATATTCCATTGATATGCCGAACCATTTCGTTCGTCCAAAAACGCCGAACCACGCCGCTCACCTCGTCCAAGCAGAGAGGGGAGGAGCGGCCACCAGGCGCCGGCATCAAGCATACATGAGCATCAAGCAAACCACATCAGAGAATTGAAATCAAGCACAAGCAAAACAAACAACAAGAAAAGAAAAAGGGGGAACAGCAAGCGCGAGCCGAGGGGAGGAGAGGCCACTAGGCGCTGGCGGCCGGAGGCTAGGCCGGCAGGGGACGACACGGGCGCGAGCCGAGGAGGAGGGCTGGCCGGCGACCGGGCCGGGCCGGCGAGGGACGACACGGCGTGAGGCACGCACACAAAGAGGGTGGCGGAAGCGCAGAGACGAGGCGCAAAGACCCAAGCCGACGGCAGGGGGCATGTGAGAACCCGCAAAATTAACCTAAATTAACTAACGATGTCGAGAATTAGCGATAATTAAAATTCCTTAAATCCGGAGCAAAGTGTAATTTGAGTTGGTATTAAGCGTATAATTATTACAACCTTGCAAGCTTTACATCAATCCAATCGCAAAACAGAAGTAATATATTACAAACCCGTTGCTTGTTTCAAAAATTAATTTTACAACCAGCTACAATATTCATAACAACAAATTAATTAATTCATAATCCGCTTCTTGCATTCTTGTAGCATCAGCTATCCTTGCCACCTTGTACCTTGAGCACCAGTCCATAGAGCCATCTCGCGATCCATTCCCATCGCTCATTAGAAAAGTTAGAAAGCGGTTAGCAAGCCAAAGCCAAGTTAATAATAGAAAATAGAAATTAGAAGGTTGAAAGTGGCCGTCAGAATTTTTCCGAAGCTCACTAGGGTTCCTTGATCAACTCTAGCTAGCCAGCCCCTTGATCATCAAGGTACCCAGACTAGCTAGAGTTAACCAGCACCTCTTTGCTTTCATGGGTTTCCTCATCCGGCGTTTAATTTAATCCGACACCCACGTATACTGAATTACTCAGCCATAGAAAATCATGCGCATAGTGATTTCCTAACCACAGACCAAAAAGCCCCCAACGAAAATCTTGCCATAAGGATAAGAGCAAGGGCAAAATGGTCTTGTGTTTGGGCAAGAGAGTGCATAGCCAAAGCCACCTCCATATAAAGACTGCCATTCATAAAGCCACCCCTTGCCCCCGATTTCATTCATGCACAACCAAAGCTACCACTCCCAGTGCAAAGCAACACATCCAAATTTCTTCACGGTAAAGAGGAGGAGCAAGGCCAAAACATTCCCCTCCCACGTTCATTCTACCTCAATGCCAAGAACACAACTGAAGCCAAGCAACTAGGAGATAGGAACCATTGAAGGGAGCTCACTGCCACCACCACCCTCACCAAACCATAGAAAGGAAGGAGGAAGGGAGCAAGGGAGAAGAGCAAGACCTGCAGGACCAGGGCTATCGGCATCACCAGTCATCAAGCCAGCAAGGAGGAGAAGCAAGCTCAGAGTCTACCTCATCATAGCCTGCAAGCCAACCGCAGCAAGGGAGAAGAGGAGAGCACCAGCGCAGAGCCGGCACTGCCATCCTCTTCCCTACCCCTAATCTCAACAGGAGGTAACCCGCAGTTAAACCTCAGTGCTCCACAAACACATCATTCACCCATCGAACATCCCACAATAGCATCCATATAGCTCTCAATTCTCAGTTCATCGCAGAGCAAGGGGAGGGCCTGGGTTAGAGAGGATGGGGGGGAGAATACCTCAGAGCGAGGCTTTAGCAGCACCACCATCGCCACCAGTACTAAGCCCTATAGCCATATCCAGCACCCCTTTGTTCATGCATAACCAACAAAACTCGCATTAGAGCAATCATCAAAACTCAAACATAAAAACCAAATTTGTAAAAGGGAAGTAGAGGGAAGTGAGCCGGTAGGCCTGTGTGCCTTAGAGTCGGCCGCCGGCCATAGGCCGGCCGTGGCGTGGGGGACCGGCCGAGGCGACGCTGCCTTCGCCCGCCGAGGAGGAGGAGCGACTCGGGCGGCGAACCGAGCCTCGTGGCAACACCTGGGCACAAAGCGACGGCGGGTTAGATCGTCGTGATGGCAACAGACCGGCTGCCGAAGCGCGCCGGCGATAGAGGCACGGTGGTGACAAAGACGGGATGGACGCGCCAGTACAGAGGTCACGTCGGCAAGCAGCGCAGGCGAAGCCGACAAAGAAGCCGGAGGAGGTAGCGGCTAGTGGCAAGCCAGGGCGGTAGATGTGGCGCCATGACCGGTGGAGCGGAGAGGAGGGTGGCACGGGCGCGACGAAGCGGCAAGACTGGCGCCAAGCCGACCGGAGGAGGAGCGCCGTAAAGGGCGCGGGAGCCGAGGGCGCGCAGAGGAGGCGAGTGTGAGGAACCGAGAGACGGCGGCGGCGGGGGCGGTGAAGTGGCGGCGACGGAGGAGCAGGAGAAGGCTGAGGGCAAGAACGGCCATGGAGGAGGCCGGAGGAGGGCGGAGTCGGCCGCCGGCCGGGACCGGTGGCGGCCGAGCCCTGGGAGCCCAGGCTGAGGATTGGGGATTTTTTTCTCTGGAGGATGAGGGAGAGGGATAGGTTGGGGAAGAAGGAAATGGGTGTGTGCCTGTGTGTGTGGGTTGGATTTGGAGGCCGAGAGAGAGAGAGAGAGAGAGAGAGAGAGAGAGAGAGAGAGAGAGAGAGAGAGAGAGAGAGAGAGAGAGAGGTTAGGGTAGATTAGGGGTAAGATTAGATATTAGATTTAAAACTTTAGGATTAGGGCGAATATTAGGATTTTGGGTAGATTTTATTTATTTGTTTGTTGCGATTAATGGCTATTTCGATAGCAGAGGTTAATTAACAATGGTTAGCTGCTTAATTCTTACTATTAATTAATTTAACTTGGATCTTGTCGAGTTAACCAACTTAAAATCATTCTGTAGATTAAATTACTAGATAAGTTGTGTAGCCGTTATTTCGATTGTTAAGAGACTAGTTAGCTTGTGTAGCCATTTTGCGCATCGCTGGTATTTAGTCGGGTAGTTTGAGCTGTTTAATCTTGTTAGTTTAATTAGTTAAGCGGGAACCTCGGGCTCTCAACCTTAGCTCGATTAGATGGTAGAGTGACTATTTTGGGGGAATGCTAACTCCGTATAGATCTCGACAAGTTTTATTTAAATTAATTTGTGCTAACATTTAGAGGTCACTAACTTAGGTATATATTATATCACTCAAAATCAACTACATATTTACTTATATTATTATTCGTGCTGTCGTATTGCTATAGAAGACGATCCAGCACCGACGGGAGCAACTGATCAGAGTTTCTTCAGCACCGACCTTTCCTACATATTCGAAGGCAAGTGATCCTCTTGATCATAAATATAGTTAATTTAAATGTAAACCATATCTTGCACTATTATACGTATTGCATCAAAATTGTTTCTCAAAACCTAAATAAATTGAATGAGATGAAGATGATTAAGATGAACATGAATGAAATGAGAATGATGAATGAGATGAGAAATGATGAAAGAAAGTGATATGAAAATATTATGGCTGGTAAAGGGGGCCCTTGGCAGGTAAGAGATGAGGCAGGAAGTGGGGCCCTTTACATATGGTTAAAATATAAGGACCAACAAACTCTTACTTGGTCGGATCTCAGTAAATTCAAGACCAACCATTTTCCGTTTTTGAGCGAGAAAATGCTACTATTACGTGGATGTGCTCTCCACAATGGGTAAGTAATAGGTGTGAGTGTGTGTGATGGAGGAATCCAGAACCGTGAGGAGAGACCGGAAGTGGGGATCCAAGGCGCTATAAGCGCTAAGGTGGAGTGTTGGGTGCGGGATAGAAGCTACCCCAACCAACATTCTTTGGAACTCGGTGGAGGATGGGTGCGCTCAAGACAAGCGGAAAAGTAATGGGTGGAGAAATTAATTCACGTGTGGCGGGAAAACGTTACGTATTCTGATCTCGAACCGCATCAAAGGAAATGCGGTGAACCTGTTTATAGAGAGTTCGAAATAGCTATGGGTAAAGTGGTGCAAAGCCTCTGCGGTGCTAAATAAAATCATGAATTCATGCCGGTCTCGAGTTGGAGTCTCACGGAACCACAGGGGTCTATCTTCTCTCCGAGTGACTAGTAGTATTTTCGATATTAAAATCGCCACCTAAATGTTTTAATGAGTTATTTTCTAAATGAGATGATTTAGAAACCGTGATAACAACGAGAGATAGTTCATTGATTGCATTCTTTGCTATTAATGCTTGCTGAGTACACTCGTGTACTCAACCTTGTTAGTATTCTCCTTTGTAGATCCTAGTCCGGCCAGGAACTATCCCGAGTGGGACGAAGGACATGCAGGTACCGAAGCAACCGCAGGAGGAGAAGACACAGATTACGAGGACCAAGACGAAATGGGCGCCATGTTTGACACGTGGGACGAATAGGCGACGATGCTTGAATTTGGCGAGTGAAGCGAAGAAGTTCCTTTTGTAGTCAGATAATACTTGTACTAAGAACCATAGCCTTGCGTGGCTATTACTGGAATAAAGAGGTACAGTTTCTATCTTATTGTTCTACTGCGTAACCCTGGTAAAGGCTTACTATTCGTTGGAGCAGTGTTTTACTAAGCAAACGAATAGTAATCCGTATGCCTAAGTGTGATTGCCCTTGGGGTAACGACACGGGGAGTCACAGGGCAGGTGCAGAAGCGGCAGCGGCCGAAGAGGAGGACCGGGCTGGGAGCAGTGGAGGTGGCGCCATGGGAGCTTCGGTGGAGAACAAGAGAGGAAAGAGGAAATAGGAAGGAGGAAGAAGTGAGGATGGGGAAAGATAGAGAATGTTGGCCGAACAAAATGAATGGATGAGGTGAGGAGAGAGAAATAGAGAAGATTAGGTGAAAAGGGTGATTGGAGTTAGGGGATTAGCAGAGAGAGAAAAATTCAGGTATCTTTCATACAACCAACCAAACACAATCTCGTACCACCTCATCCCACCAACCAAACAGACTGCTTGAACGATCCTATCCAGGACGATCTCATCCAGGACGATCCCATCCATACCATTCAACCACATCCCACTAACCAAACGCTACCTTAAAGTATGGCTCAATCTCAGTCGCATAAATATTGATCCAATGGAAACAGAGGGCTCACCACGATCTCAAATTTTATTTGTGATCCAAAGATGACGAGGTAAAAAGGTATTACAATGTAATGAAAGATCTCTTATGAAAAGATCCCTCAGAGGCACTAGTGTAACTCAATTTTGGCTGTGTGATTTCAATCCAACAAGGGGCATAGCTAGGTCTCGGGCAGCTGAGGCAATAGCCCAAGGTCTACGATCAAAATCCCATAGAAAAACTCTTGAAAAATCGCAAAAAATATGAGTTCGGCTCAAGAACAGCTGGCCAAGCCCGCGGCTTAGGCCATAGCTATCTCCGCCCCTGAATCCAATAGTTTCCATCACGGGCGCCCACCCGGGAGGGCCTAAATGGTATTACACCAAAATCTGAGGGCTCTTACGCTAAGTTCCCACCACGACTTCTTCTATCATCAATCTGCGTCGCGGGATCTCAATCGAACGGCAATCAGAGGGCTTCCTCCTGTCGCTGAATGGTTCTCCATCCGCTGTATGTACGGTGCACACATGACACAACTCCCAGCAAGGTGGGGAGAACGAAATGGCGACAACGACAGAGACGAGGATGTCGGTGGAGGTGAGGGCAATGGGGGCGGATCGGCGTACTGTGTACAGTTACTGTACGTTGCAAAATTTTCCATTTCTTGGATTATTCCAAGTGAGTTTGCAAGCCCAATTCTCTAACGTTGGCGGTCTTGGTACATTAATTTGGAGAGGCGACGATCTGAGGTCGTTCATTCGCAAGTTCAAGCTACCGAGACACGGCGGCACCATCTTATTGCGATAATGGCGTGCTCACGCTCACCATCAAGAAGCGGTGGCCGCCACAGAAGACGAACGCGGTTGTAAATATAGCGGTTTTAGCAAATATTTAGAATTAATTCCAGTAATATTAATCATAATAAAAGCATAATTTCAGCAGCATTTAAATGACAAGATTAACATATACGCATGTAAATTCTCCAAGTCATTTAAACAAAATAATATGCTCAACACATAGATCATGTGGACAATTAAAATCAGCATAATGCTCAAATTTGATATTTTGGTTATTGCTCTCAGATGTAGAGTTGCACAAGATGTACTCTTGACCTTCTCACTACTTTTGTCTGTACTCTTCACAAATTAGATAAGACAACCAAAATTCAGACATTGAGCTCTAAGTATTTCTTTACTAAACTGTCAAAATTGATTTCATACACAATAGAGAACAATTTAAGCTTTCAGCTAACAGAAGTTCACCAAAGTACAAGATGGCAGAATCAACACTCAAGTTAGCCAACAGATTCACATAATCACAAATTCAGCCTTAAAGCCTTTTTGGCTAACAGTAGACCAAGCAAATAAATGATAAATTGCTAAAGATCATAGAACAGTATGATCCAGATCACTTGACCACAACTGAAAGTAACAAAATGAACATCCGGATATCAAATGATAGCAGTAAGTTACTCAAATAGAGCTCAAAACTGAACTAGTTATCTAATCAATTTCAGTACAAGACATCATCCTCATTGAGCATTAAACCCAAGCCCACAACATCACTTTGCAATATATTCCAGTAGAGATATCAAACAAATACTCACAGTATGAAACTCTAACTAGAACAGAACATATGCAAACATATAATAAAAATGGAATGTTGCGATACTCACCAAGTCGATGGCAATCAAAGCCACCAAGAAGAACCAGGCAAGACACACCAAATGGTGCTCTCTCAGAAAACCTATTGCCTCGCTGTGCCGTGAATCACCAGACAAGGTTGGTAGAGATACAATGTCAATCTTCGCAATCCGGGATACACCGAAAGACAAGGTCGAGGTACAGAGGATATCGCACAAGATCACTGAAGATGCATCGGCCAAAATGCACCCCCAAGAGCACTAGTCACCAAGAACCAAATCGAGGTTCTGCTTCCTCACCAAAATCAAGCCAAAGACCAGTCGAGTCCAATGCTCAAAGGCAAAAAAAAAACCCAAATTTCCTTGCAGCAATCTCAACAGAAAGATGGCGCAAGGAACCAAATAGGGATTGCACAAGAAGGAAGGGTAGAACTTTACTACTGTCAACGCCAAGGCAAACAAGGCAACGCAGCAGATCAAAGATCCAAAAGACGAAGCTCAATCAGAGAAGAAGCCCAAAACATGGAGGGGAGCCCTTTGATTTTTTTTTCCGAATACCAGAAAGAAGGAGAGGGAGGAAGCTTCATGCCAAGAGACTGCACAGGCGAGGAGCGGCTTTTTCCAACCACCAGCGCCGAAGCCGCCGGGCCGCTAGTGCAACCGCCGCCGCTGCCAAGCAACTCCCCCATGTCGCCGATCGATGCTCTCAAATGCCAACGGCCTCACGCGCAAGCCTGGATCGGGCTGGAAACTAAGTCTCTAGCCTTATCCCTTTGGCTTCTCCCACCGACAGGTGGGTCCCACCTTAGTTCCTTTTCCTTTTTTCATTTATTCTTTTCTCAAAATGAGAAATTACCAAATAGCCCTCGAAAAAACCAACAGTCCCCACCAATTTATCAATTTGATAAAAGATGCTCAAGTCTTGTTTAATATACAGCTGTTCAATGATAGGTACGTTGCGGGTTTGAACCCAAAGCCTGGTAATAAGGACTACGACTCTGCACAGACAAATGAGGACTATGCCTTGATCCAGGTCATGTTCCCGTATCTAGCTCATGAGTACTTAATAAATTATACCTTTATCTTTCTTTGATCGCGACCTCACGATCATACTCAAGTAGCTGAATTCCTAAGGGAATCATGTAGGACGATTCCTGATGCCATATAGATCTCGAATTCATTAAGAGCTATCACTCAACCTCCCATATAGAAAGAACACTACAGCTAATGAGACCCTTTGATGTGCTCTATAATCCCACACAGATTGTTGTCCTAGAGTCTAGTTCACAGGATCTCCGATCTACTAGGATAGGTTACCACCAATATAAGCCTTTATACGGGTATGAGCCCTATTTCCTTTGACGCTACAAAGATGACCTTCCGCGTCAATCCTTTGGTAAAATGATCTGTCAAGTTCCTTTTAGACTAGATGTATTCTACATAAAACCTCATGGTGGGCCGTGTAAAGATAATTTGTTTAGAAGACTTCCACGAAATAGACCCACCTGATAGAGTGAAAACATAATGAGAAATTACCAAATAGCCATCGAAAAAACCAACAAGCACCACGTCTCACTTGAGGCTTGAGCCATGGCGTGCTATGTTAGGGAGTAGTAATCAATCAGTAGTGGCAAAGTGGCAATGTAGAAGTAGAAATGCGAGTAGTCGAGCGGGCGGACGGTTGTGAACTTGCGATGATAGTTGATCGGTATATTATTTGCACACAAGGAGGGTGCCAGTCACAAGAAAACTAAATCACTCTACTTCACCGATCAATATTTGGTTCATACATTAATGTTGTCAGAGTTTTTTTTTTTTGTCAAACTTGTCTAAGGTTAGGTCATCAAAATCAGCATCACACATTGGCTAGCAAAAAGAAATTTTTTGAAACACTGACGTGTGGGATCTGAGTGACGAAAAGGAATCTTATCATAGTTGTGGCTACGAATCAAACAGACGCTTAACTTGATCAAACTTGTCTAACTCGGAATGTTGCAAAGTGTGACAATATTTAGCTATGAACCAAACAGGCCCTGAAAACGACAAAGCTAATGGAGCTCAGTGGCGGAGAACGACAAAGCTAATGGAGCTCAGTGGCGGAGGGAGGGGGGGGGGCCAGCAAGAGCCATGCTCCCCCAACCTACTAAGAATTATTTTTTTATCTCCTTGATTTTGTATACCAAAATAATTTGTAAGATGTTTATGACCTCCTCCAAGGATTAGCATATAGACCTTGTGTTCATATATACTTATTCACATTGAACCCCACTAACTTTTTATTAGGAGAGAACTTTGACTTTGTTGTCCCATCTGCCATCCCATGTAATTTAGATAAGCCTCTTATCTCCTTCAAGTGCCCTAATCCTTTTTTACTCTCTTCTTTGGTGCATATCAAAAATTGGCGCAAAGATATATTACCATGAATATCCTAAATTACAAGTTTATTCTATTTTATTACCCGCCCGGTCTCTTTTGTCATAGTTCTATTTGTTTTGGCTTCTTAATTCCCCAAATAAGATGTTGTCACAACTGTCTGCCAACCAAATTACTGCTTTAGCTAATGTAAGTAATGCTGATATAACATTACGTTAGTTCTTCTATACGTTTAATGAAATATTTTATCACAGTTACATTGGATCTCTATGTTTTCTTTTGAGTGTATAGTATAAGAAGATCACCTTGTTCATTTGGCTCCTCCTATATTTATTTTCTGGCTCCGCCCGCCGCGGATGGAGCTCAAAATGGCCAAGAACCGGTAGTACTAATCCAGGTGCTCTTGCTGTGCATCATCGTAGAACCAGCCACGGCCCTTGTCCGTCCTCACCATCGCCATCCCCAGAACCGTGATCAGAAAGGCACTAAGGTACTTCCAAAACCAGACACTGAGGTAGAGTGCAATGCCGGTGGTCCTCATGGTGCTGGGACCTGTGTGTAGGAGAACTCTTGCATTTCCGACAACCGTGAACGCATCAGCTATCCCCGGTAGAATGTACTGTGGGAGCAGCCAGAAGATGCTCAGCTGAGTGGCATCCCCTTTACTGACAATATCGAGCCGTCTTGATTCAACGATGGCGTCGAAGGCCATGGCTATGACTGAGAGGATCATACCTATGCGGATCCGTTGTAGCACGGTGATCCCTTTCTCTTCCCGGGTTATCAAGCGCACCAAAGGAATGAATATCTTGTCGTACAATGGCATGAGCAGTACTACCGATATTGTCATCGAGCTCTGGAGCATTGCCGGAGGGATCACAAAGTTGCTTCCAACCTTGTGGTTCATCAGCATCCCTTAATTGGTGAAGAATGTCATCGGTTGCTGAAAAATCACCGCGAAGATTAGCAGCATTGTCCAGATCGGCAGAAGTTTAAGTATTGTCATGATGACATTAGGTGCAGCTTCATGTAGTTGGATCAAGTCCTTGTCTCCTACTTTCAGATCGGTGAACTCATCTTGCAGGGTCTTCTCTTGTAACCTACATTTCAAATATTGCACATCAACCAATATTAGAATAAAAGGGGTTTGATCTAGTTAATATAAAATCTTACTCTAGTTCTGTAATCTCGTTGTGATCGTCTCTAGAGGGCAAACGGACCTTTTGAGCAACAAGATTTGTGACAACTTCCTTCAGTGTTTTGAAAATGCCCTCTGAAGGCTTATTACCAGTTTTCAGCGCAAAAGAACACGACAGATAAGATCATGACACCACAAGGAATGGCGAATCCGAGTCCCCAACCAACTGTATCTTGAATGTATGACATAATGGAATTCCCTAAGAGGCTACCACTGCATATGCCGAAATACCACCACTGGAAGAACAAGCTCTTCACCCGGTCCTTTTCTTTAACTGTGCCATATCCCATGTCATCTTCAATATATAGTTGATCAGCTACAAATGCTTGCAACGAAGGGTTCTATTCTATCCACCCTGCCCAACTGAAAGCAAGTAGAGTGAGAAAACAGCAAAGAACATGGCATACATGAATGCAGCACTGCCCATGAAGTTAATCCTATTAGACCCTGATCAAGAAACACAGCAAGGACTAAAAAGATGGCTACCTGTTTCTGCAAAATTCTTAGTACTATAATGTAATAGCTTGACGTTTTCTTCAAATATGTACAATGCATAGTTGCTACTACTAGTGTCATGTCTGTCAAGAAAATTTCCTTCTACGCCATTTATCAGTAAACTCAAGAAATGCATACTCCTTTTTTGAGTAATTTTCTGTTATATGGCAACTAGTAAATGCTGATGTATTGTACTAGCTCAAAACTATACATGACAGAAATTAGCTGAAATATAAATGATCAGAAATTATGGGTGTAGGCATCTCTGAAGCAAATTTGTTTGAAGGGGAGTACTTATGCAGTTACATGGTAAACAAATTGCACAGATGTTACAGCAATCAAATAAAGAAATCAACATGTTGATACCAAATTATAATTTCAGACTATCTGACAGATAGTTTCATTTCAATTAGTAAAAGTCTATTTTACAACCTTGAACTCTTCGAATAGTCTGGATTTCAACCCTAAACTACAAAACCGGACATCCGACACCCTCAACTATCAAAACTGTTCACTTTACCCCCCTCAACCTAAACTGTGGTGGTTTTGTCCGACGTGGCGCTGATGTGGCCAAATTCAAAATGGTTTTGACTAACGTGGATGCCACGTGGACATTCATATTCAAATAGCATATTCAGCATCATCGAAGTGAATAAACAAACTTGCAGCTATGTAGAGCAAGGATGAAACGGTGATAGTGGAGTAACGATCCCAGTAAGAATCACCAAGAATAGCACTGGCTAGTGGCAGCATGGACGTGACTCCATTCCAAGCGCTAACACCCTTTGCAGCTGAGGATGTGCTCATCTTCACAACATCATTGAGGTAAGTAACTAAATTTGATGCTACTCCCTTATAGACAAATCTCTCCACACTAGCCACCACTGCAATATGACATCCCATGAGCTTATAATGATCTGCATATTACTACTTGACATCAGCTCAATAATTTTAAAGCATATAACATGATTACCTATAATGAGAACACACGACTTGCTCAGTGCTGCAGATTTCTGTTCTGATCCATGACAAAGAGTAAACGGCGAGATAGCTCACTCAGCTCCTTCAAAAATTTGCATATGTGGATACTATGAACGAAGACAGGTGAGACCTAACGTACTTGGCCTTCTGCAACATAAATCCCCCTGAGCATGGCACTCTCCTTGTTGCGCATACAAGAACACAAGGTGCACTTGCTTTGATATATTCCAGCCTGAGGAATGTGCGTAGTGTAGTAACTTTTAGCTTGTACTTTTTGTTCAAAAAAAATTTAGCTTCTACTAACTAGGAAGTGAAAGCCACCAACGCCCAGCGAAATTATAAGGCATTTTTTTCAATTTTTTAAGACATCGGTGTTATGACTATTGTGTGTATATTCAAGTAGGTCCAATGGACAATATATATAGGAAGTACAAAGGGGGTTGCCATATATAAATAAGGAAATACAAATAGAGTCCTATTCTAACACTCCCCCCCCCCTCAAACTCATGGTAGATCACACACACTGAGTTTAGAGAGAAAATACAAATGTTGTGCCCTAGTCTGTGGCTTCGTGAAGAAGTCGACAACTCAGAACTCGATGGCACAAAGCGTAAGCAGTACTCCCTCCGCACTGTGGCGAGTGTATGAAGCATCCACACCAATGTGCTTGATGAGCTCGTGCTTCACTGGGTCCCGAGCAATACTGATAGCACCTGTACTGTCAGACAAAAGAGTCGTAGGTCCCATCACAGACACTCCAAAATCTGCAACTAGCCACCTCAACCAAGTAACCTCTGTTGTCAGTACTGCCATAGCTCTCAACTCAGCCTCTGCGCTCGAACGGGAAACTGCAATCTACTTCTTAGTCTTCCAGGCAATCAGGGAGGAGCCAAGAAAAACAAGATGTGAAAAGAGAACGACGATCGAAGGATCACTAGCCAGTCGCGATCGGAGTACGCTGAAGTCAGAGTGAGGTAGAGCTAGGGAAAAACAAACAACGAGAGATGGTCCCACGCAAGTAGCGAAGAACACGAGGAAGGTGACTGTAGTGAAGATGGGTAGGACGAGCTATGAACCGACTCAAGATATGACCAGCATAAGCAATATCAGGACGAGTGCTCACAAGGTACACCAAACTCCCAATAAGATGGCGATATCGAGTAAGATCCTCAAGAAGATCACCATCGATGTACGAAGTCAGTAGGGATAGCTCCATGGGAGTCTCAGCGGTGCGAGTGTCGATCGATCGATCGATCAAGAAGATCCTGGACATACTTCTGCTGGGAGAGGTAGTAGCCATCAGGCATGAAAGAGACCTCAATCTCAAGGAAGTACGTAAGAGAACCAAGATCAGTCATAAAAAATTGCTCACTAAGATGCTTCTTCACATACGTGATGAATGAGGAATCATCACCAGTGATGAGTATATCATCAACATACAGAAGAAGCAGTGTCCTACCCCGAGATGAGATATGGACAAAAAGAGCAGGATCATGGGAACTAACAGTGAAATCGACAAAGAAGAATCACCGAGGTAAACGCAAAACCGAGCACGAGGAGCCTGTTTGAGGCCATAAAGAGCACGACGAATACGACAGACATGCCCATCAGGAACAAAATACCTAGGTAGTGGTTGCATGTAGACCTCCTCATGCAAAACACCATTAAGAAAGGCATTATTAACATCCAACTGAGAGATAGACCACTAGCGAACAGAAGCAACCGCAACAAGAGTGCGAACAGTGGTCATATGGGCAACAGGGGCAAAAGTCTCATCGTAGTCACGACTGTACTCCTGCTGAAAGCCACGAGCCACAAGACGAGCCTTGTAGCGCTCGATAGTACCATTAGACCAGGTCTTAATCTTGTACACCCACTTGCACCTGATCGGACGAGCATACACAGGTGTCGGTACAATATCCCAAGTCTCCGTACGTCGAAGTGCATCAAGCTCCTCTGTCATAGCGAGCTGCCACTCAGAATGAGGAGCAGCCTCACGATAAGAACTAGGCTCAGTGACAGAGAGAGCATGAGCTATCGGAGCAAATCCAAGACGATCAGGAGGTCGAAAGGAGGTCCGGTCACGAAGGGCGAACGAGGAGCATCATCGGAAGGATCGGTGTGGGTGTCGGCAAGACACCGATGAGGAGACTAGTGAAGGACAAGGGCGTGCGAGAAGTGAATACCAAAGAAACGAGACGGTGGTGTTGCGACAACAAGAGACGGTCTTTGCGGGAGGCGAAACCCGGCGAGGTATAGAAGGAACCACTGGAGACAGACTAGGGGCAGACTGTGATAGTGAAGAAATTGGTGAAGAGTCAGAAAGAGACAACTATGAAATCGACTCAACGGTGGAAACAAGAGGGGCCGAATCTCGATAGAAGAAAGGTCGAGATTCGTCAAAGACAACGTCTCGTGAAATCCTGATCCGTCGAGCAGAAGGATCCCAGCAACGATAACGCTTGTGCTCAGAACTGTAACCAAGAAACACACACTCAACTGACTGGGACGATAGTTTAGTGCGTTCACGAGGCTGCAGTAGAACAAAACATGTACAACCAAAAACACGGAGGTGAGTGTACTGGGGGGCTCGAGAGTAGAGACGCTCTATAGGATGACACCCTTAAGAGCGGTGGAAGGTCGCATATTGATGAGATATCAACAGTAAAAACGACCTCGACCAAAAGCGTGGTGGAGCGTGAGAGGCAAGGAGAAGAGTCGGGGCGATCTCAATCAGATGACGATGTTTGCGCTCAGCAACCCCATTCTAAGCATGGGTACCAGGACAAGAAGACTGGTAAAGAGTGCCTCGCTTTCGAAAGAAACTGTCTAAAAGCGCCCGAAAGATTACTACGCCAAGAGAATCACAACGAAAAGTACGGATAGGAGAATCAAACTGAGTACGAACCATTGTTGTAAAGCCACGATAGATCGCAAGAAACTGACAACGATTAGATATAGGGAAAATCCATGTAAAACGGGAATAATCATCAATGAAGATCACATAAGATTTATGTCCGCCTTTAGAGATAATAGGCGCAGGTCCCCATGCATCTGAATGAACTAAATCAAAAGGGCGAGAAAACAAGGACTCATTAGAATGATAAGGAAGTTGTAGCTGCTTGCCCAGTTTACAACATTGACAAAACATGGACGTGTCAACAGGAACGCGTCCAAGAACACCCTGAAGAACTAATGAAGAAAGACGAGACCCACACAAGTGACCTAAATGATGATGCCACTGCGCAAAAACTCCAGAGATGGTGGCAGCAATGGCAGTGGATGTAGAGGTGATAGGAGCAACTGAAGTGGACGGAAGGTGGAGGCGGTCAAGAATGTAGAGACTCTGACGATCCCTACAGCGTCAGCCAGTCCCAAGTACCGTCCCTGTCTGTTGGTCTTGAACAAAACAGGTGTGAGAGTCAAAACCAACCCGACAGTCAAGATCAGTAAGCTAACCCACTGAGAGAAGCTGCATGGTAAGTTGAGGAACATGAGAAACAGCTGGAACAGAAAAGTCAGTGGACAAAAGAGTGCCCTAACTGCTGACAGACAGAGGAGTACCGTCGGCTGTCTGAACCGAGATAGAAAAAACAGGAGGTCCTACGGAAGTGAGAGATGTGGAGTTTGGTGTCATGTGGAAAGAGGCACCAGAATCCAGAACCCCAAGAAATACCTGGAGGAGACGTCTGAGCTAGACTAGCAGAACCTGCTGAGCTAAGAGAGAGCTGCTGAACTAGAGCCTATCAGAACTGCTGAACAGAGTCACCTCGCTGAGAAGATCCTGACGTACTGGTCTGTCCTCCTGTCGAGGAAGGGCCTCCCTGCCCTCCCTTGGAGCGTCCAACTCCACGTGCCTTATTCTGCTTTTTTCGCACCGCACAACGCCGTAGTCGTGCCCGTTCTTGCAATAATTGCACCGAACCCCGTTGGTGCAAAAACAGAGCAAATGACACCGAGGAGGATCGTAGTCAAAGCGAAACCGTCGGTGTAGTCGAAGAAGAAGGGTAGCAAGCACGATCGGAACAAAGCGTCCGCTAACTCACGGCGAAGCTCTCCTCGGCCTGAAGCGTCGAAAGAGCCTCAGTGGCTGTGGGTCGCGGTGAGCGGCTCAGCAGTTGAGCCTTGACAGGCTCAAACTCTGGGCGAAGACGGCAGACGAAGTCATAAAGGCGAAGGCGATCACGATCCGCCTTCTGCACTTTATGATACTCTTGGCAGAGCGGAGAAGCCAGCTCGTCCAGCTGGCGCCAGAGACTAACCAGAGCTCGGAAGAAGTCGTCGACGGAGGAGTCCTCTTGGCGAAGCGTCTCCAACTCACGCTGAAGCGAAAAGAACTGAGTATCGCTGCTCTGCTGGTATCGCTCGCGCAAGTACTCCCAGATCTGACGAGTGGCACGTAGATCAATAATGTCTGGCTGGATGGAGTCGTTGACACTGACCACCAGGATGACGCGAACACGGGCCTCGTCAGCACACTAGTGCTCAAAAGCGTCTATGGCATACTGAAATGCCTTATCAGCAGCATCAGCAGCAGCAATAGCGGCCTCTGTCTCCTTCTTGGCAGCCTCATCTTCTGCAGGAGGTGCAAAAGTAGGCTATCTGGAAGAAGGCTGAACTGGCGATGGCGGACAAGGTCGGGCACCAGTAACATGTCCCCAGAGGTGGAGACCATCGAGCGTGATCTCCATAAGTGAAGACCACAACCTGTAGTTCGTTCCATTAAGCTTTATTCCCGAGAATGAGATCGCAGCTGATGGAACAGAAGTCATTGGTAAACAGCGCTGGACGGCGCGGTGACCAAGACAATGAAGTCTAACGGATGGCGCGGCGGTTAGATCGACATTTTTTTCTTTTTCTTTCTTTTTTTTTGCTCGGTTAGATCAAACCGATTAACTGGGCCGGGCCTGCTAGCCGAAGGGGCTCATGCGCACGTGCAGGGGGAATAGGTTTTCCCCCTGCTGGCGGCGGCTCGGCGGCAACAAGAGGCGACGGCGACGGCAAAAGGCGGCAAAGACAAAGCGCGGCGGCGAGATGGCGACGGAGGCAACGGCAGCGGCGGCGGCCCGGCCGACTTCTTCGTCGGGAAGGAGGATCGCGTCAGGCGACAAATGATCGAGCGAGATGGCAATGGAGGTAGCGGCGGCTGGCGGCGGCCGGTCGAGGCGTCGAGCGAGCTCGGCGACCGTCTGGCGACGCAAGGCGTCAGGCGAGATCGCTGCCGTGGCTCGTGCATGGCGCGGATGGCTACCATGCGAGCGATGGCGGCGGCGCGGCGGCGCGATGGATGTAGCAACGGAAGAAAAGGCTAGGTTAGAAACATAGCTCTGATATCATGTTATGAATATTGTGTGTATATATTCGAGAGGTCCCAATGGGCAATATATATAGGGAGTATAAAAGGGGTTGCCATATACAGATAAGAAAATACAAATAGAGTCCTATTCTAACAATCGGGTCTTTTCTCACAAAGCAAATGTCTTACTTTTTTTGGTAGTGATATTTCCGTAAGAGAGGGATAAGAGTGAGGATTACTAGTGTCACCTCCACAACTTCAATAAAAGATGCTTTCTTCTGATTTCCAAATACCAAATTCATAGAATAGCGGAATGAAATACTAGCCCAAGCAATGTTGTCAGTCTGTGGGAGTTTTCATGTACTGTTAAAATGAATCCTTCATAGAATCACAGGTAAACTGGACCTTTCCTTTTTCATATCTTTTTTGCTACGACAAAAGGGTGCAGTTTGTATTAAAGAGTCAAATAGATATGTCACTTTTTTTTCTAGAAAAGGTAAAATTGATACCACATCAGCACAGTAGAAATGTTTCAAGTTATGAATGTACTTGTTTTCAGAGTTCAGAAATGACATGTCAAAGAAGATGCTCAGTGGACATCCTTAGAAATGTCTAAATCTGTATAGTTGTGTAGAATAGTTATATTCTTGGCCCATGTGAATAGGAAACTAGTACAGCATGGCACAAAAGCATTTTACTTTTTTTTTTGAAGAAGCAACGGAGGGATAACCCTCCTGCAAAAGTATTTTACTGAAAGTTCGAATTAATGAGAATGGACACAGTGACGACCACTATACTGCTGGGCAACCTAGGGTAGTCTGAATAACAAAAATGGTCTCTGAACGCAGACATACTAGTTTTAATTTCTCCATGGCAGGGACCAGGTATGCTGATCGGTAGATAACAATAGTTTCTATTGCACTTAATGCTCAAAGAAAGCCCAAAACATGTAAAATATCAAAGAATAGAACACTTTTCTTCTATGGCAACGCTTGTAAAGTACTACCTAATTTGGCACTTAGGTACCTAATCAGCATTTTGTCATCCTAAGTCTTGTGCTAATCCGTGTGTCATGACTCATAACTTAGCAAAACACTGACTGACCATTCTCATTGTGCCTACTGATGTGGAGCTCACCAACCCCCTTTTCTCCGGAGTGCGGAGTGCCCAACTTTTTCACAATTTTTACTTCATGCATACAGAGTTGCAATTGCGTTTGATTTGTTGCACTGATTAATTATCTCCAAAAGAATTGGAAGTACTTTTGAACCCAGATGTTGCCATCCTTCTTCCATTGGAAGGTGTCACCAAAATGTCAATGGTGACAAAGTGCAGACCAAATTAATTATGAGCCATTACCACTTGATGCTCACACGGCATTATCCCGAAAAACATTTTGTTGCCTGTATCTTTTTTGCTACCTATTAGACATGACTACTAGATATCCAATGACATTCCTGCATAATGCAACATCCATCCGAGTTGAGTCAGCATTCACAGGTGACAATGAGAGCACTTTTCAAAAGGCCAGTCTTATTTATTCTGCAGGAAATGACATGTAGTAGTACCAACGATCACTGAAGTCTAAAGGCAAACCTTATTTGTTCTACAGGGGATGGCATGTAGTACTGAAGGTCACTGAACTGAAGGGCGAAACACATTACTTACACATATGGACTAGTACTTGATAACCTACACGGCCTCTGACTTTGACAAGCCATGGCTGCATACAACAGAAAACTTGCCACCTATTTCTGATGGTATCTCCCCTCCTCAACCCTCTGCTTGAACTTCTCCTTCTCGTCGTCTGACTCCCCCAGCACCGCTTCCTTCGTCTCGTGCAATGTTTCCCTTGCGCCTTCGCTGACCTCGTCAGATTTCTCCTTGGCCACCCTCAGGAACTCTTCTGCTGTTGATCTTGCCTTTTCCCCAATTTCACTCAGCGTGTCATCATCTTTCTCGGTTGAGTGATGCTGGCAAGATACAGAAAATTAGATATTACAAACACACTATCAAAAGTACTAAAAATCAATTTCAGCAACGCATAGTATCGTCAATTAGATTGCTACCGCGTCTTCGCGTTGCTACCTGAACATTTTTACATCATATATAATGCACTAGCTTGCCAACTATGCCTTCTTACGAACAATTTATTTTATTATTTGTCGGAAAATAATGAAAAATTGAATCCTATAAATCTAAGCGTTCTTGACATCACCCCTCTCCGACATGCATGAAAAAAAAACACAAAATGTCATCTAGCCAAATTAATCTGATACATGGTCCTTCTGAAGAGTGAAGACATCTAGAATGACTAATGGCAACAGTAATGTAATGTTGGAGAAGGCATGGAATTCGGAAAGTTACGAGAGGTGACAAGATAAGAACAGTGGTGAGTGGTGATTAGTGAACTCACCCTGGGGAAAACATTGTTGCAAAGTGCAGGAAGGGTAGAGGATTTGCCCACCAAACTCGTGGAGGGATAACCGAACTGCCCATGAACAAGCACTCTCTTCATCTCCTACAAAGTCTCCACTCCCTGTCCTCAGAAAGACGAAAGATCAATGCCCGGACTCGAAGCAAGACGATAGGGATATGCGTTGCGTTGTGATCAGAAACCGCTACTTAGCCGTATAAGGAGATGGGAAGGGTAAAGAGACGAGTCGAGTAGGTTGCGTCTCTTTCGCGACGTGGCAGGAGAGCATTTTGGCACGCAACCGAGTTCGCATGCAAGGGAGCCTATATTATTTTTTAATCATTTTAAAAATAAAAGATAACCTCTTCTTAACTTTATTTCCTGACCCCCTTTAATCACGCTATGGTCCGTGGCGTAATCAAGATGTGCTGTCACGTCACCGACCCCTTTAGACTCGTCCGTTTTTTGGCTAAGTCATGTCACGTCAAGAAGAGTGGCGTGACAGCACAATTTGATCACGTCGCAGTCGGTGGCGTAACAGCACAATGGCATGACCAAAGGGGTCCGAATTGGAAGTAAAGTTAAAATGATGTTATCTTTAAAATAACTTTAAAAAAGGATTAAATAATAAAATAAATTCCATGCAAGGCTGCCATCTCTTGTGTCCATGGAAGGCTGCCATCTCTTGTGTTTCGTGTGGCTTTTGGCTTGCCTACCTCTTGGGATTGGGATATGTAAAGCTATGGTTTTATGCTACCACAGTTCACACTTCCTTTTTTGGATGGCTACCATAATTTACTGAAGGCAAGCAAGAATCCAATGGCTTGGTGTTCCACGTTGACGCAAGTAGGAGCGAGAAAACATTGGTTGGGTTCGTTCAACACGAGAGATTAGAGAAGTTACAGAGGAGAGCGAGCGCAGTGGCGGAGCTTCACAGAGGGGATTGCAAAGTGAACATGAAAGAGAGAGCATAAGGAGTATATCTCATCTTTGAATTTATCAAAACACTGGTGGAGCCATGACCCAGTCTGGCCTACCCTAAGCTCCGCCAGTGAGCAAGTGGACGGAGTCTAGAACAAACTAAGGTAGCAAGCTAGAGCGGGAGGTACCGAGGCAGCGTTGTCGAGCCGCCCCTTCTTTCTCTTCGTGGCCGCACATTGCGATGAGGAGGAGGCGCCGACCGCGGTGTTCGTGCACCGCGACGCACCCCTAGGCGGCGGCTCGAAGCGTTGCTGCACCTACCGACCTACGAGGTTACTGAAATGAAACGCGCGAGAGACCACAGGCGCACACGGTGGCGGTGGCATTGGAAGTTGGAAGCAGCTAGCCGCCGCCGCGTCTTGGCAGTTGGCACCGGACGAGTGGGCCGGGCGTTTTCTTGGGCTCACCGTGATAAGAGACGGTGCACCGTGCTCCGTGCACATGATCGGTGACACTGATCACATGCATGTTGATAAATAAAGGATAGAACGAGTCGATCGTCGAGACAGGTTGCGCGCAGATTAAACGCGGCCCGGGCTGGTTACTTGGAGTTGGAGGCTAGGCAGGGGTGGCGCCCCGCGGGCCGACGCGGCAGATGTTTTTTTGTTGAGATTTCGGTAGTCGTTGTAGACGTGATATAGATCCATCACAAAGAATAACACAATCGCGTGGATACAAGATGAATACAAGTGACGGAGAGAGAAAGAGGTGAGATCTTTTATTCATCATCAACTCTCTCTTTGCAATAATGGCTCCTATTTATAGTCTAAATATATCCACTAGGGGTAATTTCGGTAGTCTTGACATAGATCAATAACAAATAATAACACAATCACATGGATACAAGATGAATATGACGCTAGAACCTTGTCCCAAGATGTTTTCGCTGGTATTGATCTAGACTTTGATGCTCAAGTGGAATTTGGAACATTCCAAAAAGTTGGAGATCCAACTACATGGAGACAAGCAGTCTGATACCATATTATTGCCATAATATCTTTCATCTCTTTTTTTTATTTGACTTGGGAAACAACTCCCATTGACTCTTTTTTTTCTTTATATGGGAAATGATCCCAAATGACAAATGATGTGCGGAAGTTATAATCGTAAATAAACCATCCATCTAATATATGAAAGCATTGGTTTATATGTTCATTTTTTTGGGAAATTTTGATAAATGACACTGCTAAGTGCTTGTGTCAGAGAATTGCCATCTCTCATTTCGATATTCGAAGGATGCCACTGAAAAACTCTCTTTCTCATAAAAATGCCATCAATCTACATATTTCATAAATATTGACATTATTGCCCCTGTCTTCTTCACATTCCCATGTCTCCTCGACTGGATCCAGACTCGTCTTCACCGCCGCCGACACCAAATCGTCTCCGTCGCCTCCTCTGGACCGGCGGGGAGCTCATCCTTGGTCGCCACTCTTGGCCCTCGCCGATCTTGGCTGAAGCTGCCCTTGCCAATCTTGGCCTCCAGTGCGAAGTCCTTGGTCGCCGCCGCCACGTTGTCCGTGGACGTAGCAAGGCTGCCCACGCCGGAGCCGGAGCAGCAGCTGCAGCCGGGGAGGTTTGAGCCCAGCGCCTGGGTACCCGGCGGTGAGGAGGACACGTGGGCCCAGCAGCAGACGACGGAGGAGTTGGTCTCCGCCACAGAGAAGTCTCGCCGGAGACGAGGGCCGAATCTTGCCCGTCTTCTTCACGCACTTGTACCACCCACGGCCGCCTCGCCATCGCCCGTAATCGCCTCGCCGCCACCTGCGTAGCCGCCGCCGTAGCCACCTCCATGGTCTCCTCCGCTGGGGCGGGAGCCGTCGGTGGCGAGGGCGCCGCCGGGGCCGGTGACGTCAACGGCCTTGGTGCGGCCGTCGTCGCCGGAGCCGATGACGAACTCGGCGGATTCGCCCTCGTTGAGGCTACGGAAGCCGTCGGACTTGGAGGACTGGTACACAAAGAGGTCCTCGTTGCCGTCCTCGGGGAGATGAAGCCAAACCCCTTGGTGCCTTCCTCGACCGCCTCCGCGCCGCCGTCACCCGCTCCACGGACCCCGCCCGACCGACGAGAGCCCACTCCCACCGTAGCCGAAGATCATCCGTCTGCCCGCTCCGAGGAGGAAGAGGAGGGCGAGAAGAAGAAGGGCGAGGACAAGGAGGTCGAGCTGGAGGAGAAGGGGGAGGGGGCCGTGTCCACCAAGGCCGACGGGGGCGACACCATGAGGGAGAAGAAGCCGAGGGGAGATGCGGCGTGGAGCTCTAATGGGGAATGCGGTGAAGAGGAGTTGGGAGAGGGAGAAGTCGCGGGAGAAGATAGGGCAATTTGGTCCAATACTGATAAAATACGTATACTAGTGGCATTTTTATGAGAAAGAGAGCTTTTTAGTGGCATCCTTCGAATATCAAAATGAGCGATGTCAATTCTCTGATACGGGCACTTAGTAGTGGTATTTATCAAAATTTCCTTTTTTTTAAGGAAGTTTATATGTTTCTTTTAGAGAGAAAAGGTAGAGCTTTTTTATTCATCATCAACTATCCTTTTACAATAACTAGTAGGATGCTCGTGCGTTGCAACGGAACCCTAAAACTTACAGAAATATAGTTTTCCTTTAACACATAAAATAAATCAAGCAATTAAAAGATGATCTTACATACGGGCATCACATTAGTGCAACACGAGAGAACAACAACTCTATGCGACAATTCTAGAAATGAACGGTAGAAACAATATTTTCCCATAATTTACTTCAATACATAAATAACTGACATACTATTATGTAAATTAAGTACAAACCAACAGATAAAGTACACATCATGCATTAAACAAAAACAAAAATGAAAATGTAAAAATGAAGTTCATGAAGCAGCCTTCTAGAAGACGCATCCTCATCTCTAACTTGTCACGTAAAGAGAATGAAAGCACATTCTACAAAATGACGAACAAAAGTTAAACATCATAAATCTATTATATATTATAAATCCCATGGCCAATTTAGGACGATATAGCCCTGCAAACAACATCAAAATCAAACCTTGGAAGCATTTAAAAAATAATGATGGTTTCCCCAGTAATTGAGTGCACACGCAATTGAACACATACAAACATTACACACCTAACATAACATCGAGGAAATTCAGAATGACTGCAAAGAGCAACAATACAGTCTGGATGTGGTTAACAGTTGACACTTTGTCTTAAAACAGGAATACAAACCAATAAATGATAAATCAGGTTGTCCATATGATTTTTAAAAAATGGAACCAATTTAACATTTCAACTTGAATGTGTTTCAATTCTTCCTAAATGCCCCCATACAAATGTGGGACAAACTTTTCAAAAGAATTATACAAAAGTGAAAAAAAATATGACACAAAGAAGAATACAATTAGCTCTACATGAATACAAAAGGTGATCTTGTTGCATGCTCGGTGTCAGTGCTATCTGGCACAAGTGTCGGACCCCAACAAGTTTCACATACACAACACAAGAAGCCAGTCAAATCAGAGTCACAGACTGGCATAGTTTTTCTATTTCATAGAATAGAGAAAAATAAGCAAATATTATGCCAAAACTACATGGAAATCGTATGTGAGTTTACTTGTCTACCTTTGATTTTGGGCATATGCAGTAGCATATTCATTTAGACAATCAAGTGCCAGAAAAGGGAAGCAGGAATGAATAAACAACACGATGTGTCATCGTGGACGCAAGTATCTAGGTATACTGCTTAGTGCATATTAAAAAAACATGTGTTTGCAATAGTTGATAAGTAGCTCACCATACAGTTTTTATATTTCTTGTAGGGCTAAAACTGGAAGACCAACAGGACTCGTCCATTTGACTGGTTGGTTTTTTGAAGCAATGCCACACCAGCAAGAGTTGACAGCAAGCCTACATAACAACATGAAGAATGAAATTGTTTTTTTTTAGCAATTTTGTTTAGAAATGAATGGCTAATAAGAACCAACATTAGTCAGGTCACTTTAATCATATCTATCTTTTCCAAATAAAGTCATTCAAAAAAATGTCTTACATTAATATTAATTCCATGCTTCTTGCAGATCCTACAAACCTCGCCATTCTTCTAACCTACAGGGAAAAGACATACACATAGTTAGCATTAGGATTCATGTAGAGAATAATTAAACATCAAGTGATAGGAAGGAATACCTTCTATTGCTCCTGAATCCTGATAGAACAATAATCTATCAAAAGAAACGACCAGAAAATGGAAGTCCAATGTTGTGCAACCTGCAATTAAGCTATAACTATAATCCATCAAGTTCAAGACATCAGTCTTACAGGGAACTCATTCGCCTCAAAATTAACTTGGGAGCTTAGTCTCATAGACTTACAAGAAAACTTTAGAAAGAGAGGGAGAATTGAACAAGATATTCAACAAACTATCCTACAACATCCCTCAATGATCAGTTGATCACCTTCTAGTTCAATTAGGGGTAAACAACTTATGTGGAGTTTATTGCTTGCATCCACCACTTGATCTACAAAACCAAAGAAGGAATATGGTATATTATTTCCTTGTTCAAAAGCAAATGCAGAAGGCAGATGTGTCCACTATAAAATACAGATTGATACTACAAACTTTTGAAGAATGACTCTTTCATCAGCAAAATTGGAGTGCATATCAAAAGCATCTAGCATTTTTCACCACCATATCATGTATAACATATTGTAGACGTTAATCCTGATGAAAATTTTTCTTGGAATCAAAACCAGAACAAATATACCAGTTATCACTTTGAGCAATTTATTGTCTTTTGAGCGAAAAGTTATCACTTTGAGCAATTTACTGTTAACCATCAGCCACAGGAATATATGCGTTTTGAGAGCAATTAACTTCAGACTTCTGGAATAACGGCACCCAAAAACTCATCCTTATTTCGTTGCAAAAATTTAGCAATTCTCGGAACCTGATACAACACATGCATAGGCATGTCCTGTAATTTACAGCAAACATATGAGTAGACCAAAACCTCCATGGCAAACTGAACCATTGATGTTGCCATGGATAGAACCAATATCAGGCTCTACTACTTCTATGGATAGAACCATTTTTTCATTATTTGCCATGTATAGAACTGACCAGGTATTACCATAATTTGGAACTGATCTAAGATGTGTTATATACATAGTATGAATTAGAAAACCTGACCTGTTGCTGGGTAACAAGAGCTCCTCACAGTGCTAGTTCCTCCAAGAGATACTCTGCCCACCATTGTAGACTTACCTACAGCCCCCACTTCAAATTAATTTCTAGAACAAAACTTGATCTGCACTCTCAAAGTAGCATTAAGCCTATTACCACCCTTCACATTATTTTCCATTTCCATATGTCTAGCAACAAATTGCTTGCAATGTTGACCAGCAAAAAGCCTGAAAGCCAAGAAAAGGAATATGTTATGTCGTCGAAACACATTATGTACACAAGCAAATAACCTTAAATCTATCATGTAACAATGTGACATCTCTAATCGTTCAAGTAATGACTAAGGGCTGCAACAGTATATCTCTGGACATTTCTCAAGGAAGCCAAAGGCTGAGTTATTATATACTATACATGATCTGCAAATGATGAAAGCCTCGAACTTGGCTACGGTTGCAATGGTCTTATTCCACTTATAGACTAATCAAGAGCTAGGGCTCAAATTGCCATGTTAACCATAATGGTTCTGCTGTAACATTTTGACTCGTATTATAGCATCCTGTGCTCCATTCATTCAAATAGCTCTATAGCACATAACACTGGGATACTATGCCATCATTAGAAAATAATCATTGGTTTTTAATATATATTCTCTTGTAATTAAAATATTGGGTCTCATTTCATCTCGGCACATAAAAGCCACTTCTTAGAAAGTTAAGTCCTCCATCTTGGTGTTTGCAAATAAAGGAAAAACTTAAAGCTACAAGTCTACAACTAACTCTCACAAAGCAGGATGTTCAATATCTTTAAAAAGAAATACACTGACCTGCCTTCACATAAATAAGGGCATTTAGAATAAAATGGACTCAACATGACTAACAAATGCTACAAGTCAGCAGAATTTTAAGTCAAATTTCAACGAGAACAACGAGTTGTGCAAGCAGTAAAGTCGTGAATGTACGAAACACTATGAAGGGAAGAAAGCGCACAAAAATAAACACAATACTTATGAACTTTACATCTGCTATGTTAAACTATTAGCAGATGATGTGTGCTGCATAAAAATTCCTTGATTTCAATATTGTATTACTACATATACAAACATTAAGATAGCACACTCGGCGGATTACTCCATCCTGCTAGAAGCTGCATTGCACACTCTGCCCATGCATTTGGAAAACTTCTGCAGTAGTTTTGAAGCCTAGGTAACTCAACTGGAAATATGAGCTCTAAAGAAAGATTGAAAGAATAAACTAAACATCAATTTGATAGTACTCCCAACATTACCTAATATGCTTTCAGCGATGTTAATTAGGAATCTTGAGATTCTGAATCAACTGATAATGTTTGAGATTCTCTACTGCATTTTGATTCTTGCATCTCCACCTCAACAGTAATCACATCTTTTGGCTTCCCATTTTTTGTCTCCATTCTTCTTACCTTTTCTTTTTGTATGGCACATAACTCATACCTATAAAAACAGAACATGTGTTTCACATGTTGATGCTGTAAAAAAAATCCATGCTAGGAGAGAAGAAGAATATCCTATAGCAGCTGGAGCTGAAGTATATCTGACCATTGTACATCAAACAACAATCTATCTTGGTTCTCAAGTCTAAACGGCTTGTTAACGAGAATAGCCGATAGAAAATATTGCATAAGGTCAGAGAGAAACTAACTAAAAATTTTGGTCTACCACCATACATGATTGCCTATTATGTTGCTTTGAATTAAAACTTCGCATTTTTGTTTAGCAACATGGTCGCATGTCAAGAGAACCCTACAAGACAACTTAATGATTACATCTTTGAGATCAATCATGGAGGGTTATTTTTTCTTCAGGTTATCTATGCATTTTTTATATATAAAAAACATTCAGACGCAATCATGCAAATCCCTTTTTGCTCAATGTATAAAGCTACAGAAACTCATATTTGACATAATACAGTTTCTTCAGATGCATATCCCTTTTGCTAAATAAACATGTACAAGGACCGAAAATTATTCTATCCACAACGGAGATAATTATGTTAGGATTTGGAATTACTTGGATGGATATCAAGGAACTGCATGGGCTACATGTGCTAATTATTTTTTTACAAAACCAAAGTGAGATGCTATTCTGAAGTTAGTCTGTTTTCCATATTAAATCATGTGGCTAATTTTACAAATGGATCAATAATGGGTCGATACGGAGGAAGCTAATTGAGCTCTGCGATTGGAACAATGCACATATGTGAAAACTTCTAACAATAAGAGCTTACGGTGAGGTGTAGCTCTTGGCGAGCAGGAAGTATATCCTCGAGCGCTTATCCTTCATGTGGTGTGGGCATAGATCGTGCAAGAATCTTGGCGAGTTCCTACACGGCACTTGACATTCGTAACCATCTCTTAGGGATAGGAAGCATAAGTGGACGATAACAAGTCGAGATCCACGGGAAACCCACCTTGGCCTTGGAGAGCACGAGCATGGCATGCCGCTCCTGCCAGCCGGTGAGGTCGCCCATGGCCGCCTCCACGGAGCCTCCTGCGTACGAACATCACAATATAAAGATCGCCGAGGGCATGAGGGATCATCACAATGGCTCGCTCGTCGGCGCCGGATCCGGCTGTCCCTTAGCTTCGCCAAAGGTTGGGATCCGATCTTCCCGAGCTTAGGCATGGATATGGCTTTCCCGAGTTGAGGGAAGGGGAGAGGTCGAGAAGGGGGGCTGCGGGTGAGGAGAAGGCAAGCGACAAAAAGCTCAAATCATCACAAATGAACACCAACCAAGACAAATCTAGGCGGCGGCTTTGATGTGGCGCTACGGATCTGGGAAGTGTCGGCTCACCGAGGAAGACAAGCGAGGCGGCGACGATCATGAGGGCGAGAGGTCGTCATGGCGCTTCTTCAGCAGACTCTCCTCGGGCGGCTCTTGCGGATCTCATTCGTCGGATCTGGGCATCATCCGTGGGAGACGACCGATTAGCGGTGGATCTAGCCGGATTGAGATGGGAACACCACGACGGGTAAAGCAGGGGGAGGGAGGAGAGGACGGCGGGGACGGTCGACGCCAGTGGCGGGCGGCGAGATGGAGGAGGGAGAGGCGGCGAGTGGAGAGAGACGGGGCCGTGAGGAGAGAGATGGGAGCCGTGGCGGTTAGCACGAAGAGGCGTCGGGGGAGCGAAGAAGTGGGCGCCGGGATCCATGGATCTTGCGGCGCTATGGCGGTTTGACGGTGTGTGAGGTGGTTTGGCGTGGAGGGTGGGGTTTGGGGGGGACGATCGCTGCGCGGGGGAGGTGAACGATTAGCCGCTGCGTGGGGTAAAATCAGAATTATAGTAGTTAAGATAACTCCTATTTATAGCCTAAATCCACTAGGCTAGTTCCTGTATTTGCCCACCAAAACTCCGAGGTAAAGTATTTCGTAACAGTTTTGCACGGCACACGACGGCATCGCACAGAAGCGTGAGATACTGAGATAATTATGTCTTTCTGGGCCGGATGAGCCGAAAAATAGGGGAATTTGGGCCCATTATCGTCACTTCAATCGCCACGTCCGTCCTTGCTACGGGGACCACGAGGACCGAGTATCCACGTTTCCTTGCTACGTGCACGAAGCAAATCCAAATCTGGCAAAGCAAACCTATCTCGCCCCATGCCTGATCCGAGAAGGCATAACGCTGCACGCACAACGTGGCGTCACACGTACGTACGTTATGCGAGTTCGAATTCGCAACGAAGGGATAAGTTGATCAAGGGAAGACACGTACACGCAACGCCTTTGTGTCATTGTGTGCGAGACCGCTAGTGCTCGCCAGGTGCAATCGCCGTCAACCTTTTCTGTTCGGCGCGTCACCTCGCCAAACAACTCGACATGATCTTCTTTAGATGTGCTATAAGATTCATATTGTTGATGTATTGTAAGAAAAAAAATCATAATAGTTGAATTTTCATTGGTCCAGTATGCTTTAAGATTTGCACTTTTTTCCTCTATAATGAATTATGTCCGAATTTATTATGATTTTTTATTCGGAACATAACGAGTTCACCATATTGTCGTATTTTGTTGGTATATAATTTTATTTTTTATCTTTGTTTTTGCTCAACCTCTCAAAGTACGTGTGAAGAATATAACGGGTTCACTATATTGTTGTATTTTGTTGGTATATAAATTTTTTTTGTCTTTGTTTTTGCTTAACCTCTCAAAGTACATGTGAGATTTTGATTCGTGTGACGAAAATATGAGTTATTAAGACTTTCAAGAATAATTACAGTGACAAAGAACCAAAATTACATAAATAATTTACTATAATTTATGTATAACGGAGTTGTAAATGAACTTTCAGAATGTGACAGTTTTTAGAGAAAAACAACAAATTGTAGTGAAACGAACCCAAAGTTTTGGCCTCTTTTGGCGTTTGCATTGGTTGGTTAGGGCATCTTTAATGGTGGTAATTTCAACCGTCTCTTAACTGTTATGTCACTCAAAAATTTAGTTGGAGGAGAGAGGATGTGAAGAGAGAGAATGTGCCATCTCTTATATAAAAGACAAGCTGGGCACACAAACCATCGCAAATTGTGAGTATTTAAGGAGAGAAATTCTGTTGAAAATGAATGATTTTATAGATAACTTGTTGGAGATGTTGTCTCTAAGGTTGTCTGTAAATGAGTTGGAGGCTTTAGAGATAACCTAAGAGACAAACCGTTGTACATGTCCTTACAGAAACGATGAGCAATATAATTTACCTCGATTCTTTCAGCCTGAAAATCTTTCATCATTCATTTGATTCCCTTCCATCATAGATTACACCTACGTATTTCTCACCAGTACTTAAAATTCTTTCTCATGTATACTGAAGTCACTACCAGAAACCGTTAATTTCCCGAGTATCTGAAACACTCAGGAAAATACCAGAAACACTCGGGATACTAATTTCCGAAGGTCGGTCGTCAGGAAAAAAAACTCGGGGTAATTTAGTTGGGTAAAAACTGGTTTCCCAAGTGTAACACTCGAGACAAATAACTTTTCCAAGTGTTCGAATTTACACTCGGGAAACATCCAACACTCAGAAGAATAGTTCGCATAACGGTTTCAATGACGTAACGGAATACTTTCCCGAGTGTATGTCAACCAAGAACACTCGGGAATCAAGTTTCATTCCCGGGTGTTTTTCAACGGACACTCGCGAATCAAGTTTCATTCCCGAGTGTTTTGCAATGGACACTCGGGAATCAAGTTTCAGTCCCAAGTGTTTTTCAAGGAATAACACTCGGGAAATAGGTTTTCAGCCACACAAGAAACATGCTTCCCAGCGAATACAGCTCAATTTTATACATACAATGCACATTTCATATAATGCATATTCCACCACAAGGTATCACCAATGCACAAATTATTGCATATATAGATTCGACAACAACATTGACATAATATTCGAGTTCACAATACAACGTTCACATATATAGACCCGACATCCAATTAATACAACATTCACATATATAGATCCGACATCCAAGTAATACAACATTGACATATATAGATCTGACATCCAAGTAGTACAATTTCACGGAGTGATTGCTTAGTACATCAATTGTCGAGGTGCATGAGTTAGCCTTCAACTTGTCGCTCCTAGTGCCGATCAACTGCAAAGATGATGACCATGGATCAATTCTTTAACTCACCAACTACTAGAAGTACATACTGATTCTAAAACTTAATGTGCAGTTGAAGTACTTAGCCTTCACCCTTCAGTAAGACCAATGTGGAACTATCTTCTGTACATTTATTCTCAACATAATCAGTAGTAGTGAGATTAGCTAGCAAAAGGCCATTTCACTTTCAACATCAACTACGACAAGTGTAATTGCATATCAACCGCATTTTTGTAAGAGCAAGGTCATAATAAAAGACTAGCGGTGTCGCGCCCCCGGGGTAGACCACCCCGGGACCTCCTGTGCACACTGGACCAGTCCCAAGATCAGTAGCTGGTCCGCACAGTTTCAACAACAATGTCATCACAACCATACCACAAACGGTAGAAGAAGCAGACAAAACAACAATAATATAACAAAAGACCTTATGGTCAAGGTTTATACAGGGGTGCCCCACAGGGCTACAACACAGTGGAAAGCAAAATACACGCGGAGACCGCCCAACATGCCCACAAGCAATCAAGTGGAGGACGTCCTAGCACGCCTGGTCGTACCGCGTACACAATGCCGGTTCAACCGATTTTCCTGAGAAGACAACAGATTGCATTCGCTTCAACTCAAATTGCAAAACACATTTGCCAATTTGATGTGCAATGCAAACAAGGGTTCAAGTGGGATTCTCAACAAGTTGCAAAACACATTTGCCAACTTATAGAATCACACTACAAGGAATAAGGTACATGGACTTACATCGTTTGCAAAACACATTCGCAAACCAAAGTCACATGCTACAAGGATTATCTATGAGTCACAACTATTTGCAAAACACATTCGAAATATTGGCAACATGTTAAGATGAGCTAGAGCAAACACAATGAGCTATCAACACATGACTAACTCAAGCTACTAGTCAAAGACCCATCTTAATAGTACGGCAACCTATACTAGCAACCCAGTCTCCCAACCAAACACCGAGACCGGTAAAAGACTAGGAACACATCCTTAGCCCTAGCTAGTCATACCTTTGCCTTGCACAACCACTTGAAGCTTGATGACACACATCCTCACTTCAAGTCCGGGTCATTGACTCGAATACTCATCAACACATAATGAGTTCTTCACTTGACCTTCATCAACACATGATGAAGCTTCACTTCGGGATCTTAACTTGGTACTCATCAACACATGATGACATTCTCCCGAGTCTTGATATGCATCAACACATGATGCACTCTTCACTTGGCCTCCATCAACAAATGATGGGTCTTCACTTGACTTGATGATCAACACATGATCATCTCTTCTTCTTGAACATCATCGACACACGATGATTTCCTTCACTTGACTTCCACCAACACATGATGGAACTTCTCTTGACTTGATGACCATCAACAGATGATGTCATCCCAAGTCTTCATTATCATGGAACCTAACCTGCTTATCCAACTCATGGAAAATGTTAGTTCCACAATATGATTATCATTAATTACCACAACATACCATTAACTCATTAATGGTGGGACAAGATATCACAATCTTTCCCTCTTTGGTAATTGATGATAACCACTTCAATAACAAATAATTGAATGTAGATTGGTATGAGTATATAGGCACTACACAAGTTGTATATACTCATATGAATATATATAACTACACAAGTTATATATACTCAAAGGATATATGAGCACACATGTCTCATATACACACATGAATATATTAACTATGCAAGTTAAATATATTCAGGGATATGTGAGTACACATGAACTATATAAGTTATGTTATACTCACATATAAGTATATTTGGACTACACAAGTCTTATATACTCACATGAATATATTAACTACACAACTTAAATATATTCAAGGATATAAGAACTACACAAATCTCATATATACTCATATGAATATATATAACTATGCAAGTTAAATATATTCAAAGGATATGTTTCAAAGTAAAGATCCCAAATATATGTGGAAACAGAATATGGATCAATACTAATGAAACCTCAAAATATACAATGAACTCCCCCTATATGTGTGCATACATGAATATGTAGTGGAAACATATGCACATATTTAGGTTAATCTTTTGGTGGGGTTCACCCTATATTTTGGATCCGAGGAATGCAACAAGATATAAGAATACAAAGTAGAATACATACCTCTTTTGTTCTGTTTGGATTTTTCCTTTTGTTTATCCAATGAATTGGATTTGTCATTAATCACATGCATGCTTTCATGATTTTCACCTTTATATCTAAATAAGACTACACAATATATATATATATCAATAAAAGAGTTAGTCTCACAATTAGATTTGTCATTAATCACCAAAACTCCATTAACACATAATGGCAGGTCTAGATCCTTCACCGCCGCCAGTGAGCCGCTGCTTGCCGCCACCATCGGGTGAGCCGCCGCTAGGGAACCATAGTTCCCTGTGTGTCTCTCTGCTGGGCCGTTGAAGGCCCGTTTTTATTTAGTGTGTGTCGGCTCCCAACCGTCCCGCATACATTAAAAAAAATCAAAAAAAGAAAGGCAGACAGACAGTACGTCGATCTAACCGCCACGTTGTCCAGCACCGCCTGTTAGAATTCGTTGCCTCTGTTGCCGCACTGTCCAGTGTCGCCTACCGATGGCTTCTGTTCCATCTGCTGCGATCCCATTCTCAGGAACAAAGCTTAATGGGATGACCTACATGTTGTGGTCTTCACTTATGGAGATCATGCTAGATCGTCTCCGTCTCTAGGGACATGTTACTGGTGCTCGACCTTGTCCGCCATCACCGGTTCAGCCTCCTCCCAAACAGCCTCCTTCTGCATCTCCTGCAGAAGATGAGGCCGCTAAGAAGGAGGCAAAGGCGGCTGCTGCTGCTGCTAATGCTACTGATGAGGCCTTTCAGTATGCCATAGATGCTTTTGAGCACTGGTGTGCTGATGAGGCCCGTGTTTGAGCCATCCTGGTGGTCAGCGTCGACGACTCCATCCAGTCAGACATTGTTGGTCTGCGTGCCACTCGTCAGATCTGGGACTACTTGCGCGAGCGATACCAGCAGAGCAGCGATGCTCAGTTCTTTTCGCTTCAGCGTGAGTTGGAGACACTTCGCTAGGAGGACTCCTCTATCGACGATTTCTTCCGAGCCCTGGTCAGTCTTTGGCGCCAGATAGACGAGCTGGCCTCTCCGCTCTGCCAGGAGTGTCATAAAGTGCAGAAGGCGGATCATGATCGCCTTCGCCTTTATGACTTCGTTTTCCGTCTTCGCCCAGAGTTTGAGCCTGTCAGGGCTCAACTGCTGAGCCGCTCACCATGACCAAGCGATCCACCGAGGCTCTTTCGGCGCTAAGGAGCTCGTGGGTTAGCAGCTTCTCCGTGTTCTTGTGGATGTCATGAGGACATTGTGGATGTCATGTGGACATGCTCATGATCTTAGGTGATGAGACAATTGGCAATTGCTTTGAAAGTTTGTTGAATTCTGTGGTTTTCAGCAAGTGTCAGGTTTTGCGGTAGTACCAGCATTGTGGCCGCGGTACTACCGGTGGGTGGTATAACCGCAAGATGGAGAGGAACTACCGCAAGTGTAGGTTCCGAACGTGTAGGGTTCGTGTGAAGCGTTCGATTGAAATCGAACGGCGCAGATCATGTGAAACGTTCGGACCATCCGAATGGCGCCTAGATCTGACGGCTATGAGATGTGGTCCGATCGGCCACGTGATCTGGAGCGTCCACGTGGCAAAGGACGTTGTTCTAAGGACTTTGCGGATTTTTGTGGAGCGGTAGTACCGCTAGAATTGGCGGTAGTATCATGAATGGATATACCGCAAGGTAAATGGCGACATTTTTCCAGAGAAGGTGTCTTTTGAGTTTGGATTTCTTGGAAGCGGTAGTACTGCTGCGTTTGTACCAAAAGATAATACCGCATTTCAGTAAGACCGCTTGAGAGCGGCATGGAATTTTCAGAGAGGATGTTGTTGGAGATTTTGGGATTTCTCCAAGTTGCGGTACGACCACAGTGTCTTGAGTGGTATGCCGCGTGGCGGTAATACCGGGGTTTAGTTGGCGGTAGTACCGCTTGTGGTTTGAATTGTGTTGATTGTCAAATTTCTTGGAGATTTGATTTTGGGTTAGGTCAAGTTCATGTTCATTAGTGCATATGTGTTGCATGATGCATGTTTTGGCTAACGTGGGTCAAGTTGTAAAGAACTTGTTCCCGGAAATGGTTTTTTGGTCTATTACTGTGCAGGTGGTTTGCAGGTCTATGACAGTCAACAGCGAGGTGGATCGGGACTAAGCTTGGAGAGCTGAGGTCCAAAACGATCAAGGATGCCGGGTGAGGTCATAGGACTCAAGCGGGGCGCAGAATGGATATGGATGACCGAACAGGCGGTTCGGTGCGACTGGTTGGATCAAGCGGCGTGGGAGTCGTTGCAAGTGCTCAGTGGTGCCGGTGGGATCCGGACGGGAGAGACTTGATGACATGGAGCCATTGATCAACCTACACGTGGCGAAGCATGGAATTGCTTCACGATCTGTGGACTCGATTCTTGGAGAAGGATTAAGAATGGGTATTTTGGTAATTTCACCAAATATCGCCTTGGTGGCCTTTGGTTAAACCGTGGCGCGGGTCGGCGCATGGTGAAGCGGTTTAGGCCAATCGAAGATGATGATGAAGACGGCGCTTTGAGATGCGTGCGTGTGTTAACCCATTGTGTGTTAGGGTTTAATGGGTGCCCTAATGGAATATTCCCTAGATGTTATTCTCCATATAAATAGAGGGGTGGGCTGCTTTGGTGTCTTTGCTGCTTCTGCATTGGAGAGGAGCCGCTAGAGCCAAACCCCATTTGATATGCCATATTTTGGTTTTAGGGTTTTTGAGGAGAAAAGAGGGGAGAGCTAGATTCTAGGGTTTGGATTGAGAGTGAGTGCTCACGAGTTGAGCTTTGTCCTTGAGTTGGAGTGGTCAGTAAACAACAATCATCCATCCATCTGCAATCAATCCAATCAGTTTTTCACAAGTTCAGTCCCTTTTGTTCATCTTGTCTATTTCATGTTTTTGGGGCTTTCTTTGATCCGTGAATCTTTTCTTCTGTGCTCTTGCTGTGCTTTGACTTGCTGTGACATGTGGGTATGCATCTGAGTCCAACTTGTTGATCATCCACCCACGAGCAAGTTCCAGATCTTCCAAATCTCAGTTTTCATATTTTGCACAGTTCTTGAACAGACTTCACTCAAATCAAAAAAAGTTAGAACTTTGCTGTGGATCTATTCGATCCTTGTTTGGAATAGGTTCCTAACCTCTTAGAGATGTTGTGTTTCAAGTTTCGCGGAGTTTGCCCTTGTAGATCAAAAGTTGTGCCATTTTTCGTTTTGGTTTTTCAAATTGTCGGGATTTAACTCCAGGACAATCGGTAGTACCTTTCATTTGCACGAGGTAGTACTGTGATGTGGTAGTACCGCTGCGGTACACCGCGGTAGTACCGATTATAGGTAGTACCGGTTATCTTGTGTAGTACCGATTTCCCGAATTTTTCAAAACTTCTTGAGGAGTTTGCTCTCGTGCTTTGGGGGTTTAGGGTGGATTCATTACAAGTCTTCCACTTGTGTTAAGCATTCATCTTCATAGCTCTCATAGCTATTGGAGTGATTTGCAATGCGAGTTGAATCCATTATCTTTGCAAAAGATTAAGCGCTCCTATTCACCCCTCTAGTCGCTCGCTTCCGTCCTCTGATTACGACGATTCTTGCTACCCTTCGCTTGACTACACCGATGGTTTCGCTTGACTATAATCCCTCCTCGGTGTGCATTTACGCATTTTTTACACCAACTAGGGTTTAGTGCAATTATTGCAAGAACTTGAACACGACTACCGGCGTTGTGCGGTGCAAAAAAGCGAATAAAGCGCGTGGAGTTGGGCGCTCCAAGGGAGGCGAGAGGCCCTTCCTCGATAGGAGGACAGAACCGGCCGTTAGGATCTTCTCAATGAGGTGACTCATTGGCGATTCTGCCGAGCTCTTCTTGGCTGACTCTCTCTCGGCTCGAAGGTTACGCTAGTCTAGCTCAGACGTCTCCTCCAAGTACTTCTTGGGTTCTGGATTCTAGTGCCTCTTTCCACATGACACCGGACTCCACATCTCTCACTTCAGTAGGACCTCCCATTTTTCCTATCTCGATTCAGACGGTAAGCGGTACCCTTTGTGCTGTCGTGATCGAGCACTCTTTTGTCCAATTGACTTTTCTATTCCAAATGTTTCTCATGTTCCTCAACTTATCATGCAGCTTCTCTCAGTGGGTCAGCTTACTGATCTCGACTGTAGGGTTGGTTTTGACTCTCACACCTGTTTTATTCAAGACCAACAGACAGGGGCAGTACTTGGGACTGGCCGGCGCTGTAGGGATCATCAGGGTCTCTACATTCTTGACCGCCTCCACCTTCCGTCCCACTTGATTGCTCCTATCACCTCTACATCCATCGCCATCTTTGCCACCACCTCTGGAGTTTTTGCGTAGTGGCATCATCGTTAGGTCACTTGTGTGGGTCTCGTCTTTCTTCATTAGTTAAATCAGGTGTTATTGAGCGTGTTCTGTTGACACGTCCATGTTTTGTCGGGGTTGTAAGTCGGGCAAGCGGCTCCAACTTCATATCATTCTAGTGAGTCATTGTCTTCTCGCTTTTTTGATTTAGTTCATTCAGATGTATGGGGACCTACGCCTATTATCTCTAAAGGCGGGCATACATTTTATATGATCTTCATTGATGATTATTCCCGTTTTACATGGATTTTCCCTATATCTAATCGCGGTCAATTTCTTGCGATCTATCGTAGCTTTGCAACAATGGTTCATACTCACTTTGATTCTCTCATCCATACTTTTCGCTGTGAATCTGTTGGTGAGTACTGTTCTGGCGCTTTTAGACAGTTTCTTTCTGAGCAAGGCACTCTTTACCAGTCTTCTTGTCTTGGTGCCCATGCTTAGAATGGGGTTGCTGAGCGCAAACATCATCATCTGATTGAGACTACCCGCACTCTTCTCCTTGCCTCTCATGTTCCACCACAATTATGGGCTACGGCTGCATATCTCATCAATATGCAACCCTCCACTGCTCTTAAGGGTGTCAGTTCTATAGAGCGTCTCTACTCTTGAGCCCCCAGTACACTCACCCCCGTGTTTTTGGCTGTACTTGTTTTGTTCTGCTGCAGCCTCGTGAACGCATTAAACTATCGGCCCAGTCAGTTAAGTGCGTGTTTCTTGGATATAGTTCTGAGCATAAGGACTATCGTTGGTGGGATCCTTCTTCTCGACGGATCAGGATTTCACGAGACGTTGTCTTTGACGAATCTCGACCTTTCTTCTATCGAGATTCGGCTCCTCCTGTTTCCACCGTTGAGTCGATTTCATGGTTGTATCTTTCTGACTCTTCACCTATTTCTCCACTATCACCATCTTCCCCTAGTTTGTCTCCAGTGGTTCATTCTGTACCTCCGCCCCCGATGCTGCCTCCTGCAGCACCGCCTCTTGTTCCTGCACCACCACCATCTCATTACTCTGGTGTTCACTACTCCAGGCATCCTCATCTTTCACCAGCCTCTTCTCCTAGTATCTTGTCGACACCCACACCTGATCCTCCTGCTGATGCTCCTCGTTACGTACTTCGTGACCGGGCATCCCTTCGACCTTCTGATTGTCCTGGATTTGCTCCGATAGCTCATGCTCTCTATGTCACTAAGCCTAGTTCTTATCATGAGGCTGCTCCTCATTCTGAGTGGCAGCTCTCTATAGCAGAGGAGCTTGATGCTCTTCAACGTACAGAGACTTGGGATATTGTACTAACACATGTGCATGCTCGTCTGATCACGTGCAAGTGGGTGTACAAGATTAAGACCCGGTCTGATGGTATTATCGAGTGCTACAAGGCTCATCTTGTGGCTCGTGGCTTTCAGCAGGAGTATGGTAGTGACTACGATGAGACTTTTGCCCCTGTTGCCCATATGACTACTGTTTGCACTCTTGTTACAGTTGCTTCTGTTCGCCAATGGTTTATCTTTTAGCTGGATGTTAAGAATACATTTCTTAATGGTGTTTTGCATGAGGAGGTCTACATGCAACCACCACCTGGGTATTCTGTTCCTGATGGGCAAGTCTGTCGTCTTCGTCGTGCTCTGTATGGCCTCAAACAGGCTCCTCGCGCCTGGTTTGCGCGTTTACCTCGCTGATTCTTCTTGTCGGTTTCCTTGTCAATTCCCATGATCCTACTCTTTTGTCCATATCTCATCTCGGGGTAGGACACTGTTTCTTCTGTATGTTGATGATATGTCCATCACTGGTGATAATTCCTCATTCATCACGTATGTGAAGAAGCATCTCAGTGAGCAGTTTTTGATGACTGATCCTGGTTCTCTTACGTACTTCCTCATAATTGAGGTCTCTTCCATGCCTGAGGGCTACTATCTCTCCCAGCAGAAGTATGTCCAGGATCTTCTTGATCGGTCTAGTCTGATTGACACTCGCACCGCTGAGACTCCCATGGAGCTATCCCTACAGCTTCATACCACTGATGGTGATCTTCTTGAGGATCCTACTCGATATCGCCATCTTGTTGGGAGTTTGGTGTATCTTGTGAGCACTAAATCCCGATATTGCTTATCTTGTTCATATCTTGAGTCGGTTCATGGCGCGTCCTACCCATTTCACTCTGATCACCTTCTTCATGTTCTTTGCTACCTGCGTGGGACTATCTCTCATCATTTGTTTTTCCCTAGCTCTACCTCACTGCAGCTTCAGGCATACTCCGATGCGACCTGGGCTAGTGATCCTTCTGATCGTCGTTCTCTTTCTGCTTACTGTGTTTTTCTTGGCTCCTCCCTGATTGCCTGGAAGATTAAGAAGCAGACTGTAGTTTCACGTTCGAGCGCAGAGGCTGAGTTGAGAGCTATGGCAGCAGTGACAACAGAGGTTACTTGGTTGAGGTGGCTACTTGCATATTTTGGAGTGACTATGATAGGACCTACGACTCTTTTGTCTGACAGTACATGTGCTATCAGTATTGCTCGGGACCCAGTGAAGCATGAGCTCACCAAGCACATTGATGTGGATGCTTCATACACTCTCTCACAGTGTAGGAGGGAGTACTTGCTTTACAGTTTGTGCCATCAGAGTTACAGGTTGTTGACTTCTTCATGAAGCCACAGACCATGGCACAACATTTGTATTTTTTCTCCAAACTCAGTGCGTGTGATCCACCATGAGTTTGAGAGGGGAGTGTTAGAATATGACTCATTTTGTATTTCCTTATATGTATATGGTTTCTTATCTGTATATGGCAACCCCCTTGTATTCCCTATATATATATTGCCCATTGGACCTCTTGAATAGATACACACGATATTCATAACAACACCGACGTGGGGAGTCCCGAGTCAAGGGGAAGGGGAAGGCTCATGCGACTGAGCCCGACAGCCATAGCGTATCTGGTCACCCGGGCACACTCCATATCGACGACGTGAGTTATGTAGAATTTATATCATTATTACGTTTTCACTGTACGGTGCACCTATGTCATGGAATCACAGGACATGGATGACTTCGACATATGACACCAACGTGGGGAGTCCCACGACAAGGGGAAGGGAAGACTCCTTCGACCGAGACTGACCGACATCGTAGCGTATTCGGCCGCCCGAGCACAATCTTTATCGAAGACGTGAGTTATATACAAGTTACATCCTTGTTACGTTTGTTATTATACGATCCACTTACATCATGGAATCACAGGACATGGATGACTTTGATACTCGCCGCCACCGTGGGTAGCCCTGAGATAAGGGGCAGTGGCTATGGCGCCGCAGAGACTAGTTGTAGACATTATTGCATAGATGATAGATAGGATATTCTTTATTAATTTATCGGTTCAATGTGCATTACATTCTTTAATATTGTACTGTACCACATGCTAGATAGGCTTGTACATGACCAACTGAGAGAAATGCGTGGCATGCAGATCATATAACAACATATCGTAGCCTTCGAAACGCATATGAGTCGGAGGCTACGTTACATTGTTACAGATCATATAACAACATATCGTAGCCTTCGAAACGCACACGGGTCGGAGGCTACATTACATTGTTACATGATCAGCATGCCACACATTTCCTCAGTTGATTCATGTACAAGCCTATCTAGCCTGTGGTATAATACATGATATTCTTTAATCATGTATTGTAACATATGCTAGATAGGCTTGTACATGACCAACTGAGAAAAATGTGTGGCATACAGATCATATAACAACATATCGTAGCCTTCGAAACGCATATGAGTCGGAGGCTACGTTACATTGTTATATGATCTGCAAGCCACGTATTTCCCTTAGTTGGTTCATGTACAAGCCCATCTAGCCTGTGGTACAATACATGACTAAAGAACATCATCCACATCAAACTGATAAAGTAACAAAGAGCGTCATATTTGATCGGGGTACATGTGACAATACCCCCTCCTTCCTCATTCCGATTGCAATAAACCCGCGTGTGTATCATGTAATGCTTGTAACGCTTGAAATGTAGTCAATTTTATGTATAAAAACGTACATTACAACTCCATTGGAAACCCAAATTTTCGATTATGAGTACTTTGTGTGGGAATCCATGAAACCCTAATTTCTGAAACCTAAGATCCAAATTTTTTAGACCTAAATCCTTAATTCTCGAGACAATTTTAGAACACATATAAAATTGTCCAAACATTGCACAATCAAATCCACTGTGTAAGGAGCCTTTAAAACAAAATTTATAATTTTTGGACCTCATTTTCTATGTTTATAAATTCCTACAAACAATACACTTAAAAGAAATTGCGAGAAAAATTCAGAACGAATAAAAGTATGAAAAAAAATTACACAAGCAAGTATTACGAGCATTCACATAAATTTTTTTTATTTTTTAACTTATTTGCTATATTTTTAAAATCCTATAAGTATGACCGAAACCATAATTTCTGGAGGAGAGGATGGGTGGGTTGGCGTGGTCAGCAACCGACCACCAAATTTAACTACCCGTGGTGGCGTGGTCACATGTAGAAAGCAGTTGTTGCACGTTGGTGGGCATCGCTATCCATCTATCTATCGCCCTCCTCACTTTCAGGTCTTCGTCGCGAACTGAATGGAACGACCCATTCAAACTTCGTCGCGAACTGAATGGAACGACCCATTCAAACTTCCGGCACATGCACCCCCGTTGCATTTTAGATCGCAACTTGCCACTAGGGAGATCATGTAGTAGAAAAAGAAAGAGAAGAAAAAGAAAGAGAAGGAGAGTGTGTGCGTAACTGCTTACGCCGCGGGGGACGAGACTTTTACTGTTTCCCAACCGCCAAGTCCCCGGCCGTGCGACGCCATCTAGTCCCCGGGCTCCCATGTTTTTTTGTGTGCACCTGGGCGACACACATGAAGAGCCAAGCCTGTTTGTCCAATGCCGATTGGCTAGTAGCTTCGCAGGAAGAAAGCAGAAGTGGAGTCCCGTGCTTGGGCCTTTGGCTGCTCAGAATTAACGAATGGAAATAAATTTCGCAGATGCAGCCGCGTTATCATCTGAACGGCCGTACGTGCCAAGCAGCCAAACAGGCAGCACATAATTAAGCTTGGAAAACTTCAGGCGCCATTTCGTAGGCCATGTCGCTTTTTTATTTTGCCCCATGCGATCCTGCGCTGGACGTTATTCTCGCTGTACGATTTTTCAATCCTTTCCTTGCTGTCGTGCGTACCTTTTCCGCTCTCCACGTGTGGGCCCCATGAACAGGTGTCACGGCGTGCCCAAGGGCGCCTTTTCCGCTCTCCACACACGGGCCCCATGCACCGGCGTCACGGCCCGTCCAAGGGCGCGGCAGACCTACTAGTATTATTAAGCCAATACTATAGTAGAAACCACCCAACGAATACGATGCATAATCGAAACCATATATATATATATATATATATGTATATGTATACATATATGTGTGTGTGTCTATATATATATATATATATATATGTATGTATATAGGGGAACATCTCTAGTGCTAATGGGTAATTGACTGCTAAGGTGCTAATGCCAACCTTTGGTGTTGGATCTAGCACATGCGGCTTGGATGCAGGCAGGTGGGAGCACCCCATCCACTTAATCCATTATCTGAAACCCCCGCTTTCGGTCCTAGGAATTTTCCAACCCCTCTCACGCTCGGTCCCTTCTCCTCGCCTCAGGCCCCCTCCTCCTCGCCTCACATGCCTTGCCCTCGCAGCCTCCACCACGGAGCTATCTGGGCGTGGAGTCTTCTTGGCGCCTAGAGATGGAGTCTTGTGTTGTCGCCAGCGAGGTCAGAGGTGACGAAGGGCCCGAGGGGTCTTCTTGCACCGGAGGAGGGCGGGCTCGAATGGCCGTGAAGGGCCAGAAATTTCTTGTCGAAAACAAAGCCGACGAAGAGGCAGAAATTTCTTCTGTGACAAATGACGCGACACCACCACTGAACTGGCTGGCCGAAGAAATTACCGAAGAGAGAGCCGTGTGGTGGGGAGGAAGGAGGGCGCGCTGGGACCAGGAGGGTTCTCACGGAGGAGCCAGAGGGAAGAAAGGCGGGACCAAGGAGGTCATTCTTGGGAGAATTTGGAGGTGGCGCTAGGGGCCAGATGAGTGGCGGCATGGTTCGCCAGTGAAGAGGAAGGTGATGGGTCAGAGGATTGGCGACATGAAATGAGCAGGGGGGTTTTGGAAAATTCCTAGGACCGAGCAGGGGGTTTTCGCATAATGGATTAAGTGGTTGGGGTGCTCTCACCCACCTGCATCCAAGCTGCATGTGCTAGATCCAACGCCCAAGGTTGGCATTAGCTCCTTAGCACTCAATTACCCATTATACACACACACACACACACACATTGGATTTTGAATTTTGAAAGTTCAAAATTTTGACTTTGATGAATCAAAAGCATATGATAAAGTAATCTAAGATAGATGCCCTTTTCTGCGGGAAACAGATTCCTGGAATTGATGGCAATCTGTTTTCCAAGGCAATCTTAGATTTCTGGTTCAGATTACTAGATGTTTTACCAAACAAGGTAATCTCATAGGTTTACTAAAGGATTCTTGCTAATCCTTTGAGAATTCCGCCAACCAAACGCACCCTAACGGGATAGCATCTCACCATTGGATCACCACCTCTCTTTCCTTCCTTTCTTCTTCTCCCATGCGTTGCTTCCTTCCCCTCCTCTATGGCTGCTCCACTCCTCCCTTTCTCTCTCATCCGACTTCGTCTCCCCTTTTTTGCTGCATCACTACCTCTAGCGCCCACCCCTTTCTCTCTCACCTACTCTCCTTCTACTCTTCCCTTTCGTGCGCATGTGCAACACCTTGCTTTCGTCGCCTCAGATCACTTCAAATCACTGTCGCAGCTACTGATCTCACTGTCGTTGGCCGTAGCCCTCCTCCCTGCAGCATGGGGGTGCCACTTGTACCTCCAATTGCTACTTGATGGGCTCTGGTGAGAAATCCTCAAATCTCTCGTCTTCTTCCATTTTTCTCTCCTCTGCCATGGAAGAAATGAGCATAGTTTCTCCTCTTTTGTGAATGTGTGTATGTGTGGATGCCTGAGAATGGATCATGGTGAAGGTGTGCATGCATTGGTGACCCCTATTTATACTACTCCAAGGTCGGTTTGCTTCGTTGTCGTGTTCATCCCCATACTGTTGTTGGTTCTTACGTGTGTTCTTCTCCTCCTCCCCTGGTTTCCTCCATGATTTTGTCTCAGTTTTGCCATGTTCGACACATGATGCCATTGATTTGTTGATGGATTTGGTGCTCTAATCCCTTCCTTATCTTCTTGCCTCTTAATTCGATTTCTATGGATTGGCTATAATCTATGTGTTACCTCTGATTTGGGAAGCTTTTAGAAGGTTCCAGAAATTTGGGTTCAGATGGTTTGGACTTTGGAAGGTTCTAGACAATTCTAGAAGAATCTGAAGGCTCTGACTTGCCTGAAATTCTGCGAAACTCGCTCTTTTTTTAAAAAAAAACTTCCGTGAATCCTACCTGAACCTTGATTTTCATCAGTGTTTCACCTGTTTCTTTCTGAAACTTCTTGAAACTCTTTTTGTCTGAAACTTGTTGAAACTTGAGTTACAAAATTCGAAACTTGTTGAAACTTGAGTTCTAAAATCTGAAACTTGTTGAAACTTCTTGAAACATGTTGAAACTTTTTGAAACATGTTGAAACTTGCTAAAACTTCTTGAAACTATCTTGTCTAATACTCGTTGAAACTTGAGTTCCAAAATTTGAAACTTGTTAAAACTTGGGCTTGAAACTTTTTTAGTATCTTCTAGAAACTTCTAGCAATACGCGAAACCCATTGAAACCTGAAAGTTTTAAAATATTTTCACGAGACTTCTTGAAACTCTTTTGTCTGAAACCTATTGAAACTTGAGTTCCAAAATCTAAAACTTGTTGAAACCTGGGCTTGAAACTTTCTTTGAATCTTCTGGAAACTTCTAGAAATTTGAAACGCGTTGAAAGCTAGTCGAAACTTCAAACTCAGAATTTGGAACTTTAAGCGACTGAAACTTCACGAAACTACATGAAACTAATATACCGTTGGAAATGTATTCCAACAATATAGTGTGGGCTAGCAGCTCCCAAAAAATAATGCATGTGCGTGTTTATTATTTTTTCGGATCATAGTAGTCAGGAAAAAGAAGTAATAATCCATCAATATTTTTTTAGCATAAAGAATGAATCAAAAAGGAGAGAAAGAGTCAAGTAGTTTTTTTTCAGTCGAGTATTTGAAAGAGCTAGCAGCCAGTAGGTAGAGATAGCTATGTGCGCATGCATATAGGGTGTGTTTGGTTGCTTGCATGCCCCTAGTCTTGGCCTGTATGGGTCATCCAGGCTGAAGCTAGCCAGACTAGGTGGATGCAATGGGGGTTATTTGGTTGTCTGTTTCTGTTGGGCCAGGCTGTGCTGACATATTGTTTAGTTGGTTGCATCAGGATACTGGATGCATGAGTAGATGTAATATTGGGTTGTTTGGTTGTCTGCATATGACAAAGTGTACTCACCTCTTGTAGTGGGTGGTGAGAATACCCCCTTGGTAGGATGTTTTAGTTGGATGGAAAAATGGCTAAGGGAAAAAACTGCTATTTTGTGTGAACTGTAACTGCATTCTTGATGCATTTCATCATGTAACTGCATTCTTGGGTGGAAAAATGGCTAGTTGGATGTTTTAGTTGCATACATAGTCACAATCTTCTATTCATAGACTTCTAGCATTCCAGGCATAGTTGATTCTTGAGGACATTCACCATCATGCAACGATAACACGCAGATTTTTAGCTCTGAGTACTACTCCAAACATAGCTCTGAGTACATTCACATCATGCAAACTCATATGTTCAGATGAAAGACTCACATCCAGATTTTATCAATCAACCATAAGTACTACTACCATACACAGTCATGATAGGAAAAGTACAAAATCATACTCCAGTGCTTAAACAAAAGACTCGCAATCAGATTTTGTCAATCATTCATAATTATTGCAGCCATATTTTTCTCATACACAGTCATGAGAAGAAAGGTACAAAATCAAGCCAGAATGATGATTCTTCTATGAATTCGACCTCATCGACAAGAAGCAGTTCGACCTCATCGGTAAGAAAAACCACCTGAAGTTCAGGGCAAACAAAGATAAGCAATTCACACATACAAAATGGGAACTCAGTATGTGGAGAAGATTAGAGTAGGAAACTCACTACGACTCCAGTTTACGTAGTATCAGAAAATCTTCTAAATTCAACAACTCACTGAAAACAGACAAAATCATGCTAATGCTCTGTTTTGGTTGTTTGTTTATTGTTCTCAGGTGTTGGGCTGCTCAAGATGAGATCTTGGCCTCCTCGCCACTTGGTTAAAATTTGTCCACAAATTAAATATGACAATTAATCTGAAATAAATTAGGCCTTGAGCTTCCAAATAAAATCTTGTAGGCAGAATGCACTATAGTGAACTGAATCATACTGAACTAAAGAATCACAGTGAACTGTAATAGACAAAGAATCACAGTGAGCTGTAATAGATAACCAAACAGTGTGAAAAATGCATACACAGATGCGAGATAGGCTTATGCAGGGAACCAAACACACAAGTAATAACAAGCTCAGGACCAATTTATATCCAATTATCGTATTCAATCTCAAGTTGACATCAGTTCTTCATCTAGCATGTTAGAAAATAGTAGAAATGTCAGCAAATAGCGGAAATAGCAGAAATGTCAGCAAATAGTAGAAATAGCAGAAAAACAATACAATTCTTTAGCAAATAAAAGTATTCATATAACAACAAATAGCAGAAATGTGATCACCAGAAGCTAAACCATAACTCCAGAATATATAACAGATGAAATCCACAGATTCATATTTTGGTTTTTTTTTTGCCTAAAGCAGTGATGGAAGTGTAGCTCAATTTACTTATAAAATTGGAGGGTTTTTAAAGTACCACCTCAGGGATGTTCATCATCCACAAATAGTTAGTTAGTTAGGATCAGTTGGAGATGTGAGCGGCCAGGTAAGAACTGACCCACATCGCACGTTTAGGCTCACGCATTTGGATAAAAACTAGGCTTAAAGCCTACATAGCAAAAACAACGACTATGCCATACATCTGGAACTAACAAGGGTGGAATCAACTAAAACAATGACTATGCCTCAGATTTAGAACTAAAAAGGGTGGAATCAACTAAAAAAATTATCTAGGCATTCCAGCATGCAAGAAGTATAGATCTAGACAGTTCATGGTCCAATGCAGGATCTCAGCTAGATCTACAAGATTCCATACCCATCAAATAGATCAAAGAAAGATAAACCTCTTGTTCATCATGAAACTGAGGAGGAACATATCAAAGAAACCAAAGGAATTGAACAGATCTACACGATTCTATGCCCATCAAACAAATCAAAGAAACCGAAGGAGGGAGAAAATCTCCAACGAAAGCGCACAACATAGGAGAGGGGGAGGAATAGGAGGAGAGGGGGCACCGGGGCCTTGCAACGTCGGGTACCCCCTTGGACTACCGTCTGTCGGTCTTACCTCCGGAGGCGAGAGCAAGGTCGACGCAGAGAGCGGTGAGAGCAGCGAGGATGAGTGCGGCCTTGCGCCTTGCCTTCGGACGGTGAGCCCGAGGGTCAAAGCGAGAGGACGTGGGAGTAAATGAGGAGGCGGTTGGACGCGAGAGCAAATGCAAATAAGGTAACCCTAGCGCTCAGGACTGCACGCGCATATGCAGCTGTGGGGAGCGCGGCTACATCCCCGGGCCTGGCTCGTGAGCGAAGGTCGCAAGGCGCGTTACCCTCGGGCCAGGCTCGGGGGAGCCTTTTGCGCGCGCATGGCCTGGCCCAGACCACGATGTAGGCAACAAAACACAATGAAACATGTATGCACACATGCGAGCCAGGTTGATGCAGCGAACCAAACACACCCATAGTCACTAATTTTACTGATTCCTCTTGGATGACAGGATGAGACCTATCCATCCGCATCCACTCATCATAAAAAAGGGAACTTAATTTGTGAGATCATTAGCAAGGATCAAACTCAAAAGTGAAGAGATGATGCATGGTTCTAGTTTTAGCATTTATTGAATGAATCGATCGCTTGATGGTCAAGGCATACAGGGCCATAACCGATGCAAATGCCGTGCGTAGTGTTACTACTTCCTTCCTAGATAAAATACTAGCTGGGAGCCTCGGCCTTTGCTCCGGCCCACGGGCAGTTTGTCCACACAACCATTCCAAGCACATATTCCCTGCACTGCAATCTCCTTACTGCCTTGTACTGCAATTCACCTTCCAGCAGCAAATCCTTGCTACCTGAAAAACAAATTAAAGGAGCAAATCCCATCAGAACCCATATATAGGTAAGGTAGCTAGATATAGCTAGATACTCGTGTAGCTAGCTGCAGGCGCGATGATGAGGGTGAGAAACGCCAATGGTAAAGCTCTGATGATACTAGTAGTGTTTCTTATCTGCGGCGGTGGCGGCGGCCTGCTTGTAACGACGGTGGGCGCGGCCGGCGGGCGCGAGGAGGTGCACCTTGTGCCGGCGGTGTACGTGTTCGGCGACTCGACGGTGGACGTTGGGAACAACCAGTACCTGCCGGGGAACTCGGCGCTGCAGCTCCCCTACGGCATCGACTTCCCGCACCCGAGGCCCACCGGGAGGTTCAGCAACGGATACAACGTCGCCGACTTCGTCGGTCCGTACGCGCGCATGCCTATTCCATTTCATGATTTCATCTCAGATTAAGGATACATGCTACTAGCAACTTTTTTTTACCCATGAAACTAACACACAGTATATGCAATAATGCAATGGTGCAAACTAAAATGCAGCAAAACTGCTGGGTTTCAAGAGGAGCCCGCCGGCTTACCTGTCGCTGACACCACGAACGAGCCGTCAGATCATGAGAGGCTTCCGCGGGGCCAACTACGCTTCCGGGGGATCCGGCATTCTCGACACCACCGTAAGTAGTACTGGATTAATGCTTCTTTTAATTTGTGCCAAGACGTCTTAGAGATAGTTATGTTTGGATGGCATCATCAATCTGTGTGTGAATCGATCGAGCAGGGGAACACCATCACATTGACAAAGCAAATAGACTACTTCGCAGACTCCAAGTCGAAGATGACGGCGAGCGGCGGCGGCAAGGGCTCGTTAGCGGTCGACGAGCTGCTGTCCAAGTCTCTCTTCCTCATCAGCGACGGCGGCAACGACATGTTCGCGTTCCTGACGCAGAACAGGACGGCGAGCGAGGTGCCGGCCTTCTACGCGAACCTGCTGTCCAACTACACGCGGCACGTCCAGGCGCTGTACAAGCTCGGGGCGCGGAGGTTCGGGGTCATCGACGTGCCGCCCATCGGCTGCGTGCCGTCGGTGAGGGTCTCCTCCCCGGACGGCGCCTCCAGGTGCGTCGACGGCGCCAACGACCTCGCCAGGGGGTTCAACGACGCCCTCAGGGCGCTGCTGGCCAAGCTCGCCGGCTCGTTGCCGGGGATGAGGTACTCCGTCGGCAGCTCCTACAACCTGGTGTCCTACTTCACGGCGCACCCGGCGGCCGCCGGGTTGAAGGAGGTGGCCAGCGCGTGCTGCGGCGGCGGCCGGCTCAACGCGCAGACCGGGTGCGTGCCCAACGCCACCTACTGCGGCAACCGCAACGAGTATCTCTTCTGGGACGGGGTGCACGGCACCCAGGCCACCTACAGGAAGGGCGCCGCGGCTATGTACGCTGCCCCCTTGCAGATGGGCTTCGCCGCGCCCATCAACTTCAAGCAGCTAGTCTCTTCTTGAGGATGCATGCTCTTCATCTATATATCAGCAAACTGATGCAATGCATGCTGGTAAAGAGGTAATTGATAGCTAGCTAGTAACCACTGAAGAGAGAAAGGATGTACACTTTTGATTCTTTTTGTAATTGATAGAGGGGGAGCCAGCATGCATGCAAATTAAGTTCAAACAAGGAGGCCAAATGGCCCTTCAAATAGTCTCATGAATAAAAATGGCAGGTTGCAGTTTGAATTTTTTTTTAAATAATCTATTTTTTATTCGAAATATCAAAAATATTCCAGTGATATTTTTTTTTACAAAAATATACGTCTATCGCCCAATGGTTGGGCGATTTCACTCCTGTCGCCATAGGGTTGGGCGACTGGTTCCTGTCGCCATAGCGTTGGGTGACTGAAACCAGTCGCTTGACCCTCGCATTATTTCTTCTTGATCGCCTAATAGCCGGCGACAGAACTAGTCGCCAACGCTATGGCGGCAGGAACCAGTCGCCCAACCCTATGGCGATAGGAGGTCCCACATCCTTTTTGCCTTTTAATTATTGTTTAATTGAGTTGTAATGAATATTACATTTTGTAGGTTAATTAAATTTAGCAAATCTGATTATATCATGTTATTTATTTTGAAAATAATAGTGTTGTCACGATGTTGGTTGCTCTGTTTGTTATTTTCGTAGAATATCATGGGTACGAAATTTGTCAGACTCGCAATAACATTTTGTGATCGTTGTATATTGTTGTAGTCGCGGTAAATTTCATTGAATTTTGTGAGGACGATTGAGACAAGAATGATATGTAAGTACAAAGGTAAGTGATATCACGATGAAGTCGCTCGAACGTATATGCGTATGTAGGCACGTAGTCGATGTCGCACTTTATGAAGCTTATACAGAATATGAGTGAAGGGGCTGAGAACGCTCATTGTGATTATGAAGATGGCCTAAAACATGGAGGATTCAATGTCGGTGCGAATGGGTTCTTTCGGGATTCCACTAGAAGAGGCATACTTGCAATATAGTCTTGCTTTGATGGGTCTCCTAACCGTAACTACATTAGAGTCCGCGTCGGAAGCAGCATCGTTACACGTAGTCACATGGCATGATGGTTCGGCTAATTGCTTTAGTCATCCTCGCTACTACTACGGTACATTGTAACACAAGCATCCGGACCATGTAAGTATACATGCCTTTAGAGGATAGTAAAAAACATGGGGGTAGGACGTAGGACTACTACGTAATGACCTGATCTACTGCGTGGACCGGGGCCATTTTCCCTTCCTTGGCAGCTCGGCGTTGAACTCCCCGCTGGCCTTCCCTTCCCCTTGTCGCGGGAGTGTCCACGTTGGTTGGGTATATCGAAGTCGTCCATATCCTCGATTCCTTCATGTAAGTACACCGTATATTTAAAATTGTAAGGAGGATTTACATTCTTCATAACTCACGTCGTCAATACGGATTCGCCGGCGGCCGGATCTGTTGTGGCGTAAGCTCACCAAGCATAAGCCTTTCCTTGCCCTTGTCGCGGATCGCCCACGTCGGGCGGTATGTCGGGTCGTCCATGTCCTGCGATTCCGTGATGTAAGGGCACCGTATAGTGAAAATCGTAAGAATGATGTTAATTCTTCGTAACTCACGCCGTCCATACGGATTACGCCGAGGCGGCCGGATACGTTGTGGCGGCCGGGTCAATCGCATGAGCCTTTCCCTTGCCTTTGTCGCGGATCGTGCACGCCGGTGGTATGTCGAAGTTGTCCATGTCTGCGATTGTATAACGGATGTAAGTGCACGTCTGAAAACCTTACGTAATAAGAATGTAAACTCTTCATAACCGACGTCATCGATATGGATTACGCCGGGCGAAAGTCTTGGGCTCGCCGGTGCCTCCTCAGCAGGTGCGCACGTAAGGTTTCCACCGCGAAGTTCTCGCCCGCACCGAGTAGTTCGGCATGTGTACTGGCTGGATGAATGCCCTGTCGTACATCTCCGGCCGCCGATCCATCGGAAGAAGTGGCAACAAGATCTCGGCCGCCATTACGTGGCGATGAAGTTAAAAATTTAAGGAATTGAACGTTGGGAGAGGAAAATCGACTGCTGAAAGAAACACTTACGGGTGATGCCCGCATGTGTAGTACGCCCGCGCCGTGTAATGCGGGTGTGTGGATGAATGATCTCTGCCGGTTCGCCACACACACACTGCGGGATCGGAAAACGTGGTGGTACTGGAGCATCTTTCATTGATTTATCTGGGTATTGTAGCTGTTCCCTCTTCGGCTTGAGCTACTTTTGCTTCTTCAACAACCTCGCGTAGAAGTTTGCCGAAGAGTCCATAGTTGGGTATGTGTTGTGTAGTGTTGTGGAGAGTTGGGTTTGGTTCAACCCTCTTTTATAAGCTCCATGGTTGGCATGGTGTGGTTAATTTCATGCAGAGTAGAGAGTCTTGTTTTTAATTACGAAAAGCCGAGGGAGGTAGAGTGTTGTCAAGTCGATGCGAAAAAGTCGGGCGAGGCATAGTGTTGTCACGCCTTACTTTGCAAAGAGAAGTCATGGCTTGCTTTATGAGTCTTGTCTTATCGGTCCGAAAAGTGGCGAGACAGAGTGTTTTCACGCCTTTCTTTACTGAGTCTTGTCTTTTCGATCTTAAAAGTCGGCGAGGTGGTCGGGTTGTCAAGTCGATCTGAAAAGCCTAACCCTAAACCTAAACCCTCCATCGCAAAAAGTCGTCTCGTTTGGTCTTATCACTTTGCCCAAAGGCGCACCGTGGTCTTCTCATCGCGCAAAGCTGGCCCGTGTAGTCTTGTCCTTTGCAAAAAGTCTGTCTCCTTCGGTCTTATCATCGCGCAAAGCTGGCCCGTAGTCTTGTCATCGCAAAAAGTCGTCTCCTTCGGTCTTATCGCCGCGAAAAGTCGCCCCGTGTGGTCTTCTGAGTTTGCAAAGCTACCCCGTGTGGTCTTGTCACTGCAGAAAGCTGTCTCCTTTGGTCTTATCACTGCACAAAGCCGCCCCGCTTTGTTAGTCTCCCCACGCGGGCCTATAAAATGCACGCCTCACCTTCCGAATTACGACCACTCGACCCTTCAAACCGTAGAAGGAAGAACCTTCTCCGTTTTGAATATACGATGGCGACGCCAGGACCATCCCAAACGGGTTCACCGGCGGGACCTTCTCCCGAAGGATGGAGGACTTCGCCCTAACCACCGGTTGATGCCGAACAAGCGTGTTCAACCTAAGTGGCGAAATGCGACACGGGAGGACGCTATCGTCGCGAGCCATAGACGGCCCTTTCGATGGTGGACGGCGTTTCTTCCCATGCCCATACTCTGGGGTAAGTAGTTTTGTTTATGTTACTGGTAATACATCGTCCATACTAACCGTCCCTTGTAGCAGATGGCGAAATGCAAGTTCACTCATTGGATCGATCCTCCCCATGAACGACACATTGTTCGGTACTGGATGTATTGTGGAACCGAATCTTTCATTTGGAGGCACAAATTGACGATCTGAACGAGCAAAATGACGACCTCCGCCAATCTGATGCAAAGAGGAGCAATGAGGAGGTCGTGAACATAGGAAGTTCCTATGATCCCGCATCTTCTTTGTGCCAACCCTAGTTGCATATGTGCGTGCCACTACAACGACCGACCACGCCCGAGGCGCCTAACCGAGAACACTCTATGTGGGTTGCGAGGCACCTTCTACAATTAGGGAGGCGAGAAGCTCGTGCGTCGCAAGTGTCCCTTCCGTATGCACTTATGTTGAATCTCATGAAGCATGTAACTAAATGGTGAAGCGTTATTGCGGTTGCCTTTTATCGAGTTGACATGTTGTATCGATGTGTCGCAATTACGTTCAATCTCGTAACGTATGTAAGTGAATGGTGGACGCGTCATTGCGCTTGCCATTTATCGAGTTGGCTTTTGCATCGAGTAGTCGTGTGCATTAAGCTATAGCGTTGATATGCATTGAACAAACATGCATTATATGAAAGAGTATACACAAGAACGCAAAAGTAATGTGCATCATATATTAAGTGCAAAATTAAAGTATCACATAAAGAACAAATGTGCAAAGCAACAGTCGCCCCTACTAGCCCTACTAACCGCACTTCCGCATCCCCTCAGCGTCGTCACCGCCAGATCCACCTCCGCGTCCTCTTCTCTACGGGCTCGCTTTGGCGCCTTCCTCTTATTTGGGTGTCGGGCCTCGGCCCGATAGGGTAAGACGATGCTCGAGCCTCGATCGACGAGGACCGGATGCGGCAAAGGTGAACAACACTGGTGTTTGTGTGGTCTTTGGCACCGAGAAGCCGTGAGCGAGACAGAACCTCGGCGGGTGTGGTGAGGTGTGGGCGGCCTTGCCGTCTCATCCACCAAAAAGTCTGCGCGTCCTCGCCCGGTTCGTCCCGTCCCGCGGGGCCCACGTGATGCGCGTCCCACGTCGTCATAGGGCAATGTACCTGCACAACAAAATATTGTTAGTTAATAAAAAAACGCGAAGCGTGCTGACCAGGAGAGACGTGACGTACCCTCGGCTAAGCGCCATGGCGTGTACAAAGCTCTCCACACGGAAGGTGGCACAACGTAGTCGCGACGCTGCCGGTGTCGGACGTGCTTCTGCGCGAGCTAGCTCGGTCGGGCGCTGCTGTTGTCGGAGGTGGTTCGCCGAGCGACCGGCTGGTCGCTGCGTCGATGTCGGAGGTGGTCTGCCGAGCCCGGCTGGTCGGGCGCGTCGATGTCGGACGTGGTCTGGCCGACCTCCCGCTTCTTTGTCTTCTTCTTTGGGCGGCCGACGGACGGACGGAGTGTGGACCAGGCTGGAGCGTGCCAACCTCCGGGAGCCTGGTGCACGACAAAGAAGCCGAAAATACGTCCGCGACTCTTTGCCAAAACGACGGAAAACTGGGCGGTGTCGTCGCGTGTGCCCTCCACACCTCTCCGTGAACCTCTGCAGCCAGGAGTCGCACTCCGTCGCAAGCTCAGCAACCATGCCCGCCTACATCGAAAAGAAGACACGGTGAAAACTGTAATGGCGGATAACACAAGCGAAATTTTCGGAGTTGCACGTAACGCATCAAGTTGTGCCGTCCCGCGCTAAATGCATTGAAGTGCGTGTCGGCCGGTCTTGGACACGTGGTGCGGGCTCGTCTCGCGGCGAGCACGAGCTCGGTACGATGTTCCGCGGGCGCATTTCGGCGAATATACTCGTTATAGCTCGTGTGGTCGTAGGGATATCCTCCTGCGCACGGTCCTCAGAGCGTCCTCCCATCGCGCTACCCACGCCCATCCTACTCCCGATTAGGCCGCGGCGACTCCTTCTCGCCAAGCCGCAAGACGTCCGCCTCAGAGAGAGTTTAAATCTGCGACGGTTGGGCGGCAGACTTGCGATGCCAACCGTTGAGCGATAGGAGCTTGTCGCCCAACCATTGGGCGACAGACGTATATTTTTGTAAAAAAAAATATCGTTGGAATATTTTTGATATTTCGAATAAAAAATAGATTATTTTTTTAAAAAAATTCTTGCAGTTTCTGGGTGCCGCGGTGTTCTGTTCCTGGGCCTTGGAAGTATCTGGTTTCGGCCCATATAGTTAAGGCCTAGATCTTCTCTGAAATCTTGTAGTGGGCCTACTTACACAGGCTCGTCTTGGAGGTTGGAAGCGAGTTGGTCTGGCCACGTCAACGTGTCATGAAGGCGTAGTCGGGCAGTACGCCTTGTTCTTTCGTGGGCGGGGGACAAAGCACCACTGCAAAACTAGCCCCGCGCGGCGAACTCTCCGGTAGCCTCCACGGTCCTCGCTCCTCCCCTCGCGAAACGCCCGCATGGCCATGCTTTTCCGCCGCCGCCCACTGGTTCGCCTCCTCCGGCCACTGCAAGCCGAGGCCGCGGCTTCCACCACCCCCTCCTCCTCTCCACCGCCTCCTCTTCGAAAGCCTCTCGCCGCCGCCGCCGCCGCCTTGCCTTCTGTCGCGCTAGGATCACGTCTAGGGTTTCTGAATGCAGCACCGCACGGGCCGGCGCGGGGCACTTCGGTGTCCGCCGCCGGCGCCGGTTTTCTCGCCGCCAGCGCGGCCGCCGCGCTTGCGTCGCTGCCGGTGGCCTACGCCGACGCCAATGAGGCGGTGGTGCCTTTTGGCTTCTATTCGAACTTTTGCTTGCTGTTTAGGGAGTAAAATTATGAGCGGTGTGAGCTTGATCTGTGTTTACAGGGCACGGCCGACACGGCGGTGAGCGCTGATGCACCGGAGGGGGAGGATTTGGCCCGCAAGGAGAGGAAGAGGATAATGGATCTCGTTCAGAGCCGAGGGATGCCACGGGGGTCGTACCCGCAGTTTGAAGTTGCAGTGAAGGGCCAAAAGGTTGTTCTTTCCCCCCAAACATTTGAGTCATGTTGTTGTTAGTACTGAACAATATTTCCTACTTTGCAGCTGTTTTCGTATATTTGAGTAAGTGTTGTACGTTGTACCAGTATAAGCGCAAGAATTTGGAGTTTGGTGGGAACGTTGTGTGATTTGAGCAATTGGTAAACCGACTAATTGTAGAAAGGTAGTTGGATTGGGCATGGCACTGCGGTGACAAATTCGAGTAAACTGAACTGAAGTATGAGTGTCAGTACAAGGATAGTACGAAATAGGGATTTGTTGGGATTTTGCATGGTTGCTATTAGAGCACAATTGTAGAAGGTTTTGTTCATTTGGCTTGGCGGTCCGACAACCATGCTTGCTTAGGAGTGCAGCTTATCACTCCGTCATCAGCAGTAAACTAACAACCATGTTCAATATTCACTTAATAATAATAGTTCATGTCTCAGATTTAGTGTGTTTTTTTCTGACAGGTGGTTGTTAAATTCAATATACCTTCAACCTGTAATGTAACACACCTCATTGTTGATCTCGTAACACATATCGGACTTGAGGCAGTACAACGTGGTGGTGGCTCGGAGATGCTATTGCGTGCTTGGGACAGGTTAGCAAAAGAAACTGGCTGATACTCAGTTCACCAGAATATATATTTTACCATTTCCTGGTGATTTGGTTCTGTTAATGGCAATCACAAATAAATAAATCATAAATAGCACAGTTTCAGTTTTGATCTGCATACACCCCCTTGTGTCCATCTGTGCTATATGTATATTGATTATCTGCTTAATCAGATTTCTGGGCTACAATTTCCCTCTGCTTATACTGGCGTATCGTAGTTTGTTGTTTGACCAACCGATGGCGGGTCATAGATACAAATGATGCAGTGCTTCTTTGACTCTTTTTTTATGGTTTCCCTCCCTCCCTCCATCCATCCATGCAAACCCTAAACCCTGGACCCCCTCCCTCCCGCTATTTTTGCCTCAATGGTGTTTGGGTATGTTGGTCAGATACCAAACTTTGTACCGGTTAGTTGTGAAAAATTGCATTACTATTATCAGTGTTTTTCATACAATCTTCTTCATGCAAATGACCTGGTGATTTTTTATCCATGTCATAGATCTAGTCATCTAGACCTTGCCAAGCACCCAATATTTATCATGTTTTAATTGATAACTTCTGTTCCAGTGCGGCTGCACGTCAAATAACGTTGAACCCTCCCAAAAAGATGGCGAGCATTGGAGATAACAACGAAGATGATCTTTGTGTTTTGATATTTGAGCCACTTGTCGGATCTGACTATTCTGTCAGTTCTTGTTTACCCTTCATTATTTAAGATTGTGAAAGCAATTTATCCTACCCTTTCTTCATTATATGAGATTCAATGCAATTTCTGATCATTATGTGTATTTCAGGAAATTGAATTCATCAAGCGTGGCAGTTTTAGTTTGAAAGAACTTGAAGCTTTGATCAGTGCTTTAAAATTAGCTGGCCAAAAAGATGTTAAGGAATCATCAGGGAAAGGCATTAGGTCATACACATCAAGAAAAGGAAATGGTCAGAGATCTAAGCATGTACCCTCTATGGAAAAAACTGTATCTGATTTAGAGGCTATGGGAGTTAGGGTCTATGGGTTTGATGAAATCTCTAGCATTCCAATGGATGGTACTGTAATGTGGGAGAACATTGCTGGATATGAACCTCAGAAAAGGTATAATATCACCAGATTGCTATTATTTTTTAATCTCAAAAGAAGTAGATGATTTGTAGGAAAAGCAGTGTTCACCAAGGTGCTAGGCGCTAGTTGGGCGGTAGACTAGCGTCTAGCGCCGAGGCGCCGATTAGGTGGGCCTAGGCAAGATAATCAGCTAGGCGGGTGAGGCGGGAGGGTGTCGCCTAGCGCCTAGGCGTCGCTTAGGTGGGCTAGGTGGCCTCCTTTTAGAACACTGAGGAAAAGTAAAAATACTATCTAGTTAATTATGTATATGTGTTTGGTTACTGTTTGTTGGAGCTTACTATCAGTCTTATTAGGCAACTGCTTATGTGTATTCCATTCTAAAAGTATAGTTCTTAAGCTTTATGCATGTTTTTTTGTTCCATTTATAGGGAGATAGAGGATACTATACTCTTGGCTTTACAAAGTCCTGAAGTGTATGATGACATTGCTCGCGGTACACGTTGCAAATTTGAGACAAATCGACCTCGAGCTGTTCTGTTTGAAGGTCCACCCGGTGAGTGACCTGAATGGCGCTTTGCCTTGAGTGGAAATTTCCATGCCAAAAATCACGTTATTGCATTTTGTGCTATCTTGTTTCTTGATGTTAACAGCTATGGTAACAGTATTAGATAACTTGGTTATGTCATTTCAGAAATAAAGCTATAAATTTTGTTGAGAGATCATTGAATATTAGTAAGAAGAAATTACAATAGTTTTTTGCTTGCAATTCCTGATGTTGGAAAACACTGCTACAGACCTACAGTATGATTGCGTCTGTTTTTGTGTTGTTTTGTTTGCATACTTTATATACTTACCACTTTACCAGTTACCACTGCCTCATTATTTCAGGGACCGGCAAGACATCTTCTGCTCGAGTTATTGCCAAGCAAGCGGTAAGTGATCCTATATTTTTGAGATTGCCCCAAAGTAATTCCATGTTTTTAATTTTTTAATTAAGTAGTTTTGCAATTTATAAGATCTTTGATTCGATAAACATTCAATTCCTTTTCTGCAAATTTTTGGCCAATGCACAATATTTTGTTGTATTAAGCTTGTTGTTTGCCCTTTTCTTATTCTAGGGAGTTCCACTACTATATGTGCCACTAGAAATCATCATGTCGAAATATTATGGTGAAAGTGAGCGCCTGTTGGGATCTGTTTTTTCACTTGCCAATGATCTTCCTGATGGAGGCATTATTTTCCTAGATGAGGTATGTAACTTGGTCTTTATAGCATACAGGTATTAAGGATACTCCAGCAGCTATCAAATGTATTGGAATTTGGAAACATGGTGCTTAACATACTGAAACTGGTGGGATATTTTTGTTGTTCAATATGGAACACTTTTTTTCTTTCCAGAAAAAAAGTAACTTGTTTAGTCTTTAAGTTGATCTTTGCCTTCTTTCCAAATGATATTGAAGTAGAACTAGTTGCACCTCCAAAACAACTTAGATCATTGTCATGCATATTGATTACTGAACATCTATTTTTAAAAAAACTTAAGTTTTAACTTATGACGATATTTCATTGACTTGTAGGTCAGAAAAGCTGTATGACCTGTTTAGCCTGTTTTTGTTCTCCTTTTTATAGGGTACTTCACTTTATAGTGGTTTAATTTTCCTGGTTACACTGCGGTATTAATGTTACATCTTTTTTACTTTTGATGTCCTTGTTATAGGTAGACTCTTTTGCTATTGCACGAGATAGTGAAATGCATGAAGCTACACGAAGGATCTTGTCAGTAATTCTGCGACAGGTAGAGTCTTTGTTTGTTTTCCTTTTAATTAACAGAGAATCTTTTAAATATTAGAGAACAGAAACTGAATGTGTGTTTCCTCTGATGTAATATTTTCCTTTTCTTCTGGTGTAATTATTGAGTTTATATTTACTTCTTTCAATCACACTTTCACTATGGTGCCCATCAGCGTTTTCTGTGTAATACTCTTGAAACCTGTCTAAACCATAGAAGTTTCAACTCAGATTAAATAAGAGATGCAATACTCTTGAAATTTTCACTGTGCTGTTAGCTGGCTGGGCATTTGTTTTCATGCCTGGTTTGCCCTGCAGTTATTTAGTTGCTTTCTTGAAGTACTAGAATATGATATAGTCTTTGTTGCTATTTCATGCTAATGCTTTCAGCATCCAATATTGATACCACTCAGTTTCCTGAAAGAGACCGACATGTGGTCTCTTAGTTGCTGCCATCATGCTTATTGCAATTGATGGCGTACAGCATATCTTTTATTGACACTAAATAAATTTCTTCTGTGAAGATCGATGGGTTTGAGCAGGATAGACGTGTGGTGGTTATTGCTGCAACAAATAGAAAGGAGGACCTTGATCCTGCTCTCATCAGGTATAGTTTTTCTATTGTCACACCCTTTCTGTTCCTATAAGCAGTCCCAGTTAATTTTGGCATGGCCTAGTGTATTGAAGTTCTCCTGCAAGAACTCATTTATTACTTTCTGTGTTTTCACAATAGGCATACATAACAACATAGAAGGTACTTGTAAAACAATGCTGCAACATCGAACTAAGCTACTTAACCTTGTAACATTTTTAAAATTTAGATATCGTTATCCTTTATATTTAAGTAAATAGTATTTTTTAACTTCTCCTTTTTGCCATTGTTAATTTGCAGCCGTTTTGATTCAATAATTTGTTTTGGCTTACCGGATCAGCAAACCCGTGTTGAAATAGCTGCCCAGTATGCAAAGCACTTGACTAAATCTGAATTGGCTCAGTTTTCGTTGGCCACTGAGGAGTAAGAACTTCATTCTGAATCTTTTATAGTATTGGGATTTCTAGTTCATTGTTCTACATATTTGTGTTACTTGTTCAAGTCTAGCTGATTGGGTACTTCTGAATATTGATGGTTAATTACAGTCTTAGAGATATTCTCTAGACACACTTCTGTCAGGCTTTTTAGTTGGTTAGAATAGATATATAATATGCAGAAATCCCCTTGTGTGACTGATACAACCTGGGTTTTAGAATCTTTCCTGGACCCTGTTCCCAGAAAACTGCCAGTATCAGTTTCCAGCTAGTTCCTGGTGGGTCTAGGCCAGGATGAACTTTTAACGTAACCTCTAAGTTGAGTTTAACTAGCACTTGTTTGGAAACCTGTCAAATTTGACCAAGAACCATCCAGCACACCAGGTTATGAGGTTTTCCTCGATTTGTTTAACTAAAATGGTGAAATTATGTGTTCCTGTGAAAGTTCAGTACTTCAGCTTATAAGAAGTTCGAAGAAATGAGAATTATCTGTGCCTCAGTATACAACTTGGTACACATCATCACAGGCTTGACTTGCCAGGATATTCTGGGGTCAACTTTGTCGGTTTCTTAACAACTTGTGTATTGAATTCAGATGGTTAGATGCTTTATTATAAATTAGTGAAAGCTGCGTCAGTTCTTATTTGTCTTACTGCTCTATTTTTCCCATTAAGCACACTGTATGTTTTGTAGCCATTTAATCATGGACGTGCATATTATGGATAAGACCACAAATAGATCTTGCCCATTTGTCATTCATGACTCAGCTAGCAAGGTTTCATGTGCTCTATGAACATTGATGATAGACCACGTAGTTAATGAGAAATGTGTTCTGTTCATTCGAGACAAATTGCGCTGTGCTCAGCAGTTCATTTTGTGTCTTACTAGTTCTGAACATTGGATATTTGGAATTTTGGATGCAGGATGTCAGGAAGAGAGATCAGGGATATTTGCATGCAAGCAGAAAGACATTGGGCATCAAAGGTATGGTAAATTTCCCCCTTTCCTTTTTTTTTGGGGGGGTGGTTATGATGATTGTTTCACTTAGTCAATGTGTTGTTGTCCTCTATAGTTGATCAGGGGACAAGTTCCAAAAGATGAGAAGGGGGAGCCCAGTCTTCCTTCAATTGACGAGTATGTTGCATGTGCTGAACAGCGAAGAAACTCTTTGCCGGATAGAACAAGACGGACATCCAGATCCAGTGCTCTGAAATTAGCATGAAGAATCTACTTGCCTTCCATACATTAGTACCAAATTGTAATTCAAATGAGGATGTATATATAGGATTTGTTAAGCAGTTTTTTCCTGTGGCGTACGCCAATGCTTAGAAAAATTGTATTTGTCTAAATTTTGAGATCAGAACACGTGGAACATTGCAGAGGCAAATTCTAATAATGGATAAAAATGTCTTGCTCCTAAACTAAATGTTCGAGCACATGTGCAAATGTTTAATGTTGTGCCAACTGCCAAAGTCATCTTTTAACAGAAAACTTTGGTACAGAATTACAAATTAAATGCGTTCGAGCAAGCATGCGATGCTAGCAATGGAGACAAGTAATTAATCTTGTTACATGTTTCATGTTTGCTTCCTGGTGCAATTGATTTATGATTCTCCACTACAGAAGTCAGGTTGCAGTTTTTGAGTTTCTAGTTTTAAAGCTATAACAAAGTACAAGATTTCTAACTTCAAATTGATCATCATAATAATATACGAACTAGCCACGTTCATTTCAGTGTGTACAGATTTTCTTTTTGGCACTGTATAAGAGCACAAGTACGAAGGCTAATTCTGAGTTCTGACCAGCCTCATGAGTGATCATGTACGTACCTACTATTTGATTTGTCTAGTTGATTGTGGAAAGGGCCCGGACCACAATTCTGGAATTATTGATATATATTTTATAGAGAGAGATTACATAAGGCGCTTGGGTGGCTAGGCGTGTGCGCACACATATATAGTGGTGTGCGTGTGTCAGGTGTGTGGTGGGAAACATAAGGTTTGACGATGAGACCGAAGGTTTATTAGTAGTTAACCGCGCGGTGGGAAACACAAGGTTTGACGGTGAGGCTGAACCTATATATGGTTTATTAGTGAGGTAACGATGAGCGTAAAAAATCATTTAGAAGGTGTAAAGGTTGAACGTAAGGTTAAACTATTTATTATATTGGTCATATCATAGCTTGAACCATAAATGGTATACGAAAGATCTAAAGGGCACTATAGCGCCAAGCATCTTGTATGAATAGTAGCACCGAGTGCAAATCCGACTGTTTAGAGCTAACAAAAGGAGGCAATGCGTGGCAACAGCACCGGTGAGACCAAGGATTATGTAAGGTTCTAGAGCAGACAGTATTGTAAAGGCATATAAACAGGATATTACATTTAGCTAGATCACATTATACATTCCGTGAGTCAGAAACGCGGTTGTGAGCTATATGCAAAAGGTGAGCAAAATGCAAAAGGTGTTTGTAGATGCTGCTGTTGTCAGGCAAAGTAGGGCATGGCTAAGCAGGGCAAAAGGTGAATAACGCTGCCGGCAGCACCATATTGGGTAGAGCATACTGCAGGAAGAACGGGAAGTGAGCAAACCGATTAACATACTTGCCGGGTACTGTTCACATGCGTGAACAGTATGTGCGGTACGATAGCTCTCACACTATTTATGTCAGGCCCACGAGTGTATTAGTAGTTGAAAATGGAGATAAGAATAGTTAGTTTCTTTGTTAATTGAGTTTACTTCCTTATAGATGTATTCTATCTAATAGAGATAAGTTTCAGTAAAAATAGAAATTGTTTCTTAAAGTCAAGTCAGATCGTCCCTATAAAAGGGATAGCATGTATCCATTATCAATGAAGTAAGAAAGATGAATTAATCTAGTCTCCCTTCCAAGGTTCTATCATCTCAGTCTATAGTCTAATCTCTCATCTCACTAAGCTGATGCTGCCCGACCTTCTTCCTGGCGTTATTTACCCCGTTATAAACCAAGATTCATGACATTTGGTATCAGAGCAGTTGATCTCTTCCCACGACTTCTACTACCATGGTTATGGCAACATATCATACCATCAAACATATCGCCGAGTCGTTGGCCATGATAAAGGCTAACACCAATAAGATGATCATGAGTAACAACAACAACGACAAGAAGATAGCGGTCATTTTCGTCGACATGCATGCTACTTCAGAGAAGATGATCGTGGATCAGAAGGAGAAGAAGGCGCAACAAGAGGTGGTGGCGTTTCCAGCAACCACAGTGACGCTGTCGAAACTTGCTGCGCTGCTACCACATCCTGCCATAGCGTCGCCGAAGCCTGTCGCGGCCCTGCCGAAGTACGTCGTGGCCACCGCAACGCTTGAAGAATCTAGCCCGCCATTATATGTTAATGGAGTGTTTTGGTGATTAATGACAAATGCATTTGTGAGACTAACATGTTTATTGATATACTTATTGTTTAGTCTCAATTGGATATAAAGGTGATAATCATGAAGGCATGTATGTGATTAATGACAAATCAAATTCACTGAATAAACAAAAGGAAAATCCAAACAGGTATGCATTTGTAATGACAAATCTATTTGTGAGACTAACTCTCTTATTGTTATATCTCATGATTAGTCTCGTTTGGATATAAAGAACAAAAAAGGTATGCATTCTACTTTGTATTCTTATATCCTATTTCATTCATCGGATCCAAAATATAGGTTGAACTTCACCAAAAGAATTAACCTAAATATGTACATATGTTCTTACTACATATTCATGTATGCACACATATAGGGGGAGTTCATTCTATATTTTGAGGTTTCATTAGTATTGATCCATATTCCTGTTTCCACATATTGGGATCTTTACTTTGAAACATATCTTGTGAATATATTTAACTTGCATAGTTAATATATTCATATGAGTATATAAGACTTGTGTAGTCTAAGTATACTTATATGTGAGTATAACATAACTTGTGCAGTTCATGTGTACTCACATATCCTTGAATATAGTTAACTTGTGTTGTTAATATATTCATGTGTGTGTATGAGACTTGTGTGCCCATATATCCTTTGAGTATATATAACTTGTGTAGTGGTCATATATTCGTACCTTTCTATATTCAATTTCTTGCAATTGAAGTGATTATCATCAATTACCAAAGAGGGAAAGATTGTGGTATCTTGTCCCACCATTATGAGTTAATGGTATGGCGTGGTAATTAATGATAATCATATTATAGAACTAACACTTTCCATGAGTTGGATGAATGGGTTGAGTTCTATAGTTGAAGACTTTAGAAGATCATCATGTGTTGATGATATTGAAGTCAAGAGTTTGGAGTAAAGGATGCATCATATGTTGATATGTATCAAGTTCAAGAAGAGGAGATGATCATGAGTTGATGCATATCAAGTCAAGAACCCGGAGTTGAAGCAAGGATATGCGTTATCAAGCTTCGAGTGGTTGCGCAAGGCAAAGGTATGACTAGCTAGGGCTAAGGATGTGTTCCTAGTCTTTCACCGGTCTTGGTGTTTGGTTGGAAGACCGGATTGCTAGTATAGGTTGCCGTACTATTAAGAGGGGTCTTTTACTAGTAGCTTGAGTTAGTCATATGTTGATAGCTCATTGTGTTTGCTCTAGCTCATCTTAACATGTTGCCAATATTTGCGAATGTGTTTTGCAAATAGTTGTGGCTCATGGATAATCCTTGTAGCATGTGACTTAAGTTTGCGAATGTGTTTTGCAAATGGTGTAAGTCCATGTATCTTATTCCTTGTAGTGTGATTCTATAAGTTGGCAAATGTGTTTTACAACTTGTTGAGAATCTCACTTGAATCCTTGTTTGCATCGCGCATCAATTTGGCAAATGTGTTTTGCAAATTGAGTTGAAGCGGAATGCAAATTTGAGGCATTGATTCTAAAAGTTGGCAAATGTATTTTGCAACTTGTTGAGAGTCTTGTCTTTAATCTTGTGTGCATCTTGCATCAAATTAGCAAAATGGATTTTTGCAAATTTGAGTTGTGGAAAAGTCAAAATGCACTTGTTGGTCACGGGCGGTCTCGATCACTAGTATCACGATCCGACCGCCAGGAGCGGTCTCGACCGGCGTTGTTGGTCTTGGGTTCGACCGACCTCCGGTTAGGAGACCCGGTTAGCTTTTTCCAGAGATGTGCTTTTTCTGGTCCTTAGCCATTTTTGTGGAGCGGTCTGACCGGCGTTTATGGGGCGGTCTGACCGGCCATTAGTTGGCGGTCAGACCGGCAGTGAGCTCAACGGCTAGTTTTATAGCCGTTGGAGCTAAGGGCGGTCAGACCGGCCATTACATGGCGGTCAGACCGATTTTGTCCAGATTCTCTGGAATCTTTCCCCAACGGCTAGTTTTTGTGTGTGGGCTATATAAAGCCACCTTGGCCGGTTGGGAGAGGTGGCTGGTTGTGTGCTAGTGCCCCTAAATATTCTTTTAAGCAAAGAGCAAGCCTCTCATTCTCTTTTGTGCATGTGTTGCACTTAGTGAGGTTAGAGAGCAAACCCTAAGTGCATGTGTTGCCTTAGGTAGTGGATTTCGTATCCATTTGAGCTTAGACACTTGATTGGTTCAAGTGAGCGTTGGAGACTTGTTACTCTTGGTGTTTGCCGACACCTAGACGGCGTGGTGGCGTCGTTGCGCCGGTGAGCTTCTCAAAGAAGATTGTGAGAAGACCCGGGCGGTTTGTGAGTGGTGTGGTGCTCGCCATCTCCGGAGTGGAGGAAAGAGCAACCCTAGTGGAGCGAGGTGTTGGTTCGGTTTGGAACCGGTCCAAGTGGTTGGACTTACCTCATAGGCGGGTGCTCAATTCGTGGAGCCGGTCCAATTAGTTTGGGCTTGCCTCAACGTGGATTAGGGGAGACCGGCAAGTCTCCGATCACCACGGGAAAACATCGTCGTGTCATTGTGGTTTGGTTACTTGTGCTTTACATTGTGCAATTTACATTACTTGTATTTAAATTGCTTAATTGTATGTGCATGTTTGCTATCATTTATATAGTCTCATATTGTTGGTGCACTTAGTTAAACCTAGTTGATTTAGGCTTTAATTGTGCAAAACCGTATTTGTATTAGCTTCCACATTAGAAATCGGTTTTAGCCAAAGAAGTTTTAAAACGCCTATGCACCCCCCCTCTGGTCGGCCTCCTCGATCTTCTGTTATTTGCTAGGGTTCTTTGCCATGCTCGCCAAAGAATCGGTGAGTCTTCCCAAACCATGCGTAAAGGGAACGATCTCCAAGGACTCATGTAGCCATCAGAACCTCTCGTCAACATGGGGTCTCCTAGGGCTTCAGCCATGGCCATCACCGTAGCTCGAGGACGAGCTGTCACGAAAGTGGGGAGCAGTTGTCATGAGCCGGGTACTGTTCACGTGCATGAACAGTACCACAGGTATTGTAGCATTAGGAAGGGATTACCTTCCTCGATAAGAATATCTATTTCCCTAAATAGTTTATTAGTTACCTTGTATAGAGATTAGTTAATTGGAAATGTTATCTATAAGTTAGAAATGTTATCTATTATTTAGGAAAGTCATCTATTAGTTAGGAAGATCATCATTTAGATTAATTTTATCCATAATTGTTAGAAGAGTCCTCTATATAAGGAGGCTTATTGTAATCGTTAGCATTAAGCAAGAATATGAATTAGTCTCTAGACTCTCAAGTCCATCTCTCTAATCTAGATCCTTTCTACCCCAGCAAGGCACCCTCTCCTCTAAGCGTCGTTCTACCTCTAACCGTCATCGTCGGTCTGCTTTCCATGGTGTTTATCCCTTGTAATGTACTAGGTACAATACAATTGGTATCAGAGCCAACACCATGACTTCTGCTGCTGAGCTATCCTTACTAGATAACCTAATGGAGTTGATAAAAACGACGTTGAAGATGATGCTCCAACAGATTTCGCCCACCCCATCGGAGGAGTTTTTGTCGCCCTATGTTGCAGCTCGAGGACGAGCTATTTCACCGAGAAGGGTGTAATGGCATGGGCGTGGTCATTGTTCACACATGCACTGTTCATGTGTGTACTATTCACCCACGAATAGTTTCCTTTGTTACGAATATCTATTTCCTTAAATAGTTTATTAGTTTCCTTTTATAAGGATTATGTAATTAGAAAGATTATCTATTAGTTAGGAAGATTTTCTATTAGTTAGGAAGGTCGTCATTTAGATTGATTTTATCCGTAATTGTTAGAGGTGGCGGCATTTCCAGCAACCACAATGACGCTTGTCGAACTTGCGCCGCCATCAAGATCCTCGCCATGGTGTCACCGGCCTGTCGCGCCACCGCTAAAGTACGTCGTGGCCCTCATGCGGTCGCTAAGCCGGAAAGTTGTATGCTGTTGCGAAGAATCGGTGAGTTTGCCGCAACCGCGTGTGGAGACAATCATCTTCAAGGACTCATGTCGTCATCGTAACCTCTCGTCAATATGGGGTCTCCTAGAGCTTCAACCATGGCCGCCACCACAACTCAAGGACGAGCTGTCGCGAAAGGAGGGGAGCAGTGTCATGGGCGGGGTACTGTTCACGTGTGTGAACAGTGTATGTGATATTGTAGCGCCGCGCACTGTTCATACTAGGCCTATGGGTGCATTAGTAGTTGGAAATAGAGATAAGAATAGTTAGTTTCCTTGTTAGTTCGGTCTTCTTCTTTATAGATGTATTCCATCTAATAGAGACAAGTTTCCTTAGAAATATAGATTGTTTATTAGGGGTCAAGTCGGGTTGTCCCTATAAAAGGGATAGCATGTATCCATTATCAATGAAGCAAGAAAGATGAATTTCTAGTCTCCTTCCCAATGTTATATCATCCCAGTCTATAGTTTAATATCTCATCTCACCAAGCCGACGCCGTCTGACCTTCTTCCTAACAGTGTTTACTCTGTTATGAACCAAGGTTCATGACAGTACTATTTCAGGGAATAGGAATGGGACCGGTAAATATGTATGGAGCGGAAAACAAACAACCATGAGCAGAAAGTGAATTTTTTTTTATTAATTAACTTTTTTTTGAATTTTATTTTAAAGTTAACCTCCGGCGCCCTTTATTTCCAATTCTGATCTCTTTGGTCACGTCACCACCTGTGGCGTGACAAAATAACACTGTCACGCCAGCCTATTTCTGGTCAAACTCTTGTCACGCCACTGGAAGTAGCGTGACAGTGTTATTTGGTCACGCCACAGCCAGTGGTGTGACAAAAAGTGCTATTTTAGGGATTTATCCTCGCGCGTGACAGTGTTGTTTTATCACGCCACCACCTGTGGCGTGACCAAAGGGGTCAGAACTGGAAATAAAGTGCGTCGGAGGTTAACTTTAAAATAAAATTCAAAAAAAGGTTAATTAATAATATAAAAAAGTTCGCAGAAAGTGGTAGCATAGAGTATACCTGAAATTTAGTACCTGTTTTTTTATATGAATGACCCTTCCTCACGAGGGTAGAGGTGACTGTGTCGTCAGGCAATGTGTGCGTTCAGCTGCCAACCATATGCAATTTATAAGGAGCGGATAGACATAAGGATGAGTAGATCACAAGAATTTGGTGGATCGGCAAGGAATGGCAGCGATTAGAATTAGAATGAAATGCCATTTTTTCCCTAGTTGGTTGACCTGTAGCTAATTCTTTATTTTTTTTGTATTAATGTTCCCTGAATGGCGTGTCTATAGGTATGCAGCAGCACCCGAAAAAAACAATGGTGATGTGTAGAATACAGAATCATTGCATACGGTAGTAAGCACTAACGAAGGCAGTGGACCACAAGTTAGGCAAAATAGAAAGGAAAGAGAAGAAAAAGAGGTGACTGTTGAGGAACCGTCGCTGGTGAATCCAGTTCAAGCGATTACCTTGTAGACAAGTATAGAATTGTAAGAACAATGCAAAAATACAAGAACAGAGTAGTAGATTGAACACAGAGATATAGGGGCTTCTTGCTTCTCTTTATTCCTTCATCAATCGATCAATCGTTTACAATGAATAGCACCGCCTATTTATAGGCTAGAGACTCTGCTAGGGTTTGTGATAGGGAGCCTATACATGGGCTGGCTTCTGGGCCAAACCTATAGTTTCCCAACACCCCCCACCCAGCTTCACATGTTCATGTCTCGTCAAAACTCCATAAAAACCCAGTGGAAATTTTTTGGAGAAATAGCACATGATACAAGTTCTGCTGTGTTGCACAAATTGCCTCATTAAAACCTTAGCCGAGAAACTTCAGGAAAAACTCGTCAAGGGAAAAAGAGTACAATCCACCCAGTGTCATTTAATCTCCAAGATTTACTCTTTGGGTACTCGATCTTCGTAATCAAGTTTCAATAATGAGTATGTGAAGATTCTCCCCCTGAATTCTGCACTTCTCTAAGTCTCATCATTCCGTTTCCACGTATGCACCTTTTAAAGCTAGATGTTGGAAGTGACTTAGTGAATAAATCTGTAAGATTTTCACATGATTTAGTATGCAATACTTTAAATTCGTCCATCTTTTGCAATTCATGAGTATAGAAGAACTTAGGGTTGATATGCTTTGTGAGATGACTTTTGACATAACCTATCTGCACTTGTGCAACACAAGCTGTATTATCTTCATAGATAATAGTGGAGGTTTGTGCAGTATTCAGTCCACATGACTGCTGGATGTGGTGAATCATCCGCCGATGCCAAACACATTCTCGTGAGGCCTCATACAGTGCTATTATTTCTGAGTGGTTCGTCGAAGTCGATACAAGACTTTGCTTAGACGATTTCTATAAAATTTCAGTTCCATCACATAGGAGTTCATAGCCTGTTTATGATTTGGCTGTATGCGGGTCCGACATGTACCCGACATCTGCATAGCCATTCATAGTTAGGCATTGGTTCTTTCTGTAGAACAGACCAAGTTCTTTGCTTCTTTGGAGGTATCGGAAGATATCCTTTATTCCCTGTCAATGCCTTTGGTAGGTGATGCACTACACCTTACTAGTAGGTTCACGGAAAATGCAATGTCCAGTCTAGTACAGTTTGCTAAATACATTAGTGCTCCTACTGCACTCAAGCATGGGAATTCCAGTCCTAGGACTTCCTCCCCCTCTTCTCTAGGTCTGTACGGGTCCTTGTCTTGCCGCAAGGATCTCCCGACCATCGACACTTTTGAAGGATATGCTTTTTCAAAACCGAACCTTTCTAACACTTTTTGAGTGTAAGTTGACTGATGTACTAAAATCCCTTTAGGGGTATGCTCAAGCTACAAGCCTAGGCAATATTTGGTTTTACCCAAATCTTTCATTTCGAACTCCGACTCCAGGTAAAAGCTTGCTTTCTTAATACCTTTCAGGGTTCCAATGATATTCAGATCATATTCATACAATGAGATTATACAAAATCCATCCTGGGGTCGTCATATAAATACACAGGGATTATTCTCATTGTTCGTGTAGCCTTTCTTGCATAGAAAATCACTTGAAACGATTATACCACATCATGCTTGATTGCTTAAGTCTGTACAGTGACTTTTTGAGTTTCACACGATACAAATTTCTATTTGCTCTGTCTTGGTTCTGGACAGTGATACATTCAGGTATCTTCATATAAATGTCCGAATCCAAATTTTCACAAAGGTATGCAGTTACCACATCCATCAATTTTACTTTTAACTTCAAGTTTACTGCCATTGAGATTAAATATCTAAAGGGTAGTTCTGCCCATGACCGGGGAATAGATTTCTTCATAATAATCTCTTGGACGATAAGTGAAACCTTGTGCAATGAGCCTTTCCTGTTTTCATTTCTCTTTTGAACAAATTCCCACTTATACCCTACGGGGTGCACATGGGGAAGCGTGCGGCTTACATGCCCAAGTACCTCTCTTTTATTCAGAGATAATAATTCAGTTTCTATTACCTTCTTCCAATCTTTCCAATCTGATCTTTTCTTACATTCAGCGAGCGATGCAGGCTCTGGATCAAGATCGATGATTGTGGTAATTTTCTTTGCAAATAAATGGCGACATTGACTGTTATCTTATTCATAGATTCTCCCGTGATCACATGGTTTATACCTATTTCTTCATGGAGCGATTCTTCTAATGCTTCTACTTGCTCACTGCTGCTTCCAATTACAGGGGCAAGTCCCTTTAGTTTTCCAGCATGGATGTGTGCGCATACATCCATGCTGGTATCACCCTTCATGGGGATGTTCAATTCTGGTATGTCTTTTCTGAAGGTGTCATACTAGTGTCAGGTCTCAACTGGCTCCCCTTCTAGTTCTAGGGAACTTCGGTGATTGACTGTATCAAGTCCTTCTTATCCTTTTTCACCAGGCGTCACCGGTTACATCGGATTCGAGGGGCTTGAGTTCTCGTCCTTTCAGAAGCCTTACGACGAGATTAGGGATACTTTCATTGGTATTTCAACTCTCTCCGGTGCATTGCGTACAGGCATATACGACTTGGTCACGCTCTTCAAATCACTAAAGTGGTCAGGCAGTTGATTCGCTAATGCTTGCAAATCAATTGTCTTCTGGACTTCAATTATCTTCTGGACTTTTCTATTTCCCGATATTTTTCATCAAGGGGTTGATCCCCCTAATGACGGGAAACTATCCTCATCTAATACACTCTCAGCGAATCGGGCAATATGCAAATCTCTCGTCATAGGGTCCAGATATCTGATTATGGATGTTGTCCCATAACCAACATATATCTCAGACTTTCGAAGAAGGCTCATTGCAGTTCGCTGTGATGGTGGTATAGGTACATAAACCTTACAACCAAATCTTCAAAGATGAGAAATTTTCGGCGCTGACTCTTGCACTAGTTGCATAGGTGAATGGATGTTATATGACGACGGTCTAAAATTGTTGAGAGTTGCTGCGAGCAGGCTACGTGTCCCCAACATGTAGTTGGTAAATAACAATTCTTCAAAGTGGTGAGGCAAAAATTTAATCTTTTTAATTAATGTATCTGCTAGTCCATTCTGTGTGTGGATATGCGGTACAGAATGCTCAACTTTAATTCCTATTTCCATGCAATAATCATCAAATGCTTTTGAAAAAAACTCTCTAGCGTTGTCCTTTCTAATGGAGTTTACATAATGGTCAGGGAAATTATTCTTAATTGTAATTATTTGCGAGATTTAGCTTTGCAAAAGCGTAGTTTCTTGTAGACAATAAACATACATACGACTATTTCAAGGAAGCATCGATGAGCACCATAAAATACCTAAATGGCCCTGACAGGGGCTGTATAGGGCCGCAAAAATTCTCTGGATACGGTCCAGAAATGCAGGGACTTCATCCTTCGCTTTCAGATCAAAAGGTCTAGTAATTATTTTTCCGGTGGCACATGCGGGGCACACAAAATCTTCCTGATTCGGAAAATTCTTTACATCGATATTATGTCCTTGTGAATTATTAATTATATTTCTCATCATCCTAAGACCTAGGTGGCATTATTTATCAAGCCAGAGATAGAAAACGGTTCAGAGCTTCTAAATACGGTTTTCAGGGCAGTATAGGCTGCATATGCCTTAATATTAGTGTAGTATAGCCCAGTTTCATATGAAGAAAGTCGTTCTAATTCTCCTTTCCACTTTCTCCACGCTTTGTAATGAGCAGGTATTCATTACCATACTCTTCTTCAGTCTCTACATGGAAACCATTAGCGCGGATATCTTTGAGAGTTCGAGTCGATTCTGGGTACAACAAGGCTTCTTTAATGACCAATGTTGTACACATCGGGAGTATAATTTTGGCCCTTCCTGAGTCTATTATATAAGTATCGCTGCCTGCGATTATCGTAAGACCACCAGCATTCTTGTTGATCGACTGAAAGATTTCGTCTCTCTCAAGGTGGTTTTCGTTGTGTCGCTATCCTGCTAAGCACACTTCCTCCATAGGATGCCACACGCATTCTAATATAATGTACTTTATTAATATGCAGTAGAAATCAAGCAACACATAAATAAAATACTTCAGATATTAGAACATAACTTGCTATTATAAATACGAAAAAAGTCTTGCAGGACTCATCATAAGAATTTAATGCTTTGCTCTCCTAGAGCTTACAACCATTATTCAATAATTCAATGTTCCAACTCAACCACAGACTACAAATTATTATAAAAGATCCAAGTGCAATGCGTGTACTAGATCGAATCAGCGAAGTATTCAGAAACTTCTGCCTTAATCTGCTACATGTCGATCTTCTCCTCTTGGGCAACTACGGCTGTGGCCGCTACGATGTCCAAAGGAGGGATGATGGGGGCTGCTACTAGGCTGTCCACATCCATGAGTACAACTAATGGATATGGATCCTCCGTGCCTGCAATAGCAAGGTGTGCTTCATGCTGTCCTATGCTCTTCTTCTAAGACTGGAAAGCATCAATAATGTGTGACCCATGACATTACCCTTCTTGCCCCTCTCCGTCGTGAGAGGCTTCATCACCTTGTAGCTGCTAGCATCGACTTCATGACCAACATTGCTACTAGGTGGCTGTGAGATGTAGTTCTTCCTTAGAACATCATCTTGAGCTTCTGCAACTTGCATGGTGTCAATTAATGCGGCATACTCCTCGTAGCTGTCTTGACGATAGTTGCATGCGGATTGCACCGTATTTGGGTGAAACGTGGAGAAAGCCTTCTCAATCTTCTTCTCATATGTGATTACATTATCATAGAGTTGAAAACATGTACAAATTCTGGCCATGCTGGGTCAGTTCTTCAAACTCCTGGTTCGTGATGCTAGTCATCTTCATATTTATATAAAATGGTTGCAAAATTCTCATAATGCTCTTCGAACTCCCGGTTCGAGATCCTGTATTTTTTATGTATTTTTTCATGATTTACCACTATTTTTCTGTGATTAAAAGCAATAAAAACAATCACAGATAATCAAAACAGTAAATACAATAAATAAATTGCATAGAAATAATAATAACAAAGTTAAACAATCTTCAAATGCAAAATTTGATTCAAAAATTGAATTCTCGAGGTCATTTTTGCTGGAAAATGAATTTTCGGCGAATTTTGCAATTTCTAGGGGTTAAAACGTGAAATTTCAGTTTTGGGAAAAAAATTGCGTAATTTTCCAATTTCTAGGGGGTTTTCTGCAAAATTTCCTTAGTTGCGAAAAAATCTCGTAATTTTCAGAATTCCGAGGGCCCTATTTACAAAACCGGGATTTTCTTTTCCCTTTTTTTTCTTTCGGTTTTTCACCTGACCGGGCCACCCTTTTTCCTTAAATGGACCGGCCATGGCCCATCCCGACGCCTTATCCACGGGTGGTAGGGCAACCCTAGCACCACATGAAGTGGCGGCCAAAAGAGACCCATGCGAGGCGGCCTTGACGCGTTAGGCGGGCAAGCGGCCGGCATGGGCACATGGCATCGCGCGAGGCGGCAACGGTGGCTCACGGCATAGAGGCGGGGCTCCAAGCACGCAAGGCATGGCGGCTCGGTGGTGTGGCCCTGCCGCAGTTCGGACAACGATCCAAGCGCAGTCCGTGGCAGCCGACGGCGGGCTTGCGGTTGTGCGGGCGAGGCAACTCGCCTAAAAGGCGGCGTGGGGTCGGAACACTATGGTCCCATTGGACCTCTTTAGGAGATCCTCTTGGACCTCCCTTGGAGATTTCTCTTGGACCTCTTAGGGAGATCCTTTTGGACCTCACTTGAAGATTTCTTTGGATGACTCCAAGAGAGTGTGGTCGGAACACTGTGGTCAAAATAAAGTGATCAAACCAAAGTGATCCAAATAACGTGGTCAAATCTGTAGACTAGTGGTCAAAGCTGTAGACCAACGTGCAATCAGGATATGATAAATACTGCTTAATTACCATTAATTGGTTTTTAATTAGCAGTTACCAGCGTTCTAATGAGTGCTTTATTGAGCAGTTACTAGAGAGTAATTGACTCGACCCTTAAAATGACCCGGAGATGTCCAGACATGCGATTTGATCAATTCACTTCCATTGTTCTAAATTCTTCCTCTTTGTTCTCTTATGTTGGAGGGTTGTGCTGTTTAAACCAAGCTGTCCCTTCTCCTCGGCGTGCACCGGGAAGGAGGGTGAGCGGTATCTCCGAACCATTGTTGCAGAGTTCACCTGCACGGGGCGGCAATAAGGTTTCGGCAACAGATCTACGTGACCGCCACGACCGCGACGCCTACGATTTGTAATCGCTTCTTGTTCTTCATCACGCTCGACTGTAAGTTGATCTTATGACCAGACTTTTCTGTTATAAATCTTTTATTGTGTATATTTAGAAGTGCACTGAGTAGCCTGCTGTTAGTGTGATCTTTGCCTCATAATAAAATCTGGAATTAAAATGTTGTCCGCATTTCCAACAGATTGAACACAGAGATATAGGGGGCTTCTTGCTCCTCTTTATTACTTCATCAATCGATCAATCATTTACAATGAATAGCACCCCCTATTTATAGGCTAGAGACCCTGCTAGGGTTTAGGATAGGGAGCCCATACATAGGACGGCTTCTGGGCCAAGCCTATAGTTTCCCAACAGTGACAAACCACTATTTAATGTAAATAATAGCTTACATTTGATGTGGTGTTTTTTCACCAGAATCAATGGGACTGTCCTTGTCAGCGCCGACAATATTGTCCTCAGAATGGTATTCACTCTCCATACTCTATATTTAACACATACTTGTACCGTCCCAAGTTTTCCTGAGTTTCTGAGTTTTCAAAATGAAAAAGAACCATTCGGTTTTGCTGAAGTTCTAAAGCTTAACTGGAGATTTTGGAATTAAGGTGTTTAAAATGACTAAATCGAACTTCAATTAATTTGAGTTTGGTTCTTAGAGTTCTCTGGTGTTGTTTTCCCCTTCTCTGTTCCTTCAATTCTCCCCGCGCAGCTCAGCTCCACGCCTCCTTTCTTTGCGGATCGTTCGATCTGTGCTGGATGGCTCGATCTTGTTGGACGCTCAGCTAGTCCGACGTCCCTTTCATTTTGAACCGTTCGATCTGTGTCGGACGGCCCGATCTAGTGGGCGTTTCAGCCAGTCCAAACGTCCCACGTGCTGTGGATCGTCCGATCTGTGTTGAACGGCCCGATCTTGTTGACCCTTTCAACCGGTCCGAACGTTCACCTCTTTTTATACCGCCCGATCAAAATCGGACAGCCCCGCTTTGCCGCGCCTTCTTTGATCCCCTTCTCGTTGGATCTCCATTTTGGTTTAGACCTCCCCGGTGGTCCTGGAGCTAGTCTTTTTGCAAAGACCACCTCTTTGTGCTGCGACCACCTTTTAGGCTGCGACCACCTCTTTGTGTCGCGACCTCCCCTTGGGCCGCGACCACCCTCCTAGTCTTTTTGCAAACACCACCCTCTTGGTCTTTTTGCAAACACCACATCTTTGTGCCGCGACCACCTTTTAGGCTGCGACCGCCTCTTTGTGTCGCGACCACCCCTTGGGCCACAGTCACCCTCCTGGTCTTTTTGCAAAGACCACCCTCTTGGTCTTTTTGTAAAGACCACCTCTTTGTGTTGCGACAACCTCTTTATGCCGTGACCTTCCCTTGGGCCGCGACCACCCTCTTGGTCTTTTTGCAAAAACCACCCTTTTAGGCCGCGACCACCTTTTAGGCCGCGACCACCTCTTTGTGTTGCGACCTCCTCTTGGGCCGCGACCACCCTCCTGGTCTTTTTTGCAAAAACCACCCTTTGGGTCTTTGCAAAGACCACCCTCCTAGTCCGCGACCACCTTTGGGTCACGACCTCCCTTTGGGTCACGATCTCCTCTTGGTCACGTGCACCCTTTGGTCACGTGCGCTCTTTGGATCATGACCTCCCCTTTGACCGCTAATTCTTTTAACCAAATTTCCATCTGTCACCTTGCTCACCTTCTCCTCCGCTCATCGGGCGCTTCTCATGGAGACCTCATTGCTCGCATGGGAGGTTTCGTGCATTAAACGCTGCTGTAACACATTAAATGATGTCGCCTCCGTAGTTCCCGTTGTCCCCGGGCAGCTGTTTGTGCACGTTCGTGCCATACCCTGTCCTATCGCCACCTACCCTTGAACTCGTGTGCTTTAGAGTTTCTCGGCTGCTCTTCCCGTTCTCCCCCGGCTATAAAAGCCTGAGCGGCCCTTCTTCATCACTTTTTCCTCACCTAACTCTCAACTCTCTCTTGCTCTCACCCAGTTTCCGTGCTTGAAGTTTCACTAAGGAGTTCGCTGGAGCCCTCCTCGTCGCCAAGGAGTTTGCTGGAACTGCGCTGCCTTTGACCACCTCACCGCTGAAGAGTTCGCTGGAGCACCTGCGCCGTTCGCCATTATTCTCCAATCTTTTCTCTCTCTCTATGTGTGTGTTTGGGTGAGTTCTTCCGTGCCTTGTCCTCTTTTGCTCTTACAACCACGTTGCGTGGTTGTATCACTTTTACAACCACATTGAGTAGTTGTGTTTTTCCTGTGGACCTCCGCTTTTGGACCTCCTCCTCAGGACCTCCTCCTGTGGACCCGTTTCTATTTCAATGTTTCTCTTTTTGTTCTAGTTTGTTTTTCTTTGGTTTTATTTGAATTCGTTGTATTTATTTGGCTCTTTTTCGCATGTGTAGATTCTGGCTCCGCTGAAGAGTTCGTAGACCCGGCGACCTCTACAGAAGACCCCCAGCTCTTCATCGAAGGCAAGTCGTAGACTTTTGATCATGTTGAACCTAGTTTTACAAAAATTATTTTGTTTTATATCAACATGCATGGCTATTTGTATAAAAATGGTTTAGAAATTAGCTAATCATCTACTTGGCAGTATGACCCCTTGAATACTTGTGTTCTACATGTTGACATGTACTCTTTGGACCACCATAGGATGGGTAACCTTAGTTGGACCTCTTTGTGATAACAACAGGGGTGCATATCTTGTTTAGACCTGCTTAGTTATGCGTTGTCTCGGTCACCTCTCTCAAGATGTTAAATTTGACTAAGAAATTATGGAATTGCGGCACGTATTTGTCTTGACATGTGTTGTCTTGTAATCGTTGTCGTTGGCATGTGTGGCCGCTAATAAAATTGTTGCGCCATGACCAGGGTGGTCATTTGGCTAGGTTGAACCCAAAATGTTTTGGTTGGGCGAGTGATTGTGCAGTAAAGGGGGTGCAGAAAGCACGTTGGGATGAGGAGGTCTCACCTGAGCACCCGCTAAGGACTTAACCTTGTAAGAGTTCAATCCAGGTCATACCGTGCAACCACAAGACCATCATGGGGTGGTCCTGGCCAACTAATTAGCAAAAGTTTGGCTTTGGTTCTGTCATGGTGGCGTGATCTCTGAGTTATCGGATAGAATCACATGGCGCAAGAGGGGGGTCCAGAATGGCTAAACCTTAGCAGGCAAAACCAAGTCATAACGGAGCTTTGTAAAGGCCTTGTCACGTGCTCTAGACTGCTTACTTAAGGTAGTGAGAGTGGCATCGACGGGTACCAAACAAACTAGAGAATTCGTGTCTTGTGGGTAAAGTGTACAACCTCTGAGAGTGTAAATCTATTCGAATAGCCGTGTCCCCGGTTATGGGCATGCCTGGTGATTTCACGTAAGGGGTAGATCTATTTTAAAAAAAACTTGTTGGTCTTGGCTGGTTCCGAGTGGTCTGGCTCATGACCAGAGTGGTCGTGAGAGGTCTGGGACGTGACCAAGGTGGTCACGAGTTGGTTTCAAAGAACTTGTTACTTATGTGCTAATCTTTCAACATGTGCCTTGCAATCTACTTATTGTATTTCGTTTCAACATTGCTTTCCGCAAAGTTACCATAAAGCTAACCTTGTTGAGCCTTGCATAAATATTATCTGCATACATTTCCCTACGGCTTGCTGAGTACATTCGAAAGTACTCATGGCTTGTGCCCTCTGGTTAATCAGCAGTTGATGAAAATCTCCTAGGGAGCTCCGACCTCTTTGAAGAGGAGGTCTTTGAAGACCCTGCGTGCTAGAACGTCCTCCACTCGATTGCCTGTGGGCATGTCGAGTGGCCACCACGTATTTTTTTTGTTTCCGCTGTGACCTTTTTGTTGTTAACCCTACGTGGCAAGACCTCTGTAAAAAGCTTGACCATAAGGTCTTTGTTGTTTTTAAGTGTTAATTTGTCTGCTTTTTCTATAGTTTGGTTGTATGGCTGTGGTCACATCGTTGTTGAACTATGCGGGCTAGCGACTGATCGTGGGACTAGCCCGGTATGCACAGTAAGTCCCGGGGTGGCTTACCCGGGGACGTCTCAATACTTGATTAGCTAGGCATGACAGCATAGAAGACAATCTTATACGTTTGATTGCTACTAACTATGACATGTCTGCCTCAAAAGTGACATCACTAGTAATAAAATGTCGGACGAAGACATGGCGGGACTGACAACCTACTTTGAAGTGGTTGACGCTTCAAAAACCCTCTCTCGAGTAGAAGGCGGTGTGACGTGCGGGTCTTTTATTCTGATAGTGTTGGAGAACAGCGATGTTGTATGAAGTGTGACAAAGATAAATGGAAAATATTAGAGCAATAATAGACAAAGCGAGAGAAATGAAAACATACTTGGGACGTTCTTCTATTCTAGCGGTGCATAGTTGCTGTTGAGAAGGTGGTGTTTATTTTGGTGCTGCACATGCATGAGCAGACACGCTCTTAGAAGGGAGAAATAGTGGACTTAATCTTGCCAGACAGGTGAACACAATAACAACGCACCCTAAAGGACAATTTCATGTAGAGGCATGCTAAAGCACATTTGGTTACGTATGGAAAATAACAACAATGATATATAGCGGAAGAACTATGCAGAAGTGAAAGAAACAGCAGTGCGGAAGCAACAGGTGTAATCACTTACAAAGGGTCTATTAAGGTCCTATTTGGTACAGCTCCTACTCCTAGCTTTTCGTTTGAATCTTGTGGAGCTGTACCAAACACCCAACTTTTCAAAACCACCTGATTTTGATTCTTGCGAGGAGCTGTCTCAAAAATGAACTAGCAACGAGGAGCAGCCTTCCCATAGATTCTCGTGAGAATCCAACCTTATAGAAACGAAAATACCCCTTGAAGTTAGAGGTTTTTACCCGCAAATGCCATCGAACTACTCCCATAGAAAATCCCACCGCATGACCCCGCCCATATCCCTTCGCCTTTCCCCTCGCATCCTCCTCTCCTCCCACTGCTCTCACGAACAAGCGAAATCTCTTATGTGCCGCCCCCCGTGTCGCCTTCGGTCATGGATCATGCCGCCTTTGGCCCCTATGTGCGCCGCTTGTCCTCTCATCCTTCGCCATCGCCAGAGTCTTGTGAGCGCCCATGAAAGCACACGAGAGCCGCTCACCCCGGAAACCCTAGAGGCCGTTGTTCCCCGCCTTCGTCGTAGCCGCCGTTTCCCGAGCACCACCGGCCGGCTCCTATGAAGGTAAGGTCATCCTCCAGCCGACCCCCTTGTCCTCCCTACTCCCTTTGTCTCCTTCCTCTTCGGGTGCTTGATCTGGTGGGATGTGGTGTTTTTTTTTGGGTGCTTGATCTGGGAGTTGATTCTATCATCATTGGAGCTCAAGCTAATATGTTTAAGAATTGATTCCTTTTCGGGTGCTTGATCTGGTAGTTGATTCTATCCTGAACCTGAACTTGGGTAGTCTTGTTTGGTGCTTGATCTGGTGGGATGCAGTTGTTATCAAAAGTATGCAAATTGTCTATGAAATATGATGGTGTTATCAGAAATTCACATGCTAAAGTATGCAGGTCTTATCAGAACATATAAACTCCTTGTTGCAAGATTTAACAAAGCATTCTGAGTTTAAGAGTTCTTGATTTGATAATAATATCTTGAGGTCCAGAATGCCAAAAATAAAGAACTTGTGCAACACCTGTAATTGACAATGCATGCGCATGTATATTTTCCAAACTGATTAATTTGATTAAGCAATATGCGGTACTAATGACTTGTAAAGAAAGCTAATGGTTTATCAACAATCTAGCTAATGTGGTCCATTTGTATCAGTAATGGTTTATCAGATAATGGTTTGAAAAATACAATACAAATTGCCTTTTCAGGTGCAAATGATGTATCCATGATTCAAATGGCTGATGTTGGCATTGGCATTAGTGAGCAAGAGGGGAGGTAAGTTGTTATGGCCTCAGATTTTGCTATGGGGCAATTCAGATTTTTGCTTCCCCTGTTGTTGGTTCATGGCCACTGGAACTACCAGAGAATGGGCTACATGATCCTATACCTATCTTGCCTAGTTTCTGGTACGCACTCATTCTTACTTTTTGCTCACATACTCGTAGGGAAAAAAAACTATATGTTCCTGATTCTGTAATTGTATGATAGGGCAATCTATAAGGTGATGGGATCTGGATTGTTTTGGGCATTGCTGCTTGCAATAATTGTCGTTGGAATGATCCCTCATTTTGCCGCAAAGGCCATCAGGGAGCATTTCATTCCCAGTGACATTCAGATCGCGAGAGAAATAGAAAAGTCGCAAGATTCTCATGATGCCACTTATCCAGAAGTTCAAATGGGTACAATGGCTTGAGCTTGGGAGTAGGGGGTCACACAGTGATCTTTTGTTCATTCGGATATGATAGCTTTATACCTTTCTTTGGTTCTTTTTGTTGTGTGTGTATTAGGCAATTCTTTCTGCAATGAGCAGGCTTCTTGGTGCTGGCAGCCTTGTCAACTATCCAAAGGATAGGTTACTTATACCCATGCTGTGTATCCACTTGCCAATTTTTGTTGATTTATATGAAAAGGAAATCATACAGGAGTTATCTGCACAAATTCAGAAAATGATTGTACTGATTCCCAACAAGAGCTAACCTACAACCCTATGATGGTTAATTGTATATATGATAGGAACGATCATAAGAGTTAACTTTACAAATCCAGAAACCATACATGCTTTTGTGCTAGTGTCATGATAGTTCCGGACTTTCATTCAGTGGGGATTTCTTTATTGTTCCACAACAAATTCAGAAACTGATCTTATTGATCCACAACAAATTTTGTGTTGGTGTCATGATAGTTCTGGACTTTCATTCAATGGGGATTTCTTTATTGTTCCACAACAAATTCAGAAACTAATCTTATTGATCCACAACAAATTACTAACGTCGCAAGAGTGCTACATCCTGTCTAGTGATCTGCGTAGCAAGTATTGTAAAACACAATTGAAGTATTTGTACAAGGGGTAGCTTGGTCTATTTGTCCCTAATCCTCTCTCATATGATTTTTGGAACCAACCTACCAGCCAAACGCTTTCAACAGACAACTCCAGATTATCAGAGAAGTGGATTATCAGAGAATCAGCAGCAGAATCTGGAAAATGAGAATCTGGAGCTCTACCAAACAAGGCCTAAAAAACATGAAAGATTAGTAAAGGAGGAAAGACCTCTAGAGTCAAAGCTGACTCATGAGGCTTGTCAGCTCCAGTTTTCAGTGGAGTCTGAATATTTTGTTCAACTACAGTAGGTAGTTTACCAAAGCTCTCAGCAGTTGTTCCTTCAATTTGGAGAATAGGAGCAGTAATTTTGAATGAAGCTAATGTACCATGCACCAAAGCACATATACATGAAGGCAGAAAAAAGAGGTAGCGCAATAACTCAAAAACGCAACGAATATCATAGATCATAGAAAGCGGGTGCATGGATAAGCACGTATAAAGATGCATTTTAGAGCATTGATATACTCCTGAGGAAAACGAAGCCAATAAGGCGTCAGACTATGGTCAGGCAAGGGGCCTAGTTTGACAACACAAAGTGAAAATCAACAATCACCCATGAAAGCAGCCGCTTAAACATCTCTATAAACACATAAGTAACTGTTAAGAGCAAAGCAAAGATGTAGCTAAGGAGGCTGCAGGTAGGATGAACGAAAAAAAGGGAATAAAAACCAGAACCTGATTGGACCAAATAAAGCTAGGCAAGATTTTTTCGCTGTTTTTTCCCTATTCTGCTGTGTGTCATCAGAAGGAATAACAGGGCAAATGATGAGTCCTAAAAGGGGAAAATGAGAATGACCATACTAATTGCGATATGAACGTCCAAAAAAGGAGAGAAGCAAGATCAGGGGCACATATTCGGGCTCCCATAGGGAGCACTATTCTGTCCCAACTCTCTATTGTCCTGATAAGCTGAGCAAAGAAAGAAACAACGACGATAAAGCGCGACAAAAGCAAATACGGAAAATTTGAGACACAACGAAACACACCGAGGGAAGCACACAAAATAGATAAAAATTTGAGAACACACGTATAAACGAATGAATGCACCTTGTACCTAAAACAGGTGGTGACTGACAGAGCCCACGAAGCGACCTAGAAGAAGACCGAGTAAGGATCATAACAGTGAGCGCGGCATGGAAATTGTGAGCAGGAAAGGGAATCTATCGCACGAACAAATGGAAGGACGAAACCAGGGATGCCTGGAAAGGGAACTATACAAAAACACAGACCAGTGCGCATGAGGACATGAACAACATATACAAAGCAAGAGAAGCGATAAAAATAGATATCTGTAATAGGGAAGAACACCATAAGAGTAGCGTGAGGAACTGAAAGGCAAAAGAAATTGCGAAAACATGTGATTTAAGTACGTGAACACAATTGCAAAATAGCCACCTACGCGCAAGATTTTAGACGAGGCCAGGCAAGCACAAAACACTGGGAGATGAATGGGAAACATAAGGCAGCGTAGACACGACGAACAGAACAGCAAAATGAAGAGGCAGACCTAGGGAGAAGTTGTGGTAAGGAAAAGGGCAAGCTGAATATATGTACGACAACCATGACTATACTACAACTACACAAATTAGTTAGGACGCCACCTGAACCCACCCCCCAAAGAGGTAGCGAAGAGCAATGCGATGGACAACCAACATGTCAACATATAAGGTAATAAAAACAAGGGGAGCAGCTATACGGCAATAACACAACCACTCTATCAGGTGATAAGCATAGGGGAATAAAGAAAAATGAGGTATCACAGCCTAAGCACAGATAAAGCAAAAACAGAAAAGGCAGAACTAAAGGGGTGCTTACATCATCGGAGGCAGAGAATGCAAAGCAAGGGAGGCACAACTGTCCAGAGGAACTGGCAAGGCTATAACAAAACCTGGGATCTCAAGAGGCAACAAACAAACGAACCAGGGTCAATAGCACGGTACGACAAAATAATAGACCAAAAAACAGACAGACATAGCTGAACCAACACTGGCCAACGAAACAGAGCACCAATCACACAGGCCGAAACACACAGACTAACTGAAGAGAAAGGAACAACATGTGAGACAAAGCATGAACCTAAAAAGAAAAATGAAATATAGGCAGCACACAACGGGGATAAAAAAGAACACCCACCTCAACCAAGGCCATCCATGAAAACTGAACCAAGCAATACACCGAAGAGAACACAACCGAAAGAAGCAATCTAGAAACGAAGAACACGAACACAAGTATCTACAAAACAGAAGAAAGAAGTAAGCACGGGAAGAAATGGTTCAAAGAGAAACGAAAAGGGAGTAGCCCGGTGGAAACATCCATCGGATTAGCGAACAACGAAGATCAACAGAAGGACCAAGCGAGGGCAACGAAGCATACAAGATCAATAACAGGCCCCTGAAAATAGAGAACACAACAAAAATTGACGAAAAAGAGGTGAGCCCTGATGTAGAAGAAAGAGAATACCTAGACGGCGATGGCCGAAGGCAAGCAGAAACGAGAAGCCGACGACACAAAATGTAGCAAAGGGAAGAACCAGAAAATAGGACGGTGGTAAGAAACAAGACAAACGGGAGGATAAAGGACCACGGACAACCAAACCAGCATAGATCCATGGAGGAAGACCGTTCTCCTCCCCACACGAAAAAACAGCAGACAAAGCAACCATAGATCGGCTAAGAATCTTCCGCAAGAGATAAAGGACACAAACAGCCAAATTGGCGTAGATCCATGGACAAAGACCACCCTATCCCCTACCAAAAAACAAGGGATCAAGCAACCACATACCAAGAAAATAGAGAATGCGGCAACAAAAATTGACTAAAAAGAGATGAGCCCCGACACACAAGAAGAGGAATACCCAGACGACGATGGCCGAAGGCAAGCAGAAACGGGAAACCGACAAAGCGAAACAAAGCAAAGGGAAGAACTGAAAACAGGACGGTAGTAAGAAACAAGACAAACATGAGGATAAAGGACCGTGGACAACCAAACCGGCACAGATCCATGGAGTAAGACCGTTCCCCAAAAAAAACATCGGATGAAGCAACCATTGGTCGACTAAGAATCATCCGCAAGAGATAAAGGACCACAGACAACCAAGCCGGCATAGATCCATGGACTAAGACTACCACCCCCCCACACACACACAAAAAACAGGGATGAAGCAACCATATACCAAGAAAATAGAGAACATAGCAAAAAAAAATTGACTAAAAAGAGGTGAGCCCCGACGCACAAGAAGGGGAATACCCAAGCGACAATGATCGAAGGTAAGCAGAAACGGGAAACCGACAAAGTGAAACGAAGCAAAGTGAAGAACCGAAAAATAGGGTGGTATTAAGAAACAAGACAAATGAGAGGATAAAGGACCGCAGACAATCAAATCGACATAGATCAATGGAGGACGACCATTCTCCCCCAATGAAAAAAAAACAGCGGACGAATCAACCATAGATCGGCTAAGAATCATTCGCAAGAGATAAAGGACCACAGGCAGCCAAACAGGCGTAGATCCATAGACAAAGACCACCCTATCCCCCCAACAAAATACAGGGGATGAAGCAACCATATACCAAGAACGATTTGCAAGAACAAGCGAAACAAAGGGGAGGAAAACTGTACGAAGGGGAAAGGTGAAGGAAGAGCAGCGACCGCCCAGATGAAGAGGTCAGGCGGGCGACGGAAGCGGGGAGGAACCAACAAGAGCAACACAATCGAGGGGATAGAGACCGAGGCGGCGTGGTGAGGAGTAAAAGCCGACCATATGCATGGGAAATGAGGCACCAAGCGCATAGAGCAACGAAACCGCGCACCTAGTGGACCGAATCAAACACAGTGCGAAGTAAAAAAAAGGCGCACGGGAGTCGAGGCGACCAGCAGACACAGGAACTCGTGACCAAACTCGCGAACGAAACAATCGGCACGGTTGAAGGTCAGTGAGAGAAGCACAGAATCCAACGACGCGAGCCCGCGGAAACAAGTGTGAAGGTAGCCTAGGCAAATCGGACAACGGACAAACGAATGAAATACGATTAGATGGCCCACAAAAAAAAGATGACATGGCCAGTCTCTCCGCACCCCCTTTCTGCCTCCATTTAACCGGGAGGATATGACGGTGGTTTTATTCTATACATGAGACAAACTAAATATATTCCACATGCATTTTGATGATCGATGCCAAGAGAGAAGACATAGAAATGCAGCATCCCACACTGGTCACCACTTCAACAGAAACCTATTACCTACCTAGCAGTGAGTGATCGACTGTCACATTAGGTGACCGACATGCGATTGGAATGAATGATCGATCTTGTTGCGTTTGCATCCACGCCTACACTTTCCCCCATCCAGTTCTTTTTGTGACCACGTTTAGCTTGCTTGTTGCTGCACGATCTAGCACCTTGCTTTACTTTACAATATCAACAAATTGTGCAGTTAAACAACTTGCCCTTTCATGTTCATCCTTTTGGCCACATCGTTTTGTTGCGATGTCTTTCGCACTGTGTAATATTGCTGAATCTCCTGGTCCTCACAATACTTCTGAAACTGTGAATCAATATATTCAGTACCATTGTCAAATCTTAGATACTTTACATTTATGTCTATTTGATTCTCCATCTCAACTTTCCACACCTTGGCAAACACCTCAGATTTATGTTTCATGAAATACACCCACACTTTGGGGAAAAATCTTCAATAAAAGTAACAAAATATTGAGCTCTGCCCATTGACAGTTTTCTAGTAGGTCCCCACACATCAGAGGGTACATAATCAAGAATTCCTTCAATTTCATGCTTACCATTTGAGAAGCTAACCTTGGACTATTTTCTAAGAGCACAAAACTTATAGAAACCTAACTTGCAACTTTTAATTCTTGCCAATAGATTTCTCTTATGTGGTTCCGCAATCCCACGAATACTAAGATGATCCAACCGCATATGCCAAAAAATTTCCTTATTATTTGTGACCCAACTGAATTGACTCCACCTACAATAGTGCTTCCTAGTAATACATAAATATTTCTTGTGGTCTTTCTAGTTTCTACCCTTCATTACAGTCAAGGCACCCTTACAAATTTTCATGGTTTCCTTATCCCCACCAGCTTTATAAGTAAAATCACTATCATGCAAGGAGCCTAGAAAGATTAGATTCTTTTTCAACCTTGGTTTGTGTCTAATATCACGCAATGTTCAAACAATACCATCATACATCTTAATTTCAACTTCACATATCCCAACAATACTATAGCATGTATCATCACCAAGGTAAACATAACTGAAATCACCTGACTTGTATGAAGTGAACCACTCCCTGTTAGGAGTGATGTGTTATGAGCACTCCAAATCAAGAATCCAAGAATTTGTTAGTTGACTATTTGAAACCGAGAGAACATCTGCATCGTTGTTGTCCGAGTCATCTTACTGAGCCACATTCACAATTCTGTCATCACGCTTCTCATCACTTGATTTCTTCAACTTTGGACAATCTTTCTTAAAATGTCCAATCTCCTTGCACTTGTAGCACTCGATATTCTTTCTGCTCCTTGAATTTGATATGGATTTATGCCTTCCAGATTTCTTCTTGCCATGCTTCCCTCCACAATTGCCTTTTGCATACAAACTATCACCATGAGAACTCTCCCATGCGCTCTGCCTCTGTTGATTATGTGCCAACAGAGCCATGGTAATATCATCAATCTTGATAGTATCTTTCTCATATATCAAAGTGGTGACCGAGTGTTCATAGGAAGGCAGCAAAGAACACAACATGATTATTGCCTTGTCTTCATCATCAATCTTCACCTCTAGATGCCCTAGATCGGTGATTACCTGATTGAAGATGTTCATATGCTATGCAAGATCAAAACCCTCCTGCATCTTCAACGCATACATCTTATGCTTCAGATACAGCTTGTTCGTCAGTGATTTGAACATAAAGTTAGTCTATAACTTGTCCTAGATTTCTTTCGGTGAAGTCATATCTATCACATGATACATGACCTAATCCAAAAGACACAGTCGTATAATCGCGACTGCCTACTACTTCAACTCATCCCAATCGTCGTCCTCCATCCCCATCGGCTTCTTCTCACACAACCCCTTGGAACATCTCCGTTGCACCAGCAGACCCTTCACCCTCATTTGCCACAATCCGAAGTTCCCTGTTGCGTCGAATTTCACCACTTCAAATCAAACACCCGGCGCCGCCATCTCAACACAACTCGGATACCACATGTTGGAGCCGACGGTGGTCCTAAGTACGAGGAAGATGATCACGCACAAAAGACACAAGGATTTGTTTATTGGTTCACCAAATCCTATGTCTCCATGAGCCAAATCATGATGGCTCCGTCCGTATGAGGAATTTTTTTCACGATTAAGGTTACAAGAGGTCGGTGGTATATATTTATAGCTTGGTTACATGTTCAACTCGAACTGCACTTTTCAAACACAACCCCTTCCTTTAGCCATATATGAGTCGTACACAACAAATATATAGTGGATGATTCACTCATTCAGTCTCCCTTCGCAATATATGTGCCCATGCCACTCCATTGGACAATGGTCATATAGCCTATTGACGAATGCGCTTAAAGCCACCAAACAGCCCAATACTAACAATACACTACTATCCGGAAGAATCATAATTGATGCATGAGAGATGTTAGGAATATGCTCACTTTTGTGATTATTATAATTCCTAAAACAATAATTGAATCAACAGTAGCATATATACTAGGCATATTTGGAACTATGAACAGTAGCATGATTATCAACTCAAATATATCTATCTCATTTATATGCGCTAACTTGGCAATGCCTAGAACAAAAATACTACTAACAGAAGTAGGATCCATCGTCATCACATGACTATTTTCTAGGGATCAAGATATAGACATATCAGCGACTTATAGTGAATCGCTCTGACGAAAGTCGCGGTAGAGTCTGATCCGAAGAAGACGAAGAGAAGCGGATGACGAAGGAAGTCGTGAGCAGTCGCGCGAACGCTTCCCAAAAACCTGATTTGCCCCAATCCGTGCAGGATCGCAAGAGACGCCAGCTTCAGAGACACTACTCTCCCCACGTTGGTGCACGTCGAGGAAGGGATGGAGTAGCCAAGCAGCGCAACACCACGGAACTGGGCAAAAAAACAGATGCAAAGTTCTCTGTTCTCTGTAGAGATGAGAGGAGAGAAGAGATCTGCCTCATACGGAATTAGCAGCAACTAAAAGGAAAACTGCCGCAATTAATTTCGCATAAACATTTTTGTAAACATAATTAATTATAATGCGTGCCATAAATGCCCCGCATAATTAGTGTAATTCAAATAGTTTCCAAAAATGTATAGATGTCATGCATGGTTTTGAGGTGTAAAAAGAAGCAGCAGCCCCACACCCAATCGGACATGAAGTCATCGGACCATTCACGCGTGGGCGGGTTGTGGCGATGGCCTGGTGTGGCGAGCCGAGGCGAGGCGAGGCGTGGAGTGGCACGGCAAGCGAGCGAGCGCGTGTGTTCTTGTTTTGCTTGCTTGAACTAGGTTAGACCAACTCTACCTTATAAGTTGGTCTTCTCCCACCTAGACTAGCATTATGGTACTAAACTTCTCACCTTGTATCATGAATGAGTGGGCATTTGAGATTTTTCTATGATTTATTTAGAATATTATATGGGTCAAGCCCATAAACTCCAACAATCCCCCACCAGATCCCAAAAGCACCACGAATTTGCTCATAATTCCAAAGTGCTATTTGATATACCAATTTTTTTTGGTGGAGACCGATTAAGGTTGAGCATCCATCTAGAACCTCAAGCTACACTCGTCCATAACTACACAATGGACTAAACCTTGAATTGACAATTTTGTATGGATAACTTTCACCTAAGGCCTTTTCTAATACTTTGTTGCCGATAGGCTACTCCTTGGGTGGAGCATATAGGTCATACTCATGTGTCTCTTCATGAGCTTCTTAGAGACCACCCACATCTCATAGAATGCGACCAGCAAATGAGCTCATATAGGTGTGGTCTTACAAGAATACCCTATAGGATGGTATTTTGTTGTGAAGCCTCAGAACATATTAAGACAAAGTCATAATGTCTTACAGTAATTAGAGTATTGCATCTCCAACGGAGTGAGATATAAAGTAAGAATGTACTCTCCTGTTACCCAAACAATTTGTTTTCCCAAGGCCTATTTCACGGGATCTCCGATCACATAGATTTGGATTACCACTGTGTGTAACTCACATGGGCATCGTTCCCATATCTTTCGATGCACTTTCAATCATATTTTGTGATAGTCCCTTAGTAAAGAGATCTGCTAGATTTTTAGCTTTTTGGATATAATCCGCAGCTACCACTCTAGAGTTTCTCAATTTTCAGACAGACTTCAACCGTCTTTTCACATGTCTTGGGGATTTCATATTACCATTTGCACTTGTCACCTTTATAATAAATGTTTGGTTATCACAGTACATAAGGATAGTTGGAATTGGTTTTTCAACCACTGATAAATTCATCTAGAGTCCTCGCAGCCATTCTGCCTCAATAGTGGTTGTGTATAACGTTATGAGTTCTGCCTCCATGGTTGACCTTATGAGTATGGTCTGTTTGCAAGACCTCCATGAGACGACGACACCACCTAGAGTGAATACATGTCCACTCGTAGCCTTTATCTCATCAGCATCAGAAATTCAATTGGAATCACTATATCCCTCAAGTACACCAGGATACCCGGTATAGTGAATTACGTAACTCATTATACCTTTCAAATAGCACATAACCCGCTCAAGTGTGCGCCAATGATTATCTCCTGGATTAGCGGTAAACTGGCTCAATTTGCTTACAATAAAAGAGATATCATGACGGGTAGTACTAGCCAAGTACATAAGTGAACCAATAATCTAATAGTACCCCAATTGATCATTTCCTAGTCTTTGGTTCTTTCGATGTAATATACTAATGATCATAGGGTGTTGGAGATGGTTTACTTTTCATATAGCCAATACATTTTAAGACATTTTCACATAATGAGATTGCAACAAGGTAATCTCATTACAATTACAATTAATGCGTGTCATAAAAGCGCCGCATAATAAGTGTAATTCAAATGCCATGCATGGTTTTGAGGTGTGAAAAGAAGCAGCAGCCCCACACCCAACCAAGCATGAAATCGCCGAACCATGGTGATGGCGATGGCGTGGCGAGGCGAGCGAGCGAGCGCGCCTGTTCTTTTGCTTGCTTCAACTGAGACCAACTCCACCTTATAAGTTGGTCTCCTCCCACCTAGACTAGCAATATGATATTAAAATTTTCATCTTTCACCATGCACAAGTATGCCTTTAAATTTTTCATAGAAGTTATCTATTATATTATTAAAGCGATAGAAAAAGAAACCACTACGTTCGCTCTCAAGGACTAGAAATTCTCACATTAATCGGTGAGAAAAGATAAACATCCACACCGTTGATTGTGGCGGGTCCAGATTATAACGATCTATATTAAAGGAAAGAGTCTATGTCAAGTACAATATAGAAATAAGAGTCCATCTCAAGTACAACGTAAAAATAACTGAAGTTCGGAATAAAAAATAAAATAAAATTAGCAACTTAATTTTGATACGAATTCCTAAGTAAAACCACTAGATAAACATAATTCAAATAAAAATAAAAAAATTAGTAATTGGATTAGTACACTAATTTCAACAAAAAATAACTTGAATTTGGAATAAAAAACAAAATAAAAATAGAAAATTGATTTTGATACAATTTTCTATGTAAAATTCCTAAAAATATATATAACTAAAAATAATTTTTTGATTAGTATACTAATTCCAACAAAAATACCTAGATTTTGGAATTAAAAATTAAATAAGAAATTTGATTTCAATATGGATTCCAAAATAAAAACCCTAATAACTCAGAATTCAAAATAATTTTTATAAAAAAAAATAGCAATTGGATTAGTATATAAATTCCAACAAAAAATAATTGAAATTTTGAATAAAAATAGAAAGAAAATTTGCAATTTGATTTCCATATGAATTCCAAAATAAAATATTTAAATAACTAAAATTTGGAACAGAAAAAATAAAATAACATTATCAAGAATTGGACTTGCTGTTGGAGATTGAAGCAGAAAAACTATGGCGGGGAGAAGAGATAGAAGACACATGGTTCGAAAGGGCAACCGACGTGAGGGAAGATAAGTTCAAGGTAGGTCACCCATGGTGCATCGGTGTATACGTGGGCAAGGTACTCTAATACCATGTAAACTAATAAGATAATTTGTTGTATATATAATCAATGTATCGCTTAAGATTAACAGAGATACATATGCATACAAATAGTTTGGAAAAGAGTAACCAGTGGAGAAAAAAGTAAGGGCATGCAACTACATGATGCATACATGATGGAGAGTGGTTGATTTATTATGCTAGAGATTTTTTTTCTATCAAAACTCATACATTAGTTACGTTTCTTAAGTTGTGTTTTTCTTCAAGTTTCTATTGTCATTTCTAATGTTTACAACATTTTAAAAATCTAAATATCTACGAGATATGTAAATATATTCTCAAACATCTAAGTTATATCATTTGACATTAAAAACTTTAAAATAAATCTAGCTGCGTAAATACGTGAGACAGTCTGCTAGTTTATAATATTATATAGGCCCAGCCCATAAACTCCAACAAGAGACACGGTTCGGCTGCGTGAACAGACGAAGACAATGGCAATCTTCTCTGAAATCACACGCGTAAGGATTCATGAAACCAACCGAAGCAGACCATCACTTTTACACGCAATAATTAGCGACACAGACCACTTTGCCTCCACGAACTAGCCCTCGGCCCCATGTCAGCCTACCAAAACCAGCACAAGTGCGGAACCATGACGACGAAATCCAACGCTACGCGCGTACATACATCCATGCAGCTTGCGCTATAGAGCCGTCCCTACCAGACACGCGGGACCAAAGCGGCATGCAGCACAGCGCAGCAAAAGAAACGGCTCGTCCATCCGGCCAAGATGGGGAGACCTGCGCAACTGGGAAATGATCTTATGCATTTAAGAGAGGATATATAGTGCTACGTATTAGAAGTCGATCTTCGCCGTTCGATCGAAAAGTAAAAGTTTATATCAATTGCTACAGTAAAAATCACTGCAATATATATTTGGTTATTTCTACTCCACGTTGCAGCAGATGAACTGGATCCGCGCGGCTGCTGTGCTTCCCCGCCCGCTACAGGGCGCGCGGGCCGGATTTCCTCGAGTAGCCGGCACGTCCCGGTCCGCGCGATCGATGGCACCAGATCGCGACGCGACAGTTCTCGTCGAATCAGTCCGGTGGTGTGGTGCCCATCGAAACGGACTCGTTGCTGTGCTCTGTGCCAGACTGCCAGTGATGCCACACCCAGCCAGTCTATCTAGAATTCTAGATGCGTGGCAATCGTGCAGTGCATGTAGGTGTGTCCTGGCCAGCTATAGCAGTATTAATTCTGCGCCATTTATCGCTCACGAGGAACAGTCACGAGTATAATCATGGCAGTACTCGCCTGAACATATTTAATGCGAATTTACCTGTGTACACGGGACATAACATGATGTTTGGCACTTTGGCTGTACTTTGCATGGCCATGTAGGTGTGCCTGCTACGTATAACCGCCGATACTAGGAGCATATCAGGTGCACGAGCATCATTTAATGTACATATAAAAAATTTTGTAAGGGTATCAAATTAGCATAAAATTCTGAAAAAATTTTAGATGTAATTTATGGTGTTTTGTTCTACCCTTTAAAATTTGAAGTTCAATCAAAGTATGTTAGAAGATACAAAAAGAGAAGTTTATGTGAATAGTAACATTTGCCTGTTTTTTTTCAGACCATTTGATCTATCATATGTCAGAAATTTCTTTTTTGTATCTTCTAACATACTTTGAGTTTGAACTTCAAATTTTAAAGGGTGGAACAAACACCATAAATTACATCTAGAATTTTTTTCAGAATTTTTATGCTAATTTGATACCCAAACAAAAAGTTTTTCCATATGTGCACCAAATAGGCTTTGTGCACCTGATATGCAGCCGCCGATACTGGGGCCAAACGTAGAGGTTAAAATGGATAGAATTTTGTACTGTTTTGGACCTATAGCATAAATTAATTTCTAAATTGGTCCCCTTAATGTTAGAATTTCATATTTGGTCTCCTCTTTGTACGTGCTGCCATCCGGAACAGCAGCAACCGAGTTCATATAGTCTGGAACCACAGCACCTAAGTGCTGCCACCGCATACGGCAGCATCTAAGATGCTGCGACGATGGAAAATTGAAAATCGGCAAGGCATTCCCACTTAGGATCACACCTGGAAAAGAGAGGGTATAGTACTTACTGATGCCACTTATTAGTGCTGATGTGCATATGACGAGACATTTACATGTTGAGGAGTGCACAATACAGAATTAAAAACATAAAAGCTACAAACACCAGTGTAACAACACAGCTTAGCTAATTAATTGAAGTGATACTACGTGACACATCGATATAAATTAGCTAAGCTGTCTTTTACATGCAGGACAAACCTTCTGGTGTAGAGAGTAAAAAGGTTCTGCATTGAGTAGAGGGCAAGCAAAGCTTGAACGTTTACTCAGCATTAAGATACACAGTTAACTTGTCCTCCTACAAAGATCAAGTAAAGTTCCCGGAGGCCTGAAGAAACAGAGACTTTTGAACCTTTCTTGTCGGAAGGGCTCATCTTTTTCATTAGCAAAAGGATGCCAAATTAACTCTTCCTTGAAGGCCTAATTTCCCGTACAGATATTAGGTGGGAAACACGCACCAACCTATCTACTATTCCAAGGACTGAACCTCTTAATTAATCTCTCGTGCGGACACCTGGCAAGTGAGCCAGTGTGACCAGTAGGGGAAGAGTATCTAGTGAAAACCCTGACTGATTGTAAGTAATAACATAGTCCTAAGGCTGCTCCCAATACTTTATCTTAGATGGTATTTTAAGCCTGTTATATAGACAAAATGATGATATTGCATCATAGTTAATGAAGAGAGAGTGTACTCTAGTATCTAATCTGAATACCGGTTCGGTCTCGAAATCCAACATATAAAATTTATTGTGATCGATCCCGTGTATTTACGTTTGTCTGTGTCAACAAACATATATTGCTTTAGTACATGCCACAAATAGGCCACAATGCTCAAATACTAGCAAAGATCATGCATGTAATTAAATGAAACAGCCTAAGTTACTACAACATAAGAAACCATACATTGAGAAGATAGTATCCTAGCACTCTTCATGCATTAAGATATTGCACTAAGATACTGCCCGTTAGGAGCAGCCTAAGATCGAATGGGCGATGTTTCTCCTCACATGATCCAATGGCTCAGAACGGGAGTTTGCGCCCTGACATCGAAATTAAATGTGTCTCTTGCTGGAATAAATCCCATTTACTATACACCAACAGTTCTGTTCATCAACGCTACATATACCTTATTACCTAATGAACATTGACCAGTCACTAACTTACACCAACAGCGCTGTTCAGGGCTTCAGGCTCCATGGCCACTTCGGCTCAGAGAAGGCTATCATGAGTACGATGTATCCAGAGCAGTTTGTTTATGCACGCGTGACGTATCAATGCATCATACTCGATCTTTATGGGATTACTAAACCCTGAAAGTTTTGCATTGAGGTTGAGGCGAAGCAGCATAGAAAACATGATGCGAATAAAGCAGCAGAGTTTCCAATATATCAGTTGGCTGTAACATCTGGACCGACAGATCATTGCTTGCTCTTAAGTGTGTCAACTAGCAAACATTGTTAGGACTTAGGACGCTTGACAGCTCCATCTCAATAATTCACAATTATCATCCACGAGTCTCTTTTTTTTCATCAACAACTATGAACAACAGCACTACTTTTGACTAATTTACAAGCTGAAAAATCTAAGGAAAAGTGCTACTGGATCATGCCCGCTACTGAATGTTTCCAAAGTTTCGGTGGTCCTCCATGCATTATAGCCTTATAGGAGGTAGTAGTAGTATAGTAGTAGTATCAAAGTTCATGAGAACATGGACAAACGAATTTATTTATTTATTTTATGGACCAATCTAACTACTTGGCTCATGAGTCATGACCACAAGCACTATACCTCCAATTGGTTTCACGCCACCTCCGAAATCTTGTAGCCAATCCTCGTACAAATCTGTTGAGATTTTTTGAAGCTTGTAACATCACCAAAACGCATTACGATATCCCAACTAAACGTTGGTGTACCGACGCTGACAGAGGTGATGGTCACTAGAGAGCTTCTCTTTGAGGGGTCCAAGAAAGAGAGCACATGGCGTGATAGAGAGGAAGCGATCGAGCACCTATGATTGTGCTGCCGCGCATGTGGTGATAATTGCGAGGGGTGCGTGTACGTAATAATCTAACCTAACGCTGCCGTCGTCTCGGCCTCTCCTCTCTTGATGGTTCCCCTGCGACATGGCATTCCATTATGCAGCCTTCCCACTGTTCCCAGCAAAGCCACATGCCACCACCCTGCTGCGACTGCGAGATCGAGCCACCAAACGAGCGTCCGCGGTCAGAGCCAATCACTGGCTTCGCAGCTCTCCCACTCTCTATGTCCCCGGACCTAGCGTGAATTCCAAAGCTACTAAGCTTGCATTGACACCTACATTGATTTCTCTCTGTTTTGTTTGATGTAGTATTGGAGTAGTTTCATGGAATACTCCTGCTTGTGTATTCTTACGCACCAATCGTGTAGCTAGCTAACGGTTGTTCGGGTATTTATTCTCCTTGGATTCAAATAGGTGATGTACGCTAGAACAACATGCTCTATCCTTTTTCTCTTGTCTGAACTAGAACAGAAGTTCTAAATGCTTGGAAATGGCATCTTCCTGCGGGAGTGGAAAACCTTTCCAAAGGGCATGCAATGGGATCAAAGCTGCAGACAGTGAGTATTTAAGCCAAAGAATGTTTATCCATGCATCACTTTTGGACGCGGTGGGTTCTCGTGCTAAAGGGATATTCTTTCTTTCAGTACCCTCACGTGATGTACCACTTCAATTTCTTTATGCGGTCACCTAAAAAAATGGAAATATTCTTTATGCCGTCTGCTCATGAACTGCAGATGTGCAGTAGTAATCTCATGGATCCCAATCTGAGGTGCATGACATGCTACAAAAATTCGAAGATACTCCTTGTAAATGTAGCTTTAACTAGTAGAAGACAGTTGATATGTAGAGCCCAGTAATCACCTGACCAATCACATGTCAACCATCAAAGCTGTTTCAGATGTGCGTCGGTTATAGTACAAGCACTGAGAGATGTTTCGTCGGAGGCCAACATCGCCAAGTGGCATCCACTTGAACGCCTGCCTAGTTTCACCTATTAAGATCGCCGGTGGATCCCATGCAAATCAATATCCACTGATCTTTCGTCTCAAAAAAAAACCACTGATCTTTGACACCTAGCCATATGGTACTAATGATAAAATCTTTTGTTGCAATCCTTTTAAAAAAAACATCAAATATTTGTACATCAAGAAATTTACAAATAGTTTCGCAAAAAAAAACTTAGAAAATGTGTCGGTTGAAATATGTCTAGTTTGACTCTCTTTCCCTAAAAGCTTAACGACTAGCTGCAATTCTTTTCCAGCACACAATATGCCGGTTTTTGTAGCGGGCTGATGAAGCTGTTCCGGTGGTTCAAGATATTGTAATGCAAATTGCTGCCTTGTAGGAAGACTCCCGTGATGTTGCTGTATTTCATGTAGTAGCTCGACCCTCAGATCCACCAATGCAAAATGAAAAGAATAGACTTAAAAGACTAGATGAAAGGATGAAAAGAGTTGAGAAAATGCTTTAGAAATTAGTTAAGATAGTTAGTTTTGCTGTCTTTCTTCCATTATTTTTTGTTCTTACCAAGTAGAAGTTCAATTGTTATGAGATTGTAATATCCACTCTTTATCTATGCATTGTAGTCCTTCATGAATGAGAATAAACGAGTAACATTATCTATGCATGCATTACATATCACAAAATTGCTACCTCAATCGTCTCTGCGTACTATGTAACCCCCTTGTTGGATCAACTGTCATGTTGCTATCGTGTCACTTACCTTCCTATTTACAACTCATTGGTACCTCAATCGTCATCACAAAATTCTTCAGAAAGATACCGCACTACAACAACATACAACAATCACAAAATGTTATTGCGAGTCTAACAGATTACATACCCTTCAGAATCTACCTAAATCACAAATGGACCAACCAACAAACAAGATTTGCTAAATATATTACCTACAAAAATTGGCATTTATTCCCCCACAATTATTTCCATTGGATTAATAAAATAATAATGTTATTATTTTAAATGGCCCAGCGGTTGAGTGACACGTGGAGTAGTCGCCCAACCGTTGAGCGACTATCACAAGTCGCTCAGAGGGAAATGACAACTCTCCCTCCCCAGCTTTTCAGGATGACGTGACCCAACGATGGAGCTTTGCGCAGCGATGTGACCCAACGAGGTAGTTTTACGCAGCGACGTGACCCTACAAGTCAGCTTTACGTAGCGACGTGACCCGACGAGGCAGCTTTGCGCAGCGATGTGACCCGACGAGTCAATTTTGCCCAGCGACGTGACCCGACGAGTCCTCCTCGGGGCCGCTGTCGCGCGGATGCAAATTTTGTTCAGTCGAATTACAATTCAGCTGCGCGTGTAGGGTCGGCTTGGCATACAAGTAGTACCCCTACCACGGCGGGTTCTCCTATATCAAGACTCCAACATAATCCAGCTTAGATGGAGAAGCAATAGGACGATATCCGTGAACTCGCAAGGCGTGCTGGGGCCCCTGGACGACCAAAGGGAGCATGCTAGGAGGTCACCTCCCCGCAATGAGGCTCCCCGTAGCAGCAACCCCTACCGAAATATTCCCACCGAGCGTTCGCCACAGGACCCATCCGAGGGGAAGACGTCGCCCCTCTGTTGGTGCAGGGACACATGCAAGTTCTTCAAGTACAAGCAACGGCTCAGTTTGGGCATGCGTTACTGGGGTTGCGCCAACTACTCTCTCTGACTATCCCGACCGCCGTTGGGACACGGCCCACTATCGGCAGCCGGTAAGGACCGGTTACAGTATGCTCCCCTACAATTTCTCTTTCAAAGTACGCACTAACAACCTCTTCCGTCTACCCGTAGTCCCCGGATCCACTATGTGGCTACCGCAAGTAGATCAACGAAGAGATCCACCCACACGACCAGTGGGGTCTAGACTGCGAGGAGTGGAATGCCAAGAGGGACCGCGGGAAGAGGGAGGAGGAGCGCCGCAACGACGAGTACAATGAGCGTCTCCGGCGGGAGACGCAAGCTTATCTTGAGGCGTGCAGGCACAGGGAGTGCCAGGCTCGCGAGAGGGAGCGTGAGAAAAAGAGGGAAATGGTGGCCGAGGCCAAGGTGGCCAGCGAGGAGTACAACGCCGAGCTCGCAAGGAAGGGCAAATGGCTCTGGTCCACGCAGTAGGTCGGGCCATTCAGTAGTAGCCCCCCATCCTACCCGCCATGTTTTTTACTATCCCTTAAAGGTATATATACTTACATGGTCCGGATGCTTGTGTCGCGGTGTACCGTGGTAGTAGTGAGGATGACTAAAGCAATTAGCCGAACCATCATACCATGTGACCACGTGTGACGTGCTTCTGTCTACGGACTCTAATGTAGTTCTGGTTCCGTGCCTCCGCTGAGCCATCCAAGCAAGCCTATATTGCAAGTATGCGTCTTCTAGTGGAATCCTAGAAAGAATCATTCGCACCGACATCAAATCTTCTATGTCAGCATAGCCAAATGCAACTGTAATGACTACATGAAAAAGAGAGGTGGATCAAACACAAGCACGTGAATAAAAAAAACTAAATTAAAATGGCAGACTATTAGAGCTTGTAACATAAGAGTACAAGTTCTAGAGCATAAAGAAGCAAATATATGTGCCAAATTGTATTGTGCAGTGCATGAAGAGTATGAAACCACAATATTTCAATCTACCATTTTAAGGCATCTTCGTAATCACAACGAGCGTTCTCAGCCCCTTCAATTGCATTCTGTAGAAGCTCCATAAAGTACTTTGTTTTAACTCCACCATAGTGAAGTAATGTGATCAAGAACCGTAACGACCAAGATATTATTTCTTTTCAGTTTCCCATTTTTCATAGTCTTTTGAAAGCTTAAAAAAACCATTTGTATTTTATTGGATTAATTAGAGCTTAATTGGAAATTTCAGATAATGAAAAATAATTTAAATGAATAAAATAAAGTTCAATTAAATTTAATTTTTTTTATTAGATCTTTTCATGTTCCAAGTTTTTTTTGGAATTTTCTGAATTTTATTTTATTTTATGGATTTTTTTCAGTTTTCTTTTCTTTTCTTTCTATCTCCTATTTTCTCTCTCCTCGCTCATGGGATCGCTTTGCCATGGGGAAGGCAGCAACAGCTCTTGCCGTGCGCATTAACATCGGCTACATCTTCGCGATGGGGAGGGCAAGAGATCCTGCTGCGGTCCACTGGCCGCAAAGAAAGGGAGGAGAGAGCTAAAATTAGAATTTCGGTTTGCTATTCCTCATGCGACTGAAAATTTGTAATCTTTCAGTCGAATTTTTCAACCGTCTAATCTGCTTGAGATTCGTTTCTTTGCATCCTGAGATTAACGGGCCCATTTCTTTGCATTTGGCAGTTTCTTTGCTTATCTTTGGATGAAAATCTAACTGTGGGTAAAAATGCCTGAAAAATTACAATTTTTCAGGCAAGTCCCTTAGAATTTTGGGGCTACGGTGGTCACTTTAAGAATTTCAGTGATTTAACAGACCAATTATGTCCAAAATTCCATGGGATGTCTCGTGCCATGCGTAAAGGCCAAGCAAAAGAGGTGTTTTCCTCACATGCGCTGCGAGGTCGCACACACACACGTCGCATGGGAAGGCAGCGGCACATGCAAGAGCACTAGAGCAGCGGCACCTGGACGACTTGCGGCGCCATCCAGATGCAGGGGATATTGGTCATCGCCTCTGGATCACAGAATCGTCATGCCCATTGATACAGCAGATCGTGCTGATTGGGACGCACGACTTTGTTTGGACTTTGCATTAGTCTTGTGTCGTAAACAGTGGTTACAGGGCTTCAGGGCAGCTGTGGAGAGAACATGGCTGTGGTGTAGTACTGAAGCACCTCTCGCGCTTAGAAACGTTTGAGATCTTATATACAGTGCTGTAACTCTGTTCTAGTTTGTTTGTCAATTATAACTGAATTAACGACTCGGTTCAGAGACATATATTCCAACCGTTGACGGCGTTCTGCCAACAAGAATCTGACGGTCGTGCGCTTGTGTTCCACAGGCTGTACCCTCTGCGGTTGAATGAACTGTTGTCATGTGAAATAATGGAGAGCTAATCTAATCCCAGACACATTGCATGGCAATTATACAAGTCGATCATCTCTGTATATGTGAGCTCTTGTTCCACTTTTAAGTAGGGATCCGAATTATCCGTTTTATCTGGCATCTGTATCCGGATTTTTTGATTCGTATTTGACTCAAAAGGTATCGACTAGATTTTGATTATCATATTTATCCGGTATTCTTATTCGGACTATTCGTTCCAGACACCCTACTTTTAAGAGTTAGAGCCAGGCCTCACATGTATATATTCGCTCCGTTTTTAACTTCAAAGCGGAGCGTTGAAAGACCATTTCGTATAGCTAGCTTTTGCTTGCTGTATTATACTAGTACGTACGCAAAACCGTGCTCTAGTGCTCTCTGCTTTGAAGGTCGGCTTTGCGCAAAGCCAAAGGTGGGCGCGCAGCAGCGTCACGTGCCGGCTGCCCGGTTCGCCCGTGGCCAGCTTGGCTAATCACCCGGCAGCCGTATTTTTCTCGTCCGCGGCTGCAAATCGGGGACGGCACGGCGCCCAGCGGCAGGTCGACCGGCCGCCGCACCAGCGCTCACCACCCCAGCGCGCGCGGGGGGCTGAAACGGCAGCCTTTTCCACCGCGCTGACGCCTCGGCCCGACGTCGATTCTCGGTTGGTTCGTTGCGTAGCTCGCACCGTTTCCGAGTAATATGCGTGAAAAGTACTAGAGAATTACATGCACAACGTGGAGAGTTTTCCCCTAAATGACACTATTTGAAACAGGATTAGCATAAATAGCGCACTCACCGTAACTGTAAAAATGATGTTCTCATCTGTTCAGCTACAGAACGAACAAGCCGTAGCGCGACATGTGGCGTCTCGTCCGGCCGGCCGTGTCCGTCCTATGACCGAACAGATGAAAGCATTACTTTTACGGATGATAACGTTATTTTTGCTAATCCCATTTTAAATAATGTCAGTTAGACCAAAAATTCTAACGTGGAGAGCAGCAGTACATCATTTTTGCGTGGTGGACTGTAGTGGTGGTGGGGTGTGAATACGTGGTTGGTAGGTTGGCGCAGGATGTATGCCATAACCATACCTGCACTGAAGTCAGTGATCCTTCAGGGTCAGTGGATTATGTTGGCGTACAGCATGCCAGCACGCATAACAGCAGTCTAGCAGTGACTAATAAAGTGACCCCTCAGACCACAATGCATCTGATTGTACCGCTCCATTTTTTTACACATTCAAGGGTCTTTTCCACTCGGCACTGCGAACCATGGGATAATACTTGGAGCATGGATAATGATGTAATGTTAGTTATCTATAAATTTTGATACGTAGAATATAAGATTATGTAGAGAAGAGAAGAGATGCATAGAAAATTGAGCCGTTTCTTATATAGTAGTCGACTATAACACGAGAAATAAGACATATTGTATATAGATGAGCTGTCTATAGAGACATGTAAAGAGACAATTGTAGAAGCTGTCTTTAGTGATGTCTATAGATGATATGAATAGATACTATAGACAACAGTTGTCTATACTATTATACATGCTTTTAGACTTCGATTGAAATGTACCAATCCCGAAGGGATTACGGAGGAATTGAACTCCAAGATACAAATACGACCATTATATAAGATTGGAATCATCTTATGTGCATATCATCGCAAATCGTGGGTAGTTAATCCCACAGCCACTAATGACGTACGGGGTTAATTGGAAGAGAAGACTATTGTGATAAATGTGTCTAAACTACTTTTGTTGCGATGTCTATATCAATCATCAATCGGTAGGGATGACCATAGCTACTTGGCATTTTTCTGTTTCCTTTTTTGTTCTTTTTTCCCCAATTGGATTCTGTACCTTAAAGTCTCTGGCTCGAACTCACATGATTAGTAGGGGTATTTTGGTTTGATTAACATGCCTCCCTCCAATCATCAGCATTACAGCTAACATAATCCATTTTAGGGTCATGTGCCTACTACTAATTAACAGTAGACTCTTTTTCTTGCAAATTATAAAAAAAAACTAGACCCTTTTATAGATGGACCACAGATGGTACTAGGATGTGGTAACATATTTGATTATGTAAATCACCAAAAGCCGCAGCTAAACATAGGGATGTTCTTTCACATATCTTAGAAGTGCAGTTCTGTCAAATACAGGTCTCTCTTTTCATCACAAAAAAATAAATAAAAAATACAGATGTCATCGTTTCTGGTTTTCATACGCTGACCCGACGGACATCTACAAGCGTTACTTGTGTCTGTAGAGTTGCTCTTATTTAATTGAGTCTATGCGCTAAATTAAGAACTTTTAGCCAAATCACTCTTGTTTTGAGGATACGCAGCTCGCTGTTTTACTAACATATGGGTTCGGAACATTTGTAGATAATGGGATAACAAATCCTGAAAATGCCAAAGAATGAGTTACAAATCCTCAATTTTCTTCCGCCGGCTAATGGTGAGCAATACCCAAGCATGCTAGACTGAACATGTGCATTGTTCATTTGTCAATTGCATATAGTGAGTAGTGAGAATTTTTTTTATTTAACCTTTTTTAAAATTTTATTTTAAAGTTAACCTCCCGCGCATTTTATTTCTAATTCTAACCCCTTTGGTCACACCACCACCCGTGGCGTGACAAAACAACACTGTCACGCGCCAGGATAAGTCTCCAAAATAGCAATTTTTGTCATGCCACTTGTTATAGCGTGACCAAATAACGCTGTCACACCATGGGTAGTGGCGTAACAAGAGATTGCCCAGATACAGACTAGCATAACAGTGTTGTTTGGTCACACCATGGATGATAGCGTGACCAAATGAGTCAGAATTGGAAATAAAATACGCGGGAGATTAACTTTAAAATAAAATTTTAAAAAGGGTTAAATAAAAAAAATTCGAGTAGTGACTGTACTGAAGTAGTACTCCATTGGTCCACAAAATCAAGTCGTTTTAAAATGCCCGGAGTCAAATTTAGGAAACTTTGGTTTATTGATATCTTTTTAAATATTTAAATTATATACATAAAAATCATATGTTTAGATTCGTCTTGAAAAGTATTTTTATAATAGTATAAGCGTATCATATTTTACAAATATATAATAATAATAATTAATTGTCAAAGTTTTATTTTATAAACCGTGTTGATGCCCAAATTACTTATTTATTTTTAACCGTAGGGAGTGGTATGTACGGTCCTAGGCGGTAGTATACCCAGTTTAATGCCGACTAAATTGGTGGACAGATAAAGCTGCTCTTCCATGCATATACAAAGGGAAAGAAGAAGAAAAAATAGGTTTAAAAAAGAGTAAAACAAAAAAGAAGCATAAATAAACGCGCGGTCCTCCTGGATCTCCAACCCCTCCGTCTACTAACTACCCCCCACCCGCCACCGATCAGACATCACTCGTCGGTACTCAGTAGCTTCCATGTCACTCCACGGTGCCGCCTCCTAACTCCTGAGTCCTGACCCTGCACTCGCCATTAACTTGGCGTCACTTCTCGGCTTCTCGCCGAGCTGCGCTGCACGTGGTCGCGCCATGGGCACCGCCTCGCGCCCGCGCGGCGCCGAGCCGCTCAAGCAGCGCGTGAACCGCTGCCTCCTCAAGCTCTCCGACCGCGACACCGAGGCCATCGCGGCGGCCGAGCTCGAGGCCATCGCGCGCGCCCTGGCCGCGGACGAGCTCCCGGCCTTCGTCTCCGCCGTCTCCGACGCGCGCCCCACCGACAAGACCCCGCTCCGCCGCCACGCGCTCCGTGTCCTCGCGCTCGTCGCTGCCTCTCACCCGCGCGATGCAGTAGCCCCCCTCGTCCCGCGTATCCTCGCGGCCGCGCTCCGCCGCGTCCGGGACCAGGACTCCTCCGTACGCGCCGCGCTCGTCGACACCGCCAGCGCGGCGGCGGCTGCGTCCGCCTCCGCGTCCGCCGCGCTCCACCCCCTCACGGACGCGCTCCTCCACGAGCAGGACCAGTGCGCGCAGCTGGCGGCCGCGCTCGCTACGGCCGCCGCCGTCCAGGCCTCAGCCCTCACCGCCGACCTCGCTTCCTACCTCCACAAGCTCCAACCTCGCCTCCTTAAGCTCCTCCGCAGCAATGCCTTCAAGGCCAAGCCCGCGCTCATCACCCTCATCGGCGCCTCCGCGGCCGTGGCTGGCGCTGCCGAAGTCACCGCCTCTATCCCGTGCCTCCGCGACGCAATCGCCAGTGACGACTGGGCAGCGAGGAAGGCCGCGGCCGAGGCGCTTGCCGCATTGGCCTTAGAACACAAGGATCTTCTCTTGACCTACAAATCCTCTTGTATTGCCTTCTTCGAGGCCAGGAGATTCGACAAGGTTGGTCTTTTATTTGATTAGGATCTTGGTGATGACGTCCCTTTCTAGATCTGAGTGTGCATGCTAAGATTTTCGGCGTCCTTGTTTGGCAATTCAGGTCAAGATTGTGCGGGAGTCAATGAGCAGGATGATCGAGGCGTGGAAGGAGATCCCAGACGTTGAAGAGGACGAATGCTCCTCTGGTGCGCCGCTGGCGTCACAGTCACAACGGCGATCTTCTCTTGCAGGTTAGACACTAATGTGGAACATGTTCTTTGTAGTTTCGGCTGCTACTTGTTGTGAAGATCTGGTAAATTTGTGTTTGGGTTATTGTAATTTTGTATGTTGCAAGTAAGAAAGAACCACATAAATGAATTGCTTTTTGATAAAGAGGAGGATTCTATTGTATTACTATCTGATTTGTTAACAAAATTCTAAACAGTAGGGTATGTGCTGGATCTATTTTTTTGACACAAATAATCTTGTAATTAAACAGGGAGTGCAAGTGATAGTCGATATCCAGCTGCTTCCCTAGGCTCAAACTCAGTTCAATCAGCAACGAGGAAGAACAGATTACCTACGAGCAGGTCACCTCCCCCTGATGCGTCACCCAGTGTCACCAAAAGGCATAGCCCTTCATCCATCAGAAACAAGAAGCTCTCACCACCTTCATACCGCAAGGTGGGCCAAGCCAAGAACTGCGACTACAAGGTTGACATTGCTGTTGCTCCGGATGCCACCCCAATCAAAGTGGTGACGGAGGAGAGGCTTGTGAAAGGAGGCAATGTGAGATCAAGACTGGAAGCAAGGAGGACGCTTTTCCAGGGAGGAGAGGAGAGGGCGACCAAGTTGGCTGGACTGAAAACGGGGTCGCGAGTTGTTCCGTATGAGGGAGGTGGTAACTTGGAAGAGATTCCTGAGGTTGAAGGTGGATCAGAGAGGTTTCAGTCAGGCCACAAAGATGAGGGCTTGTCAGAGATCAGGTCGCAGCTGCTTCAGATTAAAAATCAGCAGACCAGTTTATTAGATCTTCTCCAGGTGATTTTCCTTTGTTATGTTGGACCTTAAATTTTACAATTTAATTTATTTAGGCACCTAAACCTTCATGTTAAATGACAAATTAGCTAGTGTAAACTGCTCGAGCATGTTTTTACGGTTTGTACAGTTCATGTTCATTAACAAAAAAAGGTACAGTTGCTATCAGAAACTGATGTGTGGTTTTGTCAGTACGCGTCATCTTTGGGCTTTCCAAATCATGCGAAAAGTACACAAGGCATTCCTTGTGAGGCTAATAGTGCTCGTAGCCGTGAAATGTGTCTGCAGAACTTAATAATTAAAATCAGCTTCTTCTCATTACATTGGCTATTTGATAAGAGGAAGCGAACTTCAGGCAAGTTAAGTTATGCCTAAAACTATCGGTCGTCAGGATATTCGATCGCAATGTTTGTGTTGGTTGTGAAGAGGGTAACATTTGGTCGTGATGCGAAAGGGATCGGCTATTGCAAAAGATTGCAAAGTTTTGTCTCGGTACTTGTTCAACGTGCAGCATTGATTTGTCAGTATAACTGACTCTTAATTATATGCCTTCATGCCAATAGTCAAATCAATGTATTGACATTTATCAATGTCATGGTAAGGGGGAAACCTGGACAGCAACATGGCATATGCTATATGACAATGTCTTGATCTTCAATTATCATCATTTCGAATCTGACAGTGCAGGGGGGTCAGTTTATCTTTTTGCTTATTTTACATTTATCAGTTATCTTTTTGCTTATTTTATATTTATCAGTCACGCATCAATTGATATGTTAAATTGCAAGCCATATAGTGAAAAAAATTTCAAATAATCCATTTTTTATTATTAATTACAACATTATACCTGCAATAATATTTTTTACAGAAATATACTCCTGTCGCTCAACCGTTGGGCGACTGGTCCCAGTCGCTCAACGGTTGAGCGACTGGGACACTTGTCGCCCAACGGGCACAATGCATGCCCTACTAGATAAGTGAGCTGCACACTAGAACCAACCGTTGAGCGACAAGTGTCCCAGTCGCTCAACGGTTGAGCTACTGGACCTAGTCGCTCAACGGTTGAGCGACAGGAGTATATTTCTGTAAAAAATATTATCGCAGGTATAATGTTGTAATTAATAATAAAAAATGGATTATTTGAAGAAAAAAAATTCCCATATAGTCGTTACTCATTGTGGGATTTACAAGCAGTAATTCACTCTACAAGCTGCTGATACCCTCCATGTTTGCTGGAAGCTCTTCTAGTCATCTGACACTTGTATTTCATTTTGTTTAACAGAAATTTATGGGGAAATCTGAGAATGGCATGAATTCATTGGAGACAAGGGTCCATGGACTGGAGATGGCATTGGATGAGATCTCTCGTGATTTAGCTCTCTCTTCAGGAAGGATGTCAAACAGTGAACCTGATGTAAAAACCTGCTGCATTCTGAGCCCAAAATTCTGGAGAAGGCATGATGGTGGTAGGTACTCTTCCAGATTTTCTGTCTCCCATGCTCCAAACAGCTCCGAGGAGAGCAGAACTTCTCACAATTGGGAAAGGCAGAAGTTTGGGCTTCAGGGTGGATTGGTCACCAACCCGTTAGCTGAGCCGAACATTTCATCTGTTGGGAGAACAGTGGTTACTCAAGAAGGCAGGATAAAGGATTTGACATTACAAAAGTCAAGGTATTTTTTTCCTAAGTATGACTCAACAATATATCTCTCTGTAACTTAGTTGGTGCAATCAGATATGGTAGTTGGGCCAATCAGATTTCCCTGGATGACAAATTAGGAACCGACAATAACATAATAACAACATAAAAGTGGTACTTTTCATATATAGATTTTTAAGTTATAGTGTCATCTCAATGTTATATATGTGCAATGCATCTTGGGGAAACTTTCTTTTTTAGGACTGGTAGGGCTGCCTTCTCATTTCCCACCAACCTACACTTAAATTCCCAATATATTTTGATTAATATTATTCTCTTCTGCTCAACTACTTGTCAACTAATTCTTGTTTTTTCTCCTAATTTCTTCAGGATGGGCTAGGCTTGATATAGACATTTTGTTTGAGGTGTGAACTGCTCAAGTTAGAACATATAAGCATGGAGGCAGCTAAAATTCCCTCTTCCGTTGCAATTTTCGGAGGATTTTCTCCTTTATGGGAGCTAAACTTGTGGTGTACATGAATTATGGAGCTCTATGGGAGTTACTGCAGAGTTTAAAACCCTGAGTGGTAGTCTAATGCAGAACTCAGCTTCTTGAGCTGGATCCTCACTCGGGATTCTGATTATACGACAACCTAACTAGAGATTGAAGATACAGTGACCGGGAGTATGTTCATCAAAACCTGTTCGTGGAGTTGGGCATGAGAACGACCTTTGTCTTTTGTCCCTTGCTATTTCAGAACGGCACTCTTTATGTTAGAATGTAGTCGCGATGTATCACCGTACGGAACTATGGATGTATCTTGTAAATCAGTAAATAGTTTGGATAAAACAGCTTGCTCGCGAGCTTCCTTACCATGTTTCTGGTGTGTTGACAACTCGACATGATGACATTACTCTCGGAGTGATTTTGGTAACGAGTGGTGCTTCTATGCTCCCTCAGACTGCATGCGTCCTACATGCTCACTCGACATCCACAAATGATTGAGAATGAAACTCAAATACCCCATTTTCCTGCAGTAGTCAGTAGATCCAGAAAGTGCGTTTCCAAGTCTACGTTACCTGAGCTGCAATTGCCGGAAAAACCAGCAGAAGTTCACCGGTCGCTATTCAGTACGCACTACCTCCACCTCCAGTGGTCAGTAGAAGGATTTTTTTTTTAGGGAACACTGGAAGGATTCATGGGTGCGAATCCGTGGGGATCCGGATTTGCATCCAGCACCCTCGGTGTATTCTGAGTTAGTTATATCATCAATAGTTAGCTCACATAGTATAATTATCATCAAATATCACATTCATACAAACGTATAAATAAACGAGTACTTAATTATTATAGAAACGTTGTAATTAGTCCTTAGGGCCAAGTGTTTACAAGACAGACCAACGACCTACAAGTTCAAAATAAAATAGCAGCGGAAAGTAAGTAGTAGCGGCGGATAGTAAACCAAAAGAGCGAGGCCTCCATACCTTTGCCACAAAAAGTCAACTAGGGCAAGGACCTAGTTATTGCCATCTTTATTGTTCCTATAGTCGGATTCATAGAAATATCCATACACCGAGTCTTCAGCTTCATAGTCTGAATCCACATATTTGAGTAACCATGAGTGCGAAGGTACTCAGCAAGCCCTCACAGCAAATGCAAGTATACGCATGCAAGGCTTATCAAAGGAGGGTTTTATATTTATTTTAGAATAAAACCAGTTTGTTCAAACACTATAATTATTTTTCAAACCTATGTCTTAGCATGTTTAACTTCAAAACCAAAGTTTCATTTGTGTAAACAATTATCTTCTCGATAAGGTTCTATCCACCTACAGTTACTCTCAAGGTTACATCCACCTGTGGTTATGTACAAGGTTACCTCCACCTCAAGTTACTTGTAAGGTTACATCCACCTCTATCATCACCACAACAATGTTTACCCAACACGTCTCAGTTTACATTTTATTAAAACCAACCAAGTTTGTATTTCTGCACAATGCTCATAACCGGAGGCGCGACTATTCGAAAAGATTAAACACTATGCACAGGTTGTACAACTTTACTAACAAGATATGATCAATTCATAATGTATCTCATGACACGCTTCCTTGGGCATGCTACAGAGACGATCATAACAATACTTTTCCAATTCCTAGTTCAGACACTAGACCCGCTCCGATGGGGAACCATTCAACACTGGGACAGTGACCGTTACGGGACACCCCCAAAATGCCCTTAACCGGACACATTTTCAATGGGGGACCATATGTTGTTATGGAGTCGTGGCCCTTCTCGAAATATATAAAAGTTACTATGGGTGCGACTGTTTATGCCAGAAACTGAGTAAAGTAATTGGTCAGGTCTGTCACATACTAGACTTGAGGTTGTACGGCTTAGTAGTTTAGAAATACAGCACATGATTCAGTCCTTAATCGACTCAAGCGAGATAATCCACAAACCCACTCGTACGCACACTGCACTGATCTCATACCAACCACTCGCCCAAGTCTCCACCATATTAAAATAGCATTTTACTGTTTCTAGTGGTAACCCACGCTATCACACTACGATTCACAACATATCCTAGATTCTTGTTTAGGCAATGTTTGTGTCCTATTCAAATTCAACCACTAAGTAATGTTTAAGCACAACCAATAGTCAACTTTAATTATCTGAGGGAAGTTTTGCTCATGTAATATTTAACCTAGGGTGACAAGGTATAAGTGTTATCAACAATCAAGGAGGGGAATAATAATAATCAACATTTGGCATAGGTAGGTATCAACCTTTAACATAATATTTCATAAAATAATAATAAGCATGCAAGTAGTACTTTGAAATGAAATACTTTATGTCGGTGTTTTAGAACCGAACTTATGTAAAGATTGTTTGATTCGGGTGATCTCCAATACTCAAATCATGCAGAGAGAGGCGACACGGGGATTTTTATACATGTTTGGGCTTTCTCCCAGGGAGAATAACAACCCTACTCCTGTGTGTATGTATTGAGTATGCTGGATTACAAGATCAAGAGAAAGACTAGAACGAGGCGTCTTGTTCTCCTCTCTCCTCTCCTTCTGATAATTCTGCCTTTTATACAGTACTCGGAGCATGCTGTTGTTTCTCCAGTCCAAAGGGCGCCTTAATGCTTCAAATTATGGAGCTATTACTGGAGATTATTATGGGAGTGGTAACGTTCCCATGTCGCGAGGCAGTTATCACCATGCCAGGGAGTTAAATTGTGTCGTTATTTCAGAGAATAATAGTGTAGTTTACTGCCCATATCTTTAGATATGCTACGGAAGATTCCCTAGTCGATTAGGCCCGCATGTCTGTAAACCCCATCGACTAAAGACTGGTCGTAGAAGAGCTTACGACCAAGTGGTGGTCGTAGAAGAGCTTACGACGACAAACTAATCGTAAAAGAGCTTACGATCAGGTCATAGTCGTAGAAGGACTTACGACTATGGGGTAGCTGTAGAAAGACTTACGACTATGGGGTGGTCGTAGAAGAACTTACGACCTCCAGCTTCTCCCTTATGAATATTAAGGGGTATACTCAAGAACTATATGATGCCATTATTATCCATAATATCAATTACAGATAAATAATTAAATGAGGATTGTTATATCCTCGTCATCTAGTCCCCCAGCTTCAAGTGAAAATAACTTACTTGGGAAAGGGGCAGTAGATGATCATACGACCAGTAGATGGTTGTAGAATGGTGGTCGAAGGAAAAACTCTTCGACCGGTGTTTCATTTGACCAGAAATTGACTTGGTCAAGAAGGTTGTTGAAAGGCTTACGACTTACAGGGTGGTCGTAGGAAATCTTACAATCAACCAGCGGTCGTAGTAGTGTAGTCAGAAGCAAAACCTTTCCGATTGATGTTGCATTTGACCAGAAAAAGACTTGGTTAGGAAGGTAATTTCGCTTGAGGTGTAAAGACAGACTCGTTTTTCTCGACAAATTTAATAATCTCAATCTACTCTCACAGACATGTCTGTTGGAGCGGTTCCTAAAGCGGTGGCAACCATTGGGTCGCCACGTCTTTAACTCAGGCGTGCGGTTATAAATACTTACCGTGGGTAAGTCTTAGGCTTTTTTACCTTTCCCCAAATCGCTCCTACTATTCATCAAGTTCTTGCGCTCTCCGCCGCCGATCGTTCTCCTGAAATCTTTTCAAATCCAAATCTCCGACCCTTGAGAGAGATCGTGGTCCTGCTCGCAGAGGACAAGATAGAGCGCCTAAAGTTAATCAAGAATTGATTTCATCTTTAGGAACTTGTAGTCGTAGAAGAACTTATGACTAGGTACTAGTCGTAGAAAAGCTTACGACTAAGAGGTTGTCGTAGAAAAACTTATGACAAGATGATGGTCGTAGAAAGACTTACAACTGTTTTGTAATATCTCTCTTTCTGATTTTTGCAGAAAGCAAGCATGAAAAACCGTTGGGACGACAAAGAAGTCGTACTGATAGTTGTTGGCGCGGTAGTAAGTGATGAGGACCTGGTCGTAAGTGATGAGGATCTGGTCGTAGATCATATTGTATCAAGGTTTGTCCGATATAATTTGTGTGTATTCGGAAATCGCTATGTTCTGCTAGGAGCCGCTACGACCCGTGATCGGAAAAGGTTTCCGAGTCACAACCGATTATGCATGAACCTACAGGGTCACACACTTAACAGGTTGGAACAAACCAGTATGGATACGATTCGTCAAACGTGTTCGGATAGGATCTGTCACGAGCACTATATAAAGAGATGCATGAGGTTGTTTGGGAAGCAAGATTTTTACTCTACCGAAACCCTAGCCGCCATCTTCCTGAGAGCTCTGCCGTGCGATTTGGTGCTAGTACACCGGTGTACGGTTGTTCCTTCCCTAGACGTGTGGATACCGTAGAGGCGCTACTGCGATTGTTGCACTTGAGGACGATCCGTGATCTTCACAAGGAACTGCAGAGGTTGCTGGAGGAGACGATCGACTCGCGAGGACACTGGACGATCGACTATGACCACTACATCGACGCGCTCTATGTTGGACCAAGCTGCTCCAACCCTTCTTCTACTGCTCTGTGCGTATGGTGGTAACGATCTGTTATCATCTACTTGCTTGGCTTCCTGGTTTGCATGGTAAAAAAAATTTATTTGTAGTTATCGTAGCCTACCCGTATCCCTTCACCTTTAGGCATTCCATCTTGTCCTCTGCGGGCAAGACCGCCAAGATTTGAGGAGCCACCACGTTCGGTGGCGGGTACTTCTCACAAATGAGCTTGACCCGAACGTCAATCTCCTCTTGTAAGAGGTCTACAGGAGCAAGTAAACTTTCAATAAGCCAAGTCTAAAATTAACAGAAAGAAGGCTAACATTGGGAGTTTACTTACCCTCATCGTCATCTCTGGTCGGGTCTTGCGGCCTCGAATACCTCCACATGGGATGAGCCCTCTTCTTCGGAGGGCTAATACGGTGCGTGATGAAATCCTTCACCACGTGCCATCCAGTGAGCCCCTCTTCCTTCAAGTTTTTGATGGCTTGAATGAAAAGGGCAATCCGACTGAGATCCTTGGAAGTTGGATCCCAAGTAGAGATCTTCTCGGTCGGCTTTCCAACGAAGGAGAGGCTGTCCTCATTGGTTATCTCCCAATAGAACCACTTCTTCTTCCATCCTGACCACGACAACCGGGTGAACATCTGAATGTACTCCTTCGACTTCTCGTCGTGGAGTTTCAGACTACAACTACCGGTGACTCCAGCTAGCTTAGTCATTCCATAGAAGTACTGGAACAACTCCAAATCGGTCGGAATCCCCAGGTAAGTCTCGCACAAGTACATGAACACGCCCAACATTGTGATGGAATTGGGAACAAGGTTCGTTAACTCCACACCGAAGTGTTCGAGTACAAGAGTGAGGAAAGGGTGAGCAGGCAATCGAAGGCCACACTCACAGAACGCCTGGAAGACAATGATTTGCCCAATCTCCCCCGACGGCCAATGCTGCCCAGCTGCCTCGATCCACTTCACGAACTGACTCTTTGGGATCTTCTCGGCGGCGACCAAAGCCTTGATCTTGGTAGCATCCATCTCCGATTCGGCCCACTAAGAAGCGACTCCAGCCATCTCTCTTAAGGGTCAGAGATTTGGATTTAGAAAGATTTCAGGAGAACGCTCAATTTGGTCGACGGCGGAGAGCGCAAGAACTTGATGAACAGTGGGAGCGATTTGGGGAAAGGTAAAAAACCTAAGTCTCACCCACGGTAAGTATTTATAACCGCACGCCTAAGTTAATGACGCCGCGACCCAACGGTTGCCACCACTTCGGGAACCGCTCCATCAGACAGGCCTGTGAGAGTCAATTGAGATTCTTAAATTTGTTTGCTCGAGAAAACCAAGTCTGTCTTTACACCTCAAGCGAAATTGCCTTCTTGACCAAGTCTTTTCTGATCAAATGCAACAGCAATCGGAAAGGTTTTGCTTCCGACCACGGTACTACGACCACTTGGTGATCGTAAGATCTCCTACGACCACCTTTTAAGTTGTAAGATTATTCTACAACCTTCTTGACCAAGCTAATTTCTGATCAAATGAAACACTGGTTGAAGAGTTTTTCCTTCGACCACCATTCTACGACCATCTACTGGTCATAAGATCATCAACTGCTCCTTTCCTAAGTAAGTTATTTTCACTTGAAGCTGAGGGGCTAGATGACGAGGATATAATAATTCCCATTTAATTATTTATCTATAATTCATATTATGGACAATAATGACGTCATATGGTTCTTGAGTATACCCCTTAATATTCATAAGGGAGAAGCTGGAGGTCGTAAGTTCTTTTACGACCACCTCATAGTCGTAAGTCCTTCTACAACTACCCCATAGTCGTAAACCTTTCTAGGACTATGCCTTGATTGTAAGCTCAGCTACGATTAGTATATAGTCGTAAGCTCTTCTACGACCACCACTTGGTTGTAAGCTCTTCTACAACCAGTCCCTAGTCGATGGGGCATACAGACATGTGGCCCTAGTCGACCAGGGGATCTTTCGCACCATATTTAAAGATATGAGCAGTAAATTACGCTGTTATTCTCTAGAATAATGGCACGATTCAACTCCCTGTCATGGTGATAACTGCCTCGTGACGTGGGAACGTTACTACGCCCACAATAATCTCCAATAATAGCTCGAAGTCAATCACTTATCCATGATTGATGCTTTCCGGAATGATATACTCCAAGTTTCAGATGCTAAAAACAATTTCCTTACAGAAGCATTCACCGAGAAGGAGGTGAAAGAAGCGATTTTTCAAATGGAACATAACAAAGCACCGGAGCCAGATGGCTTCCTAGCTGAGTTTTATCAGGTGTTTTGGGAAGTCTTTAAAAATGACCTGATGGCTATGTTTCATGATTTTCATAGTTGCTCTTTGCCCCCTTTTAGCTTGAATTTTGGGATCATTACACTGCTTACCAAAAATGCGGATGCTAAGCAACTACAGTAGTATTGACCTATTTGTCTTCTGAATGTTAGTATTAAAGTGTTTACTAAAGTAGCCATTAATAGAATTATCGGTGTTGCTCAAAAGGTTGTTAGATCATCCTAGTCGGTGTTTATGCCCGGGAGATTTATTCTGGTTGGAGTTGTTATCCTACATGAAACCATCCAGGAATTACATAAATATTTTTGGATGGGATAGTGTTCAAGGTTGATTTTGAAAAGGCTTACGACAAAGTAAAATGGTTGTTTTTACTCCAAAGTTTGAGGATGAAAGGCTTTTCCACTAAGTGGTGCTCCTAGGTGGAAAGTTTTGTTAAGGGAGGGAGTGTTGGAATAAAAATCAATGATGATCTTGGTCATTTTTTTCAAACACAAAAGGGTCTTAGGCAAGGCAATCCTATGCCCCAATTCTTTGTAATTTTGTTGTGGACCTGCTTGCCATCTTTATTTCAAGAGCAAAAGAAGAAGGTCTTCTATCGGGGGTTGTTCCTCACTTGATTGATGATGGGTTGTCAGTATTGCAGTATGCTGATGACACAATCCTCTTTTTAAATAATGATATAGAACAAGCAAAAATCTCAAGCTTATTTTACGTGTCTTTGAACAATTATCAGGGTTAAAGATTAATTTCCACAATAGTGAGATTTTTTGTTTTAGAACTGCCAAATAAGTTGAACCGCAATATACTCAATTATTTGGTTGTGAAGTTGGAGCCTTCCCTTTTTTGTACTTAGGTATTCCAATTCACTTCCAAAAATTAAAGAATTGTGATTGGAAAGGGGTTGAAGATAGAGTGGAAAAAAAACTTAGCAGCTGGAAAGGAAAAAATATGTCTGTTGGTGGACATTTAGTACTTATTAACTCGGTACTAAGCAGTCTGCCTATATTTATGTTATCTTTTTTTAGGTTCCTCGAAAGGTTCTCAAAAGACTAGATTTTTATAGATCTCATTTTTCTGGCAGAGTGACAGTCATAAAAGAAAATATAGGCTTGCTAAATGGAGTTTAGTTTGCACACCCAAAGAGCAGGGCGGTCTAGGCATTCACAATTGAGACACAAAAAAATGTTTACTAGGGAAATGGTTGTTCAAATTGCTTAATGAAGAAGGGGTATGACAAACTTTACTCACACGGAAATATTTGGGGGAGAAGAGTCTTTCGTAGGTGGTTAACAAATCGGGGACATCCCATTTCTAGTCGGAGCTAATGAAAATTAAAGATCTTTTCTTTCGCTTTGGTTCATTCCAAATTAAAAATGGAATGCAAACTAGGTTCTGAGAAGATATTTGGTTAGGAGCCTCTTTACTAAAAAGTCAATATCAAATCCTTTATAATGTGGTAAGGAAAAAGGATGATACAGTGGCGAATATTTTGAGATCGGTTCCTTTAAATATTTTTTTCGAAGACCTATTATTGGACCTAATTTACAGACTTGGAATGAGTTAATTCGAAGAATTGCCAATTTACAATTGAGTCCTCAAACAGACGTTTTCAGGTGGAATTTGAATAAGTTTGGACTTTTTTTCGTTGCAGTCGTTATATGTGGCACTAATAGGAAATTATCGAGCCCTCATTAGGATTTTTTTTTGTTAATCAAAATTTCATTGAAAGTGAAAATATTTCTTTGGTATATCAAAAGAGGTATAGTTTTAACTAAAGATAATCTATTTAAAAGAAATTAGAGGGGAAGCAAAAAATGTTGCTTGTGTAATGAAGCGAAAACAATTTAACATCTTTTTATTGATTGCCCCTTTTCACGGTTGGAATGTTGGGCTGTTCGTTGTGTGTTTAATTTATCTCCTCCTACTGGTATAGTCAACATGTTTGTGAATTGGTTAGCTGGCATTCCAAAAAATTTAAAGACACAACTGCCAGTGGGAGTTAGTGCCTTATATTGGTCTATATGGTTATGTCAGAATGATGTTGTTTTTTATAAAAAGATTATTACTAATCTCTTGCAGGTTATCTTAGTGAGTGGACACTGGCTGAGTGCTTGGGCAAATCGGCTAAGAAGGAGTTCATGTTGGCCGGAAGTGCCAGGTTGGAGTTTGTGACGAAACAACTCTTCATCAGTCATGGGTGGATTTGTAATGACTGAGTTTAATTTTCAATCATCTTTTGGTTATAAGGCTTTAAGATATCTTTAATACTTTTGGTACTTTAAACTTTATAATAAACTGGACTATGTGCATCATTAATGCAGAGATCGAGAGAGTTCTCTTCCATTATTTTAAAAAAAGTTACCGACAGCCCCTCCCACCGTGCATAAAAGAGGCGCTAGAGCACGCCTCTTGCCGTCTTGCCATGCTAGCGGCAACAAGAATGTTTCGTATGAGGCAGAGTAGGTGCATGGGGGTACAGTCGTACCCCCAAATTTTTTTGCACAAAAATCTGGTATATACCCCCTTAATACATAATGTATACACTACACATACTAACAACATACTCCTCAACTCCTGGCAGCTCATTTAGCATTAGGCCCAACAGAATAAAAGAATCAAGCCCAAATCAACTAGTCAAGGAGGCGTCAGGCCTAGGTGTCATCTGCCCATCCAGACACTCTGGCAAGTTAAATAAGGGCGCAACGCCAGCCGCAGCTCATCATCACGATCGGCAAGATCGCGGCGCTCTAGCCGCTCGCTTCTTACCGATGATCTCGGCCTCGACGCACCGGTGGCCGGTCGCGCCCCTCGATTCTCGACCCCGAGGACCACCTGTCCCTGTGACCGCCTGCCTGCTCCCCTCCTTGGCTCCTTCAAGATCTAGTGTTGGCTTGATCTCCCCTGTAGTGATTTTTTTTAATTGCAATATTACTTTCATAGTATGAAGGAACGCCGTATCAAGTTATAATTTTCTAAAATATCTTGTGGTGTTGGTTATAGTGCAAATATGTAATTCGACACATTTGAACTTATATACTATATCATTTAAACTTGTGTTAGAACAAATATGTTTTAAGTTCACAACTCTATCCTCAAAATCCTGACTCCGCCGCTACTGTAATGTTTAGGCATTGCGTTGGCACTTGGCACAACGCTGTAGCGGCCGCCTGGCAGCAAGCTTTAGCGTGCGTGACGGCGGGCAGGGGAATCACCTTCCGCCGCGGGGCACTGCGCTGCGCGGTGCCCATCACAAGATTCACAGCACGGGTGGGGTACGGCGGGCAAGCGAATTAGCAAAACCACGGCATCCAGGCGATCCAAACCGTCACGCGCCGCGCCTGCTCCCTCCGCGCCGTGCCGCTCCTAAACATATCCCCTCGAAACGCTCGCCCTCCTTCGTGAGCGTCCGAAATGGGCAAATGGCCCAAACTGCCCCGAACTCGAACCCCATCCCCGCCCCCGAAACCCGCTCCTCACGCCCACGCCGCGCGCGGGTGCCGCTTAAATTTCAAACCAGGCGCGTCTGCCACATTCGTTTCAACGGCCGGCGCCTCCTCGTCCTCCCGCACCCGCACAGATCTATCCATCTATAATACCACAAGAATTCCCTCCTCTCCGATACTCCACCGCGCGACACAAGTCCTGCACAATCCGCGCGGACATCACACGCGAATAGGTGACGAAGGCGGTGATGGCTGCATCCTCCTCTTCCACGGCAGAAGCGGCCGCCTCTGCAGCTGTGGCGGCGGCTCTCCAGCAGAAGCAGCAACCGCCGCCGCATCCGATGTTCGCTGAGGGCGGAGGCGCGAAATTGCACCACCACGCCTACAGCCGCAAGCAGAAGTCGCTCGGCCTCCTCTGCTCCAAGTGAGGTTTTCGCGGCCTAGGCACATTTGGAGATTTGCAATTTTTGAGTCTTGTTCCTCTCTTACCGAATTTTCCTGTGCTTTTTAGCTTCGTGGGTTTGTACAACCGCGACGACGTGGAGTCTATCGGGCTGGATGACGCGGCCAGGCGCCTCGGCGTGGAGCGCCGCCGGATCTACGACATTGTCAACGTGCTTGAGAGCGTCGGGGTAACTTGTTCTGCATTTCTTGGATTGACTTCTTGTTCGGTCTTTGTTGATGGAATTCTGAGTTCCATTTTAAAATCTCTGTGAGAAGATCCTTGTGAGGAAAGCCAAGAATCGCTACTCGTGGATAGGCTTCGGCGGGGTCCTGATGGCATTGCGAGAACTCAAGGTGTGCGTCTTACCTTTCTGTGCGATAATTCGACGAACTGTAGGTCCGACCCATCTAAGTATATTTTTTTTCTCTTGGTTTGCTCAGGAGAGGGCATTAAGAGAGAAGTCTAGCTTGGCTCCTCTGCCAGTGGAAGAGCCATCTGCTGCTAATGTATGATTTCTTATCTCTCTTGCCTTTCAATCTATCCATGTGGTACTTGTGCAGAATGTAGTTCCTGACTAAAATGTTTCCTATTTCATTTGCTGTTGTGAAGATGTCGGATGACGAAGACGATGATAAGTTGGGTGATACTGATAGTGAGATGCTGAGCCAGCCCGTTGACAATCCTTCTGACAAGCCTGCGGCACCTCGCTGCCGGCTTATATCTGGTATAGCTGCTTATAGGCTTTACTGTTGGTTTACCATGTGTGTTTAGTTACATTTTGTTGTGTCGGGCTTAGAATTTTGGTTGTTAAATTTGCAGATCATAGGAAGGAGAAGTCGCTTGGGGTGCTCACACAGAATTTCGTGAAGCTGTTCCTCACCATGGAGGTGGGCAATTCTTCGTTTCTTTATTTTTGTTGTGAAGATTCATGGTTTGTGGAACTATGGTTGATTGGTATGAATCTGTACTTGGAGCAGGTTGACACAATCTCACTCGATGAGGCTGCAAAGCTGCTCCTTGGAGAAGGCCATGAGGAGACCAATATGAGAAGTTAGTACTTGCATTTCCTCTATCTAATTCTGTAGCTGTATCGGTATGAATATTAATAAAACAAAAGCTAATATTGTTTCTTGTATTTGTGATACAGCTAAAGTCCGGAGATTATATGACATCGCCAACGTGCTATCTTCACTCAATCTCATTGAGAAGGTAGGCTTTAGACACCTACTGACAAGTAAGTTGCAATTAAATGGCAAGTGTCGTTTCTTAGCATCTGATCTTGAATCTTATCTTTCAGACACAGCAAGTAGACACAAGGAAGCCTGCATTCCGGTGGTTGGGCACAGCCGGGAAACTAAAAGCAGAAAATGGTGTCACAGTCGCTGTACCCCCACCAAGGAAGATTGTGTCGAACAAGAGAGCCTTTGGGACTGAACTCACTAACATTGATATGAATAGAAGCAGATTGGATTCAACAATCCAAAAGAAAGCAAAGTTGGCACAGGGTGGTGGTGACATCTTGAAGAATTGCAAATTGGATGTGCAGAGGCAGCTTGGGCTGGGTGACAAGAGTGGTTTTGTTTATGGGCCTTTCCACCCTTCTGGTGCAAGGAAACAGGAGCTCGATGATTGTAATAAAGCTAGACAAAGGGATGGTGCTCAGGACTGGGAGAGCCTTGCGGATTCATTTCGACCGCAGTACCAGAACCAAGGTGTGTTCAATTCAACACTTATTTGATCTTATTAGAGAATTTCTAGCAGTCTAGCATGTTTCTAGCCGTCTAACTGAAGTTAAAGCGTGAGGTTTATTAAATTTGACCTGACAAGCCTTTGGTTGCTCTGCTTCCTATTTGACATGCATACTTTGGGAAGATGACAAAGAAAGTGAAATACGTTAATTCACAATCAACCTTCAAAATGAAACTAGTCAATGTTGTATTTGTCATATGGGGATGCCTGTTTGATATATGTGAGAAAAAGAAATATAGTTGTCATACACTCATGCTATGCTTTAGGGCTCATCAAAGTTAAAGATTAGTATCTGGAATATTTAGTTGGTATTGAACTACTGATTGGCTAATAAAGTAGGTCTATGCAAATGGAAGTTGTTCTATGAATTTTTGCCTGCAATTCCTTTAGTCAAACATAATTTCTAGTAGGAAAGAAGATGCATTTAGTTCTGTACATACTACATACATGAATAAGATCTTCAACCTTTGCTCCGTAACAATGTGATTTTTGGTTTCATATAAATAGTACGTGAGCTCTTTGGAAGCAAGTTCTTTGTAATGAACCAGAATAACCTATGCTTTTAGGGAAGTATAGTGCCCTTTTCATGTAATTCCATTGCTGGAACTTCTGAAGTAGCATTGAATTAGTATCAGACATAGTGTGTGTTCCATTTGTATTGAAAAACTGACAATTTATTCCACAATTTTCTGAATGCAGTACTCGGTGACCTTTTTGCTCATTATGTGGAAGCGTGGAAGTCGTGGTACTCTGAATTTGCACAGGGCAGTAGCATTATGCAGCAACACTTTGGCAAGCCCATTATTAACCAATTGTTGTAGGCAGATCATAAACTCAAGCACTGTAGTTCTTAGTGCATGCTTGGGATTTGACCTCTACAATTAGTCAGAGGGGGAGGGGGGGGGGCAAAGACATGACTTAGGCCTAGGGTTCATTGTATTGCTCAATGCAGGAAATCTTTAGGCTATTTTAGTCCAAAAAAGAGAGGGAAGTACTTCTCAGGGAAGGAAATCCTATGGGGCGGAGCCTCACATGAGACCCCGCCCCCGAGCCGTTGGATCGGGGGGGTGTGCGTGATGGACGGAGATGGGGCGGGGCCTCACGGTGAGATCCCGTCCCATAGCATTTTCCTCCACTTCTCAACGTTAATCTGTACCTTCTCTACTGTTCATTCTTGCAGTTATAAGCGTGCTTACCTATGGGCATTCTAATCTTTTCATCACACCTCTTTTGACTGCGTGAAATGTAGCATTCCTCTTGTGTGTATATATTTTTTTACAGTCAATTGCACTTCAAATTTTTTAATTCAGATTCAAGCACACACAGACAATATTCAGTTATATCTCGTTTAGGATACATACAACCTGACTGAGCTCATCTCAACTGTATTACAATTCAGGTAAAAGCAAACCAAAACACTACTAAAGTACTCAAACCAGGCTGGTAATTTTCATAGGAGGCAATTGAGTTAAAATATTAGGCATCATATCATCAAAGTATTTCTAGGTACTGGGAAGGATTACATACCCTTTCCTTTTGCGAGAAGAAGGATTACATACCTGAAACAATTGTCAGTGTATTTAAAGTCGTAGGCAACAGTGCATAACAAGGATTTGGCCAAAGAAAGTACTTTACCCTACACCCCGGGAGGGAGGATGCCATGCAGTCTTTGCTTGCTCAAGCCTCTAGGCAATGCTGAACGATGTTTGAAAAGGATGGTTGATTGAGCCAACTTGTTCGAAGTGAACTGCCCCCTCGCCATTGCTGATTTTTTAATAAAAAAAATACATTTTAAACAGAATTACAAAAATAAATGCCCGTTTAATAAAATTATAAAAATAGGCCTTTATCGCCATTTAGAATGGCAATAGGATCACTGTTGCCACGCAAATAGTTCTGCTGCCATTCCAAATGACGGCATAGACTTAATTCGCCAATTCAATTGGCGACAGAAGTTTGTCGGTGATAGGACTTGGAAATTGAAATAAATTGTATTTATATTTGTAGAGAATTCGGCTTCAAATTTTACTGGATTTCTCTAAGTTTTTTGGTAATATCTTTAAGTGTTCGCACTACTGATCATTTTCGAAAAGATAACGAAATATGAAGTAGAGAACAATTTTGGAGTTAACTTTAGAAGATGAGATTTCAATTGCGGCAATAAGACTTTGGAATGTATTTGTGAATTTCATGGTGCACAGGGTTTGGTTATGTGCATTACAAACGGTAGTATACACGAATTATCCACTCGATTTACACATAGGATATATGTGCGCCTTTTTGAAATTGAAAACAGGTGCATTAGCATGAAGTTAGTCTTGGCGGTCCATCGGTGTCTTCCCCTTGTATTTCGCAGACCAGCGAGCGTGGCCAATTCCGAAGGCAGTCTTGTATCGCGAGATGGGCTGGAAGATGGAATGATGTTAGGGGAACGTAATACCAAATCAATAATCAGGACGCAAATTGAACATAACTTACCTCTTCGATCCGTCAGTCTCACTAGCAGGAGCCTTACCTTTGTCCGTCGCACTGAAGAATCTAGATCCGCCATTATGAGTTAATAGAGTATTTTGGTAATTAATGGCAATCGTCATATCGAACTAACATTTTTCATGAGTTGGATGAATATGTTATGTTTCATGATGATGGAGACTTTGGATGACATCATGAGTTGATCGTCATCAAGTTACGACTCAGGATGAAGGAAATCATCATGTGTTGATGTATATCAAGATCTCGAAGTGAAGAAGATCATCTTGTGTTGATGATGTTCAAGAAGAGGAGATCATTATGAGTTGATCATCAAGTCAAAAGAAGATCCATCATGTGTTGATAGAAGACACGTAAATAGTGCATCATGGGTTGATGTATATTTAAGTCAAGGAAGGAAATCATCATGTGTTGATGATTATTAAGTCAATGACCCGGACTTGAAGTGAAGATGTGCGTCATCAAGCTTCAAGAGGATGTGTAAGAAGCTTCAAGAGGATGTGTAAGGCAAATATATAACAAGCAACCATCGCCGCCACGGCGACTGATTTAAACACATCAAACCGGTCGACCGCCACCTTGGCCGGCTCGATCCCCGCCGGCCGATCACCACCAAAGGCGGTCGACCGCCACCCATGACTTAACCAAAATCCATCCTAAAAACCAAAACCTCATGGAATTTTCAAACCAATAAAACTTTTGCTCGAAGCTCCAAAATTATGAGACCAAGTGCGTACACCTTCTCACTTGCCTACACCTTCTATTTTTGGCCCACTTCAAAATCCACAAGGATTACAATGGCGGTCGACCGCCAAGCAAAGCCGGTCAGATCCGCTCCACTTGCTTGCCCGACCGCCAAAGGACCATTTCAGAGAAACCAAGTCAAAGCATGGCGGTCGATCCGCCACCATGGCCGGTCGACCGCCAAGCTCGATAGAATCGAAACTTTGCCGAAAACACGTGATTCGACAAACCGTCAACGACATTGCCAATTGTAACATCATCATAAGATCTCGCATATCCCCATGATATCCACAATCTCCCCTTGATGAACACATTGGCAATTTTTCACAAATGTAAATTTAGAGGTTTGAAAAGTAAAAACACGCTTTTGGCTCAAAAGCACAACTTGGTCCAAATGCAAGAAAAAGCAAAGGAAATGACCAAGTGACTCGCAATAGTATCGCAAGTGAGATACGACAAAAGAAGGCACGAAAGCTTCAAATTTCGAAAGGAGTCAAAACTCACTTAAGGTCCATATGAAAGAACAATTGTTCGATATGACCTTTGATCATTGTGAGGATCAAGAATTGCAATTCAAGTTCGAAAACATAAGAATGCAAATAAGAAACTCCCCTCACTATGATCTTCAAATTTGAGAAAATTTCAAAATTTCCATTTTTCTCCAAGTAACTCCCTTTTTCAAAACTCCCTTTTTCAACCATCTTCTCCCCTTTGACAATGGAGTCATCAAGAAATCACGCCTTCCTCTCATCCGAGATGACAAATGCGAGAATGAGGAAAAAGCATAAGAAAGAGCATGCATGAAATGCAATGGAGTGGCTTCAATTTTTGTATTTTTCAATTTTTAAAACAAGAAGCTTTGGAGATTACCCAAAAGAACAAGTTAGCATTCCTAAAGTTGCACAAACAACATATCAAGCCAACAGTAGCTAGCAAGATCATGATAGGACATATATAACAAAGCTAAACAAGAAGGCTCAATATAAAGCAATGAATTTTAGCATTTTAAGCAAAGCTTCAAATCTAGCAAGTTCATCAACAGGATCCTAAAATGATATCGGTCATGTCAAAATGTCAATGTGAGATCCAAAAGCTAACAATGACCATATTAAGAGACAAAAAGGTCCTGAATTGAATCATTTTGCTCAATTTTCTCAAATGCCCATTTTTCAACTGCTTTTCATTTGCAATGAATATTGAAGTTGACTAATGGTCTAACTTAGTGACAGGATCCCGGACTAGGAGCCATCCACAAACTCATCCTAAGCTTCACCAAAAGTTGATTAAAGGTATATCTTAGTGAAGAAGATCCCGGACTAGGAGCCATCCACAAACTCTTCCTAAGCTTCTATCGTATGCGACAAATCTTGAGGTTCATGTCGGACAAGCAAATCCCCATGAGATCGTTCGATCATCAAACTATCTCCAAGTTCATGTCTTTGACATGCGCCTCGTAAGAGTAGTTTGGCACAATTTAAGCATAAGACAATCTTGAAGTTTGATTTTTCATTTTTCACAAGAGCAGCTTTTAGATTCTCAAGAACACAAGAAGCTCAAGGAATGATCAAAGCTAGATTCAAGAGCTAACAAAGCAATTTTGACAGGCCAATGTCACAAAAGGAGCACTAATTAAGAATCGGCTAAACAATTCACAAATTGCAAATTTCTTAGTTCAAGTTGTTTTTCAAGTTCTAGCTCATACAACAAAGACTTAGCTACACATGTGAAAGCATGATAATTCTAGCAAGTCAAAGAACTAGACATGGCATTGAGCAAGAATTGAAACACTAAAGCTCCAAAGGGTAATAAGCAAAGCTTCATCAATTTTAAAAGATAAGTGAAAAGCTTATATTACAATGCATCTTTTTGGATTTTTCATATGAAATGCAATATGATACAATGAGATGCAAGAAAAGCTCATAAAGCCTAAAAAGATCAAAAAGATCAACAAGTTCAAAAAGAAAATTAAGAAAAGATCAAATGAACAAGGAAAGATCAAAAAAAGATCCAACTCCCCCCTCAAACCAATCCATAGGGATAAATTACCCCTAACTCACTCCTCAAGGTGGCAAACCTTGTTGGGTCTAAAGGCTTGGTGAGGATATCGGCTAATTGAGCCTCGGACTCCACAAAACGCAGCACAATATCACCCTTCTCAATGTGGTCTCTAAGAAAGTGATAGCGAATGTCTATGTGCTTGGTCCTAGAATGTTGCACTGGATTCTTAGCAATGTTAATAGCAGAAGTGTTGTCATAGAAAAGAGGAACACTAGCAAAGGTTAACCCAAAATCCTTAAGAGTGGAGACCATCCACAAAATCTGACTACAGCAACTAGCAGCAGCTACATATTCAGCTTCAGCAGTGGATTGTGCAACAGAAGACTGCTTCCTAGATGACCAAGAGACAAGAGAAGTGCCTAAGAAATGACATGTGCCAGATGTGCTCTTTCTATCTAGCCTACAGCCCGCAAAATCAGAATCTGAAAACCCCCGAATGGACAGCGAAGAAGAACAAGAATACCAAATGCCATACTGAAGGGTAGAGTGTAAATACCTGAAAATGCGCTTAACGGCTTGGCGATGTGAAGTCCTCGGTGATGCTCAAACCTCAGCAGAGGCGGCATCAAAGTGGATGTCCGGTCTTGAGGCCGTCAGGTACAGAAGGGACCCAATCATGCTGCGGTACTCGCGTTGATCCACGGCTTCTCCTTCCTCATCTGGATCCAAAGCAGTCGAAGTCGCCATGGGAGTGGCGATCGCTTGCGATACCCATATCAAAACGCTTGAGCAAATCCTTGGTGTACTTCGCTTGATGGATGAAGATCCCTTCCTTGCATTGCTTGATTTGTAGCCCAGAAGTAATTGAGTTCTCCCATCATGCTCATCTCAAATTCCTAGACATGGTCTCGTAAAAAGCTGAAACAAGAGCATTAGAGGAACCACCAAAGATAATATCATCAACATATATCTGAACAAGCAGGAAGTCATTGCCATGCCTAAGAATGAAAAGAGTCTTATCAACTTTTCCTATTTCAAAATCATTCTTAAGCAAGAAGGTCTTAAGTCTATCATACCAGGCTCTAGGGGCTTGTTTAAGACCATACAAGGCTTTGGATAGCTTAAAACATGATCGTGGTGCTTGGGATTCTCAAAGCCGGGGTTGCCTAACATACACTTCCTCCTCTATTAAACCATTCAGAAGGCACTCTTAACATCCATTTGATGCAACCTAAAACCTTTAGATGCAAAGAAATGCAAGCAAGATGCGAATGGCTTCTAATCTAGCAACAGGAGCGAAGGTCTCATCAAAATCTAACCCCTCAACCTGGCTAAAGCCCTGAGCTACCAATCTAGCCTTGTTTCTAACCACAGAACCATCCTCATTTTGTTTATTTTTGAACACCCAACGGGTTCCTATAACATTATGTCCACTAGGAGGTTCTACAAGGTTCCAAACTTTATTTCTTTCAAAAATTCTCTAACTCCTCATGCATGGCATTGACCCAACTAGCATCAGATAAAGCATGTGATATATCTTTGGGTTCAAAAGAAGCTACAAATGCAGAGTGAGAGAAAAGACTTGGATCATGATACCTGGAGCGAGTGACTCGCTCATGGAGATTACCAATCATCTGATCCGGAGGGTGTTGCTTCGAATGTGCAAAGGAACGCTGGGGAGATAGTGTCTCCTCGACCTCCGCAGTATCTTGACGACGAAGAAACAAAGAGGAGCCTCAATTGGAGGTGAAGCGATCGTTATGGGTTCAGAGCTTGGGCCGCAGGACAGAACATCAAGAACAGTGGAGGAGTAGTATCAAGTTCATCCTCATCTTTTTCAACAAAAATGCTCTCTGTCACCGTAAGTCACCAAACATCTGGATCTAGCTCTGTGGCTAGTCTCATCAAAAGTGACATTGCATGTCTCCTCGACAATGTTAGTTTCAACATTAAAACCCGAAAACCCTCGAATGAGCAGATAACCCGAAATAAACCATCACAAGTCCTTGATTCAAATTTATCTAGGTTCCTGTCTTGAGAATAAAGCACTTCGATCCAAAGACTCGAAAGTGAGAGACAGGGTTTTCTACCAAAACGCAGACTCATATGAAGTCTTGCCCAAAGACGGTCTCAAAAAGACACGGTTTGAAATATGGCAAGTCAGAGCAATAGCTTCGCCCAAAACCTCCTCGGTGTGCTATACTCATCCAAAGATCGTTCTAGCCATCTCGACTAGAGTCCTCGTTCTTCCTTTCCACAACACCATTTTGTTGAGGGACGTGTGGAGAAGAGAACTGATGCTCAATACGCTTCGGCAAAGACAAAAGAGGCAAAGAAGCATTCTTGAACTCCGTGCCATTGTCATCATGGATCGCTTTCAAGGCACCAGAAGTTCGAAGCCAAACGAAGAACAAGGTCATGAAAATGATCAAAAGCCTCATCCTTCAAGCAAGAAAGAACACCCAAGAATATCTCGAAAAATCATCGACTATGACAAGGATGTACCAATTGCCACCGATCGATCAACCCTAGCAGACCAACAAGATCCATATGAAGCAACCGTCCCGGTCCGTCACCATAACCATAGTCAATGACGGGTGTGAGGCGGCAACTTGCTTGCCATGCCTACTGTATGCGCATCTACAAAGATCCTTGACGACTTTGAGTTTAGGCAAACCTCTCATGAGATCAAGACCGCTAACTCGTGTCGATGATCAAAACCAATGTGCCCCAACCGTCGGTGCCAAAGCCGATATCAGAAGAAAAAGCAATTACACTTAAGGGATCCCAAGAGATTCCAAAAATCACTCAAAAATTCTACCAACTCTAGAAATCCCAAAACAAGCTCACCAAAAGAATCAAGCACACGACAAGCATTCTTCTTAAAACGAGTCTCATAACCATCATCAAGAAGCTGTGAGATAGAAAGGAGATTGTACCTTAACTTAGACACAAGCGCGACGTCCTTGAGAATGAACTTGTCGTTCACCCTAATCATTCCAGTTCCTTCAATGCGCCCTTGTGTATCATCTCCAAAGGTGATGAAGTCATCACCGTTGATCGCGTGAAGGAGGTGAACCATCTTGAATCTCCGGTCATGTGGCGTGAACACCCTGAGTCGATTTAACCATGTGTTCTTCCCCTTCCGCCCAATCCCGAAAATCAAGGAACAAAAGAGCGATATGTCTCAATACTAGGGTTAGTTAAAAGCGACTTGGGAACCCAAGATCGAGACACACGCGTCATGAGTAGTATGCAAAGCAGATGTGTTATCCTAGACATTATTCGCAGTTCTATTATGAGCAATGGTAACACGAACATGAGATGTATCTTGTCTAGGAACATGGTGATGAGCATGTGCAACAAATCCTAGACTGGGGTTCTTCTTTTGTATGTGACCATGTCTCATAAAAGCTCTAGGTTGATTAGATGACATTCTAGCAATATTTTTCTTAGCTTTCTTCAACCTACGCCAACAGAACTCAACAAAATGTCCACTCTTCTTGCAATAGGTGCAATGGTATTTTGTACCACTGGGAGAAGCACCTTTTGCTTAAAAGAAGGTTGGACAAACCCTGCAGATTTAAAAACAGCTTTTTGCGGTGTTGGGTTTAAATTCAACTAAGCCATTTTCCAAGACCTCAATGACATTAGGCTTGGACATGTCTGGCGAGTTGTATCCTAAACCTTACTTCTTAAAAGGAGTTTTAGATTTATCTAGAATCATGTTTAACTGTTTTTCACCATTAGAGAATCTTTCTAAAGTATCCTTGAGATATGCATTCTCTTTCTCAATATTAGCACATGATTCACAAGTCTTGCCCTTAATGGCTCTAGCATGTTTCTCCTTAAGATGAGCAACTTCAAACTTATAGGCAGACAAGAGGCACAAGATGTAGAATCAATTGTGTCCTAAAGCTTATAAATTTAGCTCTAACGCTTCTAGAATATCCTTAACTTCATGTTCGCGTTCTAAGCGTAAAGAGCAAAAGCTAGATTTCACATTACCGTAAGTATCCAACTTGCTAGACTCTAATCATTTTTCACATGGAGCAGATTTAACATCAATTAGCTCAGTTCTAGCATTTTCAAGTTGATGCAAAGCAATATCATGAGCAGATTGCAGTTTAGACAGTTCGGAGTGCAAAGCATGGCAGGATGAACATTCATCAACATCTAGACTCTTAGCATTCACAATCTCTAATGTCAAATTCTCGACTTGTGATTCTAGATCCTTGTTCCTAGCCATGGTGAACTTTAAAGCCTTATCTTGACTAAGCAATTGCTCATACATGTTGTCACATCTAGCAGAAAGGACATCATAGGATGGAAGTACCTCATCATTGTCATCGGCATCGATGGAGTCGGCCATGAAGCACATGCCGGTGAAGTCCTTGGCCTTCCCCTTCTTGTCTTGAGGAATCTCCTCTTCCTTGTCCTCCTCGCTCTGAGTCCACATCGCTCATGGATTGATCTCCAAAGCGGCAAGGACTCGGTGAGCGACCTTCATGAGCTTGATAAAGATCATACTTGGGCTTGCCCCTTTAGGCTTCTTCCAGCAAGCTTCAAATTCTTATGGTTGCCCTTACCTTTCAGCTTAGGGCGATTGGCTGGATGTGATATAGCTCTCCACACTCATAGCATGTCACAGGTCACCTCTCTTCTGCTTTTTGACATTGTTATATGCCCGTGTGACTTTCTTGGCTAAAAGAGCTAAATCACCTCGGAAAACTCTCAAACTCTTCTTCTTGAATAGCGAGATAAACACGCAAGAGAAAAACCGTAAGAAGACTCGGAAGAACCATCAGAGTCCTTTGAGAGGATCACCACCAAAGCCATGTTATCCTTCTTAGGATTACCGCCTCTTGATCTCATGAGTTTTAGCTTGCTATAAAGCAGCTCCAAAGTGAGATTAGAGAGATCGACATTCTCCTCTATGGTAGTTGCCTTCATCTCCCACTCCTTGGTGTTGATTGCAGCCAAGAGGTGGGTGGCATTCTCGTTGAGAGTACTCAATGTCAACAAACTTTCATCCGATTGATCACCTTGTTAAAAGCAGTAAAGACGCCATCGATGCTCTCACTAGGACGCATCTCGAATTTGTTGTACTTTCGCTTGTAGACATCGACGACTTGCTTGATCCGGGACGAACCCTCATGGTAAGTTTCGAGGGTGTGCCAAATCTCATGTCTTGATGCAAGATGGCAAATCCTATCGCATTCTTGCCTACCAAGCCCAACATATAGAAGGTTCTTTGCCTTGTTGTTGTTAGCCAAAGGGTTTCTTTGTTTACGTAGCAACCGGGCAAAAGCAAGCGGCTCGAACAACCTCCCATATAGCTTGTCCTTCGCTCTCAAGGAAAACTCGCATACGATTCTTCCAATAGGCATAGTCGAGCCCATCAAAGATATGCGGCTTGGTCGAGTACTTTTCCATCGCCAGTTCGAAGGACCTGTTAAGATCAAGATTGAACTAACCGGCTCGATACCACTTGTTGGACCGAAAAGGCGACTAGAGGGGGTGAATAGGAGCACGCCACTTTTTCACAAAAGTTGGATTCAACACAAATGTCACTCCAATAGCTATGGAAGCTATGAAGATCAATATACCAAGACAAATGAAAGACTAGTATTGAATCCAATCAAACCCCAAAGCAAAACACCCAAAAACAACCAAAAACTCAAATCTCAAAGTGTTGGGCGGTCTGACCTCTCACAGGGGCGGTCTGACCGGTTTGCCTAGCGGTCTGACCTCTGGAATGGGCGGTCTGACCGCTCCTGACGGTGAACAGAAAAATCAGCCCGATAATCCGAAACGAAAAACGACCTAACTTTTGATCCGTAAGGCCAAACTTCACGAAATTTGAACCACACCTTCCTAAAGATATTAGGAACCTATTCCAATCAAAGATTTCAGAGATCCATGCCAAAGTTCCCATCTTTTTCAGTTTGAGCGAAGGAGGTACAAAAACCGAGCCAAATGCAAAATATGATCTAGAGACTTGCTCGTGGGTGATTGATGATCAAGATGATCCTAGATGGGTTCCCACATGTCACAGCAAGTTAGATCACGGCAAGAAACCAAGTAAAAACTCGCGGATCAAAGAAAGACCCCAAATCACCAAATAGAGAGAAAAAGAGAGAATAGATTCATCTTGAGAGAAATCTCTTTGGATTGATTTGATATGGTATTAGTTTACAGCCACTCCATCAATGGAGGACAAAGACTCAATACATGAGCACGAAATCAAATCCAACTCTCTAGAACCCTAATCTCCACTAATCCTCTCCCTAAGCAAAACTAGGGTTTCAAACATAATGAAAGAGTTGAGGGGGTGCAGCCACCTCCCTCCTCTATTTATAGTGGAGACTTAGACCTTCTAGAAGAGTAACCCTAATGGGCTCCCGTTAAGGCCCAAAACAAACGGGACACATACGCACGCGCTTTTAAAGCGCCGCCTTCATCTCGTGACCTAATCCGCTTCACCTTGCACCATCTTCGCTCGACCTCGGCTCTCCAAGCCTAGTCCCGATCATCCTCGCCGCTGACCGTCGTTGACCACCAAGCAACCTCGCGACACAATAGACAAACAAACGAATCCGGAACAAGTTCTTCACAACTTGACCCACGTTAGTCAAAACATGCATCATGCAACACATATGCCATGAAACCCATGAACTTGACCTAACAGCAACCATCGCCGCCACGGCGACGACGAAACACATCAAAAGGTCGACCGCCACCTTGGCGGTCGCCCGATTCAGGGCCGATCGCCACCAAAGGCGGTCGACCGCCACCATGACTTAACCAAAAATCCATCCCGAAAACCAAAACATACCGAATTTTCAAACCAATAGAACTTTTGCCCGAATCTCCAAAATTATGAGACCAAGTGCGAAGCACCTTCTCACTTGCCTACACCTTCTATTTTTGGCCCACCTTCAAAATCCACAAAGGATTACAATGGCCGGTCGACCACTCAAGTAAGCCGGCCGACCGCCCCACTTGCTTGGCCCGACCAAGGACCATTTCAGAGAAACCAAGTCAGCATGGCTCGGCCCGACCGCCACCATGGTTGGCCCGACCGCCAAGCTCGACAGAATCAAACTTTGCCGAAAACACGTGATTCGACAAACCGTCAACGACATTGCCAATTGTAACATCATCCTAAGATCTCAGGCATATCCCCATGATATCCACACATTCCCATTCCCTTGAACAAAGAGAAAGCCCTCTCATCTCTTATGTGCATGTGTTGCACTTAGTGAGCTTAGAGAGCAGATCTTAAGTGCATGTGTTGCATTAGGTAGTGGATTGTGTATCCATTGAGCTTAGACACTTGATTCGTTGAAGTGAGCGTCTCCGACTTGTGAGTGGAGGAAGAGCAACTCCGAGTGGATCGAGGTGTTGGTTCGAGTTATGAACCGGTCTAATTTGGTTGAACTTACCTCGGAGGTGTTGGCTCAATTGAGGAGTCGGTACAACGTGGTTGTGCCTACCTCAACGTGGATTAGGGGAGACCGTCAAGTCTCCGAACACCATGGTAAAATATTATTGTGTCATTGTGGTTTACTTTCTTGAGCTTTACTCTATTGCAATTTACACTTATAGAACTAAATTGCTTACATGCATTTGTATATTTTCTATCATTATCAATAGTCTTAGATTGTTAGTGCACTTATTCAAAACTAGTTGATTTAGGTTTTAATTGTGCAAAACTGAATTGTCTTTAGCTTTCGCATTAGAAATCGGTTTTAGCCTTAGAGATTTTTAGAAACGACTATTCACCCTCCTCTAGTCGGCCTCCTCGATCTTACACGCGCGCATGGCCCGATCCTCCTCTGCGTGCTGTTCGGGGGTCATCCACCACCACCCGTTTCTTGGGCTCCACCGGTGCCTTTTTAATGGGGTCGGGTATGTAAGGTTTCTAGCAGGTGAAGACCTCAGGTCGTACCGCCTAGTTGAACATGTACTTATGCTCGATGAATGCTCTATCATACATGTCTGGGTCGTCAATTCATTGGAAGAAGAAGCAATTCTCCTCCGGCTGCCATTATGCACGAATAAAGTTAGCGATATGTGGAATGCAACGTAAAATATGAAAAATCGATGTGTGTGTGATATTCTCTTATGCAGATATCTCTGCACGTGTAGTGCGCCCGGGCCCCGATCTTCGGGTGTATGGATTGAATGATCCAAGCCGTTTTTCCTGTTAGCCAAGACAAAGTATGTGGAAATTCTGGTGGTACATGCACATCCTTCATCGAACAATTCGGGTAGGTTTTCGTCTTCCCAACTGTAGGATCAAGGATAGTCGACTAGAGGGGGGTGAATAGGAGGTTCTAAAAATGTTCTTACTTTCTAAAATTAATTCATATAATTTTAGAGCTAAGCAAGATTTATATTGCAATTCAAGACCTACTCAATTTTACTAAGGCTAAGGCACCACAAGACAAGTCTCTACAAAGATATTTCTAGCACAACTAAATAAGACAATCACAATTGCTAGAAATATAAATGCGGAAAGTAGAGGCAAAGAAATAACCAAATGATGACTCGCTATGTTTTCCTGTGGTATCGAAGACTTGCTGGTCTTCACTAGTCCATGTTGAGGAAAGCCCAAGCAACTTGGACCGGCTCCACAAATTAAGCCTTACTCTTCGATTTCACTAGTGGTTGTTCTTCCTCCACTCCGGAGACGGCGAACACCGAACAACTCACAATTTGGCGCCGGGCCACTTCACAATCTCCTTGATGAGATCATCATAGCGAACTCCTCGCAAGCCATCTAGGTGTTGGCAAAACACCAAGAGTAAAGAATCACAATCTTCGCTTGACGACAATCAAGTGCTAAGGATCAATCTAGAATGAATACACTTGAATTTTTCTTAACCACCTCACAATGAATGCAACAGGTATATATGAGGTGTAAAGAGAATGCTCTTAGCTCAATGATGTTAAATAAAGTCTCTTCTTCGTCCTTGAGCCTGGAGGGTATTTATACCCCACAAACAAATACGACATCATGGAGGTACAAACTGAACTTTTTTCAAAGACAAGCGTAGTATCGTTGCTCAATGGCCAAGACTACCGCACTACCTCCAATCGCATAGTAACGGCTAGCGCAGCGCAATTAATGCCTCGATCTAGCTATTGAAAATGCAGAGCAGATATCGCCATTGATCACGCAGTAGTTCCGCTTTTGCTTCCGATTTCAGGAGCGATGCACGATCGCTTTTGAGGTCCAAAACAGCCTTGATTGGAAATAACGATCGCTAACCTGCTTCTGGAAGACCGTCATAGTTTCGCTCAAGATTTACGGTCATACCGTGATATGGTAGTTCCGCAAAAAGAACTCTGGTACTACTGCTTCTCAAGGGAGCAAACATGCTCCAAAAAGGTGTCACTCTCTGAAACACGTACCGCCAACTTATCTTCGGTCAGACCGGGTTGTGGTAGTATCGCTCCACTTTCCCGGTCATACTGCTGTGAGGTAGTACCGCTAAGTAAACGTCGGTACTATTTGCTGAGAAATGCATAGTTGGCTTTCAAAACAAACTCTAAGTGCATGCATGATCCTAGATTAATCCAAAAGACACAAGAACATGCTATCAAGCTACTAGTCATGATCCCTCTTAATAGTACGGCATTTAACCTAAAATCCGGTCTTCCATCCTTTTCTCCTAAGACCGGTAAATACAAAAAGGATCCTAGACTACTTGTACCTTGTCTTTGAACCATATTGATCTTCATGCTGACCTTTAGCATGCATCTCGAGGTTGTTGTAATCATCACTGGGACTAAACCTTGTAAGCACTCAATAGATATGTTAGTCCCATATTCACATATTGTCATTAATTACCAAAATAATCTTTAGAGGCCTAGATGCTTTCACCAGCAAGCCACTTGCGCTTTCCTATGATCTTCGCATAGCCCAACATGTTCTTCTCTAGATCATTCTCTTCTCTCTCCTTCCTCTCTGTTTTGCACTTGGGGTGTATGAGATCGCAAAGGCGTTGTCATTTTATTCGAAAAGGTGCCGTGTGTGGCGTGACAGGTGTGGTCTTTTAGTTTAAAAAGGTGGTGTGACAGAGTGTGGTCATTTCATGCTAAAAAGGTACTTATAAAAAAGGTGGTTGTGTGTGGCGTGACATGTTACAATCTTTTTCTGCTTGAAAATGCAAACTTTAGACCAAAACAGAGAAACACAAACCCTAATCCAGTGGGGGATCGACCAGTAAAGTGCAGATTAACATCGTGCCAGACCGACCAGTAAAAAGTGCGATCGACCACGTCGGATCGACCTCGGCAAAAGTGCATACTAACCTCAGTCGGACAAGCAATTTCACAAGGTAAGAAACCAAGCAAATACTTGATGAATATTTTAACCATAATGGGCTCCCCTTAAGGCCCACACACAAATGCACACACGCATGTATTTTAAAGCGTCCGTCTTCATCTCCTCTTGACCTAATCCGCTTCATCATGCGCCGTCTTGCGCCGCGGGTTGGCAAAAGGTCACCAAGGCGGTATTTGATAAAATTACCAAAATACCACTTCTCGATCTTTTTGCAAAGACCGAGTCCCTCGTGAAGCATCTCCATGCTTCGCCACGTGTAGGTTGATCCAACGGATCTCATCATGTCAAGAAGTCTCTCCCATCCGGCTCCCACCGAAACCACCATGGCACTTGCAACCCCCCCGCGGCCGCTTGATCCACCCATTTGCGCCATGCTTGACTCCATTGACCTCACCCGCATCTCCGAAACTCACTCTTCGCTTAGTCCCGAACAAAAGAAATCGATTCCGAGAACAAGTTCTTCACAACTTGCAAGTATGCCACGAAACCCATGAACTTGACGCCACTTTAACGGAAAATCCTACGACATTAAGTAGATGAGAAGAGAAGGGCCGAGTTTAGTTGGTTGGATGGACTTCTATAGATGTGGGGTGGTTATGTTTGAGAAACGTTAGGATTTCACAGTGTAATATCCTAACGTATGCCTCATACATGATTGTCATATGGGTCAGCTGAGTGCAACAACTCAGCTACAGCAAGGGGAACACAAGCCACTTCCATGGGTGGATCTGCAAAGGAGGTGGTGCATGAGGCACTTGGGGTGTATGAGGCACTTGGGTGCAAACTTTTACAAGCAATTTCACAACAAATACTTGATGAATATTTTCAAGCGGTTGTGCAACCAGAATCAACAAAGCAAGTTTGACGCACTTTGGAAAACTTTGGACGAGTAGACGAGGACGTGCATAAGGGCGGAAGCGAAGAAGCCCACCACAAGCACTGAAAATCTCCCCCGAGCCATTGCCCGAGTTACCTATAGATGGTCCCAATTTGACGAGGAAGACCGGCAGGTTGGTGAAATACTTCTCGGAATGGATCGAGCACGATCGTCAGGTGAAGTGGTCATTCTACACAACACGGATGGTGCTCGGTATGGTGTCATGATAACAAATCTAGCTGAGGTGTGCAATTGGATCATGCACGTCGCGAGGTGTCTCCCTTTGGTTGGTATTATGAAGGCAATTCTGCGTGACACCACAAAGTACTTTTTGACTGAAGCAACATCGCTTCGCTCTCCAAGGCAAATGACAGAGTACTGTACCTCGTCGTGATCACCAAGTTAATGGAGGAAAAGAGCAAGAAGGATGAGGTGCACAGGGCATTCAAGATGAACACAAGGGAGCTTCGCTTCGAGGTACTTTGCAGGAAGAAAGGACGCCGTAGGACGTACCGTGAGAGGATCATCCACGAATGCACGCTTCGCAGCACTTGTTGCATATGCACTCGCAACAAGTCACTTCTTCCGCATAGGCCATGCTCACACGTGATGGCCGCATGTTCGATGGTGGTGCAACATCCCAGCCAGTACCTCTCTGAATATTTCACCAAGGAAGATGTGATGCTAACCTAGACTGCAGAGCTGTATGGTTACAACGTGGTTGGCTATTTCACTAGCCATCCTACCTAGAAGGAGCTGATCTGGGCCACCGATATTGATAGGCTGAAGGGAACGGTTGGCCGACGACAAAGACGACATATTAGGAATGACACAGACAAAGCAGAAGCCAGACGTCGAACGAAGAAGTGTTCTATTTGTAGAGAGTCTGTGCATACCTTCAAGTATTGCCATGCGAGAAATGAAGAACATGAAGGAGAGGCCGACGGTCTAGATGGCGTCGCGGGGACCTCATTCGACCGCCCCACTCGAGGCGGGCACCGTGGAGGTTGACATGGCAGATGTGGAGGTGGTGGCCACGAGGTTGATTTATCTTTTTGAAATATGTTGTGACGAATGTTCTACTTACTATCATTGTGATTTGTCACACAGCTATGTGATGACGTATGTCCTATTTAGTTATCGAACAATAGGATCGTGTCATCAATTCAAATGCCGACTTAAGTCTCTGTCGCTATTTAATAGAAATAACAAGTTAGAAACAAAAAACATGAGAAGTAAATAACAAAGATGGATCGTTCAATACGTACCGCACGATGGAATGTGGAGTCCGGCTAGGTGGGGTATGTGTCGGTCGTCATGACCTTGTGTTGTGGGGGGTCATCCACGACCCTGATGCAACGGACCCTCGTTTGAGTGGAGTATGCAAGGCAAAGGCTATGGCAAAATAAAACGTTAACATATCGATAGAAGTTCGGCGGCAACGGCTCCCTCCAGGGCACTAGGACCTGCTGTCGTAGTCCGAACTAGCGTATCACCTGGTGTACGTGGTACTTGACGAGGATCTAATAATCCTCATTTTATCTTTTATCTATAATTTTTATTATGGGTATATATGATGTCATATGGTCCCTAGGTATACCCTTTATACTTACAAGGGAGAAGTCTACCAGGTGGTCGTAAGTTCTTCTACGACCACCCCCATAGTCGTAAGTCTTGCTACGACTACCTTATGGTCGTAAGTTCTTCTACGATCACTATCTAGTCATAAGTTATTCTACGACTACCTCATAGTCGTAAGCTCTTCTACTTACCTGTGTCACCACGACTACCTTATGATCAATAAAACCTCTGACGAGTGGGTCCAATTGATTAAGGAATCAAGCAATCAAGATACGTTGTTACTCACGAAAGTAATAGCACGCATATACCCCATTATTCGACAAGTAATCGCCAGGCGGCGTGAAGGGGTTACCACTCCGATGATTACTGCAAACATGCGCCCGTTATTGGATTTTATAAGGCGCCTCTTCACCAGGGGAAAACGGCTATTCCTTCACGACTATATAAAGGCAGCGATCAGAGAGGGAAAGGGGGCGATCGGAGGAGACAACATGCAATCAGGAAGACAATTAGACATTATCTTCTCTAATAGCCTTAGTCTTTTCTCCTGATTGTACGAAACACACTCAATACCATACACACATAGGAGTAGGGTTGTTATTCTCTCCGGAGAAGGCCTGAACCTGTATAAAAATACCCGTGTCAATATCTCTGCGTGATTCTATTCTAGGAGACCCCCTGAATCAAACAATCTTTACGTAAGATCGGTTCTAAAACAGTCGGCAGGAAGGTCTCGGAGGAGATGCAACCAGTCGGCAGGAAGGTCTCGGAGGAGATGCAACTGGGATCTCCCTCTTCAGAGTAGTTTGTAATAAAAACCTGTGAAAACAAGCTTTTGCTGATGTAATATATAATTCATCTTGTTTCCTGCAAATTATCTTGTCGAGTAGTTAGTAACTCAAAAGATAATTGACGAACAAAGGACTAAGAATTGAAGTCAAATTAATAACTTTATCCTAGCCCCCGACTATTTACTTAGTTTATTTAAATAAACTAGGTAAATAGTGTTAAAAGGGTTTATGAAAACAGAGAGGTTTGATTAACTCGTAGTTTTTGATCACGATTGTCATGCACTGGTCAAAAGAGTAGTAATGAATCGACTTTAGGAAGTTCCTCCTAGTGGGCAGGACCACGTGCAGAGAGGAAAGGTTTCGACTAGGTGATATTACCATTTCCGATCATATTAATCAAATCGAGAACGGCAACTTGAGTTAGGCAAACGTCTAGAGGACTTTAAAAAATTCGTTCGTCCTTCCTTGGTGGACTCGATAAGTCTGTCCTGGTAGCAAAAGTAGGAAACTGAACTATGCTAGGAAGTTCCTTCTAGTGGGCAGGACCATGTGCAGAGAGGAAAGACTTCGACTAGATGTGTTTCTTCCTCCGACCAGTTGAGACGGAACGAGTACACCAAAGGCGGTTGAATAAATATAAGAAGGTGCACTCTACTTAGAGTATTTTTCAAAATAACTGAAGAAATAAACTAAGGTGAAAAGAGCTTGCTTTAAGAATATTTCGACCAAATAGAACCCGAGCTCTTTGTATTGGCAGGAAAAGTGAGTAACGAGTCAACACTAGGAAGCTCCTTCTAGTGGGCAGGACCACGTGTAGAGAGGAGAGGCTTCGACTTGGTGATGTTACCTGCCTTTTGACCAACGTAAATAAAACTGGGTGTTTGGAATGTAGTCGAAAGATTATGAAAGCACTACTCAAAAATAAGACAATAGAGGTAGAGAGAACCTGGGGCTTTATTGTCTGAATGGTTTGTTACACATAAAACTTGCGTAACTAGTCGATGTTTCAAGAATTCGAGAGAACCTGGCCGTCTTTCATTGCCAATCGTACTGACCCTGGCCGGGTAACTTCGACCACTATGTAAGGATCTTCCCACTTGGGAGAAAGTTTATTCCGATTAGACTTGGATTGACAGAGCCTCAATACCAAGTCACCTACAAAGAAGGTCATGCGAGGTTGACCTTACGATCGTAGTATCTGCAAGCAGGCTTGTTGGTAGACCGAAACGGATTAAGGCCCGGTTTCTCCGTTCTTCGAGTAGGTTAATGTCATCCGCTCGGGTTGTTCTTGGTTGAGTCATTGAAAGTTTCACTCGTGTTGACCGTATATTTAGTTCCGGAGGAAGCATGGCTTCGCCCAAGACCGTAAAATGGGGTGTTTCACCAGAGTCTCGACTAGTAGTCGCATTTAACGCCCATAATACGGAGGGTAATTCTTGTACCCAAGCCTCCGAGCGCTGACGAGCCGGGTCAAGACTCGGGTTTTAATTTCCGCATTATTTGGTCGTCAGACGCTCGATCGCCCCATTGCTTTGGGGATGGGCAATAGAAGCATAACATAACTTGGTACCCAACTCGTCACAAAATTCCTGAAATTTTGTGTTCAAAAATTGTTTACCATTATCTGTAATTATTCGACTTGGAACTCCAAATCGAGTAATTACGCATCTCATCATGAACCGCTTTTGTCGCCTGTTGTTATCCTAGTTACAGGTTCAGCTTCGATCCATTTTGTGAACGTATCAATAGCCACAAAAAGGAACTCAAACCTTTTGGAGCTTTGGGGAACGGTCCTAGGATATCGAGACCCTGTGTCGCAAAAGGCCAAGACAGAGGTATCGTTTGTAATGCTTGAGTTTGGTTGGTGTATTTGCTCGCTATGAAATCGCATTGATACACTTTTAACCAACTCTTTAGCATCGTCAGATCATGGACCTTGTAGAACAAGCAATAACTTGTGTTCTATTCTTTTGCATAAACGTGGTCTGCCCAATACTTTTTTGCTGCGTGTTTAAAAAGGCCACCGCCGTTGGCCAGGGACTAATTCCAGATCCTATTCGGTTTCCAAAACCTGGACGGCTAATTCTAAACAATAGAATCCTTCCTATTCTGTTACAAACTGATCACATGGGATTCGGTGAATGCAAGGTGTGTTGTCGCTGGAAATCTCCAAGTCTTGTGCATGAGTGCATGGGGCCAGCTAATATAAAAATAGAATTGGCCTTTCCTAATTTGGTTTCTCACGGTAGTCATTAAATCAAGATATTTTGTCTCCACGTGAATAGGCAGCAACCGAATCCTCTTTTATGTTATTTCCTTCACGTGCTTGCATATTGTACATGCAGCGGCTCCTCACGACATGTAGTAGCTCCACACCCACACACAACAGCCTTCTCTTTATGCATGTAAATTCCTTCTATCGTTGAATCTTCAAACCTGAGAACAATCAAAACACTATTTTTAGGTAGTATAAAATTCTCGTTAAAATTAATGACATGTTCATTAAGGAGCAAGTTCACCTGATCTTGTAGTTTCTTGGCCCGTGCTCGTGTAAGTGGTCCAGTCGGCAACTCGATGCATATATCTGGTGCATTAGGTGGAGAATAAGGTGTCGTAGGGATGCCCTTATCATCCTCCCCCTCTTGAAAAGGCGTCATCCTCGACACTAGATCATCAGCGCCAAAGAACGACGATAAATCAACAACGTTGAATGTCGAGCTCACGCCATAGTCATCACCCGGAAGCTCGATTTTGTATGCATTATCGTTAATCTGCTCAAGCACTTTGAAAGGTCCATCTCCTCGTGGCAGCAACTTCGATTTGCGTCGATCTAGAAAGCGATCCTTGCGGTAGTGTAACCAAACCAAATCGCCCGGCTGAAAAATCATTTTTTTTCTTTTCTTGTTCGCCTTGTCAGCATAGTACTTCGCCTTGCGCTCAATTTCTTCTTTCACCTTGATGTGCAATTTCTTCGCATATTCAGCCCTCTTTGATGCCTCCATATTTGTTCGTTGTTGACTTGGAAGCGGCAGCAAATCAAGTGGCGTAATAGGCTTAAAACCATACACCACTTCAAAGGGACACATCTGCGGATCACCACTTCCGTTTGACCATCAGTTTGGGGATGACAAGTTGTGCTGAATAATAACCTTGTCCCTAGCTTCCCCCAAAGTGTCTTTTAGAAATAACTCATGAATTTGACGTTGCGATCCGAGACAATGGTCCTGGGTACGCCATGCAACCTCACGACCTCCCTGAAAAATAAGTTAGCAACATGCGAGGCATCGTCGCTCTTGTAGCATGGAATAAAATGTGCCATTTTTGAAAATCGACCCACAACAACAAAAACAGAATCTCTCCCCCTCTTCGTCCTAGGCAGTCCCAAAACAAAGTCCATACTAATATCTTCCCATGGTGCATGAGGAACTGGAAGAGGAGTATACAAACCATGTGGATGCAACTTCGATTTCGCCTTGTGACAAGTTATGCACCGTTGTACATACCTGTCCACATTACGCCTCATCTTAGGCCAATAAAAGTGATCGCTCAACATAGACAACGTCTTCTCATGTGCAAAATGTCCAATCAATCCACCTGCATGAGATTCCTCCAATAATAACAAACGCACAGACGATTCTGGAACGTATAGTTTGTTAGCGCGAAATAAAAACCCATCATGAATGTGAAATTTGTCCCAGCCTTTCCCATCTTTGCAATGCGCATAAGGGGAAGCGAAATTATGGTCATTAGCATATAAATCACACAAACTCTCTAAACCAATAACTTGCACATCTAAGCGATTTAAAAGCACACTTTTCCTAGAAAGAGCATCAGCAACCACGTTTTCCTTTCCTTTCTTATATTTCATAATGTAAGGAAACGACTCGATAAATTCTACCCACTTAGCATGTCGGTGGTTCAGCTTAGCTTGGCCTTGCAAATATTTTAAAGCCTCATGATCAGAATGTATAATGAATTCCTTAGGCCATAAATAATGTTGCCAAACTTCTAAAACTCGCACTAAAGCATACAAGTCCTTATCATAGACCGGATAATTCAATTGTGCACCTTTGAGTTTCTCGCTAAAATAAGCAACCGGTCTACCCTCTTGCATCAAAACACCGCCAATACCAATTCCACTAGCATCACATTCAATTTCAAAATTCTTAGTGAAATCAAAAAACAAGTAATCTGTGTTGCCTCGCTTAAGCGCTTTTTCAATTCAAAAAAAGCAACTTGTTGTGCCATCCCCATGTAAACTCAACACCTTTTTTATTAATTCATTCATTACAAGCGTGATGGTGCTAAAATCTCTTAACTAAACGCCGATAAAAACCAGCGAATCCATGAAAGCTCCTAATTTGACTAACATTCATAGGAGTAGGCCAATTTTTAATTGCTTCAATTTTAGACTCATCTACCTCTACTCCCTGTGCCAAAACCACATAGCCCAAAAATATTACATGATCTTTGCAAAAAGTGCACTTCGCTAAGTTCCCAAACAACCTAGCATCGCGTAAAACCTGTAGCACTTGTCTAATGTGGTCAATATGATCAGATTCAGTATGGTTGTAAATCAAGATATCATCAAAATACACGACCACAAATTTCCCAATGAAATGCCTCAAAACATGATTCATCAATCTCATGAATGTACTAGGTGCATTAGTTAACCCAAACGGCATGACTAACCACTCATACAAACCAAATTTTGTCTTAAAAGTAGTTTCCCACTCATCCTCTTCTTTCATCCTAATTTGATGATACCCACTACGCAAATCAATTTTAGAGAAAATAACAGCACCACTCAATTCATCTAACATACCATCTAAGCGAGGTATAGGATGACGATATCGAATAGTGATATTATTAACCGCTCTACAATCTATGCACATGCGCCAAGTACCATCTTTCTTTGGAACTAAAATAACAGGAACAGCACAAGGGCTTAAACTTTCGCGTATGTACCCTTTGTCGAGAAGCTCTTGTACTTGTTTCTGAATTTCCTTTGTTTCCTCGGAGTTGGTGCAGTACAGTGGTTGATTTGGTAGCGTCGCTCCGGAATCAAATCAATTTGATGCTCTATCCCATGGATTGGTGGCAAACCAATGGGCACCTCCTCCAAAAAACGTCATTGAATTCTCGCAAAACATGAGAGACACCACTAGGAAGAGACGTCAAGTCGTCAGTAGAAAGCAATGCATCCTTGTACAGAAGTACAAAGTGCACCAAATTAGGATTCTCACAAAAAGCTCTCATCTCTGATTTGGTGGCTAACATTACTAAACCTTTCTCTCCCTCACTTTTCTTTTTACCGCTCAATTTTGGCTTGTGGCTCTCACTCACCGAAGGTGGAATCTCGCTATTTGGTGTACTCTCAATTTTCATCTCTACTTTCTTCTTATCAGCATTGACTATCTCTGTCGGTGTAAGTGGATACAAAATCACATCTTTGCCGCTCCACTTAAACTTGTAGCAGTTTGTATGCCCATCATGATAAACATGGCGATCAAATTGCCATGGGCGCCCCAATAGCAAGTGACAAACGGACATGGGCACCACATCGCAAACAATGATATCCTCATACTTGCCAATCTTGAAGTGCACCTTCACCATATGACTAACTTTCACCTCACCCACATCGCTCAACCACTGTACATGATAAGGATGAGGATGCGGTAAATATTTTAAGCCCAATTTTGTGCACATCTTCTTGCTAGCCAGATTATGACAACTTCCTCCATCAATTATGACTTTGCACACTTTACCACCAACTGTCGCCCATGACTGAAACAAATTGCACCATGTGCAGTAGATCGCTTTGTGACATGCTAAGTACACAAGGTGTGCCTGATGAGCATATGCTCTCCATCTGGAGACCCCGCTCTGATCCAATCTCTCATCCTCTGTGGGATCCTCTGCAAAATCAGCAAATGGAGTAGTATCGTCCTCATCACTAGCTGAAATATACCCATGATCAGCAAGTATCATAACCTTATTATTTGGGCAATCTTTCATCCTCTGTTGGATGCTTGTCACGCGAAGACATCTGCGTTAGCTCGGAGGAAGGTGATGAGGGCATCTTCCTATTTGGGGTCGGAAGTATCCCCGATGTGAACAGTCTTCGAGGGCTCCCCTGCGTCCAAAGGAACTTCTTTGACCTGGTCGTTCGGCTTTGGTGCAGCTTTAGGCTTTGACTTGCTAGTCAAAGGCTGACTTTCTTCTCGAGTTGGTATTTGACCAACTATCTTGAGGGATCGACGGTCGCAGGTATGCACCATCTTCTTGTCACAATGAATTGTGATCACTCCTTTGGAATTTGGCATCTTAAGACATTGATACCCATAATGAGTATCCATTAAGAATATTGCCAAAGTTGGTTGTCCTAGTATGGCATTATATGCCGTATCGAAATCGACCACATCAAAGGAGATTTTCTCTGTCCTGAAATTACTTGGTGAACCAAATGTTAAAGGAAGAGAAACTTGGCCAATAGGTTTGGCTGAAGACCCCGGTACGATCCCATGAAAAGAGTATCGTACCGGTCTTACCTTAGTCCTGGGTACTTGCATCTCGTCCAGGGCACTCGTAAACAAGATGTTTAACGAGCTGCCACCATCAACTAAAACTCGATTGACCCGACAATTGTTGATGGTGGGTTCGACCACGATCAGATATCGACCTGGTCGAGTCGAAGGAATTGGGCAATCACCTTCTCGAAGGAGATGATGATTTCCGACCACTTCGGTAATTTATTGATGAGAGGAGGATCTATGGAGTTTACCTCACGTTCGGCAGCTTTAAGCTGTCGCTTTGATTCGTATGCCGATGATCCCCCGTAGATGTGCTCGACGGTATGTTGTGGATCCTGGAACGACATCTCCTCATCGTCATCTGATGACTTATGACCACTCGTTTGCCCTACCAACTCGAGAGTGGGAAGTGGTCCTTTGCCGTTGTAGTAGTCCTCGAGCTTTCATTGGAAGACTTGGCAGTTGCGAAGGTTATGTCGTTCCTTTTTATAGAAAGGACATCACCTAGGCTTGTCGTTCTTCCGATTGGGGCGCTTACCTTTGTCTCGGTCAGAGTACAGCTTGGAGGTTCGCTGCTCTTTATCGTTTACAGCCAAGACCTCCTTGAAACTGCTGGCTTGGGGTTTTTGACCATTCGCTTTGTTCTTGGACTTCTTTGCTTTCTTATCCTTCTTCTTACCAACTTCGCCTGGCTCTCGAGAGGTATTGTCTTCTCGATTGATTGTGTTGTTCCACTCGACCGCCTCAAAAGCAGTCGCCTATCGATTGGCCATCTCAAAGAGCTCGGCGACAGTAGTGGGAAGATTCAAAGCGATATCTTTTGTTATCCTTCTACTACGGACTCCTTGCTTGAAAGCCCTGATGACAGATGAGTCAGAAACTTCCATAATTGAATTACGAACCTGACTAAAGCGCTTGATGAATTGGCGCATGGTCTCGTGGTCGTTCTGTCTCATTCGGTGCTAGTCGTCCTCCTTCCCAGGGCGATTGTAGGTGCCTTGGAAGTTCGCCAGTAGAAGGTCGCAGAGGTGTTGCCAAGAATAGATCGACTCGAGTGGTTGGTTTAGTAACCACGATCGAAAGCGCACCTTCGAGCACGTTGGAAGGTAATTCGCCATTACATGCTCTCCTCCTCCTCGCCGTCGGACAAATGTTGTATAAATTTGAAGGAACTCGATGGGATTTTGGATCCATCGAACTTCTCCATGTTCACTGGTCGAAAACGAGGTGGCGGTGAATTTTCGGAGGTCGTGCAAAAAGCCCAACATCCGTAATAACTTCTGACGCCTCCTTTGCGGAAAGAAGGGTTGATATCACCAGTGATCGATTCGACGATACCCGAATAAAGTTGACCCGACCTGTAGTAAGCCTCGGTCCTACGAGGGAAATACTCCTCGTATTCCATCTGCTGCTGCAGATTTCCATGTCGGGATGGTGAGTGATCATCTCTCCGAGGGGCTTGTTGATCATCAGTCGTTCGAAAGACATTTCTTCGAGTAGGAGATCGATGCGACTCGCCATTGCGCCGATTTCTATGCGGTGATATGTTTGATCGACTGGTAGCCGAAGAAGTCGTATTGCTACGACTTCCTGAATGATGTCGGCGAGGTGCTTCCAGTCTTGCCATCGTGGTCCGAAGCCTTTGTGCGATCTCTTCGACGAAGAGGTCATAGCTTGGCGCTCGGGCGAGCTCTCGAGTAGGGTTCTCAAGCAAGTTGTTGATGTGCTGGAGCTCTTGAGCTTCCTCTGATTGATATAGGATGCGCCCAGGCAGATTTTTCTGGGCTGCAATCTTCTTCCGTCGAATAGCCTCAAGATCTTCCATATCAGATCCTTGAGACTGTCTCAATGGAGTGCGAGTATGTCGAGGATTTCCTCGCTTATCAAAGTGTTGGTTCTCGTCTGCCACCGGTGGTGCCCTTGCCATTGCCACGAGGCGCGCAGCGTGATCTTCGGGAGTGTCCCTAGCTCGGTCTCTAGAAGAGTGACCTTGATCCGAGGAAGGACTAAGACCTCCGCTGATGATTCTCACTTGCGCCGAGGCCTCCCCGCTTGAGGAGTAGTCGAGACACCATCTGGCGACTTGGAGTAATCCCCTCCAGGAAGGGGAACTCTGGGTTATAACCGTCTCCATCCGCAGGTGTGATCTGCGGAGAGATGGTCAAATTTGCAGGAAAAGTATGGTTGATCCCACTCTCTTTGGAGTTATCCGGAGAAAGAGGACCACCAGATGCTGGTGAAGTCCTGGAATTGTGGCTTCTAGAACTTGTCTCACCAGGTCGGACCGCCTTAGGGGGACTTGAACATTTGGAGGAAAAGCTCTCGTCGTGTTGTGAGTCCGCCTGGGTGTAGTCCTGATTGTGGTCAGATTGACCCTTGTCCTTTGAAGGAATTGATTCCTCTGTTGGACGTACTGTTGTGGGGGATAAGGATCCCTCCCCAACTCTATCAGTGGCATGGTCTCCTGGATTTGCGGAAAGATCCCTGGAAGCAGCAACACCATCGGATGAGTCGATACTCGGTCAGAATCGAAACCGCATCCATGTCGACGTCACAGAATGTCGCCAAGTCAAACCAGCTCCTCGCTCCATTTTCCCGCCATGAGTGCATGAGATTTGGGAAAAGAGAGTATGTTGACAAGAGATTACCGAAAAACCCCACGGCGCCAAGCCAACCGCTTGTTTTAGAACTGATCTTACGTAAAGATTGTTTGATTCGGGGGGGTCTCCTAGAATGGAATCACGCAGAGAGATTAACACGGGTATTTTTATACAGGTTCAAGCCTTTTCCGGAGAGAATAACAACCCTACTCCTGTGTGTGTATGATATTGAGTATGTTTCGTACAGTCGGGAGAAAAGACTAAGGCTATTACAGAAGATAGTGTCTAACTGTCTTCCTGATTGCTTGTTGTCCCCTTCGATCGCCCCCTTTCCCTCTCTGATCACTGCCTTTATATAGTCATGAAGGAATAGTCGTTTTCCCTAGTGAAGAGGCACCTTATCAAATCCAGTAACGGACGCATGTTTGCAGTAATCATCGGAGTGGTAACTCCTTCACGCCGCCTGGCAGTTACTTGTCAGAGATAATGGGGTATTACGTGCTATTATTTCGTAGAGTAACAACGATGTCGATCGCTTGGATTCCTTAATCAATTGGACCCACTCGCCTCAGAGGTTTTATTGATCATAAGGTAGTCGTGGGACACGGTCGTAGAAGAGCTTACGACTATGAGATAGTCGTAGAATAACTTACGATCGGATAGTGATCGAGAAGAACTTACGACCATAAGGTAGTCGTAGTAAGACTTACGACTATGGGGGTGGTCGTAGAAGAACTTACGACCACCTGGTAGGCTTCTCCCTTGTAAAAATAAGGGATATACCTAGGGACCACATGACATCATATTTACCCATAATAAGAATTATAGATAAAAGATAAAATGAGGATTATTAGATCCTCGTCAACCCTATTTAACTACCCTGAAATTTTCATAGAATTTTTAGAACTATCTTGCTTTTTTCCTAGTTTTAAAATTATTTTAAGCATTTAAAATTTATTTACTGTGTAAAAATGAAAACCTATATATTTTTTGCTTTGTTTGATATCTTTGCGGATTTAATCTAACTCATTCATGTACTACACCATAAATAATATCTATAGGATAAACTAAACTATACACATCTAAAACGTTGTACTAGAGCAAGCTGCACTACATATCAATACATTTAAAATTATCTAATCCATTCAATTCTATGTCGATAGTTTTATTTGCTAACCTACCATGGTTCCGAATTTAGATACAAAGTTACAAGAACATTAACCTGCAAAGTGGGCGACCGAATCTGCTTCTCCCTCCCTCTCCTCCCCTGCTCCGAACCGGCATCACTTCGCTAGGTCACTCCTCTCTCTCTCTCCTCTTTCTCTTTTTCTCGGAATAAAAGCGACTTTTGGCCGGTTTTTGGGGGCTTTTATAGCCTGACCCCTTTTGCCATTTAGAATAACGACAGGGTGGTGCGGGTTTTTGTCACCATTTTGAATGACGACAGGAGGAGGTGCTTGCGACAGGGGCGTTTACTGCCAGGTAGGTGGGTGACAGGACTACTGTCGTCATTTCAATTGGCGATAGGAGTCTGTTTTGTAATAAAAATTTCGACTATTTATTTTTGTAAATCTTTATTAAAATAATATTATTTAAAAAAATTCAACAATTTTTTATGTTGCAACTTTCCCCATTATCTTATAGCGGTCAAACTGGCCTAAACCAATAAAATTACATCGCATGATCATTTAGAGTGCTCTGCACATATACGGCTCGCTAATTCCAACCAACAACCCTGAGTTCTTGGCTCATATAGCATTATTCACAGTGCTAATAATAATTTTGATCTTCTCCCGACGTTAATGCTAAAAATGGCACCCTTCCTTGTGCCGGTGTACTACTGCCGCCGCCGCGTTCGATGACGGTGTGCTACTGCTCGTCATCGTGTCGTCAAATAGTGTTTCACATGCACTGTCCATCAGCTCACCGAGCCACCGAGGGTTACGAAAGGTGGAGATGGCGACGGTTGACAACCATGTTTGAACCTGCATGTGCTATGCCGCGCAACGATTTCATGTGAAAAAAATTGTGGAATTTTTTTCAAGTATATATGATAACACATTTGAAGTTGCGAGTGCGAGATAAAAAACAAGAAAAAAATACAAAGAATTTTTTTTAAAGTTTTAAATAGTGTCAGAAATAATTTTTTAATCAATTTTCAATTTCCCTCGCCACTGTCGTGCCTCCTTGACATGGCACTCGCGATTTCCATGGCATGCCCATAGGGCACGATAGAGGGTGTTATTTTTTTGTATTAGCATAGAAAGAGAGCCAAAATTACTATCAATGCGATGAATACTGCTATATCTTTTCTTTTCCAAAAACTCAACGACCCCTCCTCTTTCTTCCCCTTCATAATAACTCAACAAGAAGTCCGCTAAAGAAAAATCTCTTTTATCTCCTACCTCCCACCCACCTCCCCGGCCCACCTCCCTCGAAACCCTAGCCAGCCGTCGCCATGGCCGCGGCCGCCCTCCTCCGCCGCCTCCCCTCCGTGCGCGCTCCGGCCACAGCGCTCATCGCGGCGCGCCCGATCTCCGACTCCACGGCCGCGCTCACCATCGAGACCTCCGTGCCTTTCACCTCCCACATCGTCGACCCGCCCTCCCGCGACGTCACCACCAGCCCCGCCGAGCTCCTCACCTTCTTCCGCAACATGTCCGTAATGCGCCGCATGGAGATCGCCGCCGATTCGCTCTACAAGGCCAAGCTCATCCGCGGGTTCTGCCACCTCTACGACGGCCAGGAGGCCGCTGCCGTCGGCATGGAGGCTGCCATCACCCGCTCTGACTCCATCATCACCGCCTACCGCGATCACTGCACGTACCTCGCCCGCGGCGGGGACCTCGTTACCGCCTTCGCCGAGCTCATGGGCCGCCAGGCCGGGTGCTCCCGCGGGAAGGGCGGATCCATGCATTTTTACAAGAAGGATGCCAATTTCTATGGCGGACACGGCATCGTTGGCGCTCAGGTACCCCTCGGATGCGGCCTTGCGTTCGCGCAGAAGTATAGGAAGGAGGACACCGTCACCTTTGCGCTCTATGGTGATGGTGCCGCAAACCAGGGCCAGCTCTTTGAGGCGCTCAACGTGTCGGCCCTTTGGAAGCTGCCTGCCATACTGGTCTGCGAGAACAACCATTGTGAGTTGCTGCGCCATTTTTGGGAATAGTGATTGCATCGTGATACAAGTTGATACTGGTCTGCTTGTTCATTTGATGTGATGTGATCTGGGTTCGATTTCCGTTGTGCAGATGGGATGGGAACGGCCGAGTGGAGGGCGGCGAAGAGCCCCGCCTACTACAAGCGTGGGGACTATGTCCCTGGATTGAAGGTAATGTGAAACTATTGTTGATTTTGCTCATCATAGTGCCTGGATCGACGAGGGTTGACATATGAATTTGATTTCTGTTTGTGGTATGTTTGATTGCTCGTAGTGTTTTTTATATGAAAGGTTTGACCTCGTAGATTCTTTATGTCTATTTCTTGAGTTGCAGAAGAGAGTGTTCGATTCAGTGTGGTATTTTAGCACGTGCTAGCTGTTCCAAGTCCCAACATGTACATGAAAAGGTTTCTTAATAAATTACTGTAATTACCTAAAGATAATTTTTATTTGACTAGAGTTAATATGTTTGTGGATAGAAGCTACACTATGTTCCTACAAGTAAAATCCATCTCATATCCCATAGCTATTGACTTCCTGATGAGTTACGCCATACTTAAGTATGTCATCATATATGCTTCCTCCTTTCCCCTGATTTTTCGAGTTATCTCCTGCTTCGAGTGCAAGAGGACTGCTCAAGCTTTCATTTCATCGTTTATGTTCTACTTACCTTTTGCTACTGACATCAGTCACATCATTGATGTTTGTTTGGTGTAGGTCGATGGAATGGATGTTCTTGCTGTGAAGCAGGCATGCAAATTTGCAAAAGAATATGCTATTGCGAATGGACCAATTGTGAGTACTGATGATATTTTGCTGTCTTCTGTCATTTGGAGTCTATATACCCATGTAGTATTTTAGGTGTTTGTTGGCGTTGGCCTAGAGTGCATTGGAACTTCGAGTGTCATACATCTTCGTTTCGTTCACAGGAAGAACCAATGCCAGAGAGTATAATCAACTTAATAGAGCTGCACCCACCTTTCCTTCTGATAAAACACATAGACTACACATAACACAAGTACGTTCGCAGGAGCAGGAAGAACCAATGTCAGATAGTATAATCAACTTAATAGAGCTGCACTCACATTTTTTGCTGGAAAAACACATAGGCTATGTACAACACAAGTGTCTGGATCTTTCCTGGTCATTAGCAATTTCTTGGATCTTTCTCCAAAGATTTGGCCTTGATTGCTAGTTTACCACTTGATGGATAGAATAGATTTCATGAATTATATGCAATTCTCTAGCTTGATTAAATACTTAAGACTTAGGTGGTGGTTGCAGCGTTGCGCTATTTCATTGATCCTGCCTGCTGATGGCAGCATATGCCTAATAATTTCATATGTGATTTGTAGATTATAGTTTAATCCATTCATTCGAAGCAACAGTTTCATGTTGGTCTTGAGTCATGTAATGTTTTCAATTGAACTGCTAAGAGTGATAAACTGCTAAGAGTGACATGTTCCCTGATCCACAGCAGCTGCATCCTTGAGCCAATGGCAATTACTGCTAAGGCACCCTCTTCACATGTGAAATAAGAAATAACCTGTCTGGCATGATAATAATACACACCAACTTATGGTCTAAATGTATTGATCACTGCTTGATGTTTTACTAACTTTAAGGTAACACTGCTTTTACCTTCTGTTATTAACTACCAAGGCACTCTCTTGAGCTGAGTGTGGATGGCTAAACCTCATTGCTAATGCTACCTGACTTCACTCAAGTCATTTTGTATATGCTCGTTATGGTTTACATATTAGTCCATCTGTAATGAATAATATGTTTTTGTTATTAGTAGATGATGTTTACTAATGTCTTCCCATTCTTTGTATTTAGGTTCTTGAAATGGATACCTACAGGTACCATGGCCACTCTATGTCAGATCCAGGAAGCACTTACCGCTCCAGGGATGAGATTTCAGGTGTCAGACAGGTCAGCATGCTGTGACCTTTCAGTTTGAAATTTAACTCATGCCAAATGTTTGGATTTCAAAGAGTTATTTATTTTATGATATCAACACTCAACAGGAGCGTGATCCAATTGAAAGAGTTAGAAAGTTGATCTTGGCTCATGACCTAGCAACTGCTGCTGAGCTCAAGGTATGAAATTTTAAGGAAAATACATCAAGTATAATTAAAGTATAAATGATCTTTAATGAGAATCATAAATGCAGAAATGCTCTGTTTCATTTAGTGGTAGATTGTAATACTTATTGTGAGCCTATTCTTTCTTCTCAGGACATGGAGAAAGAAATTAGAAAAGAAGTTGAAGATGCCATTGCTCAAGCAAAGGTTCCCATTGCATTGGGATACACTCTTTTAGTTGTTTCACTTTGAATTAATTATGCTTATCACTTATGCACCTTTTAATATACACAGGAAAGCCCTATGCCTGATACTTCTGAGCTCTTCACAAATGTGTATGCCAAGGGTTTCGGTGTGGAGGTAAGTTGATGCCAGATCTAATTCATTTAGTTTTTTCGAAGGTGAAATCACTATTTTTATCTGAAATGCATGACCCTGAACTTGATTAAACCTAGTGTTTTAAATCACCATTATTGCGGTGTCGCGGTGACACGACAAAAAATGCTATCGTGGAGGCTATCCTACACCGCTGTTTTATTTAAAATATTAGCTATATTAATTTTATCATTAGTCAAAATACTAAATGAATAATTTTTTTGTTATTTTCCAAAAATAGTTACAAAATTACAATGCAATTACAACATGTTCAATTTAAATTCTAAAACACATTAAAATAAATTAGAATGAATGAAAATTCAAATGTAGAAAATAATATATTTTTTAAATTCCAACTATTTTAGTTGATTTTTTGGAATTTTAAATAATTTTAGGTATTTTATTAATTATTTTGAAATTAATATACTGAGATATTTTGAAGTTAAGAAAATTGAAATAAATTTGAATTCTCGGGGTTAAAGAACAAATTGTAGTTGGCTCAAAAACTAAATATAGCATGGAAATATGTTGGATATTTGCTAACAAGTGAAAAAAATACTATATGCGGCATTGCGGACTGCTATTTCCGCTGTAGCGGTTGTAGCTGTAATAGCGGAGACTTGGCATGTAGCTTAGCGTTTTGGGCCACGAAACCACTATAGCGCCACTATAGCTCCGCTATTTTAATCACTGATTAAACCGATAGTTGCATCGTCTTAATCATGTGAATTGTGAAGTGAAAACATGGCATGTGTTTTATGCTAATATCTCGTTCCTGTTCGCTTGCTTGCATAGGTAACAGTTTTTGAAAGGAAATATCAACTCGCTGTCACCCATTACAATTCTATAGGCATGATGTATTTTTACCCTTGTTTAGAGAATACTCTGTTACACATTCCCATAAAAGAACTTTGTTACACTAACTAGATAGAACTACATTTTCACGATTTTATTTCAAAATACAAATTTGAACTGCTCTGTTCAAAGTATGTCTGCTTTGGTAAGGACTAAACTTATTTCTCGTTAATGGTGCAGTCATTTGGGCCAGACAGAAAGGAGTTGAGAGCTTCACTTCCATAGGCTGGCAACCAGAAGATGCCATTCTTTCTTCTGATATGATATGATAGCCAGGAGAAATAAATATTGGTGGAGAAACCCTCGGGTTTTACTGGCATTTTTTGTTGCAAAATGAACGTGTATAGAGATGCATTGTCAGGAGGATCCGCTCGTTATTTGTTTTGCCTTCCCTTTTTCTTTTCTGCAATTCAAATTAACCGCAGCTGGCAGGCTTCTTATTGAAGCTACAGATTTGGCCCGCATAATCTCTTCTGTTCGAAAAATTTTAAGCTGGGAATTAAAAGTTTGATCGTCTAATGTCTAACGTATCGGTTACTCTTACCAGCTCTTGCTACATGGAAACAGCTTTAGTACCTGTCGATTGTTATCTTGCCCGTTCTCTTGTTAAAAACAGTAAGGTGATTGTTGGATCTTTGGCATTTGCTCATTGTGTGCGTGATGACTCCCCAAGCTCTTTCTTCGTGGATGCTCTAGTTTCCGTCTCTGCTAGCTACGTGCTTCATCTTTTTTTCCCCTACACCTCTCATCCTATTCCTACCCCGTAGGTGAGTGATCAAATGTAATTGGAACTGAGATGCCAGTTCTTGGGGCCTGCTCTATGGTGCGTTTCAAGCATGCTATAGCGGATTCGCGATGCCACCTCACAAAATAGTACCACGGGTCACCGTCTCACTGAAGGCGTAACCGGCTTGGAGCTGGTGTCTGTGGGGACCCCCAACCCCGGGGCATTTTCAGGCTTGCGAACTTGCGGTTGGAAGCTATCCACTGGGTTGCCGTCTTCCTCACCGGAAAGCAGAGGCGTGGGTAGGCACGATGAGGCCGTGCCGTGGAGGAGGTGGAGACGGAGGATGGCGGCAGCAGCAGCAAGAGAATCACGGTTTTCCTGTAACCGGCGACCCGGCACGGCAGTTGAAGGCCCAACCCAAACCCGGCCTTCCCTTCGGCTGGAGCGGGCCTCGTGAAGAGCCTTAGGCGTCCGTCTATTTAGGCCGCGGCTCAGCGGGAGCATGCACTCATTCGCGCGTTCCTTTTCCCTACCTCGTTTCCCCGTGGCCCGTGCCCGAATGAAACCACGACCACAAGAAGCGTCCGATTCCGCGATTTGCAGCCCCAGCTCTACCTGTACGTGGTAGTAGTCTGGCCCTGGCGGGCGAATTTTCGGCCGTATCGATATTTTTCGTCTCGGACTTAGAAGAATGACCGTTTCTGTTTCTTTTCTTTTGTTACAAAATTGACGTCTTGTCACACGGTCATACAGCCACATACTCCCCCGCCGACACTTGCCCTCCTCCCGCAAGGCCACCGTGTGGCGGCCCACGCGCTGGTCTGCTCCACACCTCCCCATCCCGCACTGTCACACTGCGGTGGTCATGGAACAACAAAAAAAATAATAATAATTGAAAAACACTGGTCCGGCTCTCTGGAGAAACAAAAAATCAGAGATATTCTGTCCATCTGTAGGAGGATCTGCACAGCCACCATGTGGTGACCACCTTTCCCACTATACATCCTCCCTCGTCCACACATCTGTCGTCCCCGCCGCATTTGCACCCTTACTTACAGTCTTTGCGTGTGGACAACGTGTCCGAATTCCGGCCCTTAACGCAATGCTCCTCCTTCGCTCGGCTATAAATACCGAACTCTCGCAGTCGCTCATCGCTCATCTCAATTGCGTTTCGCTTCTCGTTTTGGTGCTCGTCGCCGAGAACTCAGAGAACGTAGCATAAATAATTTTTTTTTCTGGAGATTAAGTATTTGCTTCCTTCTCGTCACTCGACCTTATTTGATTGCTTTCCCTCGAAGGGCAGGTAAATTAACAGATGCTTTTGTCTTTATTACCGTAGTCGTAGTTAATCAGTCATAGTTTAGTGGTAATCATTTAGTCGTAACTAGTTAGTTTAGTGGTAATTAATTAGTGGTAATTAAATAGTTTAGTGGTAATTAATTAGTCGTAACTAGTTAGTTCAGTACTAATTTATTAGTCGTAATTAATTAGTTTAGCGGTAAATAATTAGTCGTAATTAGTTTAGTGGTTATCGGTACGTCATATTAAATTAGTGGAAATTAACTACTCATAATTTATTTCATGGTAATTAATCAGTCGTAATCAGTTTACTAGCAATTAGTTAGGCATAAGTAATTTAGTGCAAAATAGATAGTCGTAAGTAATTAAGTGGTAATGAACATGTGGCTCAATAGTGGTAAACACGATACTAATGGATTACTTGTAATTAATTAAGTATTCGTATTTAATTACACATATGTAATCGATCACATGCATGCAATTTGTCATCATTGTTTGTTATATCACGGATGGGGTTGTTGTGGCCTTAGATAATTTCGAGCATGCAAGACTTGATAGTATTTTATGACGATGGTCTCGTACGGGTTGGACTGATGGGTTGAACTCTGTTGAGATGCCAGTACAAGGTGGTCCGGCGGAGGGGCTCGACGCGATGAATATTCATGAGCTTCGAAGCTGCATCCCGAGGGAGTTCGTCACGGAGGCAATGAGGAAGAAACTTGTGATAAAGGGGATCACCTGCACGAATGACGTGTGAGATCTCATCAAGGTGGCTGAAAGCGTAGCATAGAGGCAGTATATGCAGATTGCCTCCCATCCCAAGGCGGCCATTCACGAGAGGCCGATGGTGTACGTGAATTTCGTACGCATGGCGCCGGACCACCTTGATGATGCGGAGGCCTCTACATGCGGGCAAGCGCAGCCTGAGCCTGAAGACGGTAGCACAGAATGTGCTTTCTCGAAGGGAAGACTTGCACATAACTTTGTGCGAAATGAAGGGGGCGGAATTATGGTGGTCGGCCCGCATTGACTACCACAACTATCTATCGGACCAGCCTCTCGGGTTGGAGTTCGACGAGGACGTCGACCCAGGATCGGATGGTAGCGACGAGGACAAGCAAAGATCCGGTGGTCCAACCGGGAGAATTGTGTCATCGGAGGTGCCTTACGTGGCATCGAGTCTTGATGATATCGCGGTGTGTTCGCTCGTATTGCCGCAAGAAGAAGGCTCCCAGTGGGGGTTTGATGTCGACACCCTCTTAGTTGGGCAGCGCTTCCCTAACAAGGCGGTCGTGCAACAAGCTATAGCATGATACGCCTTGTCCATCAACCGTGTGTACCGAGTGCACCGGTCCAACCCAGGACAGTACGCGGTGAATTGTGTAGTGGAAGGTTGCGCTAGCAAGGCCAGCGCTCAACGAGCAAAGACCTTCGGCTTGGTCTTCGGGGTCAAGGCACTGATCGACCACACTTGCAAGCTTAGCGAGCCTCTGTGGCAGCATCCGAACGTGACTTCCACATATGTTGCAAGCCTCATCAGGCACCTAGTTGCGGCGGACGTGTCTGTCTCCCCCAAGATGTTGATGTCGGAAGTCACCAATCTGGTTGGTTATCCATTAGCTACAACAAGATCCGACAAGCCAAGCAGAAGGTTATCGAGTCCATGTACGGGACATACAAAGAGATGTACAACCTTGTGCTGAGATTGCTAAACCAGATTGCCGAATCAAACCCAGCGTACATAAACAAGCTTGAGAGTGAAGATACTAACAGAGGACCCAACTGTTTCATATTGGACTGGGTGTTCTGGGCTTTCGCCCAAGCCATTCAGGGCTTCAAGTTATGTCATCTTGTGCTAACGAGGAATGACACTTTCCTCACGGGGAGGTACAAGGGCACAATTCTTACCGTGGTGGCAGCCGACGTAAATGACTAGCTTCTCTCGGTGGCATTTGCCATTGTGGAGAGCGAGAATACATCAAATTGTCTGTGGTTCCTACCGAACGTGAAAATGGCTATGGTGGGAGACCGGCACAACGTATGCCTTATCACATACCGTAATGCTGGGTTGTTGGCGACCATCAACACCATGCAGCATGGGATGGAACCCCATCACCAGTAAAACAACGTGCAATCCAGGTGGTGCATGAGATATCTCACATCTAACTTGTTCACGTGGTTCCGCAGTTAGGAAGTTATGAAGATGTTCAAGGCATTGTGTCTGCAGAACTAGATGCGGAAGTTTGAGTCCATCCGGAGAGACCTCGAACACTGGACTATGAAACATAAAAGGGAGTCCACTCCGGAGGTAATGGAGGGATAGCAACCCAGCAGTGCCATAAATTTCTCGGAATGGATTCATAGCCACACTCTTGAATTAGATAAATAGTCTCTTTTCTATAACACAGATGGTGCGAGGTACAAGATTATGACGACCAACATGTCCAAGGTGTACAACAACGTCCTCGAAGATGTGCGGTGCCTCCCTATCACCGCGATCGTCGAGAGAGACATGGACTCACACTGTTGGTTATTTCGTCAATAGAGCCACCGCAACCAAGCGACAGATGGAGGAAGGCAAGCAGTGGTCCGAGAACATGCAGAGGCACATAGACCAGAAGATGGAGAAGGACCGGATGCACGACATCCGGTGATCGATGGCCTCAGGAGGAAGTCTGAGATCATGCTTTGGCAGAAATATATCAACAGCCATGCGAGGGGGAAAGGAAACAGGCATGCACCTTGGGTGATGTGGCGATATGCACCTTCAACAAGCTGAATCTCCTGCACAAGCCATGCTTGCATGTGTACAAGGCATGTGCGTAGATGAGGAAGATGTCTACACTGTACATCTCCGAGTACTACAACATACAACACCTTTTCGGTATATGGAGTGTAGAGTTTCACGCGTACGGCTTGGACATGAACTATAAGAATCTTTGGCTAGACAAGGTGCAATAGGGCCCAAACAAGGCCTTGAAGACAATAGGGAAGGGACGACGGCATACGCGGCATTTCCAAAACGACATGGATGCCAGCCAACGTGCCAGTATTTGCCGTACAATCAAGTGCAGGATATGCAAGACCCCTAGGCACTCAATAAAGGACTATCCCAACAGACCAAGCTCGTCTAGTCGTCACTCAGTGTCGTAATTTAATGTATTGTCTGCCCTGTTTTGTTATGTACAACGAAACTTCTATGATACCCAGATATGGACTCATGGACAAACTTCTATACGATGATGTTGCAGAAGCACAGGTGGTTTGCGCAGAAGGACAAACATCTACAATACCCATATTATTCAATAAAAGATGCTCTGGTACCACCACGATTTTTGGTCCCGCAGTGTGTGTGTGGTGAGCCAGCGAAGATCATTTAGTCCACACACCCAAACACCTCCGCTTGGGCATACTACACGTGCGGGCACTACCTCATAAGCGTTTCTTTTGCACACATCGATTTTCGTCTCCCTATGTTGATTGCCATAAAATTTTAACTTCATTCACATATAATGGCATCGCGAGATGCGATGCCACTTCTTCCAGTGGATCGACGGCCCAAAGATGTACGGTATGGTGTTCATCCAGCAGAAGTACATGCTAAACTTCTCGATCGGGGCGAGACCTTCGAGTGGTGGAAACCTTACGTACCGAACCCTACTGAGGAGGCATTGGAGGAGCCCAGGACTCGCCTGATGGAGAAGGGGAAGGCTCCCGTTACTGAGACCGGCGATCGTCGTAGCTTCTTCTGTTGCCCGGGAGCACTCTATATCGAAGAGGTCAGCTACGTATAATTCGCGTCGTGATTTGGTATTTGCCCTTTCGTTGTTCTAACAACATGAAAGCGTCCAGCCCATATCGCAGAACATGGAGGACTTCGACACATGACACCGACGTGGGGAGTCCCGACTCAAGGGGAAGGGGAAGGCTCATGCAACTGAGCCCGGCCGCCATAGCGTATTCGGTTGCCCGGACGCACTCTATATCGACGATGTGAGTTATGTAGAATTTACATGCTTGTTACGTTTTTCACTGTATGGTGCACTTACGTCATAGAATCGCAGGACATAGACGACTTCAACATATGGCACCGACGTGGGGAGTCCTACGACAAGGGGAAGGGAAGGCTCCTTCGACTGAGACCGACCAACGTCATAGCGTATCCGGCGCTGGGCACAATCTTTATCGAAGACGTGAGTTATATACAAGTTACATCCTTGTTACGTTTGTTATTATATGATCCACTTACATCATGGAATCACAGGACAAGAGGCAGTGGCTATGGCGTCGCATAGACTAGTTGCAGACATTATTGCGTAGATGATAGATAGGATATTCTTTGTTAATTTATCGGTTCAATGTGCATTACATTATTTAATACTGTACTGTACCACATGCTAAATAGGCTTGTACATGACCAACCGAGGGAAATATGTAGTATACAGATCATATAACAACACACCGTAGCCTTCGAAACACACATGAGTTGGAGGCTACATTACATTGTTATATGATCTGCATGCTACGCATTTCCCCCAGTTGGTTCATACACAAGCTTATCTAGCATGCGGTACAATACATGATGTTCTTTAATCATATATAGTACCATATGCTAGATAGGCTTGTACATGACCAACTGAGAAAAATACGTGGCATGCAGATCATATAACAACATACGTAGCCTTCGAAACACATATATATGAGTCAGAGGCTATGTTACATTGTTATATGATCTGCAAGCCACGTAGTTCCCTTAGTTTGTTCATGTACGAGCTTATCTAGCATGTGGTACAATACATGACTAAAGATCATCATCCACATCAAACTGATAAATTAACAAATAGTGTCCTATTTGATCGGGGTACATGTGATAGCACCCCCTCCTTCCTCATCCCGATTGCAATAAACCCACACGTGTATCATGTAATGCTTGTAGCGCTTAAAATGTAGTCAATTTTATGTATAAAAACGTACATTACAACTCCATTGGAAACCCAAATTTTCGATTATGAGTACTTTGTGTGGGAATCCATGAAATCCTAACTTATGAAACCTAAAATCGAAATTTTTGAGACCTAAATCCTTAATTGTTGAGACAATTTCAGAACACATATCAAATTGTCCAAACATTGTACAATCAAGTCCACTGTGTAAGGAGCCTTCAAAATAAAATTCATAATTTTTGGACCTCATTTTCTATATTTGTAAATTCCTACAAACAATACACTTAAATGAAATTGCGAGAAAAATTCAGAACGAATAAAATTATGAAAAAAATTACACAAGCAAGTATAACGTATTAGGAGCATTCACATAAAATTTCATAATTTTTTTTAACTCATTTGCTATATTTTTAAAATCCTACAAATACGACCAAAACTCTAATTTCTAGAGGGGTGCGGGGCATGGCGCGTGGCGGCAGAGGAGGGCCACCGCACCGCATCTAGGGTACTAGCACGTGGGACACCATATGATGGTCGTGCGGGGGGTAGGTGTCGGCTAGGGAGTGAATGTCGCACGGCCACCGTGCGGCATGGCATTATTTTTGCGCAAAAAAAATCGAAGACGGTCATTCTTGTAAATCTGGTGAAGAAGCGAAAAAACGCCGATCTGACCAAAAATTCTGGTAGCGTGGACGCCGAGCTACACATTCCCATGGCCGTGGAAATCGAACTGTAATGTATGAGATGCATGTATTTGCATACACCAGACACGTAATGCTGTTCTTGGAAAATGCTACCCTGAGCCCCTAACGTCTCACGGCTACACGAAAGCACGCGAATGCACTGTGACTGACGTACAACCCACTAGGAATCGTTCCTAGTATTATAGCGGAAGGAAATGGAGGCCTCTCGTTCAATCCGTACATTTAGTCCTCTTATCGCGCAACGACGCGCGCCCCCGTTCCGCCGATTCACACGAGCGACGGACCGTCCAACCGGTCTCCTAGTCATTTGCCTCATGTGCCAGTCATCGTGTCGCTTCATCCCGGTCTTCGCTTCACACAGTGTGCCTCATCAACTACCGCAGTAGCCCTCTCTCGAAGGCTCCAAAGCTGCGGGCCTCCTCCCCTTCCCCTTCCGTGGCACTCCTCCCTCTCCCACCGCATCGCGCCCCTGCCTGCGGAGATCTCCAGTGGGCTCCGGAGTTGCGGGCCCCCTCCCCTTCCCCTTCGCGGCGCTCCTCCCTCCCGCCGCATCGTGCGCGTCCCTGCCTACGGAGATCTCCGGCAAGGCCATGGCCCCCGCCATCGCCGATGCGGGCCTCCTCCGCTTCCCCTTGGTGGCGCTCCTCCCTCTCCCTGCTGCCGCACGTCCCTACTTTGGGTACGGCACCCGAACCCTACACGTTTGGTTTCCTCTATTCATCCGCGTCTCGATCTGCTTTTGCTTTTGATATTGGTTTTTCTACGACAGCGCGTCGTGTGTCATGATCTATGCCGTCACCGAAGCTGCAGGCCTCCACCGCCCCCACCTACCCGACCTCCTGCGGCCGGCAGTCCCCGCTGCTGCAGATGGTGTCGTTGCCCCCCTCGCCGTCAACCCCCCGGTGTTTTCTCCAATCACAGCCAAACACGTCGCTGGCCACCAGTTTCCTACATGGTGGCCATTCTCCACATAGTAGTATTTTTTATTTTACTTTTGGGGTCATGTGTCATTTCGTTTCCTGATTTGGTCAGCTTCGGTTTAGAGTTCCTCCTTTGGCATCAGAACAAGATTCCTGATTATGTACGTTTCGTTGAATTGCTACAGTACAGATTCCGTTTACGTCATTTCTTATTGCTCTAATTTTTGGATGATGCGACTATGTACATGTGCTTCTGTGATAGACGGCCCGCAGACGCCAACTCCAGAGCCGCCAAAGAACAACACGCTAAGCGACTGATGCGTGATTTTCTGTTGTGCCATGTTCATTACATATACACAATTCCTTTTGACTTCTCTCATGGGTTGCTAATGGCCCAATGATATTATTTGGTTGTATCATTACATGAAACAAATGTGTATCAGCCTATTTTCTTCTGTGTTAATTGAGTTTCATGTTATACATGATTTGTAAAGGAGAGCACGGTATGATTGCTTAACCAAATAGTTTTCGATTTACGTTGTGATATTGGTTTTCTAGCATTGAGTAGCATGGTACTTTTGAAAAGTATGTGGTAGATGCCTTACATGGCCTGATGAGTATGGACGCCGCATGGGAAGCTTCATCGTACGACAACGACATGCAGCCGTCTTGTCGCCTGCTGATGCCAACAAGGTCAATGGTAAGCCATTTCTATTTCTACAGCCTAACACTAACATTCTTAGCATTTTAAATGGTACACGTCTCATCATTTGCCTCTTTTCGTGACCCTTGCATTGCTTTAGAGTTGCGATACGAATGCGCATGTCTCCAAGTTTCTGAATATCAAAGTAAACCGAAGTGTGGACTTTGTAAGTACCCCTACACTATCAGTCCACACATTGTTTTGAAATGCACAGGAATTGACGTGTATGATGACCGACATGTAGGCTGAGTTTTTGTGTCTGATGATTGACGTGTTGCTTTCATAAATTCCTATACATTTCTTCTGTTACGTGAATGTTAAGAGTAGTATGTGTCACGTTTTGGCCAGGCAGCACTTGATGTTAGATATTTTAAATACCTATGCCTTATTGGCATTCTTTAATCTCCTGTTATTTCAAATATTAGAGAAATGATCAGGAAGGCCCACAGTATGTTTAGATTCCATAGCTATTATATGATTAATTAGGTAGTGAGATAGATAGCATTACCATCTGTTTGATCTGAATAACAAAACAAAATGACAAGAATTGCCTACTTGCAGACTTGTGTGAGGACAGACAATTCTGCCTAGAACACCTGGATTTAACACCTAGCTCAACTGCACAGGTCAGTTCATCAAATGTTTTACTTCCCTCTCTACAAATTTGATTCAACATAGAGATTTTGTGCAAGCCTCTTGAATTTCTATGATGATTTTCGGTATGATTTAGAGGTGACGTGCTTAGTACCGCCCCCATCAAAAAAACGTTGGAGATGTTTAGTACCATGCACGTGCCATTGCAGGGTGCTTTATTGCCTATTTGCATACCATTGACTAATGTACCTAGGTAGACCTTTAGACATTAACATAAACATGTATGTTCTTAACCTACCGAAACTTATATTTTTTTTCCTTTTTTTTAATCTGAATCTAATCAGTTTGTTGTTATCTATAGGCTATAGCTTCATCATATAATGCTTTAATACACACTCAAAAAATAAATTGATCCATCCTACAGAGGTACCATTTAGATGGTCATTTCAAACTGAACCGATTGCCGATTGAGGCTGCTTCTTTTAGATGTGCTTATCAATAACAAACATCCGGATTTGTTAGGTAAAAATATACATAACTAAAGAACCAGCTTAGGTGACATAGCATGCATTAAGGCTGTCCTATTGTTTTCACCTTTTCAATTTCTCATTTGTGTTGGGATGTCTCTGCGTGTTGTTATGATCTATATAAACGTTTGTTCACTAATTAGGTTGTATATCTTTTTTCCCATTTCATATTTAAAGTATGTTATGAACAATGTGCGGACTACAAGTATTCACAGGTTAAGCTAAGAAAATAGGATTGCAGAGCAAAATAACTATGCAAAAATCTCACTGCGCTGCTAAATTAGTTTCAAGAGCATAAAACCCTATGATTTTCTTTCGAATTGATAGTGGTTGTGTTTCTACAATATGATAAATTAATTGCATGGTTAGTTCAGTTTTGCGACGATTTTGAAATTACAATCGAGATTTTAACTTATGTTTTCACTTGCGGTTCTTTGTTGGATATACTACGCATCAAGAAAATCTAATCAGAAAGGCTTCCAGTTTTTAGCACCTTTTGTTTAGACACCACGATTACTTGGAAAGTAGGGCAAAGATGCATGACCGCATAGTTGTAATGTATACAGCAGAATTACTAAAAAATGTATTCACTTTTGGAGCATGCATGCTTAGTGTGCCATGAATTTAGAAGGAATTAGGTGTTTTTTTTGGTGCTTAAGCTATGCACAAGTCAAACCACATTCCTACTGCAAAACTGTAGTATTGGACATCTAAATGAATCAAACACATTGTTTTTGCTAAATGTACGCTCATTCCCATGCAGCTACTCTGCCTGTTTGAGACCTAGGATCTCTATTTCATTTGTCCTACCATTTCCTGTCCTTGGCATTACTCTGTATATAGAAACAACATTTGTAAAAATATTTGTACCCATTTGTTTTTTAAATAAAAGCAATACTAAGCCAAAGCATTGTTAGATCTAATTCCCTTTCTGTTTCAGTTCCACATGCTCATCATGGGAACAAAATTGTGTAATCTGATTTTGATGTTCGATGATCGTTTTGAAATTAGCAGCACAATGTCTTTGTACTGGATTGTACGTACTAATTTTGCGTGTTCAGGTCTGCTTCATGCTGCCCATGGCAACTTTGCGTCTTTAGGGCTGCTTCATGCCGCCCGCGGCAACGCGCGGGTTTCAGGTAATGCCACGAGATTCCCGTAACGATTGCTGAAAAGAACTATTTGGTTTCTTTTATTAGGAAACTAATTTCGTTTTTTATGGATAGATTCAGCGATCTTTTATCTGTTTCTCGATTACATGTCCAGAACAAACACCAGGTAAAAAAAAACCCCTAGGACAACAAGGTTCGCTTCTTTGGTTTGTATCCTGTTTGCATTGCTTCGATGTATTTCATGTTTTTTGAATTTGTCTTCTTTTTTTTTTAAAAAAAAAGGTCATGATGGCAGTTTCTATTCTGCTAATTTCATGATTGGGATCATCGTTTTTATGCTCTAGCTGCCTACTCCTTTGGTTAGTGCATCACAGGCTTCATCTTTCTGCTGATAAATTAGTGTTGTGGTTGTTTTTGGTATTACTGAATGCATAGTTTATGGGTCCTGCAACTTCTGTTAGGAATTATATTATCTGATCAGTAGTTACATGATACATTTTAGTTGCGCTTCAGAGAGAACAAACATCGCTGATTCTTGTGAGTTATTTTCCCCACTTATCAGCTATCGTTAATTTCCTTTGTTTTGTCATTAGTGTACTAAATTATTGATACAGGAACAGGTCCCAATGCATCACCGAACAGGTTCATCGATACTTAATCAGTACGTTGTCCCTACAATTTATTCATTTATCTATGCATGTTTAGATAGTATATTGTATAGTTTGCGCTCTACAATACCCACACTATGCTCTATAGCTAACAATGATCTGTGTTTGTTGTTCGCTGGATACTCGTGCATGCTACATCTGTTACATCATTGATATGGGTATGTTCTGATGTTTACATGTTAGTGCCCTATTGTTGTCTACATGATTCTTGGATGCTGGACGCAATCTTAACTATCATGGATTCTTGCAATTTGCCAGATCCATTCCCGTAAAAAAAACCAGCATACTGTGCTTTCCCCTAACGTTTGCTAAAAAGAAATGTTTTGCTTTTTTAGTGCGAAACTAATTTCGAGTTTTATGTATATGTTCAGCGATCTCCTATCTACTGCTCGGTTACATGTCTCAGACAAACATCAGGTCAGATCATTTTTTCCCTTTGCACCTAACGTATAATGTTAGCATCGAAGCCGATCTTTCACAGTGTACATAATGCCATGCATGGAAAAAACTATCAGCTGTGAAAATTGTGTTCATTTCTCTAGTTCTTTCTTGAATGAATCGCCTTATCAAATAATCTTAGTTCAATGATCTTTACGACCTCACTTTCTTCTTCCAAGGTTGGTTAGACAAGTATAGTTAAAGTTATGAAACAATTATTACAACTTTGGGGAAAAAAACCCTTTGGGTAGGTAAGCTAAACATTACAAAATGATTTGATTGTGTTTTTGTGGTCAATTACGATTCGCGTCATCATAGTTTCGTAGCCAATGTCTTGTATTTATATTTTCGTGTATGTGCTTGGTGTGTGCGAAAAAATAACCGTCACAACCAATCCGCGCCACATAATAGTTAGCAGGTGATTAAAGTAATTATTATAAAGTGTGCTCATGATAGCTCTGGTTCTAACTTCATTACTCTTGAGAATTTCAAGCTCACTTGTGTTTTACATAATGAATAGTGCACTCCTTATTATTCCTTTTGTTTACCTGCTTTCAACCAGCTTTACAAGATGCATGTAGTATATATACTACTCTTGTGAAACTTAAGATTTTCTCGTGTGATTACTTATGTTTTTCCCAGTTGCTTATGAGATTGGATTAGCATACCTGATCACATGCTATGCTCCAGTCCTTTTTAGTCTTTAGTATTTAGATTTATTGTTCTGCCATTTATGAATCTATCATATGTATATATGTCTATATGATGAAAATTTATAGCCTACATGTGCAAACTTGAACATTATAAACCATCATACCTAAAAGAACCCCTCAACTTTTTATGCTTCCTGACCACATAGACTTCTTTGCTCGCTTTGTTACCTTGCTTAGACACTGAATCAGTTGACTTCTTAATTCTCTAGCAAATTAAGACTAGGCTATACTTGAGTGCATGTAACTCTGGTTGTGCTTTTTTGGCTTTGGATGATCTTTGGAACAACATAGCTTTAGTGCATTTTCTAGAATGGGATGCTCATCAATAGGTAGAAAAGTAGTAGTAAGAATAGGTAACAAAGTACTGTTTTTAGTACTTTTTTTTATATGTTTCGTTACTAACTGTATGCTGATTCTTATTGCAACAAACTTTCGAACCTAAAGGATGTTTACAAATATTGAAAATGCATATTTTCCCCACACATGAGTGCTTGTTTCAATTCCATTGGGCTTAATGTAAGCTTTGCATACAAGGGCATAGTACTGCAACAACAAAAGAGTTACGTATCAGATGTCACCATGTTTGCCTCCATCATCTCATAAATATTCGGAATTTCTCATCATCTCTTAAATATTTGGAATTTCTCATCTCAGTTTATAAAACTCTGGTCCTAAAGCCATCATCATCATCCTCTGCTTCCCTAATGCTTGGTAATTACTTTACAATTGGCTATATGCCTATATCATTACATGAGTTCACTTCTGCAAGTAACATCTTCAATAAGGTTTTGCTTAGCAATTGTACTGCATTTTTGTAACTTATATTCCATCTAGATCATCATTTTGTCGACTTGCAGGAATCGAAGACATCAAATGGTTTGAACCTGTTCCATTAAGAATTCATCTTTGGGAGCTGCCACAGGTTTAAACTGGGTCATCGTTCAGTGTCGAACCCGGGAGCGAAGGATCCCGAATTCTCTGTGTTCATACATTAGTCGGGATAGCTAATGTACACATCAAACAAAAGTGATAATCAAAACATATCACACATTTTATTAATATTTATTGAGATTATTACAAAGAGCACGAGGCCAAATAAAGTAAAACACAATGAGCGAAATAATAGTAGTAGACCCAACGATTAGCCACGGGCAATAAATGCAGGGAAGCGCAACCTAAGCGTCAAGATCCTCACCGTCTGGTAGATATCTTCTCTGAATAAAGATTATTCACAAGAGTGAGCACAACTACCGTGCTTCGTAAGTTACACCAATATGGAATTGATATGCATGCATAAGGTAGACAAAGGATCTTGGCAAGGTTATTTTATGTAAAGCGGCGGCTTTTAATTTAAATAATCATGTTAGATTTCAAAGCCATTTCATACAATAATCTAAATCTCCATTTTAAATGACAATAGTTTATTGTGGATAACCTCCATAAAAGATGATGGATATCCTCCAATCACAATGGCTACCATGAATTTTCCCACAGGACTATCCATCCTGAAACTATCTGTTGAAATCATTTTAAAACCAAAAACAAATCTAACTCGAGTGGCTTTGCTAGCATGTCCATGACCATGACGCTGCTATTGAATAGTTTTACACTCTGCAGAGTTTGTACAACTTTACCCACACGAGATATTATACTCTTTGTGTTAGGCCAATCCACGCTTCCTAAAGCGTGTGTGAACAAACATCACAAGGCCGTTACAATGTTCTACCTCAAAGTACTTGTGCCCGCTAAGGTTTAAGCTTCCATTGATCGACTGGCCAGTCCTCAAAACCCCTCTTGCGCCAGATGGGAAAAGCTGTCTGCAGACACCCATACATACAACATAGCACAAATAACTAAGAGGTATTACAAATTATTTAGCGAGTCCCGCCCATACAGACATGTGGTTGTCTGATAAGGCATAACAAAATGCGCTCAAGACCGGTCCTCAATTGACTTGGGCGTCATTCAATTTAAACCACAGGTCTTAATCTTAACCAGACTAAGCCCTGCATAAACTCGCACCCACCATTCATCCTTTTAGCCCAAGTCCAAACCCTTTTGATTTTATTTCTATAAAACCATCTTTACAATTTCTCTATGGTAAAACAATACCATAGTTTTAATTTTCAAAGAAATTTTATTGAGTTGGCTAAAATTCTCCCAAAAACATAAATCATGGTCTAAGTATTTGCGAAGCATTTGATTATTAAACATAATAATTTATCTAAGGTGACAAAGGAATGTCAAGGCAACATCAAAATTTGGCATACAAGGATAATAGGAATAACTAATTATTTAAGCGAATTTGAAATATTTGAATAAAATTATGCATGCAATTAATAATTTAAAAACTGAATTTAATTAACTTTAAAATAATAGGGGCAAAATGGTCAAAGTATAACTTGCCTTCGTTGCGATCTGGAAAATCTAAGTCTTGAGAAGTATCAAATTCACGGAATCGTCAAAGTCTAAGCGTGAAAATAAGGCAAATCAAATAAAATTCAAATAAAACTCAGAAATACAAAATAAACCAAGTCTAAATATAATAATTTTATTTTATTGAGCTAGATAATCAAATTATAAAATTTTAGAAATTTGTTTCACTAAATTTGGAGTTAGGATTCAATTATTATGAATTTTACAAATTTTAATCTAAATTTGATATTTAAAAGAATTCAAAATTCTAAAACAGAACTAAAATGGACTCTAAATTGATTTATTATATTTTATTTAGTTAGACAATAATTTTCTAAAATTTTAGCAACTTGAATCATCTAATTTGGAGTTATAATGCAAAAGTTATGAATTTTACAAATTTTAAACTAAATCTGTTATTAAACAATTTTCTCGAATTATTCTCCTAAAGGAAATTCTAATTATTAAAGCATGCTGACGTCAGCGATGATTTTCCAGGAATTAAATGAATTAAAATAATTTTTTCGACATGTGGGGCCTAAGTGTCATAGACACGGTCTATATGAACTAAGTCCATGCGGCTTTAGGGTTCGGGGTTGTGGTGATATGGCGCCGTGGGTGACGTGGCGCCACGCAGCATCCACGTCGGATCTGGGCTGAGGTGGCGCCGCGTTGGCGCTGGCGTGCATAGCCACGCTCGTTCGATGGGCGAAGCTCGGCAACACCTCGCGGCGCGCACGCGCCTGGCGAGGTGTGAATGGGCGCGTTCGAGAGAGGAGACGCCGACACGATGCTTACCAAATTAGCGGCGCGTGACCGGAGACTTCGGCGGCGTTGAGGTTTTAGCGGCGACGGCGGCGGCTTATGGTGACGAAGATGTTCTGGCGTTAAAACAAAGCGGAGATGAGCGGCGGAGTTCGCGATGAGTCAACGATGATGAAGATGACGGCCACGAGGACGCGGTGCCAACGAGAAAGCGGAATCGAAAAATTCAAAACAGCGCCACGGTGAAAAATCTCCAAATTCCTCAAGGTGAGAGCGAGAGAGAGTGAGTGGTCGCGTTGGATTGAGGGAGCAAGCGCGGTGCTCCTTTTATAGGGTCAGGCGGTCGATAAGATGAGATCGTCGTGGCTTCAATGGCGGCGGTGGCGAAGTGGAGATTAAAGAGGGTTAAAGAGGGGAAAGCAGGCGGAGTGAGTCGGCGGAGAAGCGCTGGTTTGATTCTTGCCTGACGCTTGAGAAAGGGTAGTAAAGTCTTGGCGTTAAGGCTTGAGTGAAGGCCAAGGAATGCCACTTGACTTAGCCAAAATTCGCACTTGCTAAATTTGGCATAAAGTCCTCGTGTTCATCTTCATTCTTTGAATAAATGAGAATATCATCGATAAACACAACCACAAACTTATCCAAGAATTCCATGAACACTTTGTTCATCATATTCATAAAGTAAGCGAGGCGTTTGTCAAGCCAAACGACATCACTGTGAATTCATCTGATCCATATCTGGTTGTGAATGGGTCTTGGGATATCTTAGTGCGATCTTGATTGGTGATAGCGGATCTCAAGTCAATCTTTGAAAATACACTTGCTCCTTTAATTGATCAAGCGGATCATCTATCCTAGGTAGCGGTACTTATTCTTGATTGTCACTTCATTAAGTGATCGTAATCCACACATTCTCATACTATTGTCTTTCTTCTTGACAAATAATCTGCGCTCCCCAAGGTGATGAGCTTGGCGTATATAACCTTTTACATTTTAGTTCCATTATCTGTTTCTTCATCTCTGCCAATTCATTGGTGGCATTCTAAGGGTACGCTTTGAGATTGGGCGGTCCACAGGACTAAGTCAATTATAAATACTACGTCCTGTCGGGTGGCATGGATAGTTCATCGGGAAAAACATCAGGAAATTCTTGTACCCTTGGTATATCTTCAAGCTTTAACTCTTTCAAGCTGGTTAGAACTAATCTTTCTCGTACTAGTTTTGGGCTTGAATTCAAGATTGGTAAGAGCAATAGACCTATTGGCACAATTTATTTGTCCTTGATTCTTGGCTAACCAATCCATTCCAAGAATCACATCCAAACCTTGAGAATGCAAAACTATCAAATCTGCTAGGAAGGTTACTCAGGATATTTCAAGGATAAGGTTTGGGCAAAGACAACTGGTTCTCATTTACGAGCAGGGGAGTGAATTATCATAGGATTATCTAAAGTAGAGATAGGTAACCCATATTTTCCCACAAATTTATTGGAAACAAAAAGTGTGATGCTCAGGAATCAAATAGGACTAAAATTTGATCTTGAATTAAGCGAAACGCATTACCAAGGGCGACATCCGGTCTTTGCTTGAGCTTCCTCTGCGATAACGTGGTTCACCGTCCCTTAAATATCTTGAATGTAGGCTTTTGATTGCCAGGTGGCTGGAACTCTGGTGTTGGCCTAGCGGTGGTGCACCTTGCGACTTCTTAGGGCATCTGTTAGCATAATGCCCGTCTCGTTCTTGATGAAAACATGTCACTCCATTCTTGATGAAATCGGATTCTTCTGCTGAGGCCGACCTCCAGTTGAGTTACTCTGAAGCTTTGAAGTATTAGTATTTGTGTTGGTCTTGGAGCTCACAGTGTGGAAGGCTGAAATCCTCCTGCAGCTGCGGTGGTGAGGCTGTATTGAGGCTTGGGTTGTCCTCCGACATTGTACTTCGGCCATCCTCCGCTTGCAGTTCTCCATCTGCGGATGTTTGGCCTCTGGCGAAAGCTTTATTCACCAACCTGCTGGAAATCGGTGTAGTCATTGGAGACCATTTGGTGAGATCTCATCGTTTAAACCATCCATGAACCTTTCTGCCTTTCTTCATCACTAGCCACATCTGTTTGGGGCATAGCGAGCAAGTGGTTGAATTTGTCAGGTATTCACCTTTGTCTTGGTTGCCTTGTTTGGTAGCGTGGAACTCTTTCTTCTTTAGGGTCATTATCGGCGAGAATATGTGCATGGCGGAAAGCTTGTACAAACTCATCCCAAGTGATAGTTTGTGAATTGGCATGGGTGATCAGATTGTCCCACCATTACGGTGAACCATTGAGTTGGTGAGAGGCAAAAGGACTCTCTCACGATCGATACTGCTTGAGTGATATCCGGCTTCTTCCGATAAGCGCGGATCGATCATCGGCATCCATCGGCTCTGTCTTTCTTTGGAGAAGGTCGGTGGAGCCTTTATCGCATAAATCTCGCCATGGTCAATCTTTGTGCGGTGGAGGTGGTGGTGGTGCTTGATTTGGTCTTTCATTTTGTCGACTTGCGTGAATCGAAGACATCAAATGGTTTGAACCTATTCCATTAAGAATTCATCTTTGGGAGCTGCCACAGGTTTAAACTGGGTCATCGTTCAGGTTTGCTTTGGTCATCATGAACCCTGCTGCCATTATTCAGACAAGTTGAAAATTTATAGAAAACTATGGGAATTTTTTTTTACGATTCTTCAAGTTTGGCATTCGCTGGTCGGTTTAATTGCTAATGCTTATGCGTTTCTCCTATGACCTCTTTGTAAAGTCTGCTTATGCCATTGCCGAATTAAAAACTTTCATGCGCTAGATAACCATTCCTTGTTTCTTTGCAGAAATGTGAGTATGTGTTCCTTTTGCATCATAAATATCTACAGCAGAGAACAGAGAACAAATGGTCCAATCTGTTCATGCAGTGCATTTTTGCCTATTTATTTCTGATTTTCTTCAGCGAGGTCAGCGCTGGTAACAAAAATCAATATGTATTTCTCTCTCTCAAAATTCTGGGCAAATTTTCAGAGATTAGCCTAGCTATTAAGCGATGCTATACTACAAATGTCTGCCTTCAGTTAGGAAAGATGCTACGATATGAGCATCTTTTTGTAGCCATTCCAATTTGCCTTCTTTGTTATTGCTACTGAAATTCCTTGTGTCTTATCTCCCACTGTTTTCTGCGAAATAAAATGTAATCTCATTCTTGTGAGCACGTCTCTTGGAATGTGCTCCCATTCGTTTAACGTTTTTAGTAAGCTTTCTTGTTGTGCGGATTTCATACCTCGTTTTTAGTAAGGTATCTACATAAAAAAACTCCCTTTAAATCAGTTTTACATAAAAATTCAAACCTATTCAGGCCAAAACCTTTATCTTTTGGTTCTCTTATCTCACCTGATTCTGTCTTTAGTTCTTCTGTCTTACTTGGTAGTCTTTTACTTATGTCATCAAGTAGAGCGTAATAATAAGCAATCTAGAAGATTATGCATTGATATAACGATCTATGTTTATTGCCATCATTACAACACCCTTCTACTCATCTTACTGTTATTATATTTTGCTTTTTATGCCGAAACGCTTAACAAGACTTTAATTCCATGTTCTACCACCCTTTTACAAATTCTCCTTATTTTTTTCCAAGTGGAGTTGTAGGTTAATGTTATCATTAGAGGCCTGAACTTCCTCTGCTTGTCATAGATATGCATGTCTCCCTAGGCCTGCCATCACGATGTTATTCTGTCCCCACCATGGCAGCTCTACACATACCTGTATTGCCTATCAGATACATCCAAGAAGTAGCTACCATCTGTGTGTCTTTATTTTCCTAAGCTATGTTACACTGCTCTATTCCTTCGTACTATACGGTTCACAGCAACATATTTTTTCTAAGCCAGTTCTTTTCCCAATCGAACTATTTATTTATCTTAACACCTTCGAATCTTCTCTACATAGAGTTAGCCCTCTTATTTATGTATTTTTATGTACAACCATTTCACTGCTCTATCTTGCATCACCCTGTACGTCATTTAGACATTGGCGACACAGACGCAGCGAAGCGCACGAGCATTCCTAGTTGAGTATTAACTAGGATTGTAAAACCCTCATGCTGCTACACGTTACTTGTTTTTTTGCAACCAGTGGATAAGTGGATGCGTTCACACACGTTAGTTACGGAGCATGCATGCATCTACGTATGAAATACGAATAACCCTCTCAGCAACTGACCACCAAATTTAACTACCCGTGGTGTCGTGGTGCACGTTGGTGGGCATCGCTATCCATCTATCTACCGCCCTCCTCCCTTTCAGGTCTTCGTCTGCACGTTGGTCGGCATCGCTATCCATCTATCTATCGCCCTCCTCCCTTTCAGGTCTTCGTCGCGAACTAAATGGAACGACCCATTCAAACTTCCGGCACACGCACCCCCGTTGCATTTTAGATCGCAACTTGCCACTGGAGAGATCAGGTAGTAGAAAAAGAAAGAAACGAAGAAAAAAAGAAGGGGAAGGAGAGTTTGTGCGTAACCGCGTATGCCGCGGGAGACCAGACTTTACCGTTTCCCAACAGCCAAGTCCCCGGCCGTGCGACGCCATCTAGCCTCCGGGCTCCCATGTTTTTTTTACACCTAGGTAGAGATGGAAAAAAAATTGCAAAACTCGTAAGCCAGCTTGTTAAGAAATCAGCTCGACTCGATTCAAACTCGGTCCTTTAACGAGTTGAGCCTAGCTGTCAATTTAGCTCGTTTTCTTAACGAGTCAAGTTCGAGCTGGCTCACGAGTTGCTCGTTAAGAAAATCATGCTCAGCCTACTGTGCACAGTGCCGAAGTTAACGAGCCTAACGATCCTTAACGAGCTGAGTTAACGAGTTTGTTAGTAGCGAGTTTAGCTTCAATTGTTAATAACGAGCCTAACGAGCAGAGTTAACGAGTTTGAATGAGCTCGTTTTCTTAACGAGTTGAGTCGAGCCAACTCATTATCCACCCTTACACGGCTACACCTGGGCCACACACATGAAGAGCCAGGCTTGCCTGTCCAATGCCGATTGGCAATTAGCTTCGCAGGAAGAAAGCAGAAGTGGAGTCCCATGCTTGGGCTTGGCTGCTCAGAATTAACGAATGGAAATAAACTTCGCAGATGCAGCCGCGTCATCATCTGAACGGCCGTACGTGCCAAGCAGCCAACCAGGCAGCACATAATTAAGCTTGGGGAGAGCATATTATTAACCCAATACTATAGTAGAAGCCACCCAACGAATACGATGCATAATCGAAACCAAATATCGTGCATGGCTGATAAAGAGAGAATCTATACTCTGCACTAATTTATATGCCATAAGCGACTCTATAATTGGAAACAGTCAATTGCTTGCACGGTTGCCCTGAGACCAATTAACTCTTCCTCCTGTTCCTGGACGTCGCGGCGCGAACCCGATCGATCGTCTTCTAGTCGAACGGAAGAAGCTTCCAGCTAGCCTCCACGAACGCCGTCTAGTCCATCTGCACGCATTTCGTTCCATGGATGTCTCTCCAAATCTGGGGACAGAATGTTCAGCACGCTCTGGCTCTATTGATTGCCTGTGACACAGCATCTTCTTAACCGGAGCGTCCGTCATAGGCATGGCATAGTAGACCAGAACTGTCTCCTGTCCCGATGAGTAGCCAGCCGATTTGGCTTTGGCTTTGGCTTTGGCTTTGTTTCCTTGTTGCGTTTTGTTTGGATATTTCGTTCGACCAATGTGAACATCTTGCTACGTACGTGTCGAATCCTTGTAGCCGCGGTCACTGTCTTGCAGGTTAAAAGTGTTAGAGATATATATATAGTGTGTTATTTCCCATTGTTATGAGGGGTTATTTGTATATTCATCATCTGTACTTTGTGTATATATATTGGCCTATTGGCCTCATATTCAATACAAGCGCTATTCATAACATGGTATCAGAGCAAACCGAGGGTTTGTTTTCGTCGAGCCACCGTTGGTTTCTCCTTCCCGCCGCCGCACGACTTCGCCGCTTATTGTCCGGACGACTTCGGCTGCTTTTGCTTGGCGTCGCCGCTTCCACCGCTGCCGCCTTTGGTGTCGCCGGTGTCGCTCGGCGTCGCTTTGTCCTCGCCGCCACCGCACGCTTTGTCGGCCGCCGCCGAATCCGCCGTTTAACAGATCCGCCGCTTCCATCATGGCGCGAATAGATCCGGCGCCTTCTTCCAGACTCGCCGCTTCTAACATCATTAATCGCCGCCACGATCGCCGCTGTTCTGTGTCGCTCTCAGTCGCCGCCGTCGCTGCTTGCTGTTGCCGATCGCTGCTGCCGCCGCCGCTTCGACTCACCGAGCCACTTTGACCCGGTCTCGCCATCCGCCAGTCGCCGCTAATCGCCGCCAAGCCGCCGCCGCCACCGGATCAAGCGCCGCCTCGGCCGCTGCTAGAGCTTCTTCACAGGCTACGTTGTAAAATGGAGCCTCTTCTTCAAGACGTAGGCACCGTGAGACGCCGCCATCGCCGCTAGCCTCCGCGCGCCATTACTGGGGGAACCTTAGTCCCTCGTTCGGTTTCTCGCGCCTGGGTTTTGCTTTAAGTGTCGGGAGGTATTTGAGCCGACCAAGTAAAGTAAAAACGCCGATCTAACCACCGCGCCGTTTAGCGCCGCCGTTAGACTTCGTTGTTTTGTCGCCGCCGCCCGGGCCGCCACCGATGGCTTCCGTTCGCCGAGTGGTGCCGGTCCGATGCCACTCCCTCAGTTTCGCCGCCGTTCACTGCTACACCGATCGCTTCCACGCTTCAAAGACACCGCTTCTCCAAATGCCGCCATAGGTGGTGGTGGCCGCCTTCTATCTGGCGGTGGCCGCCCTCACCGCTTCCTACTACGACAAGGTTGGTCACATTGAGTCCTGCATATAAGAAGCGGCCGCATCTTTTACGCCGTTTTTCTACTAGCACCGCAGATCGGTGCTTCTACATCGATGTCCGTGACGACTCTTCAGCAGCTTTCTCATCGAGCAAGAGATAGCCGACTTCGATGATTGCTTGCCGCCTGTGTTCTCCTCGATGTTCTCGCAATTTCTACATCGACGCTCACATTGACTCCTTCAGAGTTTCTCTCATCGAGTAGAAGATAGCCGACTTCGACGCCGCTTGTCGCTCAAGTTCTCCCTCGATGTGTTCTACCGGTTCGCTATTGACTCTTCTGCACTATGAAACCACCACCTCCACAACAGCACCTCCCGTGGATTCTTGATTCGAGCATCTTTTCACATGACTTTTGATTCTTCCACTGTCCTTCATTACACCTCTTGATTCTCCTATCAATGTTCTTATCACCGATGGTACCTCTCTTCGCTCTCGATCAAGGATCTCTTAGCAACTCATCTTTTCATGTTCCTTCTGTTGCTCATGTTCCTCGCCTTACCATGTAGCTTTTTTTCACAAGCAGACATCGATCTTGGTTGTCGGGTCATTCTCGACTCGACTCTTATTGTGTTCAGACCACCACACGGAGCTCGTTGGTTCTGCTCTCGCGCTTTGACTCACAAATACCTCTGGAGCTTGACTGCTTCACCTTCCTTCCGCGCCACCGTCAGCCGCCAGCCTCCGCTTCGCCACTGTTTCACCTAAGACTTTCCAAAGAAGTGGCATCACCGCCTTAGCCATCTGTATGGATCTCGTGTGTCGCCTTTAGTTCATCGTGTCCTTCCGGGGTATGTCTCAGAGACGGTCTTTAGATTGTCGTATGTAGTTAGGCAAACAGATTCAATTTCCTTATCCTCATAGTGAGTTAGTGTCTCAAATATTCTTTTGATCTTGTTCATTCAGATGTTTGGGGTCCCATTCCTTCATTTCGAAGGGGGTCATCGATATTATATCATATTTATAGATGATTTCTCTCACCACACTTAGATATATTTCATGTCTTCTCGTAGTGAGGCCTTGTCTATCTATAAACAGTTTGCCACTATAGTTCGCACACAGTTCTCCACTCTTATTCATGTCTTTCATGCTAACTCTGCTGGCAAGTACCTCTCTCGTTACTCGCTAGCCTTCCTTGCCGAAAGGTGGCACTCTCGCCGCTTCTCTTGTCCTGGTGCACATGCTCAGAATGGTGTCGCTGAGCGCAAGCATCGTCACCTCCTTGAGTCGGCTTGTGCACTGATGATTGCTGCCTCTATTCCACCTCACTTTTGGGCCGAGGTCGTTTCCATCGCCACCTACCTCGCCAACATCCAAATTTCTTCTCGCTCTTTTAGGTGCTATCCCCGCTGAGCGCCTCGTGGTCTTCTTCCCGACTACTCGCCTTCGCTTGTTTGGTCATTGCTTGCTACGCTTCTCCTCGCCTCAAGAACGCACTAAACCGACCGCCACCGTTATGTGTCTTTACGGGATACAAGGTCGAGTATAAGGGCTATCGTTGTTTGGATTCTGCTGGTCGACGGATGCGGATTTCTCAGATGTGACTTTCGACGAGTCTCGCCCCTTCTACCCACGCCATGTCTCTCCTTCGCTTTCTCTCTGGGAGTCTCTGTCTTTTTGACCTTTCCAGATACACCTATATTTGTCTTGCCTCGCCCACCCGGCCCCATCGAGTCTCCGTGATATTCCTCCTGTGGCCTCTCCGCCGTTGTCGCCGCCGCTTGTTTCCGCCGCACCTCCGGCCCTCCCCACAAGGCCATCTTCTCCTGATGTTCCATCTTCTCCTGATGCTCCATCTTCCCCTGATGGGTCATCTTCCCATCGCTACGCTCTCCATGATCGCCAGTCGATTCGACCTCTCCTGCTTTTGCTTTTTGTCGGTGCTACTACTCGTGAGCTCGTTTCCCACCGGATGTCACATTCATCCCGAGTGGCAGATGCCATAGCCGAGGAGATTGCTGCCCTCGAGCGCATCGGTACTTGGGATCTTGTTCTTTTCCATCCCACTCTCGCCCTATAATGTGTAAGTGGGTCTATAAGATTAAGACTCGCCCGATGGTTCCCTTGAGCGCTATAAGGCGCTGTCTTGTTGCTCGTGGTTTCCAAAGCAGAGCATGGTCGTGACTACGATGAGACTTTTTGCTCTCGTGGGCCCACATGACCACCGTCTGCACTCTTCTTTCGCTGGCGCCTGCTCGCCATCGGGTCTGCTTTCACTTTGATGTCAAGAATATATTTCTTAATGGCGAAGTTGCGCGAGGAGGTCTACATGCATCCACCACCGGGTATTCTGCTCTCGAGGGCATGGTCCGCCACCTTCGCCGCTTCTCTATGGCCTTAAGCAAGCCCTCGTGCTTGGTTTGAGCGCTTCTCCTCGTGGTCACCGCCGCGGCTTTTCAGCAAGTGATCATGATCCTCAAGACTCTTTGTCCACACTTCGCCTCGTGGTCGGACTCTTTTTCTTCTATATGTTGATGATATGATCATTACCGAGATGATTCTGAGTACATTGCCTTTGTCAAGGCTCGTCTTAGTGAGGGTCCTCTTCGTTACTTCCTTGGGATTGAGGTTACTTCCACTCTAGATGGTTTCTTTATGTCTCAAGATAAGTATATTCAGGATCTTCTTGATCACGCCTCTCATCGATCAACAGATCGTTGAGACTCCCATGGAGCTCAATGTTCACCTCCGACCCTCTAATGGCAAGCCTCTTTCTGATCCGACTCGCTATCGCCATCTTGTTGGGAGTCTTGTCTACTTTGTCACATATCGTCCTGATATCACTTATCCAGCTCACATTTTGAGTCGGCTTCGCTTCGCTTCCACTCAGTCCACTCCACCACCTTCTTCGAAGTTTTATGATACCTTCATGGGACTATCTTTCATTGCCTTTCTTTCCACGCCTCGCCACCATGCCTTCAGTTTATTCGATGTTACTTGGGCCACCGATCCTCCGATCGCGGGTCTATCTCTGCCATCGTGTTTTTCTTGGTGGTTCTCTCATTGCTTGGAAGACGAAGAAACAGACTACAGTGTTCCGTTCGAGTGCAGAGGCTGAGTTGCGAGCTATGGCTCTTTTGACAACAGAGATTACTTGGCTACGGTGATTACTTGAGGATTTTGGTGTTCTGTCACTACACCGACTCCTCTCTTGTCAGACAGTACATGTGCTATCAGTATTGCTTGTGACCCTATGAAGCATGAGCTCATCAAGCATATTGGTGTTGATGCTTCTTTCATAAGGACTTGTGTGCATGATCAGGTGATTGCTCTTCAGTATGTGCCTTCCGAGTTTCAGATAGCGGATTTCTTCACAAAGGCCCAGACTCGAGCACAGCACGGCTTCTACCTCCCCAAACTTTGTATTGTTGATCCACCATGAGTTTAGAGGGGTGTTAGGGATATATGTATAGTGTGTTATTCCTTATTGTTATGAGGATTATTTACATATTCACCACCTATACTTTTTGTATATATATTAACCTATTGGTTTCATATTGAATACAAACGCTGTTCATAAGAGTGTTTCGAGTGAACTGTACAGGATCTACTCGTAGAATATCCAGATCGACGGCAACCGCGAGAAACAGACTAACTTTTCCATTTCGTGAAACACGCTAGCAAACATCATACATATATAGCGATGTCGTTCTCGTTCCTTCACCGTGTTCTCGAGACCATCTCTTCTGGTCAAGAAGTCTGTTTCGCGTAGCTACTTTCGGCTCCAATCTACTGCTGTGAGGGAGGGCAGCAATTGGGTTTTCATCCCTCCCTAGTCGTTTTGGTTGCTTTGATGCTCTATAATTGATGAAGCAGACGGGAGTTTTTTGGTTATTTTCAGACTTTCTTCCCTGCATCCATCGCTTTTGGCAAAATGCAACAGAAAAACTAGCTATATCAGACAGAGACGTCGATTGGTACGGAATTAGTAATGTCTGCAAGCTTGATGTAGTAATCGGCTGCTAATACTATAGGACGGATGTGCTGATCCGGTGAGTGTCTGGTTCCTACCTTCGTGATGGAGACCATCCGAATTGCAACATACATAAAACTGCTGCACAGTAGCACTCGAAAATTACTCAAAACAGTTTTAAAATGCCGTGAGTTAATAGGTTCCTTCTAGACGAAATACTACATAGGATTAATTTGTGCTACGAAATAATTGGAAGCATTTGTTTATATAACGTTGAATAGTCAAATCACAAACGAGCGCACGCAACGCAACCCCACACCAACGACACTATTGTTGGTTTTTTTTTAATTAGAGGGGTGCTTAACTCCTCCGATTTCAATTAATGAAACCAACAACAGGGTAGACATGCCTGGGCGTCGAGCGCGGGTGGGCTGGGGGCACACCGCCTCACGCCAACTGAGCATCACTTAGTTCCTGTGTTACTGTTGGTGTGGTCGCATAGCAATGCCTACGTAGGGCAAAAAGGTCTAACATTTCGAGATGGCGAAATATAATATGATAATACTGGTAAATTGTATTACAGACATTTCTTCGTTAGCTTAAGTTTTTGTGATAAATTGGTTGGTGCATGAAACTAATATGATATCAGAGCTAAGAGGACGTGTCTAATGCAATATTAAAAAAATTAATTGTGGCCCACTTTGAGTTTACATCATAGATCTGATATTGGTAGACCCTAAATGTGAAAGAAGTGTTGAAATATATCGTCCATATTTCCTTATCAACTTAATCTTTTAGTTAAACTGGTAGGTACATGAAACTTTAGCACTGCTTACAGGGATTTGAACTGACCCATTTATTGCGCGCCTATGCTTTAACATTGCTTAATAAAGTAATTAATCAAATGAATCGACTAAAGAATAATTTTTGCTTGATTGTGTTGCACATCCCTGCCATGCTCCACGTAACCACGGTCCACGGTAATTAGGAGATTGTTTGGTTGGTGCCCTGGATTCCATGCCTGTAAAAAAGTGGTGTCTGGAGGTAGTATGGAAAGTAGATGGTTTTTGCCTGGCCAGGCAAACCTGAAGATGAGTTGTTTGGTTGGAAGCATGTGCTTGGAGTTGATGAATAAAAAATAGAACGTTGGATCAAACAATCACGTAAATATGAGCCGCTCGAGCCAGCGCCATTTTCTATGCCCGCCCTGTGCATCGAACAAAGCAACAACAGTAATGCTCAGAGGTATGTTGCCAAAGATCGCTACCGTGGAGCTAAGCAAACAGTTTCTAGCACTTTGGCATGCCAGAGGAGGCCGTATCATTTTAGCCTCTGGGGCCTTGCCATCCTTTACGATGAACACGTTGTCCATCCCCCACACCACATGGCGATCAAAGTGGCAATGCATGAACCAAACACCTAAACAAGCAAAATAGAAGGAGGTTAATGAAAATTGCACATTAACACCTTCCAAACAAAACCATAATTCATAACAAAAAAATCTAAATAACTCACCAGATTTTCTCGCGCTGAAGCGGATTGCGCTCACCCGCCTTCTTCGTATGGAGACCGTGTTTTGGTACGGCGGGTCGACCAGTGTTGTAGCCGGTCGGATCCTTTTGCTCGCCGGTTACCAAGCCCGGCCCCACAACGAGAAGCTGAACCCGCAGTGCATGGGGTGGTTCTCGGCGGCAAGGATGGACGGTCTCGAACACCACCTCCACGACGACGCCAGATTCGAGAACCTTCACCTTGGTGCCGCTGCGGAACCGGAGCTCCGGGGGACGGCGTCGCCGTGAAGTTGAAGAAGAAGGGCGGCCTGTTGGGGAAGTCCGTCTCGTACACGTCGCGGATGGAGCCGTAGTAGGCGTCGAGGATGTCGACGGACGGGTTGGTGAAGCTGACGTTGTTGAGGCTCGCCGCGAGGTGGTTGCCGTCGGGGCCGTCGCACTTCTCGTTGGGCGCGCAGGGGACCACGTTGATAGCGATGGTGAGGAGCATGTGCTCGTCGACGTGCTTCGGCACGTCCACCGGGTGGTCCTTGGTGGCCAGGGACCGGAGCTGCGCCGTGTACGCCGTTGCCGCGTTAGTGTCGTTGATGGCCGGCAGGTTGGGGAAGTCCGGTGGCCTGCAGGCGAGGCGGCGGGCGTCGTGTACTCCAAGATGGTCGTGGCGGTGTTGTTGAAGGGATGCCGTGTTGACGCTAACGCCCTCGCGCCATGTAGTACCGGCCGCTGATGACGAAATGTTCGTGGTGCGGTCGGCCTTGAGCAAAGACGGTCTTGGTCTGCCCATGAGATGAAGATGTGGTCGACGGTGAACGGCTTGGTGTAGGAAGCATCGGTGCCGACCACGGTGGAGGTGCTCGCGACGCCAAGAAGAGATCGCGAGCGAGCCCCGCGCAATGATCCGGAGCATGTAGGTCTTGCTGCGCTCGACGGGTACCTTGAAGGTACCGCCCTTGGAGCACGGAACAGTCGCCGGGCTGGCCGCTGATGGTGTTCGTGATCCGAGGAGTTGACATCGCCGCCCGTCCGCTTGGTCTCCTCGAGCAGTTGGTTCACGTCCTCATTCCACCACTCACCTGCGAATAAAATATTGTGCGGATTAATACAACGTATTGCATGAATGCATGATCATACTCATACATCCAAGCAAAGTTCGCTAACGTTATACACATGCATTGCATTGCATACCGAGGATAATGGGTATCTCCTCAGCGGCTTCTCGGCGGAAGGTGGTGCCGCTTGGGGTGGATGACGATGGCGCCGTGGACGGTGGTGCGGTCGGTCGCCAGCGCTGCGCCACCACAGAGTGCCCTCTTCCTGACAAGATGATCCGGTATGTGAAGTTGGCGCTGGCTGGATGGGGCACTGCGTTATGTACTCCGCCCGCCCGACCACGGGTTCCGCGGCTGGTCCACGCCGTGCCTGCATGGCGCATGCCATTGTCGCGTCGTGAGAAAGTTAACTAGCTAGAGCTAGGTGAAGAAGTTGCAGGAGATTTATGTAAATGGCGGGGCTAACTTACCAGTGGATGGTGATGTTTTTATCGCCTTGGTTGTAGACGTTGACGACGACGACATCGCCCTTGCGCGCGTAGATGTTCGGGCCGGGGAACTGACCATTCACGGTGAGGATGGTCTTCTCGTGGCAGAGCCTGGTGTAGTTAGCCTCCTTAATCTGAAAAACATCACACGAGGACGAGGTATGTATGTGGTTAATTCATTTCTTGCATGTACGTATGTATATCTATCACTATCACGATTTTTTCAATAAAAAAATCGCTACCAGCAGGGAACTTTTGATTTAGCAAAGCAGAGCAAATTTTGACTTTTAGGCGTCAGAGAACCCGAAATTGGCTAGCATTGTTGATTTGCCACAAGAGATGATCCTAGTTCCCAGGGAAGTGTAAGTTCCATGTGTTTAGTAAAATCGTTAGGGTTTATAGATGAACATGCATGATTAGCAAAGTTCCTCTAAAAGAAAAATAATGTTTTCAAACATATGTTTTCTTTTTTCCTGTTGCATATAGTATGCTGTTTCACGAAATAATATTGCAGGCATGCAAGCAGCAAGCTTGCTACATGCAAAATAAATGCATGTATATATACATATAGCTCTGGAACGCATATACAGATGAAAATGCTCTGTATATAAATGCAAGTAGACTTACAAAGAAATCATAGTGGTGAGTCCTGGAGCCCTGAGCCGGGCTTACTGCAACTCCAAATGTTAACACCACACCAAATAGCCAAAGCACTGCGGGTATCTTAGCTATACCCATCGTCGGACGCCACGGTTAATTTCGATCGTGAAGTGTAGGAAATCAAGGAGCTAGCTAAGGGAGCAAATTTGGAATACGCGTAGTAGCTAGCTAATGCGATGTACGTGAGATTTGCCTGTGATTGGCCATCCGAAGCAGATGCAGGAGGTATTTATAGGGGAAAGAGAACGCGGAGCGTCCGTCATAGGCATGGTAGACCAGAACTGTCTCCTGAGTCCTGTCCCGATGAGAGTAGCCAGCTGCGTTGGCTTTGGCTTTGGCTTTGTTTCCTTGTTCGACCAATGTGGACATCTTGCTACGTACGTGCTGAATGCTTGTAGCCGCGGTCACTGTCTTGCAGGTTAAAAGTACTTGAGTGTTCCGAGTGAACTGTACAGGATCTACTCGTAGAATATCGATCCAGATCGACGGCAACCGCGAGAAACAGACGAACTTTTCAATTTCGTGAAACTCGCTAGCAAACATCATACATATATAGCGATGTCGTTCTCGTTCCTTCACCGTGTTCTCGAGACCACCTTTTCTGGTCAAGAAGTCTGTTTCGCGTAGCTACTTTCGGCTCCAATCTACTGCTGCGAAGGAGGGCAGCAATTGGGTTTTCATCCTGTTGGGAATTTTGTAGAGCAGGAGACTTGACTCATGTCAAAGTGTTATTCTAAAGCGATTATTTGTACCCTATCTAAATATTTTAAGGATCTACTGCAAATAAGCTAGTAGGATAAGACAAGCCTGAACAAAGTTTGCACTACAGCAAAATAAAAACACGTCGTGAACAGAATAAGAGAACGTGATTGTGAAGTGCAACTTAAAATCAGAAGGACATATCTTTATATAGAGTTTAATTAGACGGATTTGCTAATTTTCAGTTGCCTGAAATTTTTTTATCCATCAGTCACCAACAGTTGCACAGTACTAAATCTAAAATTGCAGTACCAAGTGATGTGCAATTTTAGCACAACCTATTGTAACTTTTAGTTCTATTTGTTTTTGTATTTTTTTTTTGTATTTGTAGGGTTGTAGGGTTCACTTAGATTTATTTTTGTCTAGTTTAGATTTTTTTGTATTTTTCTTGCAATACTTTTGTTTATTAAAAAAAAAAGACAATCTGGCCCATAGAATGTTGATCCAACGATGAGTAAAGTTGATTGATGGATAAAAAAATTTCAGTGACCTGAAGCATAGACACTCCCTTAATTAAAAGGATGTGAAATGAAGAGACGTGACTCTTCGAATGCATTCTCCCGTGAAAGGATGCGAAATGAAGAGACACGACTCTTCGAATGTACCCTATCATGAAGTGACACAACTTGTTTAAAAACAACTTCCAACAATCCTCCACTTATTTTAAAATAAAAAAGTTCATACACGATAATAAAAGAATATTAATACAGTTAGGTATCTTTCGATTTGAACATAACCTTAGTAAATACACAACAAAGTTTTGATGAAATTAAAGGTAGCATAAAAGCTTTGAACCAATTATTCCTTATATCAAAACCGGTCATGCATTACACATATTCTTTACAACGTTCTGTCCACAAAACACGCTTAGCACTATTAATGGCCATGTGCTCATCATATATTAATGAAAAATTATGAGAGAAACTCTACTCCCATTTAGAGACGGCACCATCTCATTTTTCATATAGGCAAAATTCTTCCAAAGATTCTCACATTTACAGATACTTGTCCTCAACGATCAATCTCATTAAGAGTAAAATACTCAACCCTCAAACAAAGAATATCCAACATTTCACAATTAGATAAATGTTGAACCATCCACGTCACAACTTGTTGTTACCCTTTGAACCATGAAACTAGTTAATTACTAGTGTTAGGTTGGGTTGCCATTGTTAATGGATTTATTATTGAGTTTAAGTCCCATTCCCAAGGAAGTCTTCTTTACCAAGTCTCTTGTGAGAGGTTTAGTAAAAGGATCAGCAAGATTAACATTTGTTTTTTTACAAATAATAAAGAAACTATTCCATCCTTGATTAATTTCCTCACATAATCATGTCTTAGACTCATATGTCTAGACTTACCATTGTACACTTCATTGTACGCTCTAGCTAAAGAAGCCCGACTATCACAATGTATTGACAAAGTTTATACATTTTCACGTACAAGATAATTTCTAAAAGAAGATCCCTTAACCATTCAGCTTCTTGTCCTGCCGAAGCAAGAGCCACAAATTCAGATTCCATAGTAGAATGAGTAATACAAGTTTGTTTCTTGGATTTCCAAGAAATAGCCCCACCGGCCAATGTAAATATTGATCCTGTTGTGGATTTGCTATCTCCAACACTTGATATCCAAGTAGCGTCAGAATATCCTTCTAAGACAGCAGGAAATCTTGTATAATTTAGACTTAGATCTTTGGTTTTCTTAAGATATCCAAAGACTCTCCTAATTGCTTTCCAATGCTCAACACTGGGGTTGTTAGTAAATATGCTTAATTTACTAACTGCATAAGATATATCTGGTCGTGAACATTGCATCAAATACATCGGACAACCAATAGCACTCTGACGAGGATCTAATAATCCTCATTTAATTATTTATCTGTAATTTATATTATGGATAATAATGACGTCATATAGTTCTTGAGTATACCCCTTAATATTCATAAGGGAGAAGCTGGAGGTCGTAAGTTTTTTTTACGACCACCCCATAGTCGTAAGTTCTCCTACGACTACCCCATAGTCGTAAGTCCTTCTACGACTATACCGTGATCGTAAGTTCTGCTACGATCAGTCTGTGGTCGTAAGCACTTCTACGACCACCATCTGGTCGTAAGTTCTTCTACGACCAGTCCCTAGTCGATAGGGCTCACAGACATGTGGGCCTAGTTGTCACGCCCTGGGTAGCAACCCCCGGGACCTCCTGTGCAAACTAGACTAGTCCCACGATCAGTCGCTAGTCCGCACAGTTCAACAACGATGTGATCATAACCACACAACTAAATAAAGATGAAGCACATAAATTAACAACAGATAATAACGAAAGACCTTATGGTCAAGCTTTTTACAGAAGTGCCACGTGGGGCAACAACACAACGGAACACAAAACACACGTGGGAGCCACATGACTTGCCCACAGGCAATCGAGTGGGGGACGTCCTAGCACGCCTGGTCTTCAAAGACCTCCCCTTCAAAGAGGTCGGAGCTCCCTAGGAGGTCTTCATCAACTGCTGATCAACCAGAGGGCACAAGCCATAAGTACTTTGAATGTACTCAGCAAGCCGTAGGGAATTGAATGCAGATAATATTTATGCAAGGCTCAACACGGTTAGCTTTATGGTTACTTTGAGGAAAGCAATATTGACTGAAAATACAGTAAGTAGATTGCAAGGCACAAGTTGAAAGATTAGCACATAAGTAACAAGTTTTCTTTTGAAAATAGCTCATGACCACCCTGGCCACGCCCCAGACCTCTCACGACCACCCTGGTCATGGGCCAAACCACTCAAAACCAACCAAGACCAAAAAGTTTGGAAAGATCTACCCCTTGCGTGAAATCACTAGGCATGTCCGTAACCGGGGACACAGCTATTTGAATAGATTCTTTCCTCTACAGAGGTGTACAACTTTACCCACAAGACACGAATTCTCTAGTTTGTTTGGTATCCGTCGATGTCCTTGCTCACTACCTTGGGTAAGCAGGCTAGAGCACGTGACAAGCCCTTTACAAGGTTCTGGCCTGACTCGGTTCCGCTCGCTAAGGTTTCGCCAATCCTGGCCCCCTTTTACGCCAAGTGTGGGCGTAAACCCTGGTCCTTCCACACTTCCACCAAAATGGAACCAAATCAAAGCATCGCCAATTAGTTGGCCAGGTCCACCCCATCCTGGACATGTGGTTGCACGGTATGGCTTGGATCAAAATCTTACAAGGTAAAGTCTTTAGTGGGTGCTCAGGCGAGACCTCCTCATCCCAATGTGCTTCCTGCACCCCTTTTACTACACGATCACTCGCCCGAGCAAAATATTTTTGGGTTCAACCCGCCCAATTGACCACCCTAGTGATGTCGCAACAAATTTTATTAGCGGTCACACAGGCCAGCGGCAACGCTTACAAGACAACACATGCCAAGACAAATACGTGCCACCAATTCCATAATCTCTTAGTCAAATTTAACATTTAGGAACAGGTGATCGAGAGACATCACAAAACTAAGCAGATCTAAGAAATAATACGCACCCAAGTTGGTTCTCACAATAAAGAGGTCCAACTAAGATTACCCGACCTATGGTGGTCCAAAGGGTACATGTCAACATGTAGAATACAAGTATTCAAAGGGTCATACTGCTAAGTAGGTGATTAGCTAATTCCCAAACTATTTTTATACAAATAGCCATGCATGTTGTCATAAAACGAAGTAATTTTTGCAAACTGGGTTCAATATGATCAAAGGTCTATGACTTGCTTTCGATGAAGAGCTAGGGTCTTCTGTAGAGGTCGCCGGGTCCACGACTCCTTCTAAGAGACCGGAATCTACACGAGCGAAAAGAACCAAATAAATACAACGAATTCAAATAAGAACCGAAGACTACCAAACAAGAACCACATGCAAAACTTAAGAACAGAAGAACAAAACAAAAACAAAAGCTCTCGGGAGGAGGTCCAACTGAGAGGGAGAGGTCGAAGGAGGTCCTAAGGAAAAGGTCATGAGGAAAAAGGTCCGGAGCGGAGCAAGAAAGCTGGAGAAGGCTAAAGGAGATAAAGGAGGGCTGCTCAGGCTTCTATAGCCTAGACAAAACTGCACGAGTTCAAAGGTAGGTGAAGGAAGAGATGGGGCAAGAAGGGGAAGTGACAAAAGGGGAATTAGGTACTGCAAAAAGCAGCAGCATTTAATACGACACAACAGCATTTAATGCCCAAGGTCCTTTCCGTCAGCAGGGATGTGACGAGAGGAAGGAGAAGGTGAGCAGGACTGACAAAAGGGGCCAGTCAAAAGGGAGGTCATGACCAAGAGGAGGTCGTGACCACAGAGGATGTCACGGCCCAAGGGGGTGGTCGCAGACCAAGAGGGTGGTTTTTTTGCAAAAAGACCGAGAGGGTAGTCTTTGCAAAAAGACCAGGAGGGGCGATCGTGACCCAAAGAGAGGTCGCGACTAGAGGACAAAGGGGAGGTCGCAGCAAAACGACAAAAAGGAGGAGGTTGCGGCCTTAGAGGGAGGTCGCGCCCAACGTGGTCTTTGCAAAAAGACTAGGAGGGTGGTCTTTGCAGAAAGACCAGGAGGGTGGCCTGGGCAAGTCTCCAGGACCACCCGGAGGTCGCCAAGACAACCCGGAGGTCGAAACGAAAGGGAGGTCTAAACCAGCGGCGAGGTCTAGACTAAGGGGAGGTCTGGACCCTCAGATCCAAACGAAGGGAGGTCTGGACCCTCAGATCCAAATGAAGGGAGGTTTGGAGAAGAGAGAGCTGAGCCGAAGTGAATAGAGAAAGGGAAAAACAACACCAGAGAACTCCAACAAACTTGAAGGAAACCCAACTCGAATTAATTGGAGTTTGATTTAGTCATTTTAAACACCTTTAATTCCAAAATCTCAAGTTAAGCTTCAGAACTCTCATCAAAACCAAATGGTTCTTTTTATTTTGAAAATCTTCAAAAAGGCTCAGAAAATTGGGACGTTACACTAGTCGATCAGGGAATCTTCTGTACCGTATCCAAGGATATGAGTAATCAATTACGCTGTCATTCTCTAGAATAATGGCACGATTTAACTCCTTTGTTATGGTCATAACTGCCTAGCAACGTGGGAACGTTACTACTCCCACAATAACCTCCAGTAACGGCTCGACGATTTGGAACATTAAAACGGCCTTTAGACTGGAGACACAGCGGCACATTTTGAGGACTGTATAAAAGGCAGAATCATCAAGACAATCGGAGATATTAAGGAGGAATCAGAAACACAATCAGGAGCTCAAGTCACTATACTCTAGTCTTTCTCTTGATCTTATAATCCATCATACTCAATACATACACAGAGGAGTAGGGTTGTTATTCTCCCAGGAGAAGGCCCGAACCTGTATAAAAATCCCCGTGTCTCCCTCTCTACGTGATTTTGAGCCTAGGGGAACCCCTGAATCAAACAATCTTTACATAGTTCGGTTCTAAAACACCGACAGTTGGCGCTGACCGTGGGGATCTTTGAGTCATCAGCTTTCCTTTGCCTCTTCCAGACTCTCATGCTCTCATGGCAGGAGAGTGGAACGAGGAGAACTGGTTCGACTTGGCCGATTACGCAGATATCGACATGGATGCCGGTTTCGACTACGAGCTGAGTATTGCATCATCTGATGGTGATGCCGCTTCCGGAGATCATTCTCTAGGAGACCACACCAACGATGGAGTTGAGGAGGGATCCTTATCCCCCACAACGATACGTCCAGATGAGGAACCAGCTTCCTTAGAGGGCAAGGGTCCATCCGACCACAACAAGGACTGTCCCAAGGCAAGCTTAGAGCATTACGAGGGTTCTCCCTCCGAATGTTCAAGTCCACCTGCGGCAGTCCGACCTGGCGCGACAACTCTTGGAAGTCGTAATTCCGGATCTTCATCAGCACTTGGTGGTTCTCTCTCTCTAGCTAGCCCAGCCAAGGATGCGATCGAAGACGCTCTTCCTGCGAGTTCGACCATCCCAACGCAGGGCTCACCTACGGACGGAGACGGCTATAACCCAAAATTCTCATTCCTGGAGGGGTTTGCTCTAAGTCGCCAGATGGTGTCATTCGACTACTCCTCAAGAGAGGAGGCCTCAAGCGCAAGTGGAGATCATCAACAGGAGGTCTTCGTCCTTCCCTCAGGTAGCAATAATTCTCCTAGAGGTAGGACTGAGGATGCTTCCCGACGATCACACCCTACGACCGCTCGTGGCAATGACGAGTACACCTCCAGCGATGACCAGAGTCAATACTCTGATGAGCGTGCGGGAAATCCTCGAGATCATCGCACTTCACTGAGGCAAGCTCAAAGATTAGGTATGGATGATTCTAAAACAATCCGATGGAAACAAATTATGGCTCAGAGAAATTTTCCTGGGCGCACCCAATACCAGTCGGAAGAAGCTCAAAAACTCCAGCATATCAACGATCTGCTCGAGAACCCATCTCGAGAACTTGCCCAAGCACCTGGCTACGACCTCTTCGCCAAAGAGATCGCACGAAGGTTACGAAGCACGATGAGCAAGCTTGAACGTCCCAGAGCATCATTTTGGAAGTCGAGCAAGATGACTGTCGACTTCGGTCGCTCAATAACTCACCTCATGGAGATCGCCGCAAGTTGCATCGTTCCCCAAACCGGAAAAAGGTTCTTCGAATGCCTGATGATCAAAAAGCTCCTAGGAGAGGTGATCATTCACCACTCCGACTCAGAGGTCTACAACAGCAGACAAAATACGAGGAATATTACCCTCGTAAGATCGAGACTTATCATAAGTCAGATTCACCCATTGCCGGGTATCGTCGAGTACGATCTCCTAGCAATGTCAACCCTTCTTTCTTGCAAAGAAGGCGTTACGATGTTGTCAGTGTTTTAGAACCGAACTTACGTAACGATTTTTGATTGGGGGGGTTCCTCTAGGCTCAAAATCACACAGAGATGGAGACACGGGATTTTATACTGTGTTCGGCCTTCTCCTGGGAGAATAACAACCCTACTCCTGTGTGTATGTATTGAGTATGCTGGATTACAAGATGGTGCCAAAGACTAGAGTATTGTGCTTCTAATTGGCTCCTTCTCCCTCACTATTGTCCTGATGATCCTGCCTTTTATACAGTCCTCGAAGTGCGTCGTTGAATCTCCAGTATAAAGGTCACCTTAACGCTCCAGATCGTAGAGCCGTTACTGGAGGTTATTACGGGAGTTGTAACGTTCCCACGTCGCCAGGAAATTATCACCATAACAGGGAGTTAAATCGTGCCATTATTACAGAGGACAACAGCGTAATTGATTGCTCATATCATTGGATACGGTACAGAAGATTCCCTGATCGACTAGGCCCACATGTTTGTGAGCCTTATCGACCAGGGGCTGGTCGTAGAAGAACTTACGACCAGGTGGTGGTCGTAGAAGAGATTACGACCACAGACTGATCGTAGTAGAACTTATGATCATGGTATAGTCGCAAAGGGCTTACTACTATGGGGTAGTTATAGGAGGATTTACGACTATGGGGGTGGTCATAGAAGGACTTACGACCTCCAGCTTCTCCCTTAAGAATATTAAGGGGTATACTATATGACATCATTATTATCCATAATATGAATTATAAATAAATGATTAAATGAGGATTGTTATATCCTCATCATCTAGTCCCCTAGGTTCAAACGAAAATAACTTACTTGGAAAAGGAGTAGTAGATGGTCTTATGACCAGTAAATGGTCGTAGAGAGGTGGTCGAAGGAAGAACTCTTCGACTGGCGTTTCATTTGACTAGAAATTGACTTGGTCAAGAAGGTTGTAGAATAGTTTTAAGACTTACAAGGTGGTCGTAGAAAATCTTATGATCACCAAGTAGCCACAGTGCTTTAGTCGGAAGAAAAACCTTTCCGATCGCTATTGCATTTGACCAGAAAAAGACTTAGTCAAGAAGGTAATTTTGCTTGAGGTGTAAAGACTAATATGATTTCCTCGAGCAGACAAATTTAAGAATCCCAATCGATTTCCTCATATATGTCTGTTGGAGCGGTTCCCGAAGCGTTGGCAACCGTTGGGTAGCCATGTCTTTTTAACTTCAGTCGTGTGGTTATATATACTTACCGTGGGTGAGAATAAGGTCTTTTACCTTCCCCCAAATTGCTCTCGTTGTTCAAGCTTTCGAGTTCTCCACTGCTTACCAAATCGAGCCTTCTCCACCAATCTTTCCAAATCCAAATCTTCAACTTTTGAGAGGAATGGCCGGAGCCGCTTCCCAATGGGTTGAATCGGAGATGGACGCGACCAAGATCGAGCTTTGGTCGAGTCCGAGAAGATCCCGAAGGAGGAGTTTGTGAAGTGGATCGAGGCTGCTGGGTAGCATTGGCCGTTGGGGGAGATTGGGCAAATCCCTGTCTGCCAGGCATTCTGTGAGTGTGGTCTTTGATTGCCCGCTTATCCTTTTCTCACATTGGTACTCGAATATTTCCAGGTGGAGTTGGTGAATCTTGTTCCCAACTCTATCACAATGTTGGATGTGTTTGTGTACCTGTGTGAGGCCTACCTAGGGATTCCAGCTGATTTGGAGTTGTTCCGGTACTTCTATGGAATGACTCGGCTAAGCGGAATCGCCGGTAGCTGCAGTCTGAAGCTACACGATGGTAAGTCGAAGGAGTATATTCCGATGTTTGCCTGGTCATCGTGGCGGGGTGGAAGAAGAGGTGGTTCTATTGGGAGATAACCATTGACATCCGACCAGGGATACATTTAGAACGACATCATATAAGTTAAAGAGTTTCACCAACAAGTCACATACTTGCTAATCTTTAGAACCAATGGTTCATTCAAGGAATAGGATAACATATTATCTAATATTATGAACATAATGAAATACAATCATCTCCATGATTGCCTTTAGGGCATATTTCCAACAGTCTCCCACTTGCACTAGAGTCAATCATTAAGGTATCTAATACCAATAGCTCTTGTGTGCGCCTCATGCTTGGGCTGTGTGAGAGGCTTTGTCAACGGATCAGCAACATTTAAATCTATATGAAATTTGCATATCTTAACATCTCCTCTATTCACTAACTCGCGAATAAGATGATAACACCTGAGTATATGTTTGGACTTCTGATGGGATCTAGGCTTCTTAGCCTGAGCAATGGCTCCGTTGTTGTCGCAATAGAGATCCTTTGGGCTCGAGGCACTCGGAACCACACCAAACTCAGCAAGGAACTTCCTTATCCAAACACCTTTTTTCGCAGCTTCAGAAGCCGCAATGTACTCGGCCTCCGTTGTAGAATCAGCAACCGACTCTTGCTTGGAACTTTTCCAGCTCATTGCTCCTCCATTCAAAATGAATACAAAACCAGATTGCGAACAATAATCATCTTTGTCGGTTTAAAAACTTGCATCGGTGTAACCATTTACAACGAGCTCTTCATCACCACCATAAACTAGGAATGCATCCTTAGTCCTTCTCAAGTACTTAAGAATGTTTTTCACAATTTGTTCAAAGGACCTTCACCGGATCGACTTGGTATCTGTCAGAACACTTAGAGCATATGATACATCCGATCGTGTACATAGCATAGCATACATGATAGATCCAACAAATTAAGCATATGGAATTCTACTCATTTTGTCTCACTCATCGCTGGTCGAGGGCATCGATTCTTGCTAAGATTAATGCCATGTGCCATGGGCAAGAATCCACTCTTGGAATCTTGCATGTTGAACCGTTTCAACATTTTGTCTATGTACATATCTTGGCTTAATCCAATTAGCCTCTTAGATCTATCTCTATAAATCCTTATTCCAAGAATATATGTTGCATCTCCTAAATCTTTCATTGAGAAACTATTTCTTAATGAAGTTTTAACAGATTCAAACATTAGAATATCATTTCCGACCAGTAATACAAGCTTGCTCCCACTAACCTTTTTGTAAACACAAGATTCTTCTTCGTTCTTGATGAGGTCAAACCCTTTGACCACTTCATCAAAACAAATGTTCCAACTCCGAGATGCTTGCTTCAGTCCATAGATGGATTTATTAAGCTTGCATACCTTTCTAGCTTCCTTTGGATCGACAAAACCCTCAGGCTGTGTCATGTACACATCCTCACTTAGGTTTCCGTTAAGGAAAGCCGTTTTGACATCCATCTGTCATATCTCATAGTCGAAATATGCAGCAATAGCTAGAATAATCCGAATAGACTTAAGCATCGCGACATGAGAGAAGGTTTCATCATAATCAACACCTTGAATTTATCTGAAACCCTTCGCAACCAGTCGTGCCTTATGAATGTGAGCATTTCCATCCATATCTATCTTTTTCTTAAAAATCCACTTGCACTCAATGGTCTTAATACCATCAGGTGCATCAACCAAGTTCCAAACTTGATTATCATACATGGACTCTATTTTGGATCTCATGGCCTCATGCCATGACTTAGAGTCTGGGTCCATCACCGCTTCCGCATAAGTTTTAGGCTCATCATTATTCACCAATAATACGTCATGCTCATACCTTATAGGCAATAGACGTGGCCTTTTTGATCTACGTGGGGCTGATGCCTCATCTACAGGTTCAACAATACTTTGTTCATCCTATAGAGGTTCAGTAGTAGTTGAAACATTTTCAGATAGTTCCCGAATCTCTTCGAGTTGTACCTTGCTCCCACTGACTACTTTGGAAAGAAACTCTTTCTCCAAGAAGACACCATTACGGGCAACAAACACTTTGTTATCAACCCGATTATAAAAATAATATCCTTTAGTTTCCTTAGGATACCCCACAAAGAAGCACTTATCGGACTTGGGTGTGAGTTTGTCAGACGTCAAACGTTTAACATAGACATCACATCCTCAAATCTTTAGAAAAGACAAACTAGGACTCTTCCCAGTCCATATCTTATATGGTGTCTTATCTACTGATTTTGTAGGATCGAAATGGCAATCAGAGGGGGGGTTGAATGATTGTAGAGATATGACCTCCAAATCTAATCTTCAACTTGTGCACTAAAGCTCCTGGAACTTCACGTGAGTCTCCAGAGGAACTTTACAGCAAGAGCTACCTCAGGCGCACAGCAAGATCAACAAACCAAGAAACAAAGTTGAACGAATCTGAAATTTATATATCAAACTTGATTTGTGTCTACAAAGCGCTCATCAAGCACCCCTCAAAGCCCCAAATCGAAGGACCTCTCAAACGGAGCAAAACAGCAAGAAAGCTACGGTCAAAACACAACCAAAAGCCCGTAACTCCAAGGCTACGGCCAAAAACCGTTCCAGCTGGTTCTTTCCCCCTCGTCTATTTATACCCTAGAGTCCTATCCATGTCCAACACAACACCGACACGGACTCTATCTTGAAACAAGTCCAGATTTGGAACTCCTTCCAAATCTGTCACGCTTCTCCAAAACTTCACGCCACAAGCCTCTAGGACTCCTCCCGTAGCTTCAGCGCAAACCACCTTTGATCTCCACGTGCTCCAGCGTGATCCAAACCACTTCGTGACATTACGACATCCACGACCTCAGATCTCCCCATCCTAGTCCGAGTCAACCTCGTCACGAACTGTGATTCGTCCTCACACTCAACCTGCACATACAAAGACCAAAGAAACCAAATCTTGGCACAAGTTCTCCAACTTAACCATCCATTAGCTTACTCACACGCATAAACACTATCATGCATCATGCAACACAATAAAGCTCACGAATTTAAACTATCCTCAGCCAAAACTTCAACACGATAATTTTTCAGAGCATAATCGGAACTACATTATATTTTCCCGCAGACTACAAGCACATGCGGTCGCATCGCTCAAACATCTTGAACTCTCGCTTCGTGAAATCTCAAAATCTTCCAAAACACACTCTATGGAAATTCCATACCGCTCACCAATGGTCACACCGACGAAGCGGTATTCTCGACGCTCAAAGCACGGTCATATCGTTCTCATGTCATACCGCTCCAAGACTACTGGTTCTACCGATTTTCACTTAACATTGCTTGTTAGAAACTCTCTCTGTGAAAAACCTATCGTGGTACTACCGCCATCCATGGCGCGGTCATACCGCTTCGAAGAAGAAATCCAATGTCCAAAAACAAGTGTTACGTTTTTCCATACCGCCAAAACACAACGGTATTCTTGATAAAGCGGTACTACCAAAATTACCAAACGGTACTACCGCACCATCGAAATGTGCAAAGAACTCGTAACCAAGCCACGAGACACGTGGACGCTCCAGATGATTTGGGCCGATCGGACCACGCTTCAAAACTGTCGGATTTAGGAGCACTGTAGAAAGTCCGAACGTTCCCTTTGATTTCATCCATCATATTTCAATCCAAGGGCTCACAATCCTTGAAGAGTTCGGACGGTCCGAACGTTCCTCTCAATATGAGCCATTAGATCAGGATCTAATGGTTCGAGCAAAACACGCATTCCGAACCTTGACGAACGGTACTACATTGCCTGACCCGCGGTCATCTTGCACTCGAGTAATCCGTACATTAAAAGCCGATACTACCGCTCTCAAGAAAACCAGAAACTCCAAAAACAAGCCTTCTGGAAATATTGAACCGCCAACAAAAATGCGGTTGAACGATCCTAGCGGTAATACCGCATAAACAACGCCGCAGATTACCGATAACTCGACAAATCTTGATTTTCAACAGAAATCAACAAAGCTCAAAAGCATGTCAGCATCTAAGATCACAAGTATGTTCCAGAGCCAATGTATTCGTCTTAAAACACCAAGACTAAGTCTTAACTTGTTGTCAATGTGTTCATCACCAAATATCATGACCAAAAACCTCCTGGTCTTACAGATTTAGATGGTACCCTATTCAAAGTGAAAGCATCAGTTTCTAGAGTGTAACCCAAAAAATACAACGGTAGATCTCATTGGCTCATCATTGATCGAACCATGTCCAACAAGATCCTATTACGCCACTCGGTCACCCCATTCCATTGTGGAGTGTCCGGTGGTGTAAGATGTGGAACAATTCCACATTGTTTCAAATGATCAACAAACTCATGGCTCAAAAACTCACTGCCACGATTAGATCGTAAAGATTTGATTGTCTTGCCAAGTTGATTCTGACTCATTCGGAACTCCTTGAACTTTTCAAAGGATTCCGACTTATGCCTCATTAAGTAGATATATCCATATCTACTATAGTCATCGGTGAAAGTAATGAAGTACTAAAACCACCTCTACTGTTGTACTCATTGGTCCACACACATCAAGATGTATGAGTGCCAACAGTCGACGCCTTTCACTCCGACCGGTGAAAGGTCTCTTGGTCATCTTTCCGAAAGAGCAAGACTCGCATGTTTCAAATGATTCCAAATCAAATGAGTTTAGAATTGCATCACTATGGAGCTTCTTCATGCGTTTCTCATTTATGTGACCCAAACGACAATGTCATATGAAAGTGGAATTCAAATTATTAGGTCGAAGCCTCTTTGCATTAATATTATAGACGGGTGCATCATCAAGATTTAAAATATACAACCCGTTCAAAACAGGAGTATAGCCATAAAACATTTAATTCAAAAATATAGAACAACCATTATTCTCTATTATGAATTTATAACTCTCTGCCATCAAACATGATGCAAAGATGATGTTTCTACTTATGGCTCGAACATAATAACAATTATTTAGTTCCATAATAAATCCCGAAGGCAAAAGTAATAGCAAAGTCCCGACGGCTAATGCAGCAACTCTTGCTTTATTCGGGGCATAAAGATCCATCTCACCCTTGTAATTCTCCGATTCTTTGTTAGACTCAGCATCGAATTGCAAATATGAGCAACCGATCCGGTATCAAATACCCATGCGTTAAAAGAAGAGTCAACAAGAAAAACATCTATAACATTAATACCTAAAGTTGAGGGTTTAGTTCCACCATTCTTTTTCAAATCAGCCATGTACTTCCTACAGTTCATTTTCCAATGGCCTGGTTCTTTGCAGTAAAAGCATTCATTCTATTGAGTCGGGCCAAACTTAGTCTTGGGTTTAGACTTGTTAGTTTGGATCTTATCTGAAACTTTCTTCTTGCCCTTACCTTTGACCCAAGTCTTACCCTTTTTCTTGAAACTAGTACTCTTTTGCACTATCATCACATGACAGTTGCTTTTCTTGATGCTGTCCTCTGCAGTCTTAAGCATCATATGTAGTTCGGTGAGATTCTTGTCTAAGCCATTCATATGGAAGTTCAGAATGAACTACCCATAGCTTGAAGGTAGCGAAGCAAGAATCAAATTTGTAGCCAACTCTTGACTAAGTGGAAAACCAAGTTTTTCTAAGAACTGTGTGTAACCAACCATTTTGATCACATGAAGGCTCACCGGACTTCCCTCAGCTAGCTTACTCCCAAACAATTTCTTTGAGATCTCATATCTCTTAGTTCTTGCTTTAGTCTCAAACATGCCTTTAAGCGCCACGATCATATCGTAGGCCTCGATGTTCTCAAACTGCTTCTGAAGGTCTGAGTTCATCGCAGCAAACATGAGACAGCTAACATCAAGGGACTCATCACATGCCTTTTATAGGCGGTTTAAGAGCAAGAAGAAAGATTTTCAAAGCAGTACATCCGGAATTGGTTCCTCTAGAACACGTTCCTTTTTATCTTGCCTAAGAACAATTCTTAGGTTGCGGGACCAATCCACAAAATTTGTTCCATTTAGTTTTTCCTTATCAAGTATCGAACGTAATGCAAAACTGGATGTAGGTAGAACAGTTGGTGCCATGATCTACAACATAGAACATGCAAAGCTAAGACATATGTTCAAGTAACTTCTATTAAACAACTTAATGAAGATACTCCCAATAAATACCATATCCCTCTTATGACATTTTAGTGATTCAAGATCCATAATCATTTAATCTACTAGTGAGCTTTGGCATCACTGCTAGAAGACTAGTGAAAATGGTAAGCAACCCTTTGCTAATCATATCTCTATATGACTCTTGTTGTTGGGCAAAGATCTCTATGCTCGGCAGACCAACCCTATGCCCCAAGGTCCATAACCATTATGATGACCTTGTCAAGTTAAACCAATGGCACTCCTGTGTGTAAGTGTCCGACACAAACCCATCTAGTCAAGTAATATTAATGGCACTCTGCTTTAGCAAGACCTACCATTAAAGTATATAGCTTTGGATGGTGCAGCCAATTAGGAGGGCATCAATTTAACTTAATATTACGTGAGGGAATTTTACTTCTACCATGTTAAAAGTATTTAAATAACATGCATAGAAATAAATGAACAGGAATATAAGGGCATTCACAGACAATCAAATTGCATTGTGATATAGTATGACCCTTCCACATGATGATCTCCATCGCCATGCATCCTGTTCGCCATGTCTCCAAGTGATCGACTCCTCCAAGCACTCCCACTAAGCCATTACTCCTAGTAGCACTAGTAATGAATCACAAGGAGTAAAGAAGCATCACAAGTCGACATGCAGGCCGTTATACAAATATAGACAGCCTTGGGCTGCAATAAGCATGACACGCAGGTCATGAATATTACACACATACATGCATCTCATACATTATGGGTCATACTATTCACATCAATCCTTGCAAAAATAAGTTATGCATAGAATCCAATTCTATCGGACGACATGAGCACACACACTACCTATAGCGCGTGGTAGAATATTCAGCTGGTGAGCTTGTTTTTGGGATTTCTAGAGTTGTAGAATCTTTGGAGCTGATTTTTCTGAATCTCTTGCTGTTTCTCTCAAGTGTTTAATTGCATCTTCTTCCGAGTTCTGGCTTTGGCACCGACATTTGGAGCACATTGGTTTTGATCATCTAACGCGAGTTCGCAGCCTTGATATCATGAGAGGTTTGCCCAAACTCAAAGCCGTCAAGGATGCTGTATGTGCGCCCTGTAGGCATGGCAAGCAAGTTGCCGCCTCACACCATTCATTGACTATGGTCATGACTGACGGACCAAGACAGTTGCTTCATATGGATATTGTTGGTTCTACTAGGGTTCGATCAGTCGGTGGCAAATGGTATATTCGTGTCATAGTCGATGATTTTTCGAGATACTCTTGGGTGTTCTTTCTTGCTTCGAAGGATGAAGCTTTTGATCATTTTCATGATCTTGTTCTTCGCTTGGCTTCTGAGCTCCCTGGTGCCTTGAGAGCAATTCGCAGTGACAATGGCACGGAGTTCAAGAATGCCTCATTTGCCTCTTTTTGTGTTGAGCGCGGTATTGAGCATCAGTTCTCTTCTCCACACGTCTCTCAACAAAAAGGCTTTGTGGAAAGGAAGAACATAACCTTAGTCGAGATGGCTAGGACGATGCTTGATGAGTATAGCACTCCGATGAGGTTTTGGGCCGAAGCTATTGCTACAGCTTGCCATATTGCCAATCATGTCTTCTTGAGAGCGTCTTTGGGCAAGACATCTTGTGAGCTTCGCTTTGGTAGAAAACCAGTTTTACAGTTTGGATAATATTCATCAACAAGTGGTGAAGGATACCCTCCTGTCACAAGGCTCCCCGCCCAAAACCCATTTGGATAGAGATCCAAAACCATTTTAACAAGCCTTTTTTGAAATCAAAATCAGAATTCTAACTTGGAGTAGCTTTGCCAGCATGTCCTTAATCGTGGACACAGCTATTCGAATAGTTTTACGCTCTGCAGAGGTGTATAGCTTTACCCACATGACATGATTTCTCTAGTTTGTTTGGCATCTGTCGATACCACCACTCACTTCCGTAGGTGAGAGGTCTAGAGCTCGTGACAAGGCCTTTACAACGCATTATTCCACCGCAGTCCACCCTCGCTAAGGTTTCGCCCCACCCTGTGGATAGAGACCCGCAGAGATCAAGGGCCCCCTCTTGTGTCAGGCGGGACTAACAGGTCATAACGCGACTACCCACCGCATCGACAGGATCAACCGCGATGGAACTTTGCAAATTGGTTAGGCAGGCTCTGCCCATTCAGAGCATGTGGTTGCACGGTGAGGCATGGCAAAATACACTCGAGGACCGGTCCTTGACTGGCCTGGATGACTACCACAAAACCCTGGGTCTCAACCCTAACCAGGTTGAGCCCGTGCATGGACATGCACCACCCAACAAACCAATTCGCCCAAGTCCAAACCTATTTTCCTTTCCTTTTGCTTTTCAAAACCTTTGCAAACCTCCATAACAACCCAATGTCATGGCTAAAACATTTGAATAATAGTTGGTCATTGATGGTAAAACTTCCCAAATCAAGCTTTTGGTATAAGCATGACTAAGCACAAAGTTTTTCAAATGATCCCGGTTCACACTATTGTATCAACCAGGTTTTATCTAGGGTGACAACAGAGTGAAGTCAATGTCAATACCGACCATACAAAGGATTCAGCATAACTATGAATTTAAAGACCGATATTGAAATAACTGAGTAGAAATAGGCATGCAGTAATACTTGAAACAGAACATAGATAATTTGAAATACTGGGTGCAACATGGTCAAGGGTGTAACTTGCCTTGCTCGAAGGCTTGAGTGTCTTCTTCTTCAAAGAGCTCGGGCTCCTCAGCGTCGACGCAATCTACACGAGAGAACAAAGCAAACTCAAATAAAGCTCAAGTAAAAACCAAAAGAACTCCAAAGAAACACCGAACTAAAACCAACAGGAAGACTTCGATGGCCAGGAGGAGGTCCAAGGAACTGGACAGGAGAGCAAGAGAACTGAATGAAGAAAAAGGCAAGGATAGAGAGCTGCTCAAGCTTATATGGCCAGAGCTGCTGGGAGTTCCAAAGGCACTCGAGTTCAAAAGTAGGTGAAGGAGGAGACGGGAGCAGGTAAAGGAGAAGACAAGAGAAGGAACGGGTGCTGCAAAAAGTGGTAGCATTTAATGCGATACAACCGGCATCAAATGCACAAAGACTTCTGTGGCGCTTGAGATACGGTCGAAGGAAAAAGAAAGTGAGCGTGACTGACAAATGGGACTAGTCAAAGCTCAGGCGGGAGGTCCTGCGAAGACCTTGAGGAGGTCCCACAGAGGTCAAGGGAGGTCCTGATCCGCAAAGGTGGTCTTTGCAAAAAGACCAGGAGGTCCTAAAGACAAGGAGGTCCTGAGGAGGTCATGACCGCAAAGGTGGTCTTTGCAAAAAGACTAGGGGGTCCTAAGGACAAGGAGGTCCTGAGGAGGTCGTGACCGCAAAGGTAGTCTTTGCAAATTAGAGACCATGTAGAGAAGGGCGATATTGTGCTACAATTTGTGAAGTCTGAGGCTCAGTTGGCTGATATCCTCAGCAAGCCTTTAGACCCAACTAGGTTTGCCACCTTGAGAAGTGAGTTAGGGGTAATTTATCCTTATGGGTTGGTTTGATGGAGAGTTGGTTCTTTTCTGAACTTTCCTTGTTCATCTGATCTTTCCTTGATCTTTTTTTGAACTTGTTGATCTTTTTGATCTTTTTAGGCTTTTTGAGCTTTTCTTGCATCTCATTGTATCATATTACATTCATATGAAAATCACAAAAAGATGCATTGTAATATAAGCTTTACTGCTTGTCTTTTAATTGATGAAGCTTTGCTTATTACCCTTTTGAGCTTTAGTATTTCAATTCCTGCTCAATGTTATGTCTAGTTCTTTGACTTGCTAGAATTATCATGTTTTCACATATGTAGCTAAGTCTTTGCTAAATGAGCTAGAACTTTAAGACAACTTGAACTAAAAATTACAATTTGTGGATCTTTTAGCTAGTTGCGCAATTAGTGCTCCTTTTGTGACATTGGCCCTGTCAAAATTGCTTTGTTAGCTCTTGCATCTAGAATTGATAATTACTTGAGCTTCTTGTTCCTTTGTTAGCTCTTGAATCTTGATTTGTCTCCCTGGCTAAAGCTCAGGAAGAGTTTGTGGATGGATCCTAGTCCAGGATCTTCTTCACTAAAATAGGCCTTTTATCAACTTCAATATTCATTGCAAATAAAAAACTGTTAAAAAATAGGCGTTTGAGATAATTTGAGCAAAATGATTCAATTCAGGACCTGTTTGTCTCTTAAGTGGTCATTGTTAGCTTTTTGATCTCACATTGTCATTCTGACATGGCCATTATCACTTTAGGATCCTTGTTGATGAACTGGCTAAGTTTGAAGTTTTGCTTAAATTATTACAATTCATCGCTTTATATTGAGTCTTCTAGCTTAGCTTTGATATATATGTCTTAACATGATCTTGCTAGCACTTTCAGGCTTGATATGTATTGAGTAATATTAGAAATGCTAGCTTGTTCTTTTGGGTAATTTCCAAAGCTTCTTGTACTCAAAAATTGAAAAATACAAAAATGAAGCCACTACATTGCATTTCGTGCATGCTCCTTCTTATGCTTTTTCCTTATTTTTGCATTTGTCATCTCTGGACGAGAGGAAGGCGTGATTCCTTGATAACTCCAGTGTCAAAGGGGAGAAGATGTAACAAAAATGTTAAAAAGGGGGAGCTATTTGGAGAAAATTGGAGAAATTGTAATTTTCTAAAAAATGATGATCATAGTGAGGGGGAGCATTTTATTTGCATTCTTATAGTCTTATTGCCTTGTCTAAACTTGAATCGCAATTTTTGGAACCTCACAATGATCAAAGGTCAATTTGAACAATTGTTCTTTTATATGGACCTTAAGTGAGAATTTTGACTCATTTCTGGAAATTGAAGCTTTCTTACTTTCTTTTGCCTTATCCCACTTGCCTATGCTATTCTGAAGCCAACTTGGTCATTTTCATTGCTTTCTCTTGCATTTGGACCAAGTTGTGCCTTTGAGCGAAAACGTTGAATATTTCTATTTTGAAATCTCAAAACTTACGTTTTTGGGAAATTGCCAATGTGTTCATCAAGGGGGAGATTGCGGATATCATGAGGATATGCTCATGATCTTAGGATGATGATACAATTGGCAATGACATTGAAGGTTTATCGAAACACTCGTTTTCGGTGAAGTTTAAAGGCTGTCAGGCCTCAGGCGGTCAGACCGGCCAACAAGTGGCGGTCCAACCACCCAAGCGGCGTCGGTGGCCAACCCTCGGGTTGAATGGTGGCGGATTGACCTTCGGCAGCGTGATCGACCGCCATAAAAGAACTTTTGAGTTTGAAGTCGGGCCAAAAATAGAGGGTGTATGCAACAGAGGGGTTTCTCCTACACTTGGTCTCATAATTTTTGGAGCTTTGAGTCAAAAGTTCTATTCGTTTGAAAATTCCAGTAGATTTGGGATTTCCAGGGTGAAAATTTGGCTAAGTCCCAGCTGGGCAATCAGACCGAATAGCAATGTGATCGGTCAGGCCGGGCGGTCGAGACCGGCTAGGGGTTCTGATCGGACCGGTTTTGGCTTGTTCATTGGCCGTTCGGTGGCGATGATTGTTTAGTTAGGTCAAGTTCATGGGTTTGATGCATATGTGTTGCATGATGCATGTTTTGACTAACGTGGGTCAAGTTGCGAAGAACTTGTTCCTGGAAACGATTTCTTGGTCTATTGTTGTGCAGGTTACTTGGAGGTCAACGACGAGGATGATCGGGACTAGGCTTGGATAGCTGAGGTCCAGAATGATTGAGAATGCGGGTGAGGTCAATGGATTCAAGCATAGTGCAAAATGGACAAGGATGACCGAGCAGGCGATTCGGTGCGATGGGTTGGATCAAGCGGTGCGGTCGGTTGCAAGTGCCATGGTGGTTTCGGTGGGAGCCGTTGATCAACCTACACGTGGCGAAGCATTGACGTGCTTCATGAAGATTGGACTCGGTCTTTGCAAAGGATCGAGAAGGGGTATGTTGGTAACTTCACCTAAATACCACCTTGGTGACCTTTTGCTAATCCGCGGCGCAAGACGGCGCAAGGAGAAACAGTTTAGGTCAAGGGGAGTTGAAGACGACGCTTTAAAATGCGTGCGTAAGTGAAACCCATTTGTGTGTGGCCTTAATGGGTGCCCATTAGAGTTTACTCTTCTAGAAACTAGCCTCCACTATAAATATAGGAGGGTGCTGTCCAGCACCTCCTTAACCCTTTTATTTGTGAAACCCTAAATTGTGCTTAGGGAGAGGAGAGTGGAGAGGTTAGGGTTCTAGTGAGTTGGATTGATTGTATGCTCATGTGTTGAGTCTTTGTTCTCCTGGATGAAGTGGCTATAAACCAACATCAATCTTAAATCAATCCAAGCAAGGTTTCAAAAGATGAGCCTCTTTGTGTTCTTGCTCTCTATTTTGTGATTTTGGAGATTTCTTTGATCCGCAAGTTTTCCTTTGGTTTCCGGCCTAGATTTAGCTTACTATGACATGTGGGAATACATATAGGATCATCTTGATCATCAATCACCCACAAGCAAGTTTCTAGATCATATTTTGGTTTTGACTCGGTTTTGGAGCAACCTTCACTCAAACGGAAAAAGGTTGGAACTTTGGCATGGATCTTCATGATCCTTGATTGGAATAGGTTCCTGGCATCCTAGAGAAGGTATGTCTCAAGTTTGGTAAGGTTTGGAGTCACGGATCAAAAGTTAGACCTTTTTGTGATTTTGAGTTCGGGCTGATTTTACTGTTCATTGGCCTGGAGGTCAGACCGCTAACTAGCTAGAGGTCAGACCGCCAACTAGCAAGAGGTTAGACCGCCCAACTAATTTGGATTTTAGTTTTTCTGATTTTGGTCTTTTTGCTTCGGAGTTTTGATTGGATTCAATACAAGTCTTCCACTGTGCTTGTATATTGATCTTCATAGCTTTCATAGCTATTGGAGTGAAATCGTATTGAATTCAATCAAGATGAAAAGGAGATCGTGCTCCTATTCACGCCCCCTCTAGTCGCCTTTTCGGTCCAACAAAATGACCTCGAGAGGAAAACACAACCAATCACAGGTAAAGATTTGCTTACCAACTAGTCGAGAATCTAACTTCTTGACTTCTTTAGCGTTAGAAGCAGCTTCCTTTATGTAGCGCTACTGCCACGTTTGGACCTCTTGGACTTTTTCTGAAAGGAATGAGAGTCAGAAAAAGAAAAGAAGGTCGGAAACGGTCTTAAGTTCAGCACTTACCGTTCAATCGTCCCTACAACCTTTGGATTGTAGAGTTTGCCTCCTGAAGCTTATTCAAGAGGTTAAGGTCTTCTCATCGCTCTTGAACCTACAAAAGGAAAGAGTAGACGTCAACATAAAACAAGAGGTTGTAAGTTCTTCTACGACCAAGATCTAGTCAAAAGTCTTTCTACGACAATACCACGGTCATAAGTCATACTGCGACCAAGACCTAGTCGTAAGATCTTCTCGACAACCCCATAAAGTTGTGTAAGTGGTGAAACACAAAGACTACGTAAAGCAGTTGCTTACCACCTCTCTGCCTGCTCGCAGAGTTCCGCTTTTTCTTGTCACAGTTGAACAAGTTGCCTGTTGTATTCAACAACAGTAGCAATTTGCTCCAATGCTTTCTACAAAAAGAAAGGCAGTTAGAAGCAAGAAAAGATATGAATGCGAATACCGAACAACAGGTACTTACATTCATTGTCGTTCGTGCAAACGAAGACACTACCCTTGTGGGGTTCTTCAATCTCTCGGGCTCGGTCCCACCACACCTCTTTGAGACGCGCGTCATCGAAAACATCCCCTCCATCGGGAATATTTTTAGGGTAAGGGACATGAGCACGAGGTCTAAGAGTAGAAGATCCCACAACAGAAGACGGGCCGAAGAACTCAGAGACGAAGTTGGCATACTCTTCGTCTTCTGATTCGGTAACGGCAATTCCTCCTTGAGGACCAGGAGGAACGTCTGCGACGACTTCGTTCCCAGCGCGATGGCCTGACAATCCATCGCCCTGGACTGATGCCTCCGCAACACTAGATGCCTTGACCTCTACGACCATTCCTGTGGTCGTAGGCACTTCAGCACCAACGACACATTCCGCCACTCGGACAGTGGACTATCCTTTGACCACCGCCACCAACATTCCTCCATCTGCTAGAGAAACAGCAGTGGGTTCTTGATGGTGAGAGGAGCCGGGCTAAGATCATAAAAAGGAAAACACGATTAGGTGATAAAAAGCAAAAGGTAAATGATGTCCTTACACTGTTGTTTCTTTTTACATACCTTCGAGTATCGGACTTGATCTTGAATTTAGAAAAAGCCTTCTCTAAGAAAGATTTCTTCGACTTCTCCTCAACCACGTCTGGTCGAGACTCAGGTTGAGGAACGGCCACGACCACGTCTAGTTGTGGGTCTTGAACGAACGCCATCGCTCCTTGAGCCTCTAAGCTCTCTGGATGGTCGAGACCAGTCTCGACCACCTCAAAACAACTCTTGCCCTCAACCACGAGCCTTCTTTGGTGCGGCGATCTCCTTCACAAAAGACATGAAACTCTTCCAGTTCTCCTTTTCTAGTCGCTTGATAAAGCCACGGGAAACAGAAACTACAAAAGTTGTATTGTCGTAGCAGAAGGGTACCTTGGTCTTGGGGGCTTTATGTTTGAATACTTCAGCTACTCCTACCGCCATTGCTTCCTCTGCAGTAGCTATGTCCGTGGCATATTTAGCAAAAGGCACAGACAAAGTAGCGGAACTCGAACTCGCGCCCTCCTTGTCGGCGACTTTCACGAGCCGCCGCCTCTTGGTCTGAGGAGCATCTGCTTGCTCAATAAATTTGCACCAACGACCATCGGTTCGACTTCTTCATCGTCAAGCGGTTCTCCATGCCTACTTTCTCTGAAATCGGAAAAAGCGATCGTAAGTTTTCTCGACCATCACCATGTCATAAGCTTTTCTACGACAACCACCTGTTCGTAAGCTTTTCTACGACTAGAACCTGATCGTAAGCCTTTCTACGACCAGTACCCCATAGTCGTAAGTCCTTCTACGACCACAAAGTCCTAAAGATGAAATTAATTCCCGATTACCTTTAGGCGCTCCACTCTGTCCTCTGGGGACAGGACTGCCAGGATTTGAGGAACCTCCATGTTCGATGGCTGAGGTTTCTCACAGATGAGCTTGATCCGAGCGTCAATCTCCTCTTGTGAGAGGTCTGCAGGGATGAGAAAACTTTCAATAAGCCAAGTCTAAAATTAACAGAAAGAAGGCTAAGCTTGAAATTTACTTACACTCCTCGTAGTCCTTGGTCGGGTCTTTCGGCCCAGAGTACCTCCACATCGGATGAGCCCTCTTCTTCAGAGGTGATCGGACGCAGCGTGTGAAATCCTTCACCACGTGCCATCTGGTAAGGCCCTCTTCCTTCAAATGCGCAATGGCTTGAATAAAGGGGCAATCCGCCGAAGATCGTTGGAAGTCGAATCGCAGGAAGAGATCTTCTCGGCTGGCTTCTCGGCGAAGGAGAGGCTGTCCTCATTGGTTATCTCCCAATAGAACTACCCCTTCTTCCTTCCCGGCCACAACGACCAGGTAAACATTTGAATGTACTCCTTCGACTTCCTGTCGTGGAGCTTCAGACTACAACTACCGGCAACCCTAGCTAGTCTGGTCATTCCGTAGAAGTAATGGAACAACTCCAGGCCGGTCGGAATCCCCAGGTAGGCCTCGCACAAGTACACGAACACTCCCAACATCGTAATGGAGTTGGGAACAAGATTCACAACTCCACACCAAAATGTTCGAGTACGAGCATGAGGAAAGGGTGAGTAGACAATCGAAGGCCACACTCACAGAACGTCTAGAAGACAGGGATTTGCCCAATCTCACCTGACGGCCAATGCTGCCCAGCAGCCTCAATCCACTTCACGAACTTCTTCTTCGGGATCTTCTCGGAGTCGACCAAAGCTCCGATCTTGGTCACGTCCATCTCTGATTCGGCCCACGGGGAAGCGGCTCCGGCCATCTCTCTCAAGAATCGAAGATTTTGGATTTGGGAAGATTTTGGGAGGAAGTTCAATTTGGTCGTGACGGAGAACTCAAAAAGGCGAGCGATTGGGGATGATTTGCGAAATGTAAAGACCTAAGTCTCACCCACGGTGAATATTTATAACCGCCTACTTTGAAGTTAAAAGACATGGCTACTAGCGGTTGGCAGCGCCGAACGCTCCAGCAGAGCAGATATGAAGTCGATTTAGATTCTTAAAATTGTCTGCCGAGAAAGTCAGGTCAGTCTTTACATCTCAAGCGAAATTACCTTCTTGACCAAGTCTTTTTCTGGTCAAATGCAACAACAATCGGAAAGATTTTGCTTCCGACTACAATACCTCAACCACCTTGTAAGTCGGAAGATTATTCTTCAACCTTCTTGACCAAGTTAATTTACGGTGAAATGAAACTACGGTCAAAGAGTTTTTCCTTCGACCACTTTTCTCGACCACTGCTTTGGTCGTAAGATCATCTGCAACTCCTTTTCCAAGTAAATTATTTTCACTTGAAGGTGGAGGGGGCTAGATGACGAGGATCTAATAATCCTCATTTAATTATTTATCTATAATTTATATTATGGACAATAATGGCGTCATATAGTTCTTGAGTATACCCTTAATATTCATAAGGGAGAAAATTTGGAGGTCGTAAGCTCTTCTCGACCACCCATAGTCGTAAGTCCTTTTACGACTATCTTGTGATCATAAGTTCTACTACGATCAATGCGTGGTCGTAAGCACTTCTACAACAACCACCGGTAGTAAGTTCTTCTCTGACCGGTCCTAGTCGATAGGGCTCACGGACATGTGGGCCTAGTCGATCGAGAATCTTACATCTGGTATCCAAGGATATAAGCAATCAATTACGTTGTTATTCTCTAGAATAATGGCACGATTTAACTCCTTTGTTATGGTGATAAGCGCCAAACAACGTGGGAGCGTTACTACTCCCACAATAACCTCCAATAATGGCTCTCGATTTGGAACATTAAGGCGGCCTTTAGACTAGAACACAATGGCACATTTGAGGGTCAGATAAAAGGCGAGAATCATCGGGACAATCGGAGATATTCGGAGGAATCGAAACACAATCGGGATCTTTCTCTTGATCTTGTAATCCAAAGATACTCAATACATACACGAGAGGAGTAGGGTTGTTATTCTCCTAGGAGAAGGCCGAACGGTATAAAATCCCATGTCTCCTCTCTCGTGATTTTGAGTCTATGGAACCCCGAATCAAACAATCTTTACGTAAGTTCGGTTCTAAAACACCGACACACTCGCACATTCAAGTTGAGCCACGGCTCTTCCTCCATTCTTTTTAAGTTTTACACTTGAATCAAATGGGGTGTTTACTTCTTTAAAGTTTAGATGTTTGAACTTATCAAGAATTTTCTCTACGTAATGAGATTGACTAAGTTCAAAACCCCCACTATTTTGTTTCACTTTGATGCCCAAAATGGTGTCCACTTTTCCAAGATATTTAATTTTGAAACCAGAAATAAGAAATCCCTTTATTTCTTTTATGCCTTTGGCATCATTGCTAATGATCAACATATCATCAACATAAAGGCACACAAATCACAGTGTTTCCCATTACTTTACAGTATAAACATTTATCAGAAATATTGTGAACAAATCCATTTGAAAGTATGGCTGAATCAAACTTTTCACGCCACTTCTTAGGTGCTTGTTTTAGTCCATATAAAGACTTAACAAGTCTGCATACTTTTTGTTCATTTCCAGGTAGAACAAAACCTTCTGGTTGTTCCATGTAAATCTCCTCGTCGAGATCTCCATTTCGAAATGCTATTTTGACATCCATCTGATGAACATGTAAGTTATGCAACGAAGCAAGAGCGAATAATATTCTTATTGTAGTTATTCTTGCTACTGGTGCATAAGTGTCAAAATAGTCAATTCCTTCTCTTTGCCGAAATCCTTTGGCTACTAATCCAGACTTTAAGTATTTAGTGTACTATCCGCATGATACTTCCTCCTAAATACCCACATGGATCCAATTGTTTTAGATCCCTGTGGTAAATCGACAAACCTCAAGTTTGGTTAGATATTATAGAATCCATTTCATCTTGAATGGCTTCTTTCGAAAACCGAGTCTCTAGAATTCCTTTGCTTCATTATAAGTACTAGGATCATCTTCCACTTGAAGAATAAGAGGTACCTTTGGAATAAAATTCTCTCTATTTCCTTCAACCAGAAATAAGGAAATCTGTTGAGAATCTATTTAAATCGTCCTAAAACCTTAGCCTTATGAGCACGTTTACTCTTACGAACCTCAAGTTGTTGTTCAACAATTTTAAAAGAATTCTCCTCTTGAGAGTTGTTTAAATTTTGTTGTTGTTCAACAACCTTTGAGATATTCTCTTCTTGAGAATCTCTAAGTTTTTGAGAAGTTTTACCTGTAGTGGTTAAATTCTCAAAAAACTTCACATCTCTGGATTTAACAATTACATTGGACTCTAGATTTAAAAGCTTATAAGCTTTGCTGTTTGCGGCATAGCCTACAAAAGCACTCTTTAATCCTCCAGGACCCAACTTGGTCCTTGTAGGATCAAGGTTCCTGTAGTAAGCAAGACACCCTCACACTTTAAAATACCCAATTACAGGCTTTCTTCCTTTCCATATCTCATATGGAGAAACTTGACTTTTCTTTAGAGGAATTCTATTTAGAATATGAGAAGCAGCAAGTAATGCTTCAGCCCAAAGACTAAAAGATAACTCTGAATGCATCCACATAGCATTTATCATCCCAAGAAAAAGTTCTATTTTTACATTCTGCCAAGCCATTTTGTTGTGGTGTTCTTGGAGCAGAACTTTGGTGGATAATACCATTCTCTTCACAGAATACATCAAAAATATTTCCGAAATATTCTCCACCTCTGTCACTTCTTAGGATTTTAATTTTTAGACCTAATTGATTTTCCACTACATTTTGTAAACTTTGAAAACACCAAAAGCATAAATCTTTATGTTTTAGCATATAAACATAAGTATATCTAGAGCAATCATCAATAAAGGTAATGAAATACCTATTTGCACCTCTAGTTAATATGCCATTAAGTTCACATATATCTAAGTGTACAAGATCTAACAAGTTAGAACTTCTTTCTACACTATGAAAAGGTTTTTTAACCATCTTTGATTTAACATGATTTCACATTTGTTAAACTCATCAATTTTGCAAGAAATCAAACCATGTTTAACCAATCTTTTCATAGTGCTTATACCAACATGTCCTAATCTATCATGTCATAATGAAAGCGAGTCAAGCATGTAAGCAGAATGATAAGATTTATTTATTGTTGCAATATTAGCATTGTCAACGGTACATAGTTTTATCATCCCATTACATGAATACCCTTTTCCTACAAATACACCACCACGGGTTAAGATTAACTTGCCCAATTCATACACAATTTTGATACGGCTTCCCAGAAGATCACCACTTACAAGGTTCTGTTCATATCGGCACATGAAGAGCGTTAATGCGCGTAATCTTCTTTCCAAAAGTGAAACTTCGGTTTGATGCTTCCTTTCCCATGCACTTTGGACGATTTTCATTTCCCATCAAGATTTCTTGTCCATCGGTTGCATCAACATAAGTCTTGAATAAAGACTTATCATAGAAACATAAACGATGGCACATGTATCATACCACCATCCGAGAACTTTACCTTATGCGGCCATGACTTCACTCACAACATGTGGCGATGATCTCATCATCATTCATTTTAGTTGCACATCTTTGCATTTTTGTTATTTGCACCCTTGCGGTGCCTACAATCCTGAGCAAAATGCCCGTTCTTGCCATAAACATAGCAACTTTTTCCTTTTGCACTTTTCTTCTTAAAAGCATCTTTGTTTTCTTGGGTCGATATGAAAACCTTTATTTCCACCTTTCTTGTTAGGCTTCACGCCACTTACAACATTGCCTTGGAGGAACTGCGTTAAGATTGACATTTGCCATTTTTTCTCACCTCGATTCCTCTTCGATTGAAGGTGCTTAATTTGTTCAATGAAAGATCCTCAAAATTATGCATAAGTCTTTTCTGTGAATTCTTGTAACTTGGTGGCAATTTACAACAATTGCACCAACTTTGAAAAACTTCAGAATATCAATCTTCCGCTTTCGGTTTATTCACTATCACTCGTAACTCATGTACTTGAGAAAAAAGGGATTTATCATCATTTATTTTAAAGTCGAAGTACCTAGAGATAAGGAACTTCTTTGTACCTTCCTAGGGGTGGATAACGAGCTGACTCGACTCAGCTCGGCTCGGCTCGGTAAGGCTCGTTAAGAAAACGAGCTCAGCTCGGCTTGTTAAGAAAACGAGCAAAACACCAGGCTCGGCTCGACTCGTTAAAAAGCTCGAACTCGGCTCGTTAGGGTCGTTATCAATAAACATACTGAACATCTTAAAATTTCCTGAAATTTTCAGAAAACAGATGTAAAGAACAATCATTAACCACCCAAACTGGCCAAACATGCCTTATTCAACCAAACACATGCATGGCAATTCATGAGCGAAGTGTTCTTTCAACTAAACACAACAAAAAAAATGATTATAGATGCCATGCTCAGCATTTCATTCAAATGATAAGACTAACACTAATCCTTGAGATCATTCTTCATAACAGAAAGCCAGCCACTAACAGAGGATTCAGCCACTAACAGAGGATTACATGCAAAGTTGTTTCTTTAAGCCACTAACAGAAAGCAAATGAATTCAGAATTCATACTAGTCAACATTTCATTCAATTGATAATCTAGATCAGAGATCAATCCAGATCAGAGTGGACATTTCATGACACTCACCGAGGGGACATCCGTAGTAGAGTCGGTCTTGGGACTGTTTGGTTGGCAGGTGGCTGACTTTCTAGTGGCCGGGTATTGATCTGATGCAGTGAAAGCGAGTCGAGGCGACGACTTCCTCCTCCGCGGTTCTTGGACTCGAGCTCGGTTGTTGATCCATCGTCGGCCGCTAGGAAATCTTGGAGCAAGCGGGGAGGCGAAGCAATGGCAGTGGCGCTAAGCGAGCAAGGCTGCACAGGCGAGCCGAGGAGGCGGCGAAAGAGGCCGGACGGAGCAGAGGCGGCGCAAGAGGGAGGCCGGGACAGAATCGGAGCAGGAGGTGGCGGAATAGGCCGGACGAATCGAACAAGAGGCGTGAGCCAGTCTGGGTCTGGCGGAAGGAGGCACATCGCCCAGGGGAGGTGGCGGAAGGAGGTGGCGGAAGAAGCGGCCAGCGCAGTGGAGGTGGGGTGGCGGAAGCGGGGGCGGCGGAAGGGGGTGGCGAAAGGAGGCGGAAGAGGAGGCGGAGCGGGGGGGTGGCGGAAGAGGAGGCGGAGGCGGGGATGGCGGAAGAGGAGTCTTGGATCTGCCATCGCCGAGTCTGCCGCTAACGACCTCGCTGCGCGCTTGAGGGGACGGGGAATCGGGGACGGGGTGAGCATCGAAAGCGGAGGAAGGAAGGACCTTAGGTTATGTGGATATCATTAGGATATGCTCATGATCTTAGGATGATGAAACAATTGGCAATGTGGCTTTTGGTTTGAAGTTTTATGTGTTTTCAACAAAGTTTCAGAACTGTTAGGTCAGCGGCGGTCTGACCGGCTTTTGTGCTGAATGTTGATATAAGTGGTGATCTGATTTTGGGATAGGTCATATCCATATTTGTTAATGCATATGTGTTGCTTGATGCATGTTTTGGCTAACGTGGGTCAAGTTGTGAAGAACTTATTCCCGGATTCGTGTTTGCTTGTCTATTCTTTATGCGGTGGCTTGCATGTCAATGACGGTCAACGGCGAGAGGATCGGGACTAAGCTTGGAGAGCTGAGGTCGAAGCGATCATGGATCTTGGGTGAGTCAAGTGACTCAAGCGTGGCGCAGAATGGACAAGGATGACCGAACAGGCGATTCGGTCTGTTGGTTGGATCAAGCGGTAGCGGGAGTCGTTGCAAGTGCTCAATGGTGCGGTGGGATCCGGACGGGAGAGACTTGACGACTTGGAGCCGTTGATCAACTTGCGTGGCGGCGGCGATTGCTTCAGCAGATGGACTTGGTCTTTTGGAAAGGATCAAGAAGGGGTATTTTGGTAATTTTACCAAATACCATTTTAGTGACCTTGACTAAGCGCTGGCCTGATCCGCGCATGGTGAAGCGGTTTAGATCAATCGAAGATGAAGGCGGTAGCTTTGAAATGCGTGCGTGTGTGTTCTGTTATTGTTGGGCCCTAACGGAAGCCCATTAGGGTAATTCTTCTAGAAGGTTTTCTAGGGTTAGAGATTGCCCTATAAAAGGAACTCTAGATGGGTCATTTGGGGTTGCTGAAAAAAAAACAGCCGCTGGAGGGTTGGCTCTGCCCTGCAAAAAATGCAAAGGCTTTAGGTTAGGGTTTTTTGGGAGTTCATGGCGGCGGCCTGATGCTGCGTGTCCTGCAGATCCAGTGAATCCATTTGTGCGACTGATCGCTTTATTCATCTGGATTTTTGATTGCCGGTGTTTTTGCTGTTGGATGCATTTACTACCTTGGCTCTGTGCGCCCGGGAGAAAAAAAAAGTTTGTGCTGGTTTTTTGTATCGCCGTTTTTCCTGCTCTTCTTGTCGTAGTTCTCTGCGCTGGTAGAGATTAACCTTTGTCAAGTAATTTCTTCTTTGGAGAAAAATCTGAGAGCTTATGGCGGCCTGTTCCTCTGAGATTTAGGAGCTGCGGCGGGCATCTTTTCGGTGAAAAAAACGGGAGTAGCGTTGCGCTGATCAAAGAATCGCAGTTTCTTTGTCTCATGCTTGTAAGATCCAGTCTGTTTTGATTTACTGTTTGTTTTGATGGTTCATTGACTTCGGCGATTTCTTTGATTTGCTGTTGGCCTGCTGTTCTTTGTTGCGACCAGATTTGGTGCGCGTGTGGAGCGCCGCTTGAAACATCTGGAGCTCTATGACAGATTCACCGGCGGCGACCTGTGCTGCCGATGAAAGAGAGGTAGGCGGCGGCCGATTCCTGCACACAAAAATCTTGATTTGCTGTTTGGATCAGTCCATTTCTTGGCTGCTTTTGAAAAGCCAATAGAAAAAAATGTGTGGCGGCGCCTTGAGAGCTCTCCCCGAAAAACCTTTTTCCTGGCGTGCGTGTGAATGAATCATCTGTTCGGCTGACACCGCGCTCACCCTGAACAAAATAACAAATACCTGTAGAGCCCTTAGCGGCCATGGCCGCTCAAACGCCCACAAAATCCAGAGCTATTGGGTGGCCGCCGATCATTTGAGAAGTCTGGCCGAGAAAGTAAAAGCCTGGCGGCGCCACGCATCTCGGCAAAAACACAATGTGGTGGCGGCCTCTCCTGGAAAAATCGAGATATGGCGGCGGCTTGTAAAAAAGGGGCGCATCGTTTTTGCCTCAGCTGCTCCTTCTTGCGTGTGTTTGATTTGTCATTAGGTGCTAGTCGGCTCGGACGGCTTAGTGCTTTGATCTGTGGACCGTAGAAAATGGGAGTCCTTGGCTAAGCGTGATACGGTCTCATCGGGTAATTCTGAGTTCTGTTTGATCAACTAGTTTATTCTTATCTGCAGTTTCTTTGTGCTAGCTTATCAGCTTGTCTTGGCACATTACGTGTGTCTTGTGTTTGTTCTTGAATACGGTCGATAGTCACAAAGGCCTGCGGCTAATTAATGCTAGTAGTATTTCAACATGTTGAATTGCTTATTGCCTTGAAATTTTATTGTTGCGGTCGTCTTCTTTAGCATTAGATTTGCTTATTGCTAATGCTTGATAGCTTTCGGCATTGACTTGTTGATGTGCTTGATGCAGCTTTTAGTTGATTAGGCTTTTACTTCGAGGTTTGATCGGATTCAACACAGGTCATCCGATGTGCCTGTATACAGATCTTCATAGCTTTTATAGCTATTGGAGTGAAAGTAGTGTTGAGTTCGATCAAGGTGAAAAAATAAGCGTCTATTCACCCCCTCTAGTCGCCTTCAGGTCCTACAATTGGTATCGAGCCAAGTTTGCTCTTTTGTGATCTTTATTGATCTTTGAGCATGGCGGCTAGTGTGAGGACTTGTGGCGGTTCCTTGCATCTTGTCGTGGTTCTTTTACCAATGGTGTTGGGCGTAACAAGATATTTGAATGTATGATAAGTGTAATGGCGATGGAGGAGGAAGTCTCTGTGATATCGTGGCAAATCCTTTTGTTTTGATTGTCCTAGTTTAGGGATGAGTCACTTTTAGAGCTCGAGGAGAAGAAGCCCGATGGCGTATGCACTGACTTTTTGAGGATGAACATGATGGAAGGATTTTGATGATGAGTCTTTTGATGATAGTGATGACTCTTATGAGGGCGATCCCTACTTGAGCTAAGCAAGGTGAGCAAAGAAAATCTTGTAAAGTCTTATATTCATATGATCTTAAACTGCTTGCTCTCGGGAAGAAAATAAAATTGTTAGAAAAAGAGAAGGGTGATTTGTCTCATGAGGCTCTCACGAATTGAAAACCTCCATGAATGCTTATGATTCATTGCTTGTAGACATGGAGAACTTGAACAATTCTTTTGCATGCCTAAAATCTGAAAATGAATTATTGAGATCAAATGCTTTTATGCCATGTGATTCTTGTGTTGCCTTACATCATGAGCTTGACAATGCTAAGTTAGAAATAGGCAATCTTAGTTCTATGGCTAGAAATAATTATGATTCTTGTGTAGGCATGCTTGCTGAAATTGAGAAGCTTAAATTGACTAATTCCATGCATCTTGAGAAATTAGAAAATGCTAGAGTGAGATTATTGAAATTGAAGCTAGGCCTTGTAGCATGTGCTTAGAACATGAAAAATTGTAGGATGGTTTAGTCTCTTGCAAGAATTGTGCTTGTTTAAGCTGAAATTGATGCTTTGAGCGCATGCTTAATTCAAATGCATCATTAATTTCTTGCACATCTTGTATTTCATTGAAGAAGCGAGGTTGAGTCTTTCTTGTGATGATATGGCGCCAAATCTTGTGACTCTTGTATTTGCCTTCACTCCGAGATTGATGTTTTAAGATTTTCCTTGCATCCTTGCATTGGGAGTTGGAGTCTTTTGTGCTAAGCGTGAGTCACTTGATGTTGGTTTTGTGCCATCACTTTAGATAGCTCTTCTTTGGTGAGTTCGATTCTTTCGGACTCTTCTTGTGTTAATCAGCAGATTTCAAAAGACAAATGTGCTTCTTTCTCAAATGGTACTAAATCTTCAAAAAAGTACCATTGCACATTTTGTAAGAAGAATGGACACACTCTTGGGTTTTGCTTTCGCCGTTTGAAACATGAGCGTCGAGTGCGTCGTCGTGCCTCTAGGAACACATATAGCCTTTCTCATGGCATGTGTGGGTCTAGTGTCGATCTGAAGCGACTCATGATGCTAGTTCTTCGGGACTTCTTCTTTGAGCCATAATGGTGCCGTCCTCTCGGACCGTGTCTACTAGTAGACCTTTACACCATTGCTCATTTTGTGGGAAGAATGGACATCATGTAGATTTTTGTTTCGGCGTGCAAAAGCAGATCGTCGAGCTCATGCTTCTAAGTCTCCCGATGAGCATAGTCTTTCTCATGACATGCACACTAAAGAGCCAAGCACGAAGACTCGATTTGTTGATGGCTTCTTTGACACCTTTTCTAGTGGTGTCGGACAAAGACCGTGGACATGGTTTGCATAGTTTTGGTTTTGGTCCACGAGCTGCCCCGAGGCAGGATTTCCGCCGTTGTCCAAGAGGTAGACTTCGTTTTGTTCATCGAGGTACACACCCACGGCGAGGTTGTGTGAGTTCTTTTGATGCTTATGTTGGTTCTCATCTTGGTGCTTTCAAGTAAGGCCATCGCCGCTTTTCTAGAGATGGACCTCGTTTTCTTCATCGAGCTGTCCACTCGTGGCGTGCCTCCAAGGATGAGATTGGATCTTCTTGCATGGACCATCATTTGCATCATGCTAACTCACATAATGGTTCGACTGCCTCTGGTGGTAGTGTGTCCAAGGTTTGGGTTCCCAAGCATTCGCTCTCTAACCCTTCAGGACCCAAGACTCGGACACCTTGCCTTTCTCATGTGTGGGTACCGAGAACGCGGGTTGGAGAACATGGACTTAATGATTCCGATCTTTTGCTTCATTACATGATCGAGACACTTGATAGTTCTCCACCCCAATGATGGCCTCCAAGAGGCATGTGCTTTAATGATTGGCATCTACACCTGTTTTGTGAGCAATCATATACCTTCATGCCCTTATTTTCATGATTATTCATACTTGGCATGTTGTGCTTGTCTTTGTGCTCACTTGTACCTTATTGGCATGTGTTAATCATTTGATATCCTTCATCATGCCTTTTCTTTTACCTTGCTTATATATCCATGTATTATATTGTTGATCATTATTGCCATGGTTATGTGAGCTTTGTCTTGTCATCATGAGCTTGTGCTGTTGTGTACATGATTTATCTTGCTCGTGTTGAAGTTTGCTGTATGTATCCACATGTTCACTTGATATCCATGTTAGCATACTTTATCCATGATTTGTTCTAAAATGCTTTATGCTTACATGGTTATTGTGCCTTACTGTTAATTGTGGATGCATGAGTCTTGCCATAGCTTTCACTAGCATGCTTTACTTTCGACTGTATATGATGGGTGATATGTTATGTGCTTGTTTGCTTGCTCCTATGCCTTATTGTGGATTAAGGATAGTTTGAGCTTTATCATATCTTGGATAGCATATGCTGAAATTGATTTGTCTATCTTCATGCTCATGTCTTGAATTGTTGATTATATGCTTTTATGAGTTTTGGATCATTTGCTGCTATCCTTGCAAGTCATGTGTCTTGGTACTGTTTCCCTAGATATTGTTTCACTAACCCAGTACCAAGGCATAGACTTTTCTGTCTCTTTGGTGTAGTCTTTTCAGTTGAGAAGAAGAACATGTGATTCATGATTTCAAACTGTTGATTCTTCTTCATTTGTGCCTTCAATGATGACTATCACTTCTCGGAGACAAAGGAATTTGAGATGAGGATGATGGGTGGCGCAACTACCTTACGAAGCTTTAAGGATTGGATCTTCATCTATCATGGCTACATCTCACTTTGCCAGCGGTCGCGACTCGAGTTCGAGCTTCTATACCTTACTTTTATGTATGGTATCCCTAGTCTACCTTGCATACCATCTGGATTGTGTCAAGTGTTGGGCTTGTTGTGTTCAGGATAGATAGGAGGCTTTGTTCTAGCACGTGTCTTTTCTAGGCACTCTTCTTATCCCATGATTTGCTAGGATGCATTCTTCTCACAGTCTAGGTCGAGCTTGTCTCCCAATCACTAGTGTTAGCGAGGTTTTTGAGTTGCTGTAAGCTTTTTAGTGTTGGTGTTTAAGCTCCTAGCTTTTTGAGTTGCTGTCCCTAGAGATCTTGTGGTGTTTGAAGTCTTTGTGCTAGTTTTTGTGGAGTTCTTGGCACTTTTGGCAGGTCTCCCCTCAAAGCTTTTTGACCCAACAAGGTTTGCCACCTTGAGATGCGAGTTAGGGATAATTTATCCCTATGGGTTGGTTTGAGGGGGAGTTGGTTCTTTTTGGAACTTTCTTAGTTCTTTTCTGAACCTTTTCTGTTCATCTGAACTTTCCTTGTTCATTTGAGTTTTTGTGGATCTTTTCTGATACCTTTTTTAAGTGGTATCTTCTTTGGATCTTTTTGATCCGTGTGATCTTTTTAGGCTTTTGTGCATCTCATTGTATCATATTACATACAAATGAAAAATCACAAAAAGATACTTGTAATAAGCTTTACCGCTTCTTTCTTTTAAATGATGAAGCTTTGCTTATTACCCTTTTGAGCTTTAGTAATTCAATTCTTGCTCAAGATCGTGTTTAGCTCTTTGACTTGCTAGAATTATCATGCTTTCACATGTGCAGCAATGTCTTTGCTATATGAGCTAGAACTTTTAAATAACTTGAACTGAAAATTGCAATTTGTGGATCTTTTAGCTAGTTGCACAATTAGTGATCCTTTTGTGACATTGGCCTGTCAAAATTGCTTTGTTAGCTCTGGAATCTAGAATTGAACATCTTTGAGCTTTTTGTTCCTAAGAATCTAAAACACCTTTGTGCAAAATGAAAAATGATCTCTTTTGTCTTGGCTGATATCACCAATTCTTTCTCATGAGGCGGCTTGCCATTGTACTAGGCATGAACTCGGGGAGTTTTGGATGACCTAGACCACTCTTTTAAGCTTTTGTTGCTTGGGATGGTCGTAGTGAGGCTTGATGTAATACCTCGGCCTACTCGTGATCGGCCCATGTGGCCCATGAGGAGTTGTGTGATGGGATTAGTCCCACATTGCTTGTCTAAAGTGAGTTGTACTAGTATATAATGCTGTTGGGTCCAAACATAGCACCTCTGGGTTAACCCTTTTACACGAAGCGAGGGCGAAAGTGTAAGTGGGGTGCTATGTGTCTTGTAGTCCGCCCGCGGTGGTTTGGGCATTAGCGGATTTTGGGCGAGGTGTTACAGATGGTATCGAGCATCAACCTTATTGCCGCGGTAGCGTCGCGGGAGCGAAACGCGGGCATATGGCGCATGGCGCGTGTGGTCGAGTGGACACCGGACATAGCATATGTCTGCAACCTGGGCCGCACGGGCGTGTCTGGGGTGGTTACGGGCATTTGCAGCGTATGCGGTGTCTTTGGGCGTCGGCCCTTAAGAGGTGAATGTAATACCTCGGCCTACTCGTGATCGGCCCATGTGGCCCATGAGGAGTTGTGTGATGGGATTAGTCCCATTGATTATCTAAAGTGAGTTGTACTAGTATATAATGCTGTTGGGTCCAAACATAGCACCTCCGGGTTAACCCTTTTACCGAGCGAGGGCGAAAGTGTAAGTGGGGTGCTATGTGTCTGTGAGTCCATACGCAGTGAAATTTGGGCATTGGCGGATTTTGGGACGGTGTTACACTTGAGATCTAGCACATGGCTAAAAATGCAATTTGTCAAATGTGGTTGAAGCTTAGGAAGAGATTGTGGATGGCTCCTAGTCCAGGATCTTCTTTACTAAGATAGACCTTTTATCAACTTGAATATTAATTGCAAATGAGAAACAATTGAGAATTGGGCTTTTTGACAAAAACTGAGCTAAATGATTCAATTCAGGACTTTTGTCTCTAAGATGGTCTTTGCTAGCTTCTTGATCTCACATTGACATTCTGGCAAGGCCATTATCACTTTAGGATAACTGTTGTTGAACTTGTTAATTTTGACACATTACTTAATTTTACCCAACAACTTGTGATATATTGAGCTCATTAGTCTAGCTTTGCTATATATGTCTTAACATGATCTTGCTAGCTTTGTCAGGCTTGTTGTATCTTGAGTAATGGTAGAAATGCTAGCCTGTTCAATTGAGTAATCTCCAAAGCTTCTTTTACTAAAAATTGAAAAATTAAAACAAAAATGAAGCCACCCCATTGCATTTCATGCATGCTCTTTCTTTTGCTTCTTCCTTTCTTGTGCTTTTGTCATCTCTGGATGAGAGGAAGGGATGATTCCTTGATGAATCCATTGTCAAAGGGGGAGAAGATGTAGCGAAAATGTAATGTTAATAAAGAGCTTTTTGGTTATGAGAGAGTAGTTTTGTAAGGGGGAGAAAAGAAATGGAGAAATTGAAATTTTATATTCTCTCTTTTAAATTGATGATCATAGTGAGGGGGAGCTTTCATTTTGCTATTGCATTCTTTTGGTCTTATTGCTTTTTCTGAACTTGAATTGCAATTCTTGTAGACTCACAATGATCAAAGGTCATATAGAACAATTGTTCTTTCATATGGACCTAAAGTGAGATTTTTGTCGATTCTCTGGAATTGGAAGCTTTTGTGCTTTCTTTTGCCTTATCTCACTTGTTTATACTATTACGAAGCCGACTTGGTCATTTCCATTGCTTTTCTTGCATTTGGACCAAGTTGTGCCTTTGTCTTGAAGCTGCGAGTATTTTTTCTTTTCAAACCACAAACTTACATTTTAGAGAGATTGCCAATGTGTTCATCAAGGGGAGATTGTGGATATCATGAGGATATGCTCATGATCTTAGGATGATGAAACAATTGGCAATGTGGCTTTTGGTTTGAAGTTTTATGTGTTTCGACAAAGTTTGAGCTGTCGAGTCAACGTGGTCTGACCAATAAGGCTTTTGTGCTGAATGTTGATATAAGTGGTGATCTGATTTTGGGATAGGTCATATCCATATTTGTTAATGCATATGTGTTGCTTGATGCATGTTTTGGCTAACGTGGGTCAAGTTGTGAAGAACTTGTTCTTGGATTAGTGTTTGCTTGTCTATTCTTTGTGCGGTGGCTTGCGAGTCAATGACGGTCAGCAGCGAGGATCGGGACTAAGCTTGGAAGTGAGGTCGAAACGATCATGGATGCGGGTGAGGTCAAGTGACTCAAGCGTGGCGAAATGGACAAGATGACCGAACAGGCGATTCGGTGCGTTGGTTGGATCAAGCGGCGCGGGAGTCGTTGCAAGTGCTCAATGGTGCCGGTGGGATCCGGACGGGAGAGACTTGACGACTTGGAGCCGTTGATCAACTTACACGTGGCGAAGCAGGCGATTGCTTCAACAGATGGACTTGGTCTTTTGGAAAGGATCAAGAAGGGGTATTTTGGTAATTTACCAAATACCATTTTGGTGACCTTTTGACTAAGCCGCGGCGCGGGTCCGCGCATGGTGAAGCGGTTTAGATCAATCGACGATGAAGACGGCGCTTTGAAATACGTGCGTGTGTGTTCTGTTGTTGTTGGGCCCTAACGGAAGCCCATTAGGGTAATTCTTCTAGAAGGTTTTCTAGGGTTAGAGATTGCCCTATAAAAGGAACTCTAGATGGGTCATTTGGGGTTCTTTGAAAAAAACCCATTTGGAGGGTTGGCTCGCCACGCAAAAATCACGAGGCTTTAGGTTAGGGTTTTTGGGAGTTCATGGCGGCGGCACGATCTGCGTGTCCTGCAGATCCAGTGAATCCATTTGTGCGTCTGATCGCTTTATTCATCTGGATTTTTGATTGCCGGTGTTTTTGCTGTTGGATGCATTTACTACCTTGGCTCTGTCTTGGGGAGAAAAAAAAAAAGTTTGTCTTTGGTTTTTGTATCGCGTTTTTCCTGCTCTTCTTGTCGGCAGTTCTCTGCTTTGGTAGAGATTAGCACTGTCCGTGAGGCTGCTTCTTTGGAGAAAAATCGAGAGCTCTGGCGGCTGTTCCTCTGAGATTTAGGAGCTGCGGCGTGAGCAGCTCTTTTACCGAGAAAAACGCGAGTGCGGTTCGCTGATCAAAGAATCGCAGTTTCTTTGTCTCATGCTTGTAAGATCCAGTCTGTTTTGATTTCTTTATTTGTTTTGATGGTTCATTGACTTGGCGATTTCTTTGATTTCTTGTTGGCTCTTTGTTCTTTGTTGCGACCAGTTGGTCTGGCGTGTGGGTGCCTTGAAACATCTGGAGCTCTGTGATTCACGGCGGCGACACTGTCTTCTTGGATGAAAGAGAGGTAAGCGGACGATTCCTGCACACAAAATCTTGATTCTTTGTTTGGATCAGTCCATTTCTTGGCACTTTTGAAAAGCCAATAGAAAAAAAAATGTGGCGGCGCTTTGAGAGCTCTCCCAAAAAACCTTTTTCTGGCGTGCGTGTGAATGAATCATCTGCTTTCGGCTGACATTCACCTTCCCCCTGAACAAAGCAATGGCACTGTAGAGCCCTTAGCGTGCGGCGTGGCCTCAAGCGCCCACAAAATCCAGAGTCTGTTGGGTGGCCGCCGATCGGCTGAGGGAGAAGTCTTGATGCCGAGAAAGTAGGAAGCCTGGCGGCCCTGCATCTCCAAAAAAACACTGTGGGCGACCTCTCCCAGAAAAATCGAGATCTGGCCGCTCGTAAAAAAAGGGATCTACATCGTTTTGCCTCATTGCTCCTTCTTCTGCGTGTGTTTGATTTGTCATTAGGTGCTAGTCGGCTCGGACGGCTTAGTGCTTTGATCGTGGACCGTGAAAATGGGAGTCCTTGGCTAAGGCGGCAGGGTCTCATCGGGTAATTCTGATTCTGTTTGATCAACTAGTTTATTCTTATCTGCAGTTTCTTTGTGCTAGCTTATCAGCTTGTGCCGGCCTGTTCTGTGTGTGCGGCGGCTGTTCTTGGTCTGGTCAGTAGTCACAAAGGCACGCGGCAATTGTGCTAGTAGTATTTCAACATGTTGAATTGCTTATTGCCTTGGGCTGTTGTTGCGGTGCATCTTGCTGCTGTTAGATTTGCTTATTGCTAGTAGCAGTAGCTTTCGGCATTGACTTGTTGATGTGCTTGATGCAGCTTTTAGTTGATTAGGCTTTTACTTCGAGGTTTGATCGGATTCAACACAGGTCATCCGCTGTGCTCTATCTGATCTTCATAGCTTTTATAGCTATTGGGTGAAAGTAGTGTTGAGTTCGATCAAGGTGAAAAAAGAAAAGCGTCTATTCACCCCCTCTAGTCGGCTTTCAGGTCCTCTGAGTTAGGGTTGCGCTACGCTACGCTTAGCGATGCCGATCTTGGGCTAGGCTGCATGCTGCGACAAGCCAAGCGAGCTAAGCGGGTAACTCGCGAGCACGCTTGCTCGGCTCATTAACAAACGAGTTTTTGCCTGGCTCGGCTCGACATTAAGGACCGAGTTCGAGCCGAGCTGGCTCACGAGTTTGAGCTTTTTCCACCCTATACCTTCCTCCTCTGCTTTGTATTTGCTCTCTAGAGCATTCCAGATGTCTCTTTTCTAATGGCGTGTCGGTGTAGAGATCATCTGACCGGTCGAAGAGGTGTTGAGTATGTGTCCACGGCACATCAGATCATCCGCGTTCCTCTTTGTTCTCTCTGCCTTGTGTTCGTCGGTGTCGTTCTCCTCAGGCGTTGGTCTGGAAGAAGTGCTTTGGATCAAGAATATAGAAGAGTTTCATGGTCGTGAGGAAGAACTTCAACTTGTCCTGCCAGCGGGTGAAGTTCATGCCGTCGAAACGATCAAGTCGCACCATGTCTTGATTCATGAACTTGATGGCGGAGGCAGAAACCTCGGACTCCATAAAAAGCGCTTTAGATTGTTGGGAATTTTGTGGAGTAGGAAACTTGAATCACGCCAAAGCACTTTCCTAAAGCGATTATTTGCAACATATCTAAATGCTTTGAGGGTCTACTGCAAATAAGCTAGTAGGATAAGACAAGTCTGGACAAAATTTGCACTAAAGCAAAGTAAAAACCTGTCGTGAACAGAACAAGAGAATGAAATTGTGAAGTGCATCTCAAAATCTGAAGGACATCTCTTTATATAGAGTTTGAAAGAATTCGAAATGAAGAGATACGACTCTTCGAATGCATCCTCCTGTGAAAGGATGCGAAATGAAGAGACACGACTCTTCGAATACACCCTCTCATAAAGAAACACAACTTGTTGTTTGAAAACAACTTCCAACACATCCCTCCCTAGTCGTTTTGGTTGGTTTGATGCTCTATAATCGATGAAGCAGACGTGAGTTTTTTTGGTTATTTTCAGACTTTCTTCCCTGCATCGATCGCTTTTGCGTTGGCAAAATGCAACTAAAAAACTAGCTATATCAGACAGAGACGTCGATTGGTACGGAATTGGCAATGTCTGCAAGCTTGATGAAGTAATCGATCGGCTGCTAATACTGTAGGACAGATGTGCTGATCCGATGAGTGTCTGGTTCCTATCTTCGTGATGGAGACCATCCGAATTAATATAAAACTACTGCACAGTAGCACTTGAAAATTACTCAAAATAGTTTAAAAATGCCGTGAATTAATAGGTTCCTTCTAGACGAAATAATACGTAGGATTAATTTGTGCTACGAAATAATTGGAAGCATTTGTTTATTTAAGGTTGAATAGTCAAATCACAAACATGCTAGAAAGGCTTGTACATAATCAACTGAGAAAAATACGTGACATACAGATTATATAACAACATACCGTAGCCTTCGAAACACATATATATGAGTTGGAGACTATGTTACATTATTATATGATTTACAAGTCACGTAGTTCCCTCAGTTGGTTCATGTACAAGCTCATCTAGTATGTGGCACACTACATGACTAAAGAACATCATCCACATTAAACTCATAAATTAACAAAGAGTGTCCTATTTGATCGGGGTACATGTGATAATACTCCCTCCTTCCTCGTCCCGATTGCAATAAACCCGCGCGTGTATCATGTAATGTTTGTAACGCTTGAAATGTAGTCAATTTTATGTATAAAAATGTACAATACAACTCCATTGGAAACCCAAATTTCTAATTATGAGTACTTTGTGTAGGAATCATGAAACCCTAATTTCTGAAACCTAAAATCGAAATTTTTGAGACCTAAATCCTTAATTGTCGAGACAATTTCAGAACACATATCAAATTGTCCAAACATGGTACAATCAAGTCCACTGTGTAAGGAGCCTTCAAAATAACATTCATAATTTTTGGACCTCATTTTCTATATTTATAAATTTCTACAAACAATACACTTAAATGAAATTGCGAGAAAAATTCAGAACAAATAAAATTACACAAGCAAGTATAACGTAATAGGAGCATTCACACAAAATTTCATAATTTTTTTACTCATTTGCTATATTTTTAAAATCCTACAAATCGATGAAAACTCTAATTTACGGAGGTCTTGGGGCATAATGGCGTGGTGGCGGGAGGAGGCCACCGCACGCATCCGAGGCAGCATGTGGGACACATGCGGCCAGCCGTCTGGGAGGTGTCGGCTAGGGAGTGAATGTGGCACGACCATCGTCTTGGCGGCGTTATTTTGCTATAAAAAAAATCGAAGCGGTCATTCTTGTAAATACTGAGACGAAGAAGCGGAAGAAGCTAATCTGACCAAAAGCGGGCTATGATACATAAAAATGTATTATGATACATGCCAAGTTCTCAGCATAAAACGGACTATGACACACAGCTTCTTTGTTGAATTTTAGTATTAAAAAACAAGAGAACTGAGCACCCCAACAATTTAAGTCTTAAAAAATAAGTTCCTGTCTATTATCACTGCTGGTGATAACAAAACTTTGTCAGACCCAAGTTTCAAATGTAATATTTGTGAAGTGTCCTAATACATATCAGAATGAACGAGACAATAGGCATTACATGAATATTTAGACAAGTAGCAAAACTATACTCACTGACGGAGCCAGCGTCCCTCCAGCCTGGGCACTTGCCCGGGCTTCGCTGGGACCCGAGGGAGGTGGCAGAACTGAAGGCCGCCGGGCTCGTTTGTCAGAACTGAGAAGATGCAGTCTGAAGAATTGGAAATGTTCAGAAGTTCAGAGATAGCAGCTGGGGAAGAAGAAGCCTTAATGAAGATCCAACGGTCAGGATCACGAGATACCCTTTCGAAAGGAGATCAACGCACGTAATTCGACTTAGAATTCACTGTTGATGCAATCGGGTTTTTCAATTCCGTGAACAGTTAAATGGTGCGGCTAAACTCTAATAAGACTTATGAGTTGGAAAATGGAATAGAAAAGGCATCATCTATTATGCCAAACAACTAGTCTTAGCTTTAGCTCAAGAACCACCGTACACTTTCCCCTCTTCCGATCCAGTCAGTTTGGGATCTGACAATGGACGCTGCGGCTGGTGTGCAAGCTCCTGCGCACGTTCAAGGGCAAGCAACTCATTGAAGTATCTCAACTTGTTCGTGTTTATCGGCCATAGTTAGGCTTACTCAGGCTTCAGATTTCTTCTGGCTCCGCCACTGTCTATACTCCATGCTCAATAACTAAATCCATACCTTGGGCTCCTTTCCATTCAACAGTTTTCCAATTTGACGGGCCATAAGGGTCTTGCCAGTACCAGGAGGCCCATATAGCAATATACCCTTTACATGTTTGATGCCTAATCTACAGTATTCAGTAGTTAGTAAAACATCATCTATTACTATTGGCAGAAAAATAAAGCAGGTACCATACTTACCTACTAACAACGTGGGGAGGAAACACACTCGAAGCAAATGCCCTACGAAATATGTCTGTGAATTCAGCACTTAACCCACCTATCCCCAACTTTTCCAGGTTAAATTCTTTATGTTTGAAAAGCTTGCTGCTAGCAGCTTCCTTTTGGTTGATAACCTGCAGTACAATAACGGGTTTTATTGCGGTATTTTTCACAAGCTATAAATAATTCTCTTGTCACATTCACTATCAATAGAAGTGCTGACAACAATATAGAAGGTATTCAAAAAACCTTAATTCCTGAATTAGGAGTAGCCTCAAATATGATGTATGTATCACTTGACAGGAATCCTCTGTCCGATGGTGTGGAACTCTCTTGGCCCTCTAGCAAAGCTTGATTGACGGTAAATATATAGTTTGTTCCATAAAATTCAAATGGCACTCTTTGCCCATTTGCCATGACCTGTAAACAACCCCACAGATCACCATTTTGGGCACGCAAGTGGAATTAGTATTATCAAGCTACAGGCATCCTCAATCTAATCACACACATGCGACATCTCATGAATAACATACGCATTAAAGTTATCCCAATGAAAGAAATAAGCCATACTCAGCGAATCAATGCTAACTAATTATGCCATACCTGATCCAAAAATCTCTTCCGGAGTTGTTGGGCAAGCACAACAGCATCCAGCTGTGAAACCAAGCTCACGCATATGAGACCACACTGATCAAGCATTAATATAACTCCCATCATAAACAGTCCAATGAACTTACCTCCTCATTTCGGTTGGCTCTTGCTTTGGCATACTCTAGCTCTAATGTGAGTAATGCCAACTTGAAATCATCAGGAGGGACAAAACTGGACAGAAATATTATTACAACAAAGAGTAAGGCAACATAGAATCATAAAAAATATTGATTTCAAGGGACAGTTGAACTTCCAACCTGCTAACAATAATGGAATCCCCAGCTGAAACCTTTGTCTGCCGACGCTGAACAACATTCAAGGCGATGCAACCAATAGCAACAGCATCATGGGCAGTGGATATTCATTAAGGATCACACATGAGAAGAAAAAAGTATAACTCCATACGAAGGTTAGCACACAATATCATCAAAACTCCATAGGATTCCACATCAAAGCTTATTAAAGTTGAGACATCATGATGTGATTTTAACCAAGGTAGATTCAGGGCAACAATACCCAAACGTCACATTACGATGAACCCAGTACAGAACACTAAAATTAAACACCAACACTAGAATGACATAACACTAACGTGTGTTTGCACTAAGACAAATTTGAAATTATAATCACATACCTATAATGAAAACCGTGAAAGTTTATCTCCAAGTCGATTCATCATTCATCAAGGATTCTCTAGCCCAACCAAATGGCATTCTACCGATCAACAGTTACGGTAATGGTCACCGACGCTGAACTCAAAATGGTCGATAATATAGACATCATCTACGATCTATCCAACTTATTTGCCTTGGCAGATGCCTCGTGGAAAGTGGGGGCACAATTTTACAAAGCGCCAGATCAAAACACTCCCGAAACCAAAACAGAGACACTGGGTTCTTCTAGACTCCAGGATTCAAACGGAAACACTACTACAGGATCATATCAAAGCGCCAGACCATCTCATGTAAGAGAGATCCCATCTCAGGACATGGGCGAGCAAGCAAACAATCGGTTACGAGATCGCGGAAAGGATATCGCAAGGTGAACACCAGGGCGTCGCCGACAAGGGCGAGGGCGTTGGGGAAGCGGCGGAGGTCGGCGGGGGAGACGTACGCGCAGTTGGTGAGGGCCAGCTCTTGGCCCGGCGTGCTCACCACCTCCATGGACGCGCCACCGCCGCGCCCCTGGTAGTGCCTCCCCGCCATGGCCGCGCCGCAGCGGGAATGAGATCTCGCGGGAGATCGTGCGGGGCGGTCTAAAGAGGACTTCGGTTGGGTTCTGAGTTCTGACTCCCAAGCCCGTAGGCCGTAGGAGAGGAGAGGACAGAGATCACGAGACAGAGCGAGGAAGTTTTTTTTTTTTTTGCCTGTCCCTTGCTTTCTTCGATCGGAAGGTTTCTGGGCCTCGGGGATATACTCCAATGGGTAAATGGGCCTACCTGGCCAGGCCTAATTCTAGTTTATCTAGGAGACAATTTGATCTAAATAAAAGGACAGATCTTCCATAAAAGAAAGGATAGCCACCGATTTGGAATCGAATAATCGATCCTCCTTGCTATCGTGTACATGGTGATCAATTTCAGTTTTAAACGTCTAAAAAAATCAGTTTTAAAGCCTGCCATCGAAAAGTCCGCGAATATTCATGGTCCATGTCATCTTTTTTTAGTGTTTTTAATATTTTTTTTTTGTTTGACGAGATCATTTGTAACAAAACTGGGTCACAAAATTTTACTCAGGGATACATATCATCCATGATCCAACAAGGAAGACTAGACCATAAGACAGTAGCAGATTCGTCATTCGGACAAAAACGCCAAACTCCTGCGAGTACTGCCGGAATAAAGCCTCATCTCGACCTTTGGCTGAGAATACCGTGTTGCTCAGCACGCATAGGCGGTACGGGAAGTGATACAGCAACTGCCCATGTAATTAAGCGAGAATGTGCATCCATCCAGCACAAAAGGGTGTGCGTAACACCTGGTCTTCGAAGTCGTTGTGTTTTTGTAAAATAAAAAGAACCATTTTATTTTGATGAGAATTTAAAGTTTGAACTTAAGATTTCAGAATCGGGGACGGGGTGAGCACTGAGCAGGGACAGGGAAGGGAAGGACCTTAGGTTAGGGTTCTGCGCCTTGTTGCCGCTTAGCGATCTTGCCGACATGGGTGGGCTGCTGCATTGCTGACGAGCCAAAGCAGGCTAAGCGGGTAACTCATGAACCTACTCGGCTCGGCTCGTTAACAAAACGAGTTTTTTTGCTGGCTCGGCTCGGCTCGTTAAGGGACCGAGTTCGAGCCGAGCCCTTAACGAGCCAAGCTGGCTCGCGAGTTTCGAGCTTTTTTCCACCCCTATACCTTCCTCCTCTGCTTTGTATTTGCTCTCTAGAGCATTCCAGATGTCTCTTTTACGATGGCGTGTCGGTGTAGAGATCATCTGATGACGGTCGGAGAGGGTTTTGAGTATTTGTCCGTGGCGAAAAGAGAGGAAGACCGAGGTGGCGGAAGGAGGCGGGGACGAATCGGGAGGTAGGAGGGCTGGGACCGAATCGGAGCAGAGGTGGTTTCCACTCGTCCCCATCGTTGAAGCGCCGCCGCGCTTGATCGTTGCCCGCTGCGTGCAAACCTGCGTCGTCGCGCATGACGTCGCCCATCCGCGTACCCGCCGCTTCATGCCCTCATCCTCGTGCTCCCTCGCCTCCATGGCGCTATAAAGCTCCTGTGGCCTCAGCCGTTCCCCACCCCGAGCTCCGGGTAAGCCTGGCGAGCACGCCTTGGCTCCTCAGCTTTGGCAAAGGCCGCCTTGCTGCCGCTCGGTGAGCTCCTCGCCCGAGGAACCCGTCACGACATGCCCCTAGCGCCAAGGAACTCATCCCCACCACCATTCCTCCTCCCAGCCAAAGCCTGCCCGCCTGTAACTCCTTCTTCTCCGCCATGGTCGTCGTCATGGACCAATCACCACTTCGTGTCGCCGGGTCATTCGTCGGCTTCCCGCCATGCCAGCAATTGGCCGCTGCCCTCCTCACTGCGTCGCCGCTTCACCGCCCGCCACAAGCCGTGGAACGCCGCCACCTCCTTACCGCCGCTTCGCAGCTTCTCTCTGAGCCGCCACCACCTTCCTGGATCCGCCGCTACGAGGCCCGCTCACCCATTGCCACCTCCCTTGCCCTCAACCTTGGCGCCCGCCCTTGCAGATGTTGCATGGAGCTCGCCTTTGCTCCTTTCTTTTCTCTATGAAACCGAGTGGGTGGGGATGAATGGCCATGGCCCACTTGTCATTTGGCTTAACCCACCCTTCCCTCTCTCTTCCATGTGGGCCCCCTCTTTCCTGTGCATCTGAATGGACCCTGTGTGCATGGACTGGTTCAAGCATCTTGTCTTTGTGGACCATTCCTTTCTCTCTCTCTCTTTTATTTCGTTCAATCTTGGAAGTTCCGTTCTCCCTCGTCGTAGCTCCAAAAATTATGAAATAAATTTCTAAAATTATGTTAATTCAAGATCTTGCTAATGGCATAGGTCTTGTTCAATTTAGAGTTTATTTGTGTATTCTTGTGTATTTATTTGCTCTCTTTGCCGTTGTGCCTTTTTCCGGTTTTTCACCCGATTAGGATTTGAAGACGCCGGAGATCCCCAAATTGATCAAGCCCAAGATTGTCAAGCTCCTCTTACCTATATCCAAGGCGAGTCAATACTTTGATCATATTGAGCCTACATTTTATGCAAATTATATTCCTTTAAACTATTAAAATTGCATGCTTTAATTCTTTAAGCAAATGTATGTTAAAGCTTAAGGTAGTTAAATACCCATTTGAAGATTTATTAATTAATATGCCATCCATTGATATTGAATCCATTATTCCTTGTCATCTTAGTAAATATATGGTAATACTAGTTATAGGTTGTACTTAAGCGACATGCTAGTCTTGCTTAAGTACCGGGGTATTAAATACCCTAATTATCATTCCTTTAAACATGAAAATGGTTTTGGGCAGTCATTGCGGGGAAATGACTAAGATGGTTGAGTTGATGTATTTTACTCCTCAAAAACCCTAATTGATGTTCCTATCTGGACGGATGATGTGTTGAATGGGTGCTAATGTAGCCCAAAGAATGTTGGTTGTGAATGGTATAATGTGGATGGGTACTAATATAGCCCAAAGAGTTGATGTGCGAATTAAACCGCCCAGGACTTAATCTTGTCATGACCTCCTGTGTAAAACAAGTACAACCATAAGTCTACAAAGTGCAACTTGGCCTAGTAAATTTATTAAACCCTGAAAGTCATCTCACTAAAAGAACTATGCAAGTATAGACGCGGTCCAGCTTGAATCGGTCACCAAGGAAGGGTGAAGCGCCTGCTACGACTAGTCGTAGGGGTGACAACCCGCACAAACGTATGGGACCCACCGCAAGCGCGGCCCATACGGTGGGATGATGGAAAGGGCGAGGTAATTTGAAATGTTACTGTGACAGTCGCTCAACTACACGACTAAGATATTGTGTAGAGTAACGAGCATGATTATCTCTTGTGGGTAAAGTGTGCAACATCTGCAGAGTCTAAACTGTTTAAACAGCCGCGCCTACGGTCAAAGGCGGACATGGGAATCTTAACTTGAGTTAGTTCTATTTTAAACTTTGTGGGTGGTATGAAAATGTGGCGGGCTCACCTAGCCTTGTGTTGGATTTTACCTGGGTCTTCGAGCTCAGTGATGGTAGTAATTGGAGGTAGCTCCAATCAAAAGAAGCATGCGGTATAGGTTCCGCTGGATGGAACCTCTACTTAAATAAATATTGTACAATTACTCTCTTTATGAAAATGCAATTTGTTAAAATGCTAAGTGATAGGAATTTGTAACTATGGTAATTGAAAATATTGCTTTAGCAAATAAAAGAACTTGAGCCATCCTTGTTAAACCTTGCATATATATTATTGCATTGCGTGTTGGCTCGCGAGCACAGAAGTTGTGCTCATTGTTGCTCTTTCCCCCAAACCCTCAGAAGCAGGAAATCCGGAGGATTACGACTACTACGAGGATCCCGAAGTTGGAGGCCTCGGAGATGAATGAAGTGTAGTCTAGTCTTTAGTTGTTCTAATCTCGCTCCAGTCTAGTTGACTCCGTTGGTGCTTGCGTGCATCCTATATTATCTGAGTTTTCGGGTATGCTCCGACGCACGGGTTTCCCGATCGCTTGCCTATGGAGATGTGCTCTCACCCTTTTGCTCCGTTATGCTTCGCTTTTGTAATGTAATCCTTGGTTTGTTCGGCCCTTTTTGTAAAACCTGACCCGACGCGGTCTATGTAAACTCTGTTATGTTAATTAATGAATGGTATGGTTTAATTTACGACTTGTATAATTTGATTCAGTGATGTATCTGTGAGTGCTATCTCTTGATTAGGAAATATACACATATTTTCACGAGATGATTTGAATTTTCAAATCCGGGTCCGACAGTCTGCAAGATTGATGAAGTAATCGATCGGCTGCTAATACTGTAGGACGGATGTGCTGATCCGATGAGTGTCTGGTTCCTATCTTCGTGATGGACACCATCCGAATTGCAACATATATAAAACTGCTGCACAGTAGCACTTGAAAATTACTCAAAATAGTTTAAAAATGCCGTGAATTAATAGGTTCCTTCTAGACGAAATACTGCGTAGGATCAATTTGTGCTACGAAATAATTGGAAGCATTTGTTTATATAAGGTTGAATAGTCAAATCACAAACATGCTAGATAGGCTTGTACATGATCAACTGAGAAAAATACGTAACATACAGATCATATAACAATATACCGTAGCCTTCGAAACACATATATATGAGTCGGAGACTACGTTACATTGTTATATGATCTGCAAGCCACGTAGTTCTCTCAGTTGGTTCATATACAAGCTCATCTAGCATGTGGTTTAATACATGACTAAAGAACATTATCCACATTAAACTGATAAATTAACAAAGAGTGTCCTATTTGATCGGGGTACATGTGATAATACCCCCTCCTTCCTCATCCCGATTGCAATAAACCCGCGCGTGTATCATGTAATGCTTGTAACGCTTGAAATGTTGTCAATTTTATGTATAAAAATATACATTACAACTCCATTAGAAACCCAAATTTCCAATTATGAGTACTTTGTGTGGGAATCCATGAAACCCTAATTTCTGAAACCTAAAATCGAAATTTTTGAGACCTAAATCATAATTGTCAAGACAATTTCAGAACACATATCAATTTGTCCAAACATTGTATAATCAAGTCCACTATGTAATGAGCCTTCAAAATAAAATTCATAATTTTTGGATCTCATTTTCTATATTTATAAATTCTTACAAACAATACACTTAAATAAAATTTAGAGCAAAATTAGAACAAATAAAATTATTAAAAAAATTACACAAGCAAGTATAACGTATTAGGAGCATTCACATAAAATTTTATAATTTTTTAAACTCATTTGCTATATTTTTAAATCCTACAAATCTATTTGAAACTCTAATTTACGGAGGGTCTTGGGAAAGGCGGCATGGTGGCGTGGTGGCAAGAGACCCCACCGCACCACATCCGGGGCCAGCACGTGGGACACCGCCGGCTGACCATGTTGTGAGGTGCAGTGTCGGTGGGGAGTGAATGTCGCCTGCCACGTGCGGCGGCGTCATTTTTGAAAAAAAAATCAAGACGGTCATTCTTGTAAATCTGATGAAAAGGCGAAAAAGACACCGTCATGACAAAAATTCTGGTGGCGTCGGGGTCCTAACAATAGGGCAGAACAGGCGGCCGCCCCCAGAAACGGCGCCAGCGGAACACCACGCCTCCCTCTCCCGGTGGCGATAGTGAGTCAGCATCAAGGCAAAGACTCGATCTAGCGGCGGAGAGGCCATGGGCTATTTTTGGTGAATCACCCACCTTGCCCAAATTTCAACCAAGTATTATCGCCTCCTCTCGGCCTTCGGATCGGGCGTCGGCGAGATCAATCCCACTCTCTCAACCCTAGCCCTAAGCGGCAGCAGAGCCTTGACGGCGTGGCGATGAATGAGCCGGAACACGGCGGTCGGCGGAGCGCGCAGCGGCGTGCTGGGCGAGCGGCGAAATAAGCGCGGCGAGGCCGCGGCGACATAACGCATCGAGCGAGCACAAGGTGGGTGGGTGGTGCGCGTGACGTGGCGCTCGCGATTAGGTGCGTGATAAGCGCGGCGTCGGGCGAAATTTGCGGCGGCGAACTCTACTCCGCTGCAAGCAGCGGCGACGACGGTTGCTCCTCCCTAGCGCAGATAGTGCTAAGCGTGGCAGCTGGTGGACTACGCTCTGAGTCGGCACCGGCGGCGTCCGGTCCGTGTTCATGAGGCCCAATCTTGTCTTTGCTTGCCTCTCCACGTGCTTTCTCCCTATTTGGTAACTAATCGCTCGCGCAGTGATTCAGATTTTTCCTTATGTGATTTGTTCTTGTGCTTCATTTCCCTTGTGTGATTTGTTCGTTACTTTGAGGAAATGTCGTACCATCGCATAAGATCGGTAGTTGGATTTATAGTTTGCGGCGGTGTTGAGCGAGTTAAGGTACTAGGAATTGTGTTTACTTTTTCAGAGAGCAAACATAGAGGTAGGCTAGTGAAATTTCTACTTGATGGAGTAACATACTAACATGAGTGCTTAAGGCATCTAGGATGTTTGTATATTCTAAAATAATCCATTTTATTAGTTCAATGAGTACTTGTTCTTTGGAAAAGAGGTCAGTTAAACTTATTATTAATTCATTGAGTGAATGGATCCATCGAGCGAGGGCCTACTAACGAAGCTCTAGTGGCATGCGGAGAGGCGGCAGCAGCTGGTACACCCACTAAGGAAGCGGTACCTGATAATACGGCGACGAGCCGCTATATCTAAGATTTAGTTCTAGATCCGCCACTGTCTGGCATAACGGCCGGAGCTACACGTTCCCATGGCCGTGGAAATCGAACTGTAATGTACGAGATGCATGTATTTGCATACACCGGACACGCAGCGCTGTTCTTGCAAAATGCTACCCTGAGCCCCTGACGTCGCTCGGCTACACGAAAGCACGGGAATGCACTGCGTGACTGACGTACAGCCCACTAGGAATTGAGTATTAACTAGGATGGTAAAACCCTCATGCTGTACCACGTTACTTGTTTTTTTTTGCAACCAGTGGATAAGTGGATGCGTTCACACACGTTAGTTACGGAGCATGCATGCATCTACGTATGAAATACGAATAACCCTCTCAGCAACTGACTACCAAATTTAACTACCCGTGGTGTCGTGGTCACATGTAGAAAGTAGCCGTTGCACCTTGGTGGGCATCGCTATCCATCTATCGCCCTCCTCCCTTTCAGGTCTTCGTCGCGAACTGAATGGAACGACCCATTCAAACTTCCGGCACACGCACCCCGTTGCATTTTAGATCGCAACTTGCCACTGGAGAGATCAGGTAGTAGAAAAAGAAAGAAACGAAGAAAAAAAGAAGGGGAAGGAGAGTTTGTGCGTAACCGCGTATGCCGCGGGAGACCAGACTTTTACCGTTTCCCAACAGCCAAGTCCCCGGCCGTGCGACGCCATCTAGCCTCCGGGCTCCCATGTTTTTTTACACCTAGGTAAAGGTGGGAAAAAAAAACTCACTTGAGCGAAATTTCGATTAGATTAAGAATTGATTTCATTCGGCTCAGGTATAAAGCTTGAGAAGTCGGTGGTGACAATTTAAACTTTCTTCTTAACGGGCGAGTTAAATGGTTACTTATTTAGATCGTTAAGAAAATCGAGACGGCACTTTGCGTAATGCGATCTGCAGAGTTAACGAGTTTGCTAGTAGCGAGTTTAGCTTCAATTGTTAGTAACGAGCCTAACGAACAGAGTTAATGAGTTTGAATAAGCCTATTTTCTTAACGAGTCGAGTCGAGTCAACTCGTTATCCACCCCTATACCTCAACGACACACATGAAGAGCCAGGCCCGTCTGTCCAATGCCGATTGGCTAGTAGCTTCGCAGGAAGAAAGCAGAAGTGGAGTCCCATGCTTGGGCCTTTGGCTGCTCAGAATTAACGAATGGAAACTTCGCAGATGCAGCCGCATCATCATCTGAACGGCCGTACGTGCCAAGCAGCTAGCCAGGCAGCACATAATCAAGCTTGGGAGAGCATATTATTAACCCAATACTATAGTAGAAGCCACCCAACGAATACGATGCATAATCGAAACCAAATATCGTGCATGGTCGATAAAGAGGAACATATCTAGTATTAATGGATAATTAAGTGTTAAGGTGCTAATACTAATCTTGACCATTAGATCATCTGAGGTGTTTAATCACGAGGGTATTAGAGGTGAGCTTGCGTCACGAGGTGTTTAATGAAGGCGTATTAGATTGGGAGCATCTGAGGGTGATTAAATGGTTTGGAGGTAGGAGCCCGTATTAATTTTGGCTATTCAATCCAGATCCAACGGTCAAGATTGAGTGCTAAGAGCATCTTTAGTGTATTGAATCGACGTCGATTCAAAGTCATGCCATGTAAGCATTCTAGGAACTGAGCTTGTTTTTCTCCAATGTATTGAACTAATTCCTACTAATAACGGGGACCCACGTTACATTAAAAAACCACAAAATAATAATATCCTCTCTCAAACGCACTCTCTTCTATGTAATTGTTTAATGCTTATATGGGTTGTTTAATGCTTTGAATTGATTCCTAAGTAGAGTCGGTTCCATGCATTTTTTTTTGTTAGAATCGACCCCTCCAATGTATTGAATCGATTCAATGTCTTCTCTCTTCTCATTTGAACTGGCTAAAACACAACATTGGAGATGGTCTAAGGTGCTAATGCCAACCTTGGGCGTTGGATCTAGCGCATGTGGCTTGGATGTAGGCGGGTGGGAGCACCCCATCCACTTAATTCATTATCACGAAAAAACCCTACTCGGTCCTAGGAATTTTCCGACCCCACTGGGTTGGTCCAATCCTTCTCTCGCGTCAACCCGCCTCCTCCTCTAGCTTCCATCCGCCTCCTTCCGCCACTCCTCGGGCCTCCTCACCAGAGCTATCTGGGCGTGCTGGGGCTGGAAGGGGCCCGAGTTGGAGGTGTCGTGTTCATCATTGCCTTGAACGCCGAGGCCGACGGGCCGGGGCGGCGAAGGTCCCCAAGGAAGGAGGTGGGCGCGTCGAGGTGGAGAGGCGGCAGGCGGCCAGCGGGGCCGAGAGAGGCGGGCGCCTTGACTAGGGAGGGCAGGAAATAGAATTCCTAACCCTAGTCGCTGGGGGGTTTAGCGTGGGAGGCCAGTGTAGCCAAGCGGCCGGCGGCAATGACAAAGAAGCATTCGAGCGGGGGTCGTTGTAGGATCAAGGATAACCGACTAGAAGGGGTGAATAGGAGGTTTTTAAACTTTTTAACAATTTAAGCCAATTAATAACTTAGTCCAAACAAGATACAATTTTAGCTAAGTAATTCAACGCAAGAAATAAGCTAGAAATGTAAATGCGGAAATGGTAAAGACTAGAAATAACCACAATGAGACAAAGATGTTTTTCAGTGGTATCGAAGACTTCTTAGATCTTTACTAGTCCACGTTGAGGAAGCTTGACAACTCAAGCCGGCTCCATGAATTAAGCCTTCCTCGATCACTATTGGTTGTTCTTGCTCATTCCGGAGATGGCGAACACCAAGCCAATCACAATCTTGGCACCTGGCCTCTTCACAAACTTCTTGAAGAGATCACCATGCAATCATCGCCAAGCCGTCTAGGAGTTCAAAGAAACTCCAAGAGTAACAAATCGTTGGCCTTAAACAGCGGCGCTCAAGTGCAAGAGGATCAACTAGGATGAGTGAATCGCTTGAATGAACTCAACACCTCACAATGAATACACAAGAGGAGGCGGATTGAGGCCTTGAGGAGGCGCGGTAGCCGGCGAATGGCAGCAGTAAGGCGTCGTCGCGTTTCGAGGCGGCGAGGGCAATCGAGGAGAAGACGAAGAAGTGTACGCGTGTCAGTGGCTGAGCGAGGGTTTTCTCAAAAATGCAAAGTCGATCGAGGGGGTTTGCATAAGGCCTTAAGTGATTAGGGGCATCCCCATCATCTGCATCAAGCCATCTGCGTGAGATCGATGGTTGGCGTTAGATTTGCACCTTACCACCAAATACCCATTTGCATTTATATATATATATATATATATATATATATATATATATATATATATATATATATATATATATATATATATATATATATATATAACCTGTTTTGTACTCTCGAAGTACATACTCCGACTTCGATATACCACTTAAATGAGCGTGATTGTTTCTTTGATCATTTTCAATATATTTAAATATTAATTATAAGATACTCCAACGCGATTTGATTGAAAATTTTTGTTGGAGTCTTTTATTTTGCTATATACTTTTTTTTCATATATAAAAAGTATATACACAGATTTTGCTACAAAAAGTGGTCTTTAACAAATTTCTTTGTAAAATTCACTTTGAAGTATCTTATAACATATTCTTAACCGGAGCGTCCGTCATAGGCATGGTAGACCAGAACTGTCTCCTGTCCCGATGAGTAGCCAGCTGCTTTGGCTTGGCTTTGGCTTGGCTTTGGCTTTGGTTCCTTGTTTCGTTTTGTTTGGATATTTCGTTCGACCAATGTGAACATCTTGCTACGTACGTGTTGAATCCTTGTAGTCGCGGCCACTATCTTGCAGGTTAAAAGTACTCGAGTGTTTCGAGTGAACTGTACAGTATCTACTCGTAGAATATCCAGATCGACGGCAACCGCGAGAACAGACGAACTTTTCAATTTCGTGAAACTCGCTAGCAAACACCATAACATATATAGCGATGTCGTTCTCGTTCCTTCACCGTGTTCTCGAGACCATCTCTTCTGGTCAAGAAGTCTGTTTCGCGTAGCTACTTTCGGCTCCAATCTACTGCTGCGAGGGAGGGCAGCAATTGGGCTATAATTGATGAAGCAGACGGGAGTTTTTTGGTTATTTTCAGACTTTCTTCCCTGCATCGATCGCTTTTGCGTTGGCAAAATGCAACTGAAAAACTAGCTATATCAGACAGAGACGTCGATTGGTACGGAATTGGTAATGTCTGCAAGCTTGATGAAGTAATCGGCTGCTAATACTGTAGGACGGATGTGCTGATCCGGTGAGTGTCTGGTTCCTATCTTCGTGATGGAGACCATCCGAATTGCAACATACATAAAACTGATGCACAGTAGCACTTGAAAATTACTCAAAACAGTTTTAAAATGCCGTGAATTAATAGGTTCCTTCTAGACGAAATACTACGTAGGATTAATTTGTGCTACGAAATAATTGGAAGCATTTGTTTATACAAGGTTGAATAGTCAAATCACAAATGAGCGCACGCAACGCAACCCACACCAACGACGTTACTGTTGGTGTTTTTTTTTTTTTTGAGGGTGCTTGACTTCGCCGATTTCAATTAATGAAACCAGCAACATGGTAGATAGGCCCGAGCGTTGAGCGCATTTGGCCTGGGAGCACGCCGGCTCCCTACGCCAACTGAGCATCGCTTAGTTCCTGCATTACTGTTGATGTGGTCGCATAGCAATGCCTACACAGGGCAAAAAGGTCTAACACTTCGAGATGGCGAAATATAATATGATAATACTGGTAAATTGTATTACGGACATTTCTTTGTCTACTTAAGTTTTTGTGATAAATTGGTTGGTGCATAGAACTAATATGATATCAGAGTCAAGAGGACGTGTCTAATGCAATATTAAAAAAATTAATTGTGGCCCTCTTTGAATTTACATCATAGGTCTGATATTAGTAGACCCTAAATGTGAAAGAAGTCGTCCATATTTCTTTATCAACTTAATCTTTTAGTTAAACTGGTTGATACATGAAACTTTAGCACTACTACTTACGAGCAAACTAGAAGGAAGCATGCAAGGGCAGCCATTTCTAGCAAAATTACTCGTTAATTGGTATCATCAGTTGGTCATGATTTCGAAGTTCCCCGGTGACAAGATGCGGCCAGTTTTACCAACGTATGTACATGCTTTTTTTTTTTTGTTTGTGAAAATGACATGTTTAGACGTGAATTGCCCGACAACTAAGCTAAATCTTGCAATGTTGAAAAGTAGAGCAAATTGCACTGTTGGGCACTAACTAAACCCGTAGTACAAAATTGAGTACTGTCAATGACTATATATAGGCCCCAAGTCTTGCCCTTTGCGCACCTTGTCCTTAAAATACCTTCGCATACAACCGGAAAACCTAAAAGTTCTTCTGCTAATATTTTCCAAACTTCTCCGTTCTTCATGGATTTGTTGATTTTTCTCGTAAGATCTGTTTTAATCCCACAACGATCACCAAGGTTATTTATTTATTTATTTATTTATTTGTGAACGTGTATGGCACTTAGCTTGTAGAAAATGCCACGAGTATATAAAAATACACAGAAGGCAGAGGAAGAAGCAGCAAGAATCCTTATGTGTTAGGGTAGGGACATGCAAACAAATAAGGTTAACTAATTAAAGCCATGTGCCAGGCTGCCAGCTAACTACTGCTACTGTGCTCCACCAACTCAAATAGAAAACCAAAACGTGCGAGCTTGTAGCACTCGCCATGTATAACAAAGACAAGAACAAATTCGCCATCTGATCGATGCGTGTCCAAGCGACGAGAACCCATGCGATCATGTGTTGTAATTATTTAAAAAAAATCATGTATTGTAGTTGACTTACACACAGGTAAAAATATAAATGTTACAGTAGTTCTTGTGGAATTACTTTGCACTGTCGTGATGCTTTTGCGGTACAATTGCCTTGCAGTTTAAGGCAGGGGCGGATCTAGTGTCCAAATTTGATAACGACGCGTTAAGGTAGCTTTAGTGAAGCTTCTACAGCGATCACAACCGAAAAATGATATCCTGCGCAAAAGAAAACAAAGTATTAAGTCGCTCTCGCAGCTTGTCCAGACTTTGAAAAAAATTTAGCTCCGCCACTGGTTTAAAGAGATTGCGAGTTGTGAGTTACGACCATACACCACATGTTCAAGAATCATATGATTCTCACGTTTTCCATGCTTCACGAGCTGCGACTATTCTCCGTGGAAGCCTTTTCTTCGAAGCCACGGCTCTGAGGGAAAAGCCAAAGGAGCATATGTATGGGGCCTCGATAGCATGGATTTTATTCTCTAGGACCCTGCTTATGTGGCGTTATGTGGTCCTTCCATTTCATCTTCTAGGACCAGCAATTGGCTACGACTCTCCAACATGGTCCTTCCTCTGTAGTTGTAGATAGTATAACATTGGTGATCTTAATTGATGTAGCATTTGTGGAGTAAAATTTTTTAAAAAATTAACGAATTACCCAATTAGCAAGTACTCCTCATTTTTCTACTTGACATCCTAGAATCCGTACCGTCTAAAGTTTGATCGTCAATATATTTAAAACTATCTTGCTTGGCTATATGTAAACTATATAATTAGATTTGTTGTTAAAAATACTTTCATAATATTATAATTTTATTGATACATCTTAATATAAAGTTATAAAAAAATTAACTGCTAGAGTTGAATCTTGGAGACCATGGAGAAGCAAAAGCTCAAAGTTATAAAGAACGAAGGAAGTATTTCATATATGTAGAACTTAAACCCTAATATACAAATTTGAGTAACTGCTAGGCACTAGCAACCAATACCGGTCTGTTGAAGTACGCATCAGTTATCTCCGTCGTAGTAACCGTAAGCAGCAGCAGCAATTTAACAAACTTACGTGAACAAGCCTAAACAGTTCTTCCATTTCTGACCAGTGCCCCATCAATAGCAAGAAAATCTTTTAGGCAAACCCTTCACCTACTAAAAATGATTCCACTTCTCCATCATTAATCAATCTCTTATCAAAGCACAGTTTTTTTTGGGGCTCATTTGGCTGCTTTTTATTCGCTGGCACACGTCCAAAAAATACAAAAATAATATCATAGTAGGTTAGGCGACATCACGTATCTCTTACAACGCCTCTTGGACCATGGTCGATCGTATCACACATCTAAACCGCTGTGTGTGCATGTTGTAGTTCGGACCACTGGATGTGGTGCCGTGGTCCTCGAATCATTGGATATGGCCTCCATGCGTTCCAAACAAGCTGGATGTGGCTACTGCAGTCCTGGTCTGGTTGTTGTGCATCTGTCATGAGTCTAGCTCGCCTAAAGTCGCTTGCATGGTCCCCATTTAACTAAGCGCATGCCTCCTCTCACCCACAATCCTCATTCTTGGTGCAGAGAGACGGAGTGAGTGAGTGAGAGATGAGGCAATGCGAGAAAGGGAATGAGAGGTGGGAAAATCAACTTTTGGAGCTGATTGTAGAGTATTTAGAGCGGAATTTAGAACTTGTAGTAGTTCGCAAAGTTGTAGACCAAGTGAAGATCTTCGAGAAAAATGTAATTTTTGTTTGCATGCACGTTGTATATTAATTGTGTGATTAGTGTTTGATTAGCTATTTGGCAATGTTATGGTTTCTTAAACTAGGTTGTTAATGGTTATAGCATTTTTTGAGGTGCGTGAGTAGAAAAATAGTCGTCATTATTTTACTAGTTTGTTAATTAGCCAATGATTAGTAACATAATTAGGTAAGGATTAGCAAAGTTAGTTGCTTTGACGATGTAGGGAATTGTAGATTAAATAGTGCTAATTATTTAAGTGATTGTGTAAAAATAATATGTTTAGCATGTATTGTTTAGAAATTATTGTATTGCATATGTTAAGAAAATATGGTAAATATTGGGAATGTGGATAATAAGATTATTGGCTATGTAGAAAAAAATTGTTACTTGTTTGGAACGTGGATAGCAAGTTTTTTTAGTACATACAAAAAAAATGTTATTGTTGGAAACATGGATAACAAGTTTATTTAGTAGCTAGTTAAAACTTGTTAATTGTTGGAAACATGGATAAGAAGTGTATTGAGTTGTTTTGGATGTAGGTAACGACCAACATGCAAGAATTGCTTGTGTTTTATGGTGACGTCGTCGTATGGGACGGACCAGGTGGGTTGGACCTGTCAAGATGCCAATGCAAGGTGGTACGAGCGGAGGGCGTGAAAGAGATGGGTATTAACGAACTGAGGAGGTGCATCCGGGAGAGTTTGACATGGAGAGTGCAAGGAAGAAGCTTGTCATCGAGGCGTAACTCGCACCAATAAAGCGAGGTCAACACGAGTGTATGGAAGTTACACAAGGTGAAGGGCAGCGTTGCATGGGGCCAGTACATGGAGATCGCGAGGAATCCTCAAACGACAATATACGAGAGACCGATGGTGTATGTGCAGTTCATAGAAAGGGTGTTGTCAAACATTGATGATACTGGTGCCAGTGGGAGTGGGGAAGTGCAGGCAATGGGTGATGATGGGAGCACGAAATGTATTGATTTGGAGGAAGACTCTGTTAGAAGGCTTGCCGATAATTTTGTATGACATGAGGAGGCGGGAGAATGGTGGTCGGCCCATATTGACCGTGATGAGTTTCTATCAAATTAGCCAGATGAGTTGGAGTCCTGCGAGGATGTCGATCTAGGATAGAATGGTAGTGAAGAGGGCGCACTTGAGGGTGTAGGGGATGCTGCTCGTGTGGGCGAAATTCTATCAATGGAGGTGGCGTGCGTGTCGTCAAGGATGGATGAACTTGCGGTCAACATCCTTGTATTGCCATAGGACCACGAGTCCTAATGGGGGTTTGATGATGACACTTTGTTAGTTGGGCAAGATTTCTAACAAGGTAGCCATGTAGCAAGTTGTAACAAGGTATGCGTGTCCATCACCGATTGTACCGAAAGTGCGCATGTGTCAAACCTAACTCGATTACGAGTGAAGTGCCAAGCGTAAGGCTATCTTGGCAAGGTTAGATGCTGCGAAGGCGAAGGGCCATGGTACAGCCTTCATAATCACGGTGTTGATCAACCACACTTGCAAGCTGAGTGAGCCGCTGCAACAGCACATGAATGTCACTTCCGTATTTGTGGCAAGCCTCATCAGCCACCTAGTTTCAGAGGATGTGTTCATCTCCCCTAAGATGTTGATGTCAAATGTTGCTAATTGTGTTGGCTATCCAATCAGCTACAAAAAGGTTCGACATGCTAAGCAAAAGGTGATCGAGGCCATGTACGGGACGTATGACGAGACGAACAACCTTGTGCCAAGGATGCTTCAAAGATTGTAGAAGCAAACTCGGGCATGTACATAAACAAACTAGACCAACGGATCCCCATGGATGCCCCGATTGCTACATATTGGGCAAAGTGTTTTGAGTATTCGGTCGGACCATAGAGGGCTTCAAGTTTTGTCGTCCAGTACTCACAATGGATGACACTTTCCTTATCGAGAGGTACAAGGGCACCATAGTGATTGTGGTGGTGGCAGATGCAGATGACCAGCTTCTTCCCGTTGCCTTTGCCATCGTCGAAAACAAGAATAAAGATAGTTGGTCGTGGTTCCTGGCAAATATGAAGCAGGCCGTTGTTGGAGACTGGCCTAATGTGTGCCTTATTATAGACCGTAATACATAGTTGTTGTCCACGCGCAACACCATGAAAAATGGGATGCAACCCCCCTTACAGTGGAACGATGTGGAAACTTGGTGGTGCATGAGGTATCTTGCAACAAAATTCTTCAGCCGATTCCACAGTAAGGATCTGATGAAGACCTTCAAGAAGTTGTTCATGCAAAACCAGAGACACGAGTTTGAGGCCATTTGGAAAGAGCTTGATGAGCTGACTGCGAAGCATACTAGGGAGTCTCATCTGGATCCACAAGAGGGAGAATAGGATGCGCAAGGACCAAGAGGGGTGTCCAGGAGGACTAGCAATTTCTCTGATTGCATAGATTTGTATGCTTCTGAGTTGAAGAAATTGTCACAGCTGTATGACACAAACGTTATGAGATATGTCATAATGACAACTAACATGTCCGATGTGTACAACAGCGTGCTAAAGGTGTGCGGTGCCTCCCAATCACCATGATCGTCGATGAAACCTGGACTCGCACAATTGGTTATTTTGTCAATAGAGGCACTATTGCAAAAAGGCAGTTGAATGAAGGCAAGCAGTGTTCCGAAAATATGCATATGTACATGGACAGTAAGATGAAGAAAGCTCATATGCATGACATTCGGGTGGTTGATGGCCTAAGGAGGAAGTACAAGATCCTCCTGAGGTAGAAATATGTGAACAACCATATTAGAGGGGATAGGAAACATACGTGAACCACCACTGATGTGACGACCTGCACGTGCAACAAGCCAAAGTTTCTACACAAGCCATGCTCGCATTTGTATAGGTTATGCACACAAGTTAAGCATATATCTACGCTATACATCTCGGAGTACTTCGACATGCACCATCATTTCGGGACATGGAGTGTTGAGTTCAACTCAAATGGTGTGGATATGAACTATATGGTTCTTTGGCCGGGGATGGTGAAATGGGTCCTGAACAAAGTGTTGAAGCAAGTTGGGAAGGGACGATGAAAGATACGACACTTTTGAAATGACATGGATGACAGCCAGCGTGAAAAACGGATCCACCCACGGAGTGCGGTATGCAAGACCCGATGCACTCCATGAAGGATTGTCCCCACAGATCGAGCTCGTCTAGGCGTAACTAGTTTGTAATGTTTTACTAGTAATGTTTGGATGTGACCCTAGTAGCTCTGTTGTCATGGTATGATATTTGTACGTGACTCGGGTAGACGTTTGTAATGTTGTAATTATACGTATTTTACAGGTAGGCTACACTAGCTGGAAATTCAAAACACTACTACAAAAAGGCTATCTTGGGCGCCTCATCACGCAGACGGTTGACCAAAACGTCAGATATATCTAATCATAGACGGTTTTGGTTTAGAGACCATCTATATTCTCGGGTCGCGCTAAAACCATCTATGAAGAGGTAATATCACAGACGGTTCATGTTGAAAACTGTCTGTGAAGTATCATAGACGGTTCTTGTTAATAACCGTCTGTGATAATTCTACATATTATAGACGGTTTTCAACAAAAGAACCGTCTCGTAATGTTAACAATAATCGCCGGTGATATTACAGCATATCACGAGCGGTTTTTATTATAAATGCTCGTGATAATATCGCTCTGACCGTCGTTTCTTTGTCGCCGATCGTCTCTTCATCGCCATCCGCCGACTCCCGTCGTCTCTCTTCGTCTCACGCTCCCAATTTATACCTTGTTTTATAAAAAGGATCATCTGCCATCGAAGATGATCATCCTCACATACTTAATAAAAAAAACAGAAATGGCTACCTCTTCCTTGTCGCCGGCATTGATGGCCTACCTGGCCGCACTGTATGAGCACCTCTCTCGCTGTACGTTGAACCATGCAGCAGAATAACATTGTTTCAACAGTGTCTTCACTCCTATGTCGGTCGAGAATTTGCCAGAGCAGGTGACGGCCACCTTCCGCCGTCTTGACATCCTCCTCCACCGCGTCTTTCGGGTGATCTTCCACTTTCGGCGAGTTTACCGCGTCATCGACGTGGTCCTCCAAAACAACGTTGCAGATCTCCGGGAGGCTTGCGTCACTTGATCACAGATCGAGGCAAGCGGCGGCCGAAGTCGACGGTAGAGACCCTCAAGGGGAAGAGAGCCTATGGGCTCAATTCTTCTTGGTTCAACGATCGAGGGTCTTGAAGACACTTTCGAGCAATGGCGTCGTAGTGGGCGATTTTCGAGCTTCGTTCACTAATGATCGAGAACCGTCCGAATCTTGTGCCGCTGCTATGAAGTATTGAAGACGGAGATAGCGACCTACCTCCGCTACTAGAAAAATTTGTTTATTTATAGGTTTCTATTTTTTTTAATCTTTTTGTAAGCAACTGGCCACGCTGTTTGGCCATATGAAAATTCCAAAATGAAAAAAAAAGTTTGGAGGTGAAGTTACTATATTAATTATATGTTGAATTATTACTCTCTCTCTCTCTCTATATATATATATATATATATATATATATATATATATATATATATCGAGAGCGGTTTTGTGGAAAAAAAATCTAGTTTGGAGGTGAAGTTACAATTAATATTAATTATATCGAGACGGTTTAGTGGAACAAATTAATTATATATATATATCCGATCATGATATATATATATATGTACATATAGTTAAAAGCAAATTTTCAGCGATATTTAAATGACAAAATTGACATATAAATATGTAATTTCTTCATGTCATGTAAGTGTATATACAAGATAAATATACTTGAGAAAAACCATTTCACGAGACGGTTCCATAATGGAACCGTGCGTGATATGGGGACATATCACGGATGGTTCTATTGTGGGCAAATCGGTGATATGTCCCATATCACGGAGCGGTTCATTATGGAACCGCTCTGCGATAATATCACCGACGGTTCCATAATAGAGCCGCCTATAATAAGTCTCTTTATTAGTAGGAGCTCGTAGCTAGGGTTTGAGCTCGCCTCTAACTCTCGTCACTCAATGCCGCTAGGGTTTGCGACCGCCCTAACTCATCACTCTCCAACAAGATTTACTCGTCCATTCTCTCCACTTTCGACGTCTCGCCTCAACCCCATCGCCGTTCTTGCGGTTGTGACACCACTGCAGACCGCACAAGACACTCGTCGATAGTAGTGTCTTGTGTAGTGTTAAGGTCGTACCACAACTTCGGTGACGCCGCCACCCCCGTGTCGCTTGCGCGCCATGACTTGGTTCTCCTACTCGGCCTCTGCGCTCGGGCTCTGGTGGGCTTTACTTTCCCCATCCTCTCTCTATTCTCCTCTAGATCTGTTAGCTTAATGTCTTTTGTTGAGTTTGATTTTTATGCTTGAGCCTTAAGTTGTGTCCCGATGTTTGTGTGATTTATGCAAGGTGAAGGAGATGGATGAGAGTTGTCTTTGGTGGTGGGTTAAATCGCCGTGGTTCTTATTTGATCTTGAGGTATCACCCTACCTTACTCCCTCTCTGTCTCTACCCACTTGCTCTGTGATGAAAATGGCTAGTGCTCTGCGATGGATCTTGAGGGCTACTCTCGGTGTGGTGGGTTTGGACACCCTTGGTCTTGTTGTCTTCTTTGTTGAACTACTCAATGATGTTAATAGTCTTATCTTTGAAATTGAATTGATAATTAGTTCATATTAATCGTCCTTGCTCTGTGATGTAATGATGTTAATAATCTTATCTTTGAAATTGAATTGATAATTAGTTCATATTAATAGTCCCTGCTCTATGATGTATTGATGTTAATAGTCTTATCTTTGAAATTGAATTGATAATTAGTTCATATTAATAGTCTCCTTGCTCGTGATGTAATGATGTTAATAGTCTTATCTTGTCTCTCGCCATTCATTTCACCTTTGTCTATGTAATGTGTTCATGCAGACAAGTTCTCCTACCTCTTGCGTCCTAGGTACATCCTATCATTCCATTCATAATCTCTTCTCTATAAAGTCTCCAGCGTTGGTCATTGTGCCATTAAAACCGGTATCATATATATATATATATATATATATATATATATATATATATATATATATATATATATATATATATATATATATTATTAAGTAGTCCTCGTGCCACTTTAGGAGGTGCGTCTCTGTGACATGAGAAGGATGAGATAGTATCCACAGCAACCTCATTGAGCCTCTGCAAGTTTAAAAAGTATGGATGCAAAGAGCGTCGGGACATCCAATTACTTGGATGTTGTCGATGAGGTAATTGGGCGTCGCTATGTTGAGAAAGTGGCGTTGATCTTGTGAGTACTCCGACTAGGAAGTGGCATCATCTATCAGCAACGAACAATTCTTGAGCATGTAATTGTCTTTAAACCCAACAAGAACCCAAGCAACAAGTTGAGAATTCTTTTGAAATGTGAGAATGGTTGCTTGGTGTTCTTGTTGGGTTTAAAGACGATTACATGCTCAAGAATAGTTAGTTGTTGATACATGATGCCACTTCCCAGTCGAAATACCTACGCGTCCACGTCACTTTCTGAAGTCTGAACATAGGTCCAATTACCTATCGACAACATCCAGGTAATTGGATGTCCTGACGATCTCCTTGCATCCATACTTTTTAAACTTGCAGGGGCTCAATGAGGTTGCCCGTGGCTACTGTCTCATCCTTCTCATGTTGCGTGGACGATCCTCCCAAAGTGGCCGAGACTATGAACAATATAATATATATATATATATATATATATATATATATATATATATATATATATATATATATATGTGTGTGTGTGTGTGTGTGTGTGTGTGTGTGTGTGTGTGTGTGATGGGATTTAATGGCACAAGCGACCACCGCTGGGGCTTTATAGAGAAAAGTCATCACAGAGCGGTTTCAACCACAAACCGCTCAGTGAAAGTATGCATCACGACGGTTTGAAAACCGCTCGTGATGACCTCATGTATCATCGACCCATAAACTCGAGCGGCTCATGAAACTGCTGCGTGACGACGGCGTTTTGAACCGTCTGTGAATACCTTTTTTGTAGTAGTGAAAATTCTACCTCGTAAACCAGGAAGTCATGTAAGCAAGAGATCATAGATCGTTACCACTAGACGCGCAGTGCAGTGGAAGAAGAGTTGAAGCAACTGATCCAACGTCGAGCACGTCGATGTAGTGGTCATAGTTGATCGTCCAATGTCCTCGTCTTGATCGTCTCTTCCAAGAACCTATCACGTTCCTTGTGTAGGTCGTGGATCGCCCTCGATTAACACAAAGAACAACAAGCTGCGGCGGCGCCTACGGTGTCCACACGCCCGGGGTGGGCGTCAGACGCTAGTGTGCTAGCACCAACACGCAAGGTAGGGCCTTCGGGAAGATGACGGCTAGGGTTTCAGTGGAGAAACTGTTACGTACCAACAGCCCCATGCATCCCATTATAAAGAGCCCATAACGGATCCTATCCGAACTCATTCCAACCCGTTAAGTGTGTGACCATGTAGGTTCATGCGTAATCGGTTGCGATTCGAAAACTCCTTTCCGACCACGAGTCGTTAGTGGTTCCTAGCAGGATATAATGATTCTCGAATACACATAAATATTGTATAGGATGAACCTTATGTAATATGATCTGTGACCAGGTCCTTATCACTTACGACCAGTACGTAACTCCTTACGACCAGTTAGTGATCGTGTTCGACTAGTATACGACTAGTTCGTATCTAGTCAGACTGAATGACCTACTTACGTATTCTCCCATTGCCTCATGATATCTGGTTGAACTCTAAGTGAGATAATTTGTCATCCATAGATTGTTCAATACTTTCTCGATCAAGTGATAGATAACTTCATGTGGTCGACTCTTCGACCACTAGTGGCACGACCATGCACTTTCTTTATTTGACCACATCGAGGGGCCAAATATATATCTCCTGTTATGTTAGGAGGAGCAAATATCACATCTGACCAGTCACATCCCTCCACATGTTTTATAGCATACCCAAAAGCTATTTTTATAACTACCCGATTCTGAGTAGCGTTTGGCAACCCTTAAGTGTACTATTACACATGTAGAAACCATATTGATCTCGTGTCTAAAGATTATACATCATCATTGCTTGAGACCAACCGATGACACATAAAATCGTAACAATCTCAATAGTATCGAAGGTTGATCAATCCAACACCAAATTCTCTAACATGTGTTCACATTATCTCAATAGTTCAAAGTTGATGGTTCGTGCATGTTGCCATTTGTACAGTAGGAGTAGTAAGGCAAACATATGCACCTACTAAGAACCTAGGCGCCATGTAATTCACACCTTGATTACGAAGTCTTATTATCGGGTTGAAATCTTATCTTCATAATTTAATTCCATGATTATTCTATATTTAATATTTAGTTTTTTTAAAAAAACTTTCTAATTTATGTCGGACTTTTAAATCATGTTGCAATCGAAAACACGCCAAATTTTCATTCCAATCGGAGGAGGGCCTTGCCGCGGTCCGAATGTGGGGCAGCAATCGGAGGGGTTGCAGACACGGATCGAACCCGCGATAGCTACATCTAGCGGTTCCGGACCGCGGCAGGTACATGCAGTGGTCTAGATGCGCGGTACAATACAACCATGGTCTGGGAGCGCCATAAGAGACGCGTGACGCCATCCTAACCTATCACATGTTATTTTTGTATTTTCAAACGCTTAGACGCTATATAAGCTAAAGTTAATTAGAAAAAAGGGTCAAATAAGGCAAAAACTCCCGAAGCACATGCTGTCACGTTTAGGCCAATCCTTCCTGTTCGTACGCGGCCAGAAGTGGTCACTGTTCTCCGGGGCCCGCAGCGTGCGCCGTCTTGGGCACCTCACCGCAGCCAGTCAGCGACGCTGGGCCTTGCATGGAACAATTCCACGGAATAAGCCGTGATCCCACCGGGAACCCGTCGCGCCAAAACCCGTATTCGTGATCCGTCGCTTTCCTTGGGAAATTCACAGTTACTTTGCAGAAGTAACAAGCGTTTGATGATTTGATCCCGGCTGCAAAAATATAAGCGACCCATTCTAAATCTATGAAAAGTCTAAGGGCTTCATTATTATTTCCCTAAACTTGTTTTTCCTTTCTTAATATATTTGACCCGGGAATCTTCCAACTGACCCGTTGAAAAAAAAATAGAGACTTCATTATGAAGCGTACATGTCAGTTTTCTGTAGAAATGTTGTTATGTGCACGTACGATTGAAATCCCATTTTATGAAGATGCATCTTTGTTGATTAGCAGTGGATTCCCATCATGACTCCCTTCAATCACAAAAGGAGGTCGTCCTAGAATGTGTGTAATCAAATCATATCAAAGTTGACTAAAGATACTATCTAAAATATGCTGTTTGGGTACGAGTAAATTTATCATGAAAAACACTTTCATCACGTTACGCTTTTATAACTTTTTCGAAAACACGATGATAAAATTTAATGGTTAAAGTGACATGTTGTTAACTTTGAAAAGTAAAAATGACCCCTTTTATGACAGGAGAGAGTAGTTTCTTAACATAGTGCTAAGTATGTAAACATAAACGACGAAATGAATTTTTTCTGTACGCGGTCTATAAGCCTTTTGTCTCAAGTTGACCTTGTAGAGTTTGGAGGGTTTTGCATATAGCGACCACATATGAAGCCATATAGCTACAGGCAATACACCGAAATGCAAATGCTTATAACGACGGTAGCTCCGTACATATAGCTTGATGTATACTCACATGCTGTGCGTGTGAAGTTTCCATGGAATGCCAGCAATTTTTCCAGCAGAGAAACTTTTAACCTCCGATTGACGCCACAGAGCATTAATTACGACATCGCAACACAATTTTCAAATACGCGGTTTCACCGAGTCTTGTTCACGTCATACGCTTACAGGAAAGTTAAAACGCCAAACTTACCAAACACGGCACAAAAACCAGCCGTAAACGAAAGGTATATGCGCTATGCCTATGCGGAGAAAAATTGATCGACACGCTAATATTTAGTCGAGGAAGGTTACAGCCGTAAATTGTTAGCATAATCAAAAGAAAAGGAAACGCTTATTATACCTCATATAAAACTCTCCACAAATTAAGATCTTTTTAGACTCTAAAGATCTGCAGTAGCAGTATTAATTATGACGTGTTACGGCGCGTTTATGACGTCAACAACGAAAACTTTACTTAGAAAAACAGGGTAAAATTTGCTTTTGGTTAGCATTCCCTTTGCATATGTAGCTTCCCATTATGACGTGTGTGATTGACTGATCAATTGCGTTCCGTCGTATATATAGCTACTATATATATACTTGTGATCACGATCCTTGCGCACAATAATCCTTCCAAATGTGAAACATTTTTCTTGACATAGATCTAAATATGAAGATTATGTGCGATCCACTTGGCAAATTTGGAATACGTTAACCCTGTCAAGGGCGCGCACACATGTGCTAAGCCATAGTCGTTAGAAACGTACTTACAACTACTACTTCTAGAGCGAGTCGAAGCAGTCACTGTATACAACTACTCCTACAATCTGCTCGCTAAGCACGCACAATTAGATCTAAAATATTGATGACAAAATTTTGGCATGCCAGGCGACCGCAAAGGATTAACGCGTAAGCGAAGAGAACGTACGCGGAGCCCACACTTCTATACATAACAGTAACGCGGGGTTTTATTGGTAACGCCACATATAAATTTCCCCGAGAAAACCACCCGATCGATCAATCGCTCACGGATACATACGCTACGCACAGCACAAAGGAGGGACTGGAACGAACGCCGACCACTAGAAGAACCCAACCCAACCCCCGCGAGAGAGAGGGAGAGAGGGAGCCCAAGAAACAGACGCCTCCGGGAACCAAGGCGGTCCTCGCCGGCGGCGGCCATGGCCGCTTCACCGGCGAAGTGGGCCGGGTTGGTCCTGGCGGTGTTCTTGCTCGCATCTGGGGCGGAGGCGACGGCATCGCTGCCGAGGTTTGCGGAGGCGCCCGAGTACCGCAACGGGGAGGGGTGCCAGGCGGCGGTGGCCGGCGCGGGGGTGTGCGACCCGGGGCTGGTGCACATCGCCATGACGCTCGACGCGCACTACCTCAGGGGCTCCATGGCGGCCATCAACTCGCTGCTCAAGCACGCGTCGTGCCCGGAGTCGCTCTTTTTCCACTTCTGGCGGCGGACGGTGGCGGCGCACCGGAGGTGGGCGAGCTCAGGAGCGCGGTGGCCGCGTCGTTCCCGTCGCTGCGCTTCGAGATCTACCCTTTCCGGGCTGACGCGGTCGCCGGGCTCATCTCGGCGTCCGTGCGCGCCGCACTCGATGCGCCGCTCAACTACGCGCGGAACTACCTCGCCGACCTGCTCCCGCCGTGCGTGCCGCGGGCAATATACCTCGACTCCGACGTGCTCGCCGTCGACGACGTCCGGCGGCTGTGGGAGACGCGCCTGCCCGCCGCCGCCGTGGTGGCCGCGCCCGAGTACTGCCACGCCAACTTCTCCCGCTACTTCACCGACGCCTTCTGGTCCGACCCCGAGCTCGGCGAGCGCGTCTTCGCGGGCCGCCGCCGCGCGCCCTGCTACTTCAACACCGGTGTCATGGTCATCGACCTCCGGCGGTGGCGCTTCGGCAACTACCGCCGCCGTATTGAGCAGTGGATGGAGATGCAGAAAGAAAAACGAATCTACGAGCTGGGATCGTTGCCCCCGTTCTTGCTCGTCTTCGCCGGCGAGGTGGAGGCTGTCAACCATCGGTGGAACCAGCACGGCTTGGGCGGTGACAACCTGCTCGGCAGCTGCCGCCCGCTCCACAAGGGTCCCGTCAGCCTGATGCACTGGTCCGGGAAGGGCAAGCCATGGGACCGCCTCGACGCCGGCAAGCCTTGCCCGCTCGACCACACCTGGAAGTCATACGACCTCTACATGGCCGAGGATGATGCATCCTCGGCATCAGCGCCGTCCCGGTCCGCATTTTCATCGTCGGCATTGCCTGCGGCGGTGTTTTCTTGGTAGACGGCTAATGGCACACGCAATAATTCTTTCATTCAGGGTGTCTTGGTTCCTGGGTGGTAATTGCCATTGCCATCACAGCTGCCACCGCAAGCCAGCTGCCGCCTTCGGCTGTACAGGACAGTGAGGGGAGGGGCGGTACATTGCAGCGGAAGCGTAGGGAAGAGGAACAGCGAATAGGGGAAGGAAATTCTTGTTCATTTGCGGTACAATTCAGATTGATTCATTAGCCTTTGATTTGGAGGAGGCGACTATCGGGGGATGTTATTACTTGATTGGTGGTGTACAATTCTTGGATAGGATATAGGTTTCATTTTTTTTGTCTATTAGTTCAGAATTGTTTCATTTACATCGATGTTCAGTAAACTAGTATAATATGATTGAATTGATTTTAATCAAATTGAGTGGATCCTATTCTTATGCGTGTGCCAAAATTCTGTTGTTTGTGTTACTCTCTTCATGCAGAGATCCACCCAGAATGGCCTAATCTCTTGATATTTCTATTTTGTTTACTATGTCAATCCAGAATGGGCTAATCTATTGCTATTTCTAGTTCGGTTAATCAGTTCATCCAAAATGGCCTAATCTACTGTCATCTCTATTTTGCTTACTATGTTCATACACAATGTCCTAATCTATTGCTGTTTTTCGTTTTGTCACACCCACACACCATTTTGCTAATGTGTTCTGGAAGCTTCCGTTGCTCTGAAGTGGTGATGGCTTGTATGTTCTGACTTCTGAGTTTCTTGACTGTTACACATTAGCAGGAGCATTCGAAGTTTGAGTAAGAGCATTAAGCTATTAGAGGATCTTTACAGATGGATTGCACTGCACACCTGCACAGCTAAAAAGAACGCAGAAAAACAATAATATTGTAGTTATTTAAGATGAGCTTTTATATCAGAAAGTGGAAGCATAAGATAGGGACCTCTCAACAGACTAATAATACAATATTAATACTACTAATCCTCCAACTAACTCCACCTAAATTTCCACAAAACTAGTAGTAATACAGATAACTTCTCTTTAAAAATTCCTAAACGTTGGAATCTAGGAGTGCAGAGCAGGAATATAGGAAATTGAATTGAATTCAAAGTTTCAAACCTTTGGCAACCATGAACCATCGAATAGCAAAAGGCTGTTCTCTGAAATTGTAGCAGCAACAGCATCTCAATTATGTTCTGTGATGATTGATGAGACTGAAATGTAGCAGCAGAACAGACGCTGCCCATCTTCAAGAACATGTTCTGATGATAATTTTCTAAGCAGCTTTAGACTAGTTGCAGGCTTGCAGCTGAACGTCACCCTCCCCATTTTCCGACTACAATTTTAAAACTTTTTTTAGCGAAATCTTCTTTTCTTTTTCTTGCGAGGGCTTATGCAGAACTTTCTGAATCATTAGAAACTGTACAAGTCATTTTCGTAGGGAAAGTAAATGTCTATAGTTGATCTAGGATTCAGCAAAATTTTCACTTCCCTCACAAGCATGAGGAAGAACAAAAGCCTCGATGCCCACCCATTTTGGGATGAGTTGATCAAGTGTCGGGAGAAACTGGACCCTTACTACACTGCATCAAATATCAGCCGCTAATTTTCCTATCGGACGGCTCTCAGAGCACAATACCTGTTTCCACATTGCTTGGCGAGGGCGCAAGGCTATACACCCACACTTGCCCAGCCTGGAGGCTGCCACTGACCAGCTGGAGAATTGGAAATGCAAGGCAAGTGCAACTAATGATTGTCTGCATTCCTTGGCCTTTGCCTCTCTCTCCTTCCCTCCCATTTTCTCCATCCTCTGTGTGTGATGAACTCCACCTACTGGTCATCAACCACCCTACTCAATTGTATCCAATTCCTTTCACATGGTTCATGCCCGTATTCTGAGCCGAACTAAAAAAACACGTTAATGCACTTCAGGCGACCAAGCTACCCTCCTGGAAGCTACCGATTTTCGCCGCTATTATTAGCTGCAGGTTGGTGCCGCCACAGCCTGCAGTGTCGGCCACCGTTTCCAGACGCGTCGCGGCGCGTGTCAGCGACAGAAGTTTCAGACGAACTGTCCATGGACGATACAGTGATCCAGTACGAGTTCTTTCAGATTCACGACGTGCTGTGACATCCAGATTGAGTTAGAAATTGATCGGACGGTTAGCACTTGGCGCTCGGAGAAGGTGTCATTTGCGGTGTAGCACTTGTGCCGAACTGAAAGTGTTAGGCCGCAGGATTTCGTTGCAACAAGATGATCATGCGGTGTAGTAGCAGTAGCAGTAGCAAAAGGCGCGCCAAACTATAGGAGACAAGTTGTTCATGTCGGTGGATGAGTCGAGAATTTGAACTAAATCCCGACAATCTACGTGAATATGTCAGAATCTTGGCCAAACCAAACAAGACCTAGAAGGTGCAACACTTAGGAGTTAAAGAGCGTAGCAAACTCAGGCACCTAAAAACCAACCACCGCAGGCCATGGGGCCGCCGTGGCCACCAAAGCTCCTATTATCCTATATGTATGGCGACGTTAAGTAACAACATTATAATGGCGTCAGAAAAGCAGGAGGGGGCTATGACAATGGCATTTGAGTCCAGCTAATTAAGTGTAAGCTTTCTTGTGCCATACCATGTGTAGGACTAATCAGAAATAAGCATGTAGATTAAGTTGGTATTGCGGTTTATGGATTTTTTTTACGAAAAGGCAGCAGCGTACCTGATCATATTAATAGAAGTGAGGATATACAGGGGAGAAAAACTCTCCAAGACAAAACCGAATAAGAGACCATAAAAACTACAGGCTACTAAAGAGTAAAGAAGCTACTTGTACATGCTATCTAAAATAGAGATAAAAAGAGCGGGGGAAAGGTACTACTACTAACAACACCAGGAACTACTCATCCTGTCACAACACACCAAGGAGGAGATCAACGACAGCCAACAGGTCTAGACATGGGGTATCAAAACACCCAACTTGGCAGCACCGGCCTCCACCCAAAGTGTAGTCTCATTCTTCATCTGGTTCAGCAAACAGTCTGTTCGTTGGCCGATTTGTCTGAAAATGCGAGAATTCCTCTCATTCCACAAAGTCCAGCAAATGAGAATCAGCAAAGAATTCCAATCATGCCTTAGCTGGGGTGCAACATTGAGGTAGAATGAAGCCACCAATCCTGGAAATTATCATAAGTTGAAGGTGTCGGTATTGCAAGCAGCCCAAGCCATGCGAAGATAGATTGGAATACTTGAAAGGAGTAGGACTGTAGGAGCATTCAGCTAGAAGATGGTTCATTGTTTCCGGGTGGATTGAGCAAAGAGGGCACACCGGGTTGTGCGGCCATCCCCTCTTCGCCAAGTTGTCAGCCGTTAAGCATTTGTTTTGTAGAGCTAGCCAACAAAAGAGCTTACATTTCGTCGGACCCAAACATTTCCAGATGAGTGATGCATTGGCCGGCCGAATTGAGCCCTCAAACATGAAGTAACAGGCTGAGCCGGCTGTATATTTACCTGATGCGGACCATTTCCAGATCAGTTTGATCCTAGCCGGATCCCCCTCGTCTAAACAGGCCAATAAGTTTTATATCAGGATTTGCTCTGCAGTCGATATGGATTTAGAGACCTTGCTCCTTGCAACTGAGCTTTATCGTGACCACTTTTAGGGGTGAAAACGGGTTGAATATTGCTCTTTTCAGATCTTAATTCATATTTTTACCCTGGATTTGAAGTCGGATACTAATACGGATTTACGAGATATAGGCACGGGCAAATGCGGATCAGATTCAAATCGGTCACGTATAACTTAACGGAAAGTATACACATAAAGAAAAGATATAACTTCACCAACGAAAGTGTCAAATTATACTACTTATTAGAGAATTATTTATCATACATAACAATATAAATATAATCAAATGTAAATTCATATTATATATTAGTCAATGACTAGAAAACCATAAAGGATATTAAATAATATTTATGTTTATCGGATATCCTATAAAATACAGATCGGATAAGGCTCTTTCCGTATCCTCATCCATATTCTATGATATTTTCCGAATCTGATGCAGATCGAGACTAAAAAATGGTATCCCAAATGATTTTTTCGGATCTGAGATCGGATCGGACGAAATTATCCGTCCTATTTTCACCCCTAATCACTTTACATGGTTAAAGCATCATGCTTCTAACAGCTCCCAGCAACTTCTTCTTGTTATTACTCCTCCGTTTTTAGGCGTAGTTTATAAAGTATTTGGATTTGTTACGTGTGGTTGTTATCACTAGATTGTCACAAAATATACTTTCTTATTATTGTATTTTTTATAATTTTTAATAACATATAATCAGAAAAATTAATGATTAAATATATGCATTGAAGTCCGTGCGATATCAAAACAAGTGAAAAAGAACAGAGATAGTATTATTAAAGGGTAAAAACTTCGGAATATCTCGCAATGATTTGTGTGTGTCACTTGGATTGTGAGGCGTTGATTAGCAGATTTGGTTAAGCAACGAACGGGAATCTTACTGCTCGGTAGGTCACCTAAATGCGTGCAGGTTGCTAACTCCCTGCGAAAGGAATATCAAAACAAAGGTTAGTTGTACAGAGCCCTCCTTGACTGTATTCGTTCCACCGAATTAAACGACTATTCTAAAGAAGAAAGGCTGTGCAAAGACTAGTCTTAGTCTTAAGCCTTTCAAATACAGGACAAATTTGGTGAGGTAACTGGTGCGACACCTCACTGAATTTGAATTGTGAAAACTCAACGTGAGAAAGAGATGGCCCAAATTACCTAGTTTCAAGGCATGTTCGCTTCTAGACCTGGCCGCCACCTGCTTGACCGGGACAGCAACCTGGCGACTGCTTCTTCGCTGTTTGTTTTGATTCCAGGCAAACCACCAGGCCCAAGCTACGGAAACGAGCGCCTGGCTTCCAGGTCTCCTAGGCTTTCTGATCTACTGTTAATTGCTTCAATTTAACGGTCTATTTTTTATTTACTAGTTTCAGACATATACTCTAACCAAACAACTAATCTTCACGTTTGTCTGACGAGACAAAAATCATCTACTTTTCAGGCTACCTTCAAACACCACTTTTTTCCGCATAGAATCTGGGGACACTAACCAAACAAACCTCGTTCACCACCCTAGACAGGGAATAAAAATTACATGTCTTAGCTTGTACGGTCGTGTATGCTTTTGCATTAAAATCTTTACAAAATGCAGAACGACAATGTAGGTGAGGACTAGGGCATGCAAGAAAACTTTAGTATACAAAACATCGATAATAATCCAACAGTAGCGAATTTTTTTCAACAGGCATTGAAATATGAAGCAATTGGTACCGGTTCATCGAGTTTGCTAGTAAAATCCGGCGAATGAATTCACCGAGAACCACTGACATGACAAGAACACACTGAGCAAAGTACAGTCTACTCCAAGGCATCGGATACTTGGGGTAGGGTAGAGGCCGGGTCACCCTTACTTGTCTCCTAAGTTATTGAATATGTACAGATGCAAACCTCGTATTCCAAGACTGGTCCTGCAGAACAGATCAAACTAGACAATTCAGGGAATAAAGGCACATAGATAGATAGGTAGCATCGGTACAGTAAAGAATCAAGGTTTTGGACTTTGGGGACTGAAACCCAGATGGAAGAAAAGCTAGCAACCCCCAACAACAGCGCATCAGATCCAAGCCAGCAGAGTCATTCTTTACCTGCGGGAAGCGAAAGCACCGCACGGGCAGAAAGGCAAAGGCGATTTATACACGAAAGCAGCATTTCATGATTCGTTTGATCATTTGAACGGAAGCCATGTGATTTTGCTGCTAACCATGTACGGAGTAACTCCTCTCAAAAAAAATGTACGGAGCAACTCGCAATATCCTAGAACTTGCACAGGCAACTGCATCACTCACGCCAGCCAGAGAACGCCACCACTACCAGAAAAGATGTTTTTCCCGAGTGTCTATATATTTCCCGAGTGTCGAACGGAAACACTGAAGGTCGGAAGGTCCCGAGTGTTTCATAAAACACTCGGACGAGAAGCCAACACTCGGTAAAATTAACTTTCCCGAGTGTTCCCCATGACACTCGGGAAAAAATATATAATCCCGAGTGCATCGAAACGAAAACACTCGGAACCTTTTTTTCCCTGTTTCATACTAACTTTTTCCCCGGACGCGCCTTTTTGCTTTCTGTCGCGCCCATTTTTTTCACCCTACCACAGACCTTTTTTTTTTCCTAACCCTACATCCCCAAAGCACCTCTTTTTTTCCAATGTACCGCCTCCCCATCCTCATTGCATGCCACATGCCCTCTCCTCCTCTCGTGGCTGCCCTCCTCCTCCTCCTCCCAGATCGGCCGCCTCCTCCTCCTCCTCCGGCCTGGCCGCCTCCTCCTCCTCCTCCTCAGCTCGCCGCCCTCCTCCTCCTCGACGCCTCGGTCTCCTAGCGCCCACTCACATCACAGCCGCCTCACGACGCGTCGTCGCCCTCGCTCAATGCGCCACCTCCTCAATCAGCCAGCCACTGCGCTGCCATACTGCTGCTCTCTCTGGTTCCCGACAGCGGCACAGTGGCCGGTGGCCATGCTTCTGGCTCGCCTCTCGCCTCCTAGCCCACGTCTTGGTCCTCCCTGGCTCCAACCAGTGCCGTCCGGCTCAGCCCTCTCGGCCCGCCTCCCAGGCGTCCTGGTGGCTCGCCCACCGCAAGACCTCCTTCTTCCCTCACGGTGGTGCCCAAGGCTCCCTGCACCCTCGGCTCCCTCTGCGTCGCCTCCTCCAGGTGGCTATGCGCCACCTCCGCTCTGCTTGGCTCGGCCCCGCCTGGTTCTACCCGCCTGGCGCTCCAGCCGCCCAGTCAGTAGTTCGGCCACCACCTTGGTCGCACCGCCCGCCCACTACCCTTTGGCTTGTTTCTTCTTCCCAACAACTTCTCCTTTTTTATTTAAGTTGATTTTTGGTGTTGATTCATTCACTGATTTGTTTGATTTTTGTGGGCTTTTATTCATGCATGATGATGAATGGAGGTGGGTTCACTGATGTTGATGCATGCATGAAGATGGTGATGTGGTGAGCTACTGTCGGTGGTCGATTTGCCACAATTGCGCCGAGGTTCTTTGCCCCCTCTAGGCCTCTACTCTATACCCTTTCCTCCCCTTGCTCGTGATGTGGATTGGATGATGATATGGGCTATTGATCGCAAATAATTTTTGAAGTTTCATAATCCTTTATTCATCAATTCAATGATATACACTTCTAGCTCCTTCAAATTCTGCTCTAGTGATAGAGCAATGTAGATGTTCAGAATCATAAGAACATACTCAAATATCTTTCACCTTTTTGTTCCTGCACAACTTGTGTTTCTATTTTATCAATTATATGTGCAAAGGTGTTCTGGTTTCGAATTAGTGTTAATGTAAAAAAATACTTCTTGCAAATCATAGTGTAATTGTTGTGCTTGTCATAAGATTATCTGCTACAACTTTAGCCTGAAATGTGTATTGATACATTCTGCGCAAAGATTTGGTGGTGTTGATACTTCATATCGATGGGGTGATTTGCTTGATGCATATACAACATGAACCAATCAAGAGATAAAGGATCTATTACAAGTATATATCTCATGAATTTTATTTCCTATAAATTGTCTTTGTTCTATTGTTTGGTCGAACGCAGTTTATGCGATTAGTTGTACCGATGCGTGATTTGGGATTGTTTGAAGGAAACAAGAAGTCGGATGGTGCCTCTGTTGGTTCGAGACTTGTAAATTTTCATTGGTATATAGGTAAAATCGATTAGCTTTGTGCTACAATTGATAGCTCGATGTTTAATAAATACTGACGCTTTATGTAGGCACCGAGACCTTGTTTTACAAGTTCTTTTATACCGTGTTGTGGTTGTTTAGTACTAATACATGTATGATCATATTGCAAATGCATTGGTTTTGCTATTAGAAGTACTGCATAGCGCAATTTATGGCTTTAACCATGGTATATCACTACTCTTTAATTTATGGTTAGTCGAGAATACAAGTATTCATGGGTTGATATATGTTTTTTATATACAAGCATGATTCGGTTGTGTAAGCACCAAAGAATCCCATCAACGATCTATTGGCAATGCTACGTAAGTACTATTGGAATTTGAATTCTTGTCACTTCAAAAGTTGATATTCACTCCTAACTTGAGAAGGTTCATATATTTCATCTATAGTCAGAGTCCTTAATGTTAATAGTCTTGTTATTGCATGGGTCAGTGGTGTTTTTACCTTCAATGGTCATGCTTAATACGTTGATATTACTAAGATCATTGCATTTCTTTTGATTTAATCCTCGCTTTGTTTTGGTTATCACAGAGCCTTATGGGAGGATGCAATCGCCATCGATGAAGTTATATCACTACCGAGAGGTCGGAGCAAGTTATGATGACATTAAAGAATTTCTTCCTTGCACAAAATGATCTATACCTACTACAAGTTGACAATCGCCAAGGTATTGATATTTAAAATTCCATTGGATTTAGTTTTCCTATCGGTTCATTTTAATTATTCAGAATTTGCCAAGTTTTTTGTATGTCTATTTGTAATATATATATTTATTGTGTTTTAGACTTTTGGCGCTCATGTTTATTACTTCTCTATATGGGGACACACGTACAAACTCGAAAGCATAGATTGAACACTTGTTTGTCCGATGTGTAAAGTCTCACCCTTGTCCCTTGTTTTTGTCATGTTCTTGTAAGTTCTCTTCCAAATCTTTACTTTTATGTCGCTTATGAAAAGTTCATTTGCGGATGTCAAATGTGATAATGAAATGTTGTATTATCCAAATTTATCAAAGGTAGGTTGTCCACATGCTTGTGCCGTGAAAATTTTAAAATGAATCTAGCCTATTTTGCTTAGAACTGTCTTGAGACCGATGGCCAACATTCTGGGTTAGGGTGTTCATTATGTTAAACGAATCAGGGACCCAGTATCTTAGCTGGGTTTGTTCTGATGATGTTGTAGTTGTACTGAACACACAAATAGATCTTAATGGGTAATCCACTAGAGCTAACATCCCCGATACTAAAATTGAACTTTGACATGCCATGGGTTCCTATTGCTTAAGGACATAAATCTCTCAACGCACGTATGTCTAAGTATTAATACATGGTGTCTTTCAACGCATAAACGATATATCTCAGATGCACTTATATACCGATCACTCAACCGAATTCATTTAAAATCTAATTAGTACATATATACGTAGTTGCATAATTACCATGTATACATACAATAATACTACTACTCCCTATAAATTCTTAAGAAATTTGTAGATCATGTTGTGCATGTTAAGCATGCCTGCAATGTATCTTGAAGGAATATTAAGCAATGTATCTTGAAGGAATGTTAAGCAATGTATCGAAATGAAATTTCATATTGTGACTTGATCTAGCAGGACATACATTCAACGACTATGAATAGCTAGCTTAGCTTTCCCTTGCTCTTGCTGAGGGAAAGTCAGCCAGAAACATGAGGAGCTCAGGAGACAGGGGGCATCATATATATAGAAGGCACACAATGATCGAGTTGTTAACGTAAGTATAAATACATGCACGCTGTCCCCAATTAAAACCAAATTAATGGTCCTAGTATAAGGCTATAACTAAAGCTAGCTCTGTCTTTAATTTGGTGAACACTACATCATGCATGTTCTAATAATGTTCTATACCTATATATCTACCCTATGTACTATGCACTATATATCATTACACATTTACCCCAACTACGCACTGATCTAAAAACTACATTTACCCCAACTATTGGAGTATTCCTTCATAACTAATTTAACCGCAGGATCGAACGACCTACACTAGCTACTGGTAGCTTCCAAGACAATATATGCCATTCATTGGCTTGTTGTTGAAACCGATCATTAACCATTGGAGCATACCTTTGATTGAATCGATGCTAATGTGGGATCTAGACCTACAAGTATGTCTTGTACTCCGCATATATTACTCCATACATAACTAGGAAACGACCATTGTTTTTAATTAGTCCTAACGTTGGTTCACTTGACAAAGGAAAATAAGAGATCGGGAATCTCACGTCACGTCATGACAGACTATCTTGGAACGCTTCGGTCAGCCTACTTAATTTCACATGCATGTCAGTACTACTACTTGTGGTGCTTATTGGTCTATAACTATGCATGGTCGGTGCTTGCAAAATAACCGATTTGGCTTCTACACCAAGAGAGTCTACGATCAAGATGGAAGATTTTCTGTTAGAGCATCTACAATATATAGTTTGTTTCAAAAGGTATAATGTCGACCAATTGATCGCTTGCATGTGCATCGTGGGTGAAGGAATGCAATACAAGCTACGCTCGAGCTCTCGCAGAAGGTGCGATATCTGTAGATCGTGTCCATCATCGCATATTTGCTCAAACTATAGCTGCTGCGGTTTGTACCGATGGTTGTGTACAAGGTTTGCATTATCGGCGAATAGATTGGGATAAACTTTTGTAATTATGGTGTATGAGAAGTTGAGAACAACCTCGATCCGTTGTTTGTTCAAACTATAGTCGCTATGCGTGTTCGATGGTTGTGTACAAGGTTTGCATTAGTGGCGATAATAGAACTGTATATGTATCAATTTGAACTCGAATGTTGTGGATGTCCGATCAATATATATATTGTGAGCTTGGGAATTATGTCAATGTTGCTCAATCTATATATGTAATGATTTGTGTTTTTTTTCTTCTCAGGAATTTTGGTTTATTTGATTGCAAAAGCGTGCGAAATTAAATTGAAGTATACCCCGCTCGTATCCCGAGTGTTATAGGTCCGCAAACACTCGGAAAAACCTTTGGCGCCACCGAAAGATTTTTCCCGAGTGGAAACGTTCTTACTTTCGAGTGTCAACACTGAAAGATTTCGCTACTGTAGCTTAAACCGCCCGATAGTTTTTCTCCCGGGTTTTATATTTCCGAGTGTTTTGTCGTACACTCGAAAAATTATATTTCGAGTGTAACACTCGAAACTGCTTTTATCCCGACTAATCTGTCCTGAGTGCTTTTTCCCGAGTGTTTGGCCCCATTTCCCGAGTGTTTTTGGCACTCGGGAAACATCCTGTTTCTAGTAGTGCACCACCTTAGTGTTCTCTTCGAACTGTAGCACTAGATGTAGAACGCGTCATGTTAGATCATACATGGGACAACGTCATAATGCTAATCAATGTAAATCCTTTATATTATTCTCTTCAATGCAGACAATCCGTTTTCCCATCCTAGGTATTGACGGGCTCACTTTTATGTGAGAGATTGGATGGATTTTTAACAAAATATATACTACATCCGACCACAAAAGAGTGACGTTTTGGATATAAACATGGACCTTAAAACACAATTTGGACTATTAATTTCTATTATAAATATATTTACAAACATAAATAAATTATAATAGTTTGAAAATACTTTTCGAGACGAATTTACGCACATCATTTTCATATGTCCAATCAAAATATTTGTAAAGATATCGACAACTAAAGTTTACATAGTTTGAATGCAAGTATCTCAAAACGCCACACTTTTTTAACGGGATGCTATGAATTAAAAAATTATATCAAATTACAGATTCTAAACCCCCTGAAACATACTTTCCCAATCTTTTTGTTTGATGTAATAGACCATCTTAGCATGCTCCCCCTTCCACTTCGGCGAAAAGAGGCCGCTCAACGGGCCAGAGTCAGAGAAAAGAAAATGCTATGAGATGAGGCATCATCGTAAGATCCCACTCTATCACCATCTATCACCCCCCACCACCCTCTATCCAACGGCTCGGGGGCGGAACCTCACGTGAGGCCCCGCCCATAGGATTTTCTTCCGAGTCAGAGATGCCGGGGGAGGGCTCCTCCTCCAAGAATCTCATGAGTTTGTCGAGCTCCTCCGGCGTGTGAACGACCCGCAGGGTCTTCTTCACCCCCTCCTCCGCGTCAGCTGCCGCCTTCTCCCACTCGGCCTGCACTTCCTCCTCTTAGATCGGTTGCTTCCCCACCTCCTCCTGCGTCACCCTCCCCATCTCTCCTCCCCTCACCCGACCGGAAGATTCAGATAGTGACTAGGAGGGTCGTCGTACTCGGGGATCTCGATGTAGCCCTTGGCGTCGTACTGAGCCTCAGCGCGGCTTCCGTGGTCGTCCTGGTAGGCTCGTCGAGCTCCTCTCTCGCGAGGCAGGCGGCGAACGGGCCAGCAACAGCAAGGTCGTCAACCAAACGGACCCTCCTCGACTAAGCGTCGGAGGCGGTCGACATCACCTTGCGGGCTGCGGCATCAGTTGGGTCTCTTCACCGCCTCCTCCTGCGTCACATTGTCCTCCGTCATGCAATCCTGTACCTCCTCCCGATATTCCCTATCCCATTCTCCGCCGCCATTTACGGTTCGTCTCGGCTTCTTGGTCGATGGGTGGAGGCGGCGGCTTTGTGTTGTTCGTCGGTCGGGCCAGAGACCCCTACCCCGTTAATATACCCTCGAACGCGCTGCGAACGCAAACCAAGCGCGCCTTGGGACTCCGGGTCCGAAGCGGGCTCGCGCGCGGCCCCTCACAGATCCCTCTCGGTTCCCGACTCCAACGTACACATGTTACGGTTGTAGCGTTGCGCGCCTGGATGCGAAGCCGAGTATGGATGGATCGCTAGATGAAATAAGAACTCCAGAACAAAATTACATATCGCCAGAACTAAAGTGAGGAATAAAAGCGGAGCTAGTTGGATCCATGGACGCAACGGGTGGGTGGTTGAGTTCGGTTTCGTTGCCATTCCGCTGGCTCTTACTTGCGTGCCGCCTGCAGATCGGGAGGAAGCGTGCGGTCGTAGGTGCAGGCCTTGGCAGCGGCGTACTCCTTCAAGAGCTTCGCCACTGCTTCCTCCTCGCCCTGATATGCTCATCGTGCATCTCCTCCACTTGGAAAAGCGACCGGCGAACGGGGCAGGCCCGTCAGCAACGTCCGCGAATGGATCCGTCTCCAAGCCTCTGGGAAAGTCGTATCCTCTTGCGACATCAATCGGGTCGTCTTCTTCACCACCTCCTCGTGCTCCTTCAGAAGTGCCATGATCGCAGCAGGCAGCAGCGCTTTCCTTCTTCCTCTCCGCCGAAACGAAGTGGCTGAGCGAGTCAGTGCCACAGAGGCCGGGAAGTTCTCCCGCTCCAGGAGGCCGCGGTTTGTACAGTTCCCTGGGCCAGAGACCCCACCCGTTAATATAACATGCTGCGAACGCATTTGCACCCCGGTTCCGATGCGGGCTCGCGCGCCGTCCCGCACGGATCCTCTGGGTTCCCGCTTCCAGCTCGCTTCGGCTGTGAGCAGGCGCAGGAAAGCGCAACGCGGAGAGCATGGACTGTAGTTGGTGGTGGTCTGCTTCTCCCGCTCGCGCCGTCGCCACCAACGCCCGCATACGTCGCGGGCATGCCATTTCCCCCCGGACGGCTGGTGGATGGGCTGAGCCGACGTTGGAAAATGTTGTCGGGGCATGATAAATGGGCGGCCTACCGAACCAACGTGCAGAGCCCACAACAGAAATCAAACACTCGATTGTCACGAGCGATTCGTCACGGCTTCCATGAGGAGAATGGCCAGAGCCCGCCCTGCTCCAACGTGCAGCAGCTCAGAGTTCTGCGGACACGGCCCGAATGGGATGTTGCTACTCTGCCCAGAAACATGCGCTCCTTCGACGACTCTCTTTCTTTTCCCACCTTTCTTAGTCTGCATCTCCGCAACATGAGCTTCGAGAAGAACCATGATGTAATAACGGTGTCGCTGTGACAAAAGCTAAAAAATCGTATGCAAGGTTCATCCTTGTTCCAAATTGTGTGTTTATATGAAAGAAAAAACGTGCTTTCAAATTACTTTTTAGAATTGCTCCAGACCTACCTATTGAAAACCATAGGCTTGGCCTAGCGGTAACGTCCCATAGGTGGGCGCCTATCCAAAACCCTAGCAGAGTCTTTAGTCTATAAATAGGGGGTGCTAGTCATTATAAAAGGCTGATCATGAGAAGAGAAATAAAGAGAAGCAATAAGTTCCTCCATATCTCTATGTTCAATCGACTATTTGTTCTTGTATTGTTCTATACAATTTTATGTTTGTTTACGAAGTGATCGATCGGACCGAACTCGACAGCGATGATTTCTCAACACTAACTACTACCTTGCACTTTGGAGGTGAAAAGAAGTATATACACACAATCACCGATGTTTTCGGATGCTATTGTGCCAATGTAATCATTCAAAGACCAGTCCGGCGATCACCCGAAATGGGACCGATTATTAAGGACCTAACAAGAAAAGAAAAAGAAACCATTGATAAATTGACAGGACCAAGGGCCTGTTTGGAGTGATTGTGGTTTTCCTCAAAAGCACCTTCTGGCTGAACTGCAGGGATGAACGGTTTGGCTGAAGAGATTTGGTGTTTGGCTGTCTGACTTTTAGGTAGGCTGGCTGCAGCTTCTGAGATGAGAAATGTCTGAAATGCCCATGAGACCAGTAATAGCTTGTTTGATGTTGTTTAACGCGATTAATAACATTTAGCAACAATTGACGATTATTAACAACGACTAGCGCAATTGATGATGACTACCGCAATACATGATGACTACCACAATTAATGATAATTAACCACAGTTAATGATGATTAACACAATTGACTGCAATGAACGATAACTACCGCAATATATATGTGGTTTTGTGTTACTAATGTTCTAATACCTAGGGTTTTATGAAATTTACTCTTCCACGGGAGGAAAAGGAAAAGGACAATGCGGCGGCAGCTTGCCTCCATAGGCGCTTGCTGTGATTACCGATTACTCTCCCTAGGCCCAAAGTCAAGCATTTTGTTTCCCTTGCAAGCTACACCAAATGAACAAAGCACCATTTCAGCACCTAAATTAAAAGGTCAAGTGTAACCAGATTTGGGCTGGACACTAGGGTGTGCGATCCAGCACATCAGCAGCAGCAACAAAGCACAAGGCAGACAAAAAGAATCAAAGCTAACGAACCCAAATAACTTTTTTTGCCAAAGAAGGCAGCAGCAGCACAGTTACAGAGAACAAATCGTCCTTGCTCCATAATTCATTGTGTCAAACCATCATGAATGCACTCACTACACACACTAGCTACTACCACTAAACTGCATCAAATTCTCTATGTACATAGCTGCACTTTCTACTGCTAGGCTTTATCATCTTGTCCCTCAGAACCTTCTATGTACATCAGCATGTCGTGGAATAGATTGTGGAACAGCCGAAGCAATCAGGGTGCCTCCATGCTTCCATGTGTATTGTCACAGCTATCAAGAACAGAATGGCAGACTGAATTGTTGTGTGCTTCTTGGTTGTTTGATTTCTGCCTTATGAGCAAGATCTGATCAGGCCCAGGTTGTACAGATTTCTCTTCACAAGGTTGCCCAGGTAGAACAGCCCAATGCCGCCGCCGTTGCCATCATCCCGGTCACCCGGCCCGGCCTTCTGGTAGAGCTGCGACCGGTGCTCCTTGACGACAAGGCAGTCCATGCCAACCCTCTCCTCTCCCGAGTGGGGGAAGGTAGTCCGTTCCCTTGTTGGCTGAAGCAGCGCAGATTGCCAAACCCCACTCGGAGATGGTCGCTTTGCATTGCAGCACATGGGCATTTGCTCCGTTTCTTCCTAATACTACTTGTCAAGGTCAACAAAGGCAAGGCATGCCGGTTGCCAGCATTGGGGAAGATGGAAGGTACGAAGCAAATAATTTGCGTTCCCGTGTCCAAAGGGCATAGCTACTGTTGTTTATGTGGATAGCTGCAGTTCTCTATTGAGTATAAATTCTAGTTGTTTGTGTGCTCAGGTCACGCTGGTTAGGTATTCTGTCACTATGTGAAGAAAAAGGCAACATTCCCATAAATTTGCATTTATATGACCTGACAATTTGTTTTTTAAAAAAACAAATCTACCTTGTCAAGACTTATAATCAAAAACTTCTTTTGTAGCTGGGGGTGGGGTGGGGGTCGGGGGACTGAAAATGCAATGAACACTTTTTACAGATTCATCAGTTGAAGTTTAGCTTTGGATACGCCTGCCTACCGGTCAGTGTCCACCACAGCAAATGCTTTGACTAATTTTGTTGTTGGATAACGATGACAGGATATACTTGACACTTAAATAAATGTTTTCTTAATTTATGAAAATAATTAAATATGTCATGAAAAAATGGCACCGGAAATAGTTAGACCAAAGTAGTGTTGTTTAATATAGGTCAACCCTTTTCATGTCAAGCTCGAAATTTATGAATTTCAAGTAAAACTAAAAAGTAAGGGAAAATTTGCTTAGTAACATTACAAAGATGTACAAATTGAAAAATAACATCCAATGTAACAATCGTAGGTGGACCATAGGACCACATGTCATTGACATACCGATATTATTTTCTAACTCGTGAGATCGTTGTAGTGTTAATGAGCAAATTGCCCTAAAAAAGTAAAGGTCTCCACTTGTTTAGGGAGACTGGGATTTGGTACTAGTTTACAGGACTTAAACCACCATAATGATAGAACAGGTCAACATGGGCTAATGAGTGCTTCAACACTCTGATCTTGGAAAAGAAAGGTCAAACATCTAAACATTTCGCTATAAGTACGTAAGCAATAAATTTGACAACAAACGGAATTTTAAGCCTAATGACAACACAACTGAAATTCCCACACCACACCTATTCTACAGAAATCAGAGCAAGCTTCGATTATTCTTGCAATTCCCCACAGAAACCGAGCCTCCAAAACACACTCCAATTGCATACCACCAAAATGGGAAGTTCAAATCAAGGTTTTACCTCTGGATCAGACAGATCGGGCCAAAACTTACGGGAAATGGTACAGAAGCAATGGTGTCAGTGATATTACGACGATCCGAATCGTCCGATTCAAGATTCAAGAAGATCAGATTAGATCAAGTGACATAATATAGTGTCACTACTGATGTTACCTACTAGACTTGCTATAGTCGGTAGGTTCACCACGATATATAGCATCTACCGATCTACGGACCGTGGGTGTACTGTACTGTACGTCCCGGCTTTTTGGACCTAGAAGCTAAAATTTTGGGCCTTTTATATGAACATGATAATGCTACTAGTACTACCCATTGGTAGTATATACACACATATACAAAATATTACTAATAAGCGCTTCAATTGAATGCAAAAGCAACATTCATATGAAATAATTTGTATACATATTAAATTACCTCAAAAATTTCTTCTAACATTCCTTGATGCTAAGTCATCGATGATGGTTTCAATATCAATCTCATCCAACAATCGCTTCTCAATGCATAATGTTGCCAATCCATTTAACCTCTCTTGTGACATTGTAGATCTCAAATAGTTCTTCAGTAATTTTAATTTTGAGAAGCTTCTTTCACCGATGCCACGATCCACAGTATAGTAAACAAGATGCGATAAGCAATGGAAGTACTAGGATAACAATCACCTTCAGAACAAACTCAAAAATCTCCATAGCTGTCATTTCTCTATCTGGCAAAGCGGATTGCAGAACCCTTAGCTCAGAAATTAGATCATTTAAATCAATGTCAGATGAGCCATTATGAGAGAAAGCTACTGCCAATGTTGTGCAACACAAATTTAGTTTAGGACCATCCAAGGACTTCAAGCTTGTTGAACTCATTAAAAACCCAAATATCTCATTAAATGACTGGAGTTGTTCAAATCTACTTTTCAATGATCTTTTTGCCATATCAACCATAACCAGAAAGTAACTAACTTTAAAATCCTTCTCAGCTTGCAAGATGACTTCCTCACTATTATTTTCATCAAAATGTTTCTTTCTAAGAGCACGACGCTTTACAGGAAATGATGGCTCAACACCCATTTCAGATGCAATTTCTTTAGCAATGACCATACTAGAAGCAAACCCATCATTCCTATAGGTCTCAAAGTAATCCATTATGCCTTCTATCTCGTGATGGCGTAATCAATGCACATAGATGATGATTGCAATTTTTGCTCACTTTATCGACAACAAATGTAATGTCATGCCAAATAACCACGCCAAAATGAATTCAAATGCACGCAGGATCGCCTATATACATATCCGGTGGGGCCCATCTATTTCGGGCTTGGGACGTCCGTCCTCCGCCCCCAAGGGCCGGGCCTGCCGTGTACGGGCGGGAGATAGGACACATCACATCCAGTATTCAATACAGCGATCTATTCAAAGGCCAAAACTCTTTTAGCTGGCTCGCTCAGTAACCGAAGGCACTGATGGAACTATCAATCATGGTCGCGAAGTTAACGTTCGGCTCTAACCCCTCTCCGTTTAAACGGTATCGAACCAGCTAGCTGGACTCGCCCTGCGGATAGATTTTGGACTTTTGGCCGCGTCGTGGCCTTGGCCGGCGATCTAACCAGCGCACTGTCGCTGCCACCGCCAGCCAATCCAGTCGAGAGCGCAACGACGCGAGTTCGGGAGCCCCGGCCCACCGTCCATCACGCATGTGCGTCCGAACCGAACAGAACCCTCCAGGCTCCACTTGAGAAAAATACAGCTACTGCAGCCAGTCTGCACGAGTGCCCTTGGATCGGATGAACGCGTATCTGTAATAGCCTAACTTAGTACTGGATTTAAGCCGAACCATATCCCCTGCCAGGCAACCACTGGCGCTGGGAGTTGCTTTCACGGCCAAAACCCTTAAACCGCGCTTGTAGTGGCGTTGCTGCAGTTCATCCAGAGCTTACTTACGCCTGGATGTCAATCGTCCACATGAAATTCGACTCGAGTGTTTGTAAGAATAGGATTTCACTGAAGCATCCGTACGTCTTCTTGGCCATTCGATTAGACTGGACGGCTCCGGTCGAAACCCACTGCGTCAATTCCGCGTCCCAGCGGCAAACAAAAAGTAAGCACAAGTGCGTCCAACAGAAGCTTGCGGCGCCCGCGCGGTTTCCGCCTTGGCTCCTTCCTCCACAACGCGTCTTCTCCTCTCTTCCCCGACGCAACCAGACCACGTCTCGTCTCGTCTCGTCCGGCCGGACCCAGCGAACAAAACCTCCGCCCCAACCCGAGTTACCCGACCAAGTCAAGAACACACACCACACAAGTCCCAACCAGACCAAACAATAAGGCAGCCGGCGGCACATCGATTCCACGTTCCATTCTCCCCGCCCCACCGCAGCAATGGCTCCGGCCCCTCCCCTCCTCCTCCTCCTCCTCCTCGCCGTCTCCCTCGTCTGCCCCTCGCGGCCGCGCAGCCGCAGACGCAGCGCAACATCCAGACCCGCTTCCTCCACCCGCACCCCCGCCTTCGCCACCCCGCCGCCGATCATACCCCCGTCTCCGTCCCCCACGGCTCCTCCCCTCTCCCCGCAGTCCCCGTCCTCGTCTTCGTCGTCCACGAAGCGCAGCGACATCGCCGTGGCCGTGGTGAGCACCGCGCTGAGCAGCTTCGCCGTCTCCGGGCTCGCCTTCTTCTTCTTCCTCCGGCACGGCAAGAAGGAGTTGACGGACGCGGATGGGAACGGGTACTATAATGGGCCGCAAGATGGCGCCTTTGCCGGGAAGCGGCCGGAGAGGGCGCCGAGGCGGCCGCCGCGGGGCGGGGGCGGCATCGGCATGGTGGACGAGAACGGGCTCGACGCGATATACTGGCGGGAGTTCGAGAAGGAGGGCGAAGGCGGCAGGGGGAGGAAGCCCGCGGGGAGCTGGCGGCCACCTCAGCCGCCGCTGCCCCGGCAGCACCGAGCGGAGAGGAGACCGGAGGCGCAGTCGTCGCCTCCGTTCCCACCGCGGACGAGGAAGAACAGGATAGGTCAGGAGCCGCTCATGCCGAGGGGCTCCCTGGACTCCGCGTTTGCGGTGTTCAACGAGTCGCCGCACGCGCCCAGCGCCGGCTACAGCTCATCCTTCTCCGTGGCTACTGTCGAGGTGTACGCGAGGCCGCCGCCGCCGGCGATCGCCGTCAGCTCTGTCCCCCGCCCGTCTCCACCACCAGCCCCTGCTGCTGCCCCACCAAGCGCATCGCCGTCGCTGCCGCCGCTGCCACCATCTATTACCGCCGCGTCAGCCGCGCCGCCTCCACCGCCACAGCCGAAACCAGCAGCCGCGTCGCCACCCCCGCCGCCGCCGCCCAAGGGCCCACCTCCACCGCCACCGCCCAAAGGCCCATCCCCGCCACCACCACCGCCGCCGGGAGGAAAGAAGGGAGGGCCGCCTCCGCCGCCGCCGAAAGGAGGTGCGTCGGCGTCCTCCTCGAGGCCGCCGGCGGCGCCGGGCGTGCCAACCGGGGCAGCGGAGCAGCAGGCGAAACTGAAGCCGCTACATTGGGACAAGGTCAATGTGGCGGCCACCGACCACTCCATGGTGTGGGACAAGATGACCGGTGGCTCATTCAAGTAAGCCACTCCTGAATTAAACGCCGCTTCTTATTTCCATTGCTAGCGCTTAGCACTAGTACTATTGCCGTAGCCATAGATGTTAATTCCCTCTTGGTGCTTCTTGTGCGTACCAGTAGTATTAATGTCGGTACGCACAGAGTACTACAGAGTAGAGACATAGGAACGGAGTACTAGTACTACTGCTGGCTAGAGCATGGACCCTGATAGTACAAAGTTGCACTTCAAATTGAAATAGGACTATTATACAAATCAATTAGGCATGAACTGAGGAAATTTCATTCGCATTTTAGCTGCAGTCTTGTAGAACCTCTGAACCTGGAGAATGGCGTAGTTGGCATGAGAAAGAATAGCCCCAGAAAGTGCATAGATGGAGTAAAAAGGCCTTTCGTTGGCTGTCATAAGCCGTTTTTTAGGCAGGGGCGCGTTCTTCGATCGGATCACAAACCTGCATGTCGTTTTTTCGATGGACTCACGTCGCAGCATCCTCGAAAGGATGCGCAGATACTGGTGCCTTTTTTGTGCGCGTATGTTCCATCTGGAGCTGTTGATTTAGTGGTAGTAGAGTACTACTACTTTACATGCAAGGTACGACAAGGTCAGATGGCTACCTTTGGTTTTTATATAACGCGCGTTCTCTTGGCTTACATGAGCGAGGGGATTTCGTAGAATGAGTATATGGGGTTTCGTGGAACAAGTACGCGGGTTGGCGTAGCATGCTTTTCTTCGAACAAGCAGGAAATTTACTTTTCTTACCTTGACAGAATCAACTATATAGATTAGTGCTGTTCTTAACTTCTTTGATCATGCTTATACCTTTTAAAACTACTTTTAGCTTCTTAGGAAATACTATATCTTCAGTCGATACTTTGTAGTCGAAATCATGGTGTATGCTGGGAAAATTGTGGTCTGTATATGCGTCCATGAAGTTACCAAACGAACGAGTTTATTGTAAAAAATGTTTATGGGGACGGAGATACTTCAGCTTTAGCCCCAGTTAGAAAGCATTGATGTGAATTTAGGAAGAGGATGTGGACGCGGGACACCTTGAACTGGATCAAGATGGGCACCCAGTTGTCGTTGTCCGCTTGTGCCACTGGACAATCACTTGCCACGTCATCCCTCCGAATGATAAGAGAATCATGCACGAAAGAACTAGTTACACATTATTAGCATTTACAATTTTACATGGGTTGACAATGATATATTAGTCAGTGCTTGAAAAAGAATTGATAATTTTCAACTTTTTATGTGATCAATCAGAGCCATACTAACTGTGTCATTCTTTGTGTTTCCAGCTTGGATGAAGGCATCATCGAGGCCCTGTTCGGCACCGCGGCAGCAAACCGCAAGACGAAATCTGCAGACTCCAAGGACGACTCTGGTGGCTCCTCAAGCGGCCTCGGACGCTCAAATCCGCCGGAACAAATATTCCTGCTTGAGCCGCGCAAGTCGCATAACATTTCCATCATCCTCCGGTCCCTCACCGTGGGGCGGGATGAAATCATCGACGCCCTCCGCGACGGTCACACCGAGCTCAGCACGGAGGTCCTCGAGAAGCTGTATCGGCTCAATATCTCCAAGGATGAAGAATCCGCCATTCTGAAATTCTCTGGGAATCCCGACAGGCTTGCCCCGGCAGAGTCCTTCCTTCTCCACCTCCTCCTTGATGTGCCCAACCCGTTTGCACGGGTCAATGCACAGCTCTTCAAGGTAAACTATAGTTCTGAAGTTGCTCAGCTCAAGCAATCACTCCGGACTTTACAAATGGCAAGCCAGGAGCTGAGGACAAAGGGGCTCTTCTTTAAACTGCTCGAGGCAGTGCTCAAGGCAGGGAATCGGATGAATGCCGGCACAGCACGGGGCAACGCACAGGCCTTCAACCTTACAGCACTACGCAAGCTTTCTGACGTGAAGAGCACCGATGGGAGCACCACATTGCTCCACTTTGTCATTGAGGAGGTTGTGCGTGCGGAGGGGAAGCGCCTTGCCATCAACCGCAACTACAGTCTTCGCCGCTCTGGCAGCCTTGCCAAGACCAGCACCGACGGTGGCAACTCAGCGGCAGGCTCCACAAGCCAGGGGCCATCACGCGAGGAGAGGCAGAATGAATACATGAACCTAGGACTACCAATCGTTGGAGGTCTCAGCACTGAGTTTGCCAATGTGAAGAAGGCTGCAACTGTGGACTATGATGCGGTTGTCAGTGAGTGCGCAATTCTAGGCAACCGACTCACAGACATTAAGAGGCTCTTGGAGACCTGCGGAGACGATGGATTCGCAAGAGGGTTGCGAGGATTTGTGAAGGCTGCAGAACAGGAGTTGAAGGCACTAAGAGGAGAGCAGGAGAAAGTGCTTGAGCTGGTCCAGCAGACAACGGAGTACTACCATGCAGGTGCCACCAAGGACAGGAACGCGCATCCCCTCCAGCTGTTTATCATAGTGAGGGACTTCCTCGGGATGGTGGACCAGGCATGTGTGGACATCAAGAGGAAACTACAGCAAAAGAAACCACCTCAGCCATCATCACAGCCAACTACGGCGGACGGCAGAGCGACAGCGGCTGCCGCCATGGCTAAGGGAGCGGCTGATGGTGCAGCAGCACCGGCTCAGAAATCACTGGAAGAGGCAGCTAGCAAAAGGAAGAGAGTCATGCCAAGATTCCCGAACTTGCCGGCACACTTTATGAAGGACAGTGCAGACTCTGATTCAAGTAGTGATGAGGAATAGAATGAATGGAAAGGTGTAAATGATGCGTTCGTTTGAATTGGTTATTTTGGAGGTATAGATTAGCTGCAGACTGTACATAATGCAATATTTTCATTGGTTCTTTTCCCCATGTCTTTATATAAGATCCATATTGAGAAACAGTGTTTAGAATTTTGTACAAAATTTCATGTGAAGATATCGAATCGCTTGGAAAATGATATCAAAATTTCATGTGAAGATATCGAATTGCTTGGAAAATGATATCTTGGTTAACAACTGGTAACTATTTGAGCATGGTACAACAGAGAATTGCCTACCTATAACAAATGACCAATGCAGTACTTACAGGTTTCAGGCTTTCAGCCAGCAAGCTCACTTATCGGTACTCGGTCCATGACGTTGCAAGCAATTTGTGCATTCTTTTGGAGAACTGGATCTATGTCTGGCAATTTTGGAATCTGGGACATAACTTGAGTGTTATTATGTAGTGTAATGCTAATCATAACAGAGTATCAACGAGCTGATAGGAGTGTAGAGTCACCGAAAAAATCAAGAAAGAACTGCATTAACCATGACTGTACACCATAAAGAATGCCAACAAAATCCACACTGGAAACATCAGATATACTGAATCTCCATGCTTGAGAATATACCTGAGCTAGTAAATCGATCGTTCGTCTGAGAAGACGGGCTAAATCTCCATCATCCATTGCAGAGTCCATCATTATCTCTCTCCAAGTCAACCCTGATGCCCAGGCTTCAACCATTCCAGCAAACTGGGCATCTGTCTCGCAGGGTATCTGTATGCGGAGGAAGAGACAGATGAGAAGAGTGACAAGGGCAACAACTGAACAGTTGACTGAACAATACCGGAAAACAGGAACGTCAAATGCCAAACCTTTACAGCATGTTTCTCTTGGAGGTCGATGAGTGAGTTTCTCTGCTCTTCTAAATAGTTTATAACACCAGTAACAACAGAAGACGATTCATATACATAACTGCAGAAGGCCAAACAGTCAACATGACGTCTAAGAACGAAGACACCGTGAAGTTTGTACTCAAGAACGTTAACAAATATACAGCTGGATATTGCATAGAACTCTACAAGGCATTCTCATTTTAAGCAAAGGAAACTGACAAACGTGTAATTCTTTGACATCAAAATATTTCCACTTGGCACTTCATATTTTATACATTGTCTTTTCCCACAGGAAATATATTCATAAAGCAAGATTTTTGAAGACATCTTAGTAGTACTGTTCATTGGCACTATATGTCGATGCTAAATAGGCCACGGCAGTGCATGTTGACGACTAATTGAACAGACATCTTTTATTGGTCTAGCAGATAATCGGTCATTCGGAGAGTTCAGTTCATGAATAGATGCCAATACAAAGCATATTTGAGACAGCAAATGTGTTGGTCCGCATTTTAGCACAGCACATGGTACAGATGGTCCAATTGATTTATACTTAGTATATGTGAGAGCATTTTCACCAAATTGGGTTGCACTAAGAAAGGGTAAGGAACTCAAGCATACAGATCGAAACATGATATAAGCCAATAGACATAGAAAATTGTAAAAATGAAAAAAAAAACAGGTGGTGTTGTAGAATTTTGTACCTGCTATTTTTCCAAGGACGAAGTTTGATCCCTTCTGACACTAAACTTCCACACACTGCTGCTAGCTGAGATGGCTTCAGATCCAAGAGGACCTTGTTCCTAAGAACCATAGCAAGCCAGAGCTCATTTTCCCCTCGTATGGCTGCTGCCGTCTCACCCAAAGGATAGATTACCTGAGTATTGATATCTAATGCTCTAGCCTCTTGAATGACTTTGCTAATCTGGTACATATCCATTTAGAGAACTACAAATCAATGTCTGATAAATTATTCATTGATGGCAAACATAAGCTCATAACTTAGCAATATGCAATCATATCAGTTATCCAAATCACTATGAACACCCCATCAAATCATGACATTTTTTTCTAGAGAAATGGTCGGAATTTTCTATCAAATCTTAGGCATATGAGGTGACACTTCTGTTGTGAGGTTGGATCAGAGGGAGATATTAATGAGGCAGTGGCCTGTGAGCGCTGGTTTAGTGGGAGAATGGAAGGTGGATAAGGCTCCACAGGCTGGGGCCGAAAGGGGGCATGGTTAGGAAGAGAGGGTAGGGGGAGGAACTGCCAGCAGAGGCAGCAGCAGATGATACAATGCCTAACATTATTATTATTTTATTTCATGTGGTTCACTGGTTCAGCTACAAGATTAGAAAATTACATTTAGGTAAGGAACTCCATGCATGGAAAAATAAAAGGCAAATAGCTCAATTCTTTGTGGCAAGCTGTTGTTGCGAGGACCGAGGTAGGACATTCGCCCTTGAGCAGTTAACCATGCTACCACCAAGGCTCGAGGCTTAATTGAAGAGGAGGAGAAGACTAAGAACTTTGTTTATTCATTGTTTGATTAATAATGAATACATGATATCCCTTTATAGGGACAACGACTTAGCGTCTAAAAATAATCTATAAAGAAACCTATCAATCCAATCTAATCTTTCCAACTATTAAAAATAACCTCCTAATAGATAAGATCATATCCCTAATAATAACTTGATAGATAAGGAATCCTAAAATAACCTACCTAAACAAACTATTCTTTATCCCGGAAAATCCATCAGCCGAAAATAATAGATTGCTACAACAAGCGGGTACTATTCACACGACCATGCGATCTTTTTGTGTGCTCTTCGCGATACAAGTGTCTTGCTCGTAACATTACACCTCATGGCAAAAGCAACTCGTCCTCGGTGCGGTGGTAGCCATGATTGAAGCCCTTTATGGCCCCATATTGACAAGAGTATCCGTATCGGCGTCGGTTAAACGAGAGCGGATCACCGACACTCGGCGTATGTCGCCCAAGGAAAAAGCGTCTTAGCATGTCATGGCGTTGAGGAAGGCGTCGGCGACAGGCAACCGACATGGGGAAGCGGTTAAGCCCTTACGCCGCCATAGGCGTGGCGATCATGGTTATTAAGTCGTCGACAAGTCGGCGAGAAGGACCGACTAGGCTGGCGACTCAACTTGCCAAGGCAAGTCAGGCGACTGTCGACTAGTCGACGGCGGCGGCGAAGTCGTCGACTTGGTGAGAAATGTAGGGCCCACTTATCGATTGACTCACGAAGAAAGAGTAAGTGAGGAGGCGTGGTGACGGATCTAGCTCGGCGCTGAGAGCTCCGGCGGCGAAGCCGTTGCCCTCGCCTGCGATCCGCGCCCATCGTCGCCTCGCCTTAGCTCCTCGGCGTGCCGCCACGCCGCTCGCCTGCCAGATCCGCGCCGCCGTCATCCTCGCCGTCGCAGCTCCCTTCGCCCTCGCCCTGCAAATCCCGCTGCCCATCGTCCTTTGTCGCCGTCAGCTCTGTCGGGACCGAAGATTTCAGCTAGCGACAATCGGAGAATCGAGGTGATTTGAGAGATGGAGAAGGAGATAGTGGGAAAAGTACATTAGGGTTCTAACAAACTAAAGCTAGAGACTAATATGAGGTTTTTCATGCTTCTCATTACCAACAAAGCGCCATATACGGCTTAACTCAAAGTTTTTGACAAGTAACGATAAATAACCGATTACGGAATCTGAGTTACGAAGAGGTAAACAAGAAAGCGACATCGATCTTGGCCTATAGTAATTACGAAATCCATTACGGGCGGTCGGATCTCCTTTTATAAAGCCTCCGGACATCACCGCCTTCCTTGAACTTAAGTGAAATCGACCAAGCGTTGCGGTTATCGCCGACTTCTTCGATCGAGTAGAGAATCGGAGGTCTTGATTTTCGATCTTCTCTGCATTTACGAGGTGACATTACCCGCCGAAGACATCCTTGTCCTCAAGGATTGAAATTAGGAAAGTGCTCACGAATGAATGTGGAATCTTCCTAGGTCGCGTCCTCATTAAACTTCACCCATTTGTATCAACCACTGCGAAACAGGTTCATTTCGGCGGGGAATTACTCTCCTGTCCAGAATGGCTGCTGGTTCTGTTTTGATCTTTCCATTGTCTCCTACCAAGGGTAATCCCCGCATAGGTACTGCATGAGTTCCAAGATGTTTCTTCAATTGGCTCACGTGGAAAACAGGGTGAATGGCAGCATGTTGGGTAATTGCAATTTGTAAGCAAGCTGTACTGATTTTCTCCAATACTCTAAAGGGTCCATAAAATTTGGATCTCGGCTTGTGAACCTTTTATCTGAAAGCATTTTGCCTATCTGGTTGCATCTTGATATATACCATATCTCCCTTCAAGTTTCCTCTCCGTAAGAGACCGATTGGTAAAGTATTTCATCCTCTCTGGGCCTTGGCGATTCATCTTAATTTGTTCGGCATTAGTGATTTCTGTTCCAAGGTGATACTGAACTTCATCGGACACACCGCTGCGCATAGCAAACTCTCGAACTAGTGGTGGGGATAACCATATAAAGCTTGAAGCAGGGTAATCTTCAAAGAGGTGTGATAGGAAGTGTTATACCACCACTCAGCAAGAGTTAACCAATCCATCCATTCTCTCGGTTCTTGAAAAGTCATGCTTCTCAAATAAGCTTCTACACATTGGTTTACTCGCTCTGTTTGCCGTCCGTCTGCGGATGATACACACTACTCAATCGCAAGGATACCTTCATTATCTTGAAAATTTCTTGGAACAAGTGACTTGTGAATATTCGGTCACGATCCGTGACAATAGCAATTGGCATTCCATGTAACTTAAATATATTGTCCATAAAGTTTGCACCACTTGTTGCCTTTGAGTATGGATGAGACAAGGGTAGGAAGTGTGCATATTTAGTAAATCTATCAACCACCACTAAAATTACCTCTTTACCTTTGGACTTGGGTAGCCCTCAATGAAGTCCATCTCGATATGAGTCCATGCCATGTCAGGGATCTCCAATGGATTCAACAATCCTGGAATGTGAATATGTTCTGCCTTGGTGATTTGACACACCGGGCACTCCATAATTAGCTTTTCCACCTCTTTCTTTAACCTTGGCCAATTCATCACATCATCTATTTTTCTTGGATCTGTAGCCACTCGAGACCCACTGATTATATACCCCAAATAGCCAATTTCGGATAAAGCAAAACAGCACTTACCCTTCAGCATAGCGATTTTGTCTCAATAATTGCAAAGCTTGGTGTAGATGTTCCACATGGTCGACAAGCTCTTACTATATATCAATATATCATCAAAGAACACAAGTATGTATTTCCTCAGCTGCTTACTGAATATTTGGTTCATGAGAGATTGGAAAGTGGCGAGGCGTTAGTTAGCCCAAAAGGCATAATGTATACTCATAATGTCCCAAATGAGTCTGAAGGCGATCTTATGAATATCCTCTTCCCTCATTACGATTTGGTGATATCCGATCTTAAGTCGACTTAGAAAACACTTGCCCGTGCAATTCATCAAGTAAATCCTCAATGATCGGCATTGGAAATTTGTTCTTGATTGTCATCGAATTGAGTTGTCGATAATCTACACACAATCTCCAAGATCCATCTTTTTTCTAACCATTATAATGGAGAAAAGTAAGGACTCACACTTGTTCTAATTTCTTCATTGTAGTAATTGATTGACAATACTTTCCATGGCCTCCTACGGTGGTGTGGAGTCAGATAGGGCACGATATTAGGAGGTCAGATTACCTTTCAATGGTATAGTATGGTCACAATCTCTCTTTGGTAGTAGCCCCCTCGGTTCATCGAACACATCTGCATACTGATGTAACAGATTGAGTACTTCGGCTGGAAGGTCATCAGACTCTTGATTCTCAGCTTCCTGTACCCAGTTAATTTGGATCATGCAACTCAGGATTTCTTTTTCAATAGCTTCTCGGTTTAGCGGCACTAAATAGGCGGTGTTTACTTGGAATGGTGTAATCCTTAAAGATCACCGTCAAGCCTTCCTTTGATAGTGTCGACTCTCTAGTCTTGAGGTTGATCCATATAAGTACGTGGTCATATATCGATCGGCTCAAGTATAGCATCATAATTTCTAAGATTCAGCAATTTGGAGCGAAGTGTTAAAAAGCGACCACACTTTGTAGAGACCTCTTGATATGACTTGATCGCATAATTCTCCCCTCAAGCATACGGTGACTTTACTGTGTTGTGCATCTTCTCTAGATTTGCGCTCGCCAGACGACAAATTCATGATCCATAAAAATCTTGGAACTTCCGCTATCTACAGCAACCTTCTGTTTTGCATAATTATAGTTCTCAAGCAAGGTGGCGGACCGAGTCCTTTTTTTCAATTGGAGATCACCAAAAGTCATTCATTTTCCTGCTTGTCATTAGTCTCCTCTGGACTTCTGGCGGTGATGAAACCCGACTCTTTTGTAGTTTCATGATCTGCCGAATTTTAGTCTTCCTCGTCCTCTCCTGCATCAAAATAGAGTGAAGAGCCTTCTTGATCTTGCGAGTCGATTATGTCCGGGCACCCAAGGTTCATGACAATGCCGGCCGAGTCCTTTTGTTTCCTTCGGTGTTTGATTTTTTTCCTTTTTCGTTTCAAGTGCGAGGTTTACCTTGATTGGCCGGTCTTGTAAGGGTTAGTGTTAAGTTTGTTCGGCCAAATCCTCCAAACTGATTAGTTCTCCTAGCTTGAGCTGCCTTTTCTTCAAGCTTTGCAAACCAATAGGCCTCCAACAACCCTTTCGGCTGATGCATACTTACCCCAAATTTGATTTCTTCCTTCAACCCTCCTATAAAACAACTCAATAGGAATGCCTCTTGCAAATATGGGTGGTCTCTCCTCACTAGCTCCACACTCTTTTCAAAGTAATCGATATACTTGCTTACATTTCCCATTTGCTTCATAGTTTGGAGCCTTTCCCTTTGCCTCATGAGCACTTGCCTCTAAAACCTAGTCGACAAACATTGCACAAAGGCTGCGCCAGGTTTAATCTTGCTAGTTGATTCCCATTCCTTTAAACCATGTGTTGGCTCTACCTGTGAAATGCCCAGTGGCTAAGTTAACCCACTGTTCCCTAGGAGTTCCTGACATTTCAAGAACCGTTCGCCTTTGTTCGGCCGACCAATAGGTCCATCACACGAGAATAAAGGAAGTTCTAGCTTTGGTCCCTCAACACTGACATCTGCAAAGTGATGACTCATTTGTTAATGTTACGATTCATACTCCCCATTGTGCCAATCATATTTACTCTGGGAAATTTGATGTATATATCCATCTGGGTGTGGTACTTGTGGTTCAATATGCGGATTGACATTCATTGCGGGATGATAATATGTATGCATAGCTCCCATGGTATTTGTGTTTTGCCACGTCCATGGTGGTGCCGCTAGTATTTCCTGGCCCTGATTGAACCCTGGGTTCCACCTTGCTGGCATCGGGACAGAAGTTGGTGGGGTTCTTCTTTGAGTATCGCCATACCTCTCCTCGAAATTGATTTGGGATGTAGTTCGGACAGCAGGCGAAAAGGTAGGAGATTGGTTTGGTATTACCGTGTTGAGTTCCACAAAGAAACTCGTATCTGCTCCCGATCCTCTGTTTTGCTCGGCATTAGAGTTAGATCTCCCTTGCGGCGGCCGGGCCAGTCCTCTCCGGGACTCACTCGCTTCCTCTTCCCGTTTGAGGCAATTTGTGAGAACAGCTAGCAAGATGTTCTTGATTTGACCACATCCGACTTCGAGGTATCTAACTCTTTCAACTTTTCATGGATCTTGATGATTTACTTTCGGTTTTCCATCTCCATTCCTTCCTCTTCAATCGAGCCTTGAGATCGGGTCTTCGCCACCATCAATCACCCGGATCTGGCGAGGCAAAGGGATTTTCTGAAAGACAGCGGTCGGTTTGCTCCAACCTTTCCTCAAGCCGATCTCGTGCGAGATTCGAGTCTTCTTTCGATACAGAATGTCGGGACCGAAGATTTCACTAGCGACAATCAGGAGAATAGGGTGATTTGAGAGATGGAGAAGGAGATAGTGGGGAAAGTACATTAGGGTTCTAACAAACTAAAGCTAGAGACTAATATGAGGTTTTTCATGCTTCTCATTACCAACAAAATAGGCCATATACCCTTAACTCAAAGTTTTTCTGACAAATGTGATAAATAACCGATTACGGAATCTGAGTTACGAAGAGGTAAACAAAAAGCGACATCGATCTTGGCGCCTATAGTAATTCTTAAATCCATTACAGGCGTCGGATCTCCTTTTATAAAGCCTTCGGACATCACTGGCCTTACTTGGAACTTAAGTGAAATCGACCAAAGCGTTGCGATTATGCGCCGACTTCTTGATCGAGTAGAGAATCGGCGAAGGTCTTGATTTTCGATCTTCTCTGCATTTAAGGGGACACCCTCGCGGCTCGCCCGCCTCGCCCTTCGTCCGGCTCACCAGCCGCCCGTTGGCTCGTTGCAACTCCGCGCCCCAGAGGAGAGGTCGGGCCGACTCAGCTGCTCCCGGATATGCCCTCTATTTCTCTCGTCGCCCCAACTCTGTTTTTCTCTGCGATTCTGCGAAGGAGAGGATGGATCCATGATTTGGGGTTGGAGGGAGGAGAGGAGGGATCTCTGAAGGTTGGAGGAGGGAGGTTGGAGTGGAGGTTGGGGTTGAGGCGTGCTGCGATTACTGTGAAGGAGAGGAAGAATCTGCGAAGGAAATATGCACATAAGTAGATATGCAAGGAGAATGTGATTGAGAGAGTGTTGATTGGGAAAGGAGATCATACAGTAGATATCTGCGAAGGAGATATGCATATGTTTTGTGCATAATTGCATATGTTATGAACTATTTTATGAACTAAAGATGGCTCTCTGTGCATATGTAGGCATTATGGCGAGCAATCTTCAACTCCAACTTCAACTCTAAATCAAACATCAAGCATAGAAGGGTATGATCCGGCTAATGATCCTAAGCGGAAGGCTAAGTCTAATGATTCGGGATGGAAGTATGGCTTTTGGCGATTATTGACAAGCAGAGATTTGGTCAATGTTCACTTTGTGACGAAAGGTATCAAGAGGAATCAAAAGGTTTAAGGAGCATCTTGTGGGTGGGTTTGAGATGTTCAAAAATATGCCAAGACTACGACAACAATCATGAAAGAGATTCGAGAGACTTTGTGGAAGTACAAGAAGAGGAACCACTCTTCCTAGATTATGATGATGGAGGAGAAGATAAAGATGTGAGTGTGACAACAAGCGACAAGGAGTCCCAAGCTTTGTTGTGTTAAGCCATGTTGATTGATTATGATGATTATGCTTTACTTTTGCTATTTGAGACTTGGGAACTTGTTGTCGTGTTACTTAACTATCGTGTAGAAACGCTATTGTCGTTGAGAGCTTGATGTTTAGAAGCTTCATTTCCTAATTACTCATTTATTTGTTGTTATGTACTTATGTTGTATGATTTGTATTGTCTCTTTAATTCATGGCGCTATATTGCTCTCCTTGAAGGTATTGTATGAGTTAAGTCATAGTTTATCTTCATCAATCATCGTATGCTCATTCTTGTTTTTTAATTACTGCGGCATGAAGGTCTCAAATCATGCTTCAAAGATGGATTCAACAAGTCAAATGAAGGGAGTTTGGACTCAAAATAAAGTCATCAATCCTCTTTTTAATTCAAGCTATAGATGCACTTTTCAATCACTGCAATACAAGGTATATAATATATACATATGTACATACATATCACTGCCATATGAACAGTATCTTTCGACTAGTCGGCAAGTCGGTCACTAGGAGGGTAGTGTCGACTTGCCGACTTAATAACCATGATGAGCGATGGCGGGAAGAATGAGCAGCGGCGCTAGTACCTCGATGAATTAAGCTTTGCATTGCCTATATACGGCATTGGTCGTCGTGTGGAAAAAGATCGCCTTTAGACGACGACATCCTTCCTCTGGCGGCGTCTGCAGAGGTGCAACCAAGGGTAGCGTTGCTTGGCTGGGGTGGCATTGGTGGCGCCGTTGTTGAGGAAGGTGATGGTAGCGCCGCCATTGCAAAAGCGATGCCTCGCCATTTCCTTCAACTTGACCATCAATGCCCACGTTTCTTAGAGGATGGCCATCATATTGTCAATTGAGGGCCATTATCTTTTCGTTGCCGGATCTTCAATATGGCAAGGGAGATAGTTAAACCGCAAAGCCATGGTGGGTAGCTCGATACCAAATGTTGTAGTCGTTGGTACCGTCGGTATTGTTCACGCGTTTGCTATAGTGCATCGCGTCTTACTCCATAACTTCAATACTCTCTCTTTCTTTTATAGATGTCATTTTAGATTCGCGTTGATCAAACTTTTAAAATTTTACACAAAAATATTTAGATTTTCCACATGGAAATGATATTAGTAGATGTCATAAAAAAATACTTGCATGTAGTATATTATTTTTATTTTTTTCATAGCATGTCGAAAAAGTAATGGTCAAAGGTGTGGATGGGAGACCATATTGATGTGCGAAGTGACAAGTAAAAGAAACGAAAGTAGTATATTCTACTATAATACAATACAATATGAAAAATATTGCACTGATTTAGAAAAGATGTACTTAGAAAAAAATCATGAAACGTATAAAATGATTATGGTCACCTGCAAAAATTCTTTCCAACCGGTTGGTTCAATTTGTCTTATCCGCGTCAAGCGACGAGATCTAGCTTCAAACGCCCAACCTTTTCTTTTGTAAAGTTTCTCATGTCGATGATCTTTTGAAATTCTTTAAAACCCTTAGTACTCCTGATTGTTTTCTTCAATTGTGAAACCTTCCTCCTCTGTTGTTTGTAACATTCTACTGAATCTTGATGTTCATGGGAGAATCGTTCTACCTGTGAAGGGTAATCAAAAGAAATTTCAGTGAAATCTTAAAGGGACTGTAAGTTGCAAGCGGTAATTCTAACTTCAGACTTAGACATAATTTGAATAGCATTAAGCAATATATACAGAAAGAAACAGATGACGTACACATGGAGTTCTTACTACCGTTCTTCTGCAGATAACCATATACAAGCAGGACATAATTCCCCAGGAACTTGTAGAATAGGGTGTTAGAATAGAAACTTTTTATATTTCCTTATCTACCTTTTGTATTTCATATATGTACATGCCATATCCTCTTGTACTCACATATATATATTGCTATTAGGCTCTTGAATCATCTGCAATATTCATAACGTGGTATCAGGTGAAGGTTAAAACCTAGCCTAACCTAGCCTCCGACTGCTTCTGCTGCCCGCTACCCTGGGAGGAGCAAACTCCGCTCCGAGGGCGGCCATTAGTCATAGTTTTTGCTTCGGCATCGGTAGCTCGCCGTCGAGGTTGTCGTAGATGAGGCCGTAACCGGTGGATTGCCGCCTCCAAAGTGGGTGCGGAACTTGAACACGAAGATGCAGTTCGAGTCCTTCACCTCGTACATCTTCGCCAGCCGCTCCTTGAGATCAGTCATGGTTGCTGCTTCAGCCACCGCCGTGCCCCTGGATCTAACAGCCGCTGCCCCGGATCGAGCCACCGCCTCCGGATCCGTTCAAATCTGGTCGGGAGGTAGGCGACGACGCTAGTAGGGGATGACTTGCTCAACCTCCGGATCCATCTGGCGCAATTGCATCACCGACGCCCCGTCGAGCTCTCCAAAATCTGCTCGGGAGCGCCCTTGCTGACGAGGTGCCAGGTGCCGTCGGCTTGGTCTATGTAGGTGAGGGCGGTGCGCTTGTAGACGGGGTTGAAGGGAGAAGTGGACCTCCTTGATGTCGGCCCGAGCCTCCTTAGGGTTGTAGGCGAGCATGCCGACCATGGCGGCATCGATGGCGTCCTGGTTCTCGACCCTCGAGGCCCTGGTGGCGAGCAGGAGGACCAGGTCTAGTCGACGCACTTGGCGAACATCTCGATGAGGCCACAGTCGACGCCAAGCTTGTTCAGGGTGAGCGTGCCCGTCTTGTCGCTGCAGAGCACGTCCATGGCGGCCATCTCCTCGATGGACATCATGCGCTTGATGATGGCGCCCTGCTTCGAGAGCAGGTGGGAGCCGATGGCCCTTCTTGAAGATTCTGTTATTGGGATGTCTCCGCTGTGCTTGCCATCTTGACTGCATGGTTATGCTGTTGCTAATTAGTTTTTTCTCTCTTTAGTTCTTTTTGTTTCTGTTGCGTCTATCCAGTCCTAACTTCTCTGTCTTTGAGTTAAATCTGGTAATACAATCGCTTAAATTTATTATAAGTCGTAGAAGAATAAATTCCTTTTGCATGGCGTAGCGCTTTTCTCTCGAACCTTCTGAGATCATAGAAGTCGTTATAATGCATGCTTCTCTCTTAGCTGTTGCCCGAGCTTCTAAGGCCTTGGCCTTCTTCATATTGCGCCTCGTTGCACTTCTTGTGCCTTCTTGCTTATTGTCTTAAGCTTCGATCATCGCCATGCTCCTATCTATTCCTCTTACCTTGATTTAACGACTTTCTCTATTCATGTCGGTTCCATCATCTTCTTAAATCGTTGCATTTGTCGACTTTGCTCACTTTGCCTCTACTTTCTCTGGCCTTTGCCCTTGTACTTTATGGGTTGTCGCATGACCGGGATAAGCGATCTTTTGATACTCGACATATTTTCCAAGAGCTATCGCTTCTGATGACATTATCAAGACTCGGACTTTAGATTTTCCATATTTTAGTATCAACCATTTTCAAATGCAATACTATTTCATCGTCTTGCATTTGAGGATAAAATAAAACTCTTTTATATTTCCTTATCCGTCTTTTGTATTTCCTATCTACATAGCATATCCTCTTGTACTCCTATATATATTGCATGTTGGGCCTTTTGAATCGTACACAATATTCATAACAGGAACTACTTACATTCTGCCTTATGCGTGAAATGCTTAACAGGGACTGGTGAATTGTAGATTAGTCATTTGGGTAGTTGTCAAAAGGGCATATTGAAATTATGCATAGGCAATGGTTGCATTGGTTGTCTATCAACATTAAAAAAGAACTGTCAGTGGTATGGTGCGTTACTCCTGTGGTTTGACCACAGAGATAGGAAAAGGAACACTTCATCAGTGAACTTTTTAGAGAAATGGGGAGTGGATCTTGGATAGTGGTTAACAAAATTCAGAAATAAACAGATGAATAGATTCTTTTTTAAAAAAAAATACATGCATATAACAATCCCATTGGAGAATCATATAACAATCCCATTGGAGAATCAAATCTAATTTACCATAACTCGAGCACAAAGTCGCTGGAAAGCCAAGGAACAATTGCAAACCTCATCATCTTCTGAAAGGCTATTAAGCACAGGAACATTAAGACTCCACGACCATGTGTCTAGCGATCCATCCATGCATAACAAGAACCATATTCTGATTTTGCAACTTTATCACATCATATCTTCACGCAAAAGCTGCTTCAGGGTTTCTCTAGGGAGTGGACCACCTTCCACAGAAGGGACAGCAGGTAGACCTGTCTTGTAAACAGTTTTTATCCATTTTCTGTGAATAAATACCATGAATTATCTGAACTCAAAGCTACATAGTAAGATGGATAATAAAGCTGTCCCCACTATCAACTTCACGCTTTCCTGGACCAAGAGAATCATCTTCCACCTGCAATCGTTGTTTAACTGTCAAAATTATCTAAGATAAGAACACAGGAAAAGGACAGTAATTCACAAAGATAAAGAGATAGAAGAAAACTTTTAGAATTATATTCTTAGGGCATATCTAACGAAATTTTAGAGATACAAACAGCAAAGGATCAGTACAGTACTGTCCTATATCAGTTTTTCATTTATCTAATAATCAATTCTTAAAGTTCCTAGTTCCTACTATATTGACAAGAATGTGAACAATAAGAAATGTAAACAATAACATAATTTAGTAGGTGTTAAAACCACATAGCTTGTCCCTTCTGCAATGCTCATGCAAGAGTATAAAACTCACTCACCATACTCACAATCTTTTGATCATGAAAAGAGCTGAGGCTTCCAATGAAGACAGCAGGAATAGTGTGTTGAACTGAATCTTTATCTTTGTACTGCAAGCACATGAAAGGAAGGTGACCACTTTCAAATTCTTCCAACCGAGTTTTCCATGCAGCCATTCTCTCTAGTTCCATTCTTTTTTCAGTTCATTTCGTATTTGCTTCTCTTCCTGAGGAATAGGAGTGCAAAACATAAAGGTTTTAACATACATAATAAGCAGCACATCCATCAACAGATTAAGAAAACCCTTTTATTTTGCACATGATTTTTACTCCAATTCTCAGAAGTGTTCATGACTTGAAAGCTGTTGTTTTAAGCTTTAACTTCAATAGGCAAAGCCATGTGTCAATGTTAGCAAGTTAGGAAAATTCACATGTAGCATGGTGGGTATTTTTGAATAAATAGGTAAAATATAGGGACACTTGTTATAAAGTTGATGACCAAATTGAGATGGATCACGAACAAAAGGATACTTAAGATTGCTTTGAGTTTAGAGTATTTTCAAGTGCAGATAAATTGCAAGGGCAAACTAAAAGTTTCCTCTAAAATCAAGCAATGATTAAATTTTAGTTTCTCTAGTTAGATTGGTCACTTTTGGGGTTTGTGGGGCTGGCTGTGCCGCCCCTTATAAATTATCGCTTGTACTTTAGCTTTCTTCTTAATGGAATGACATGCAAATTTCTTGCGTTCTCGAAAAAAAAAGCAATGGCACAAAGAAGAGATCAATGGAGTATATCAAATTTCTAAGAATCATGGTCATGTGTGAGTCCCCAAAAAATTGTATTCAAGGGATATCATGCTTCTTTGTCATCAATAAAGTGACTCAAATATCTTTCAGCGTTATCAAGTCATAAAAGTAAGAATCTCCGATATATTAGATGGATTAATATTGGAATAAGTCCAATTTACCCCCCTGAACTATGGTCCGAGTCCAAAAAACACCCTGAACTACAAAATGTCATGGTCTAGGGGCCTTTGTTCACGCCGTGTTTACTGTTCACGCGTGAGCAGTGCATCTCTCGTATTAGGAAAGTTTGCTATTTAGGAATCTATCTATTAGGTATTTGATATTATCTATTAGTTAGGCAAGTTATTATTGGATTGGATTGTTAGAGATAAGTTTCCTATAGATTATTTCTTAGGGGTCAAGTCGGTGGTCCTATAAAAGGATAGCATGTATCCATTATGAAGCAAGCAAGAAAGATGAATTAATCTAGTCTCACTCCAAGGTTCTATCATCCGATCTATAGTCTAATCTCTCATCCACCATGCACGACTCATGGCCTTCTTCTGGCGGTGTTTACCCACTATGATCTAAGGATCATTACACAAAATCGTTCACTTTACACCTCGATTGTCAATACGGATCAAATAACCCCTGCCTAAACCACCACGGTTTTAGGCGGCGTGGCGTCGGTACATCTTTCAGTGGCGTTGGCGTGTACGTCCATTAAAAACAAAAGATTGTATTTAGGTTTTAATGATCGCCATTAACACAAATCAAGGAAACGATGGCTCGGTCGAATCATACGCACGGAGGGTCTCTCGGTAGCTTCACGTATTTCATGCCGGTGAGCGAGGCTCCAGCAGCGACGACAGGCGGAGCAGGAAACTAGTGGTCGCGAAGAAGTGTTGTTGATGGTGGTGGTGTTAGGGGGTTAATGCGGCGGTCTTGGCGAAAGATAGCCAAGCTGGCTACAGGCTATGGCTGGCGGAGGAGGATTCGTGCGCGGGAGGCAGGGAACCTGCAGGGGCCCCTTAAGGAATGAAGATGGGGCGGGCAGAGCCGGTAAGCGAGCAAGGAGTCTTGAGAAGGCGGGCGGAAATCCAGCGGTTGTGGTGGTCGGAGAATGAGGACTTGAGAAGCGTCCTCGGTGTCACCGCAGTGTGCAAGGTGGCGACCTGGCGAAATCGTGACAGGCGTCATGGGCGGAAAAGAAATGGGGAAAATCTTGATGGCCAGCCCGCGCGCCCATCATCTTGGGTGAGCCGCCGCCACGCCAACCATCTGGACATGCTGCGCCAGCGAGATTCCATCCCCGCCTCCTGCTCCTCCTGCCTTGCAGAGACAAGCGCGCGCGCATGACCTCTCTTCCTCACTTGGCCGCGCTTCGACTAAGCCTCCGGGTCTCCTCGAGCTTCACCGAAACTCCGGTGGCTTCGATCCTCGGTAGCGTGGCCGTCTGCGCCGCCTGCCCTCCAGCGCATCCGCGGGGTTGCCCGCGTAACCTCATGCTCGTGGTGTCTGCCGCCTTCCGCCTGTAGCCGTCTGCCCCGCGTCGGGGCCTTCTCGTATTGCTGCCCGCCTCGATAAAGTCCCGCCTCCCAGGGACTCGTTCGCCCGCTCGCCAACCGCCCGCCGCCTCGCTCATGCCGTGGCCACCTCCTTCCCAACCGCGCCCCTCTGTTCCACGGCAATGGAACAAGCGATTCATCACAGCCACGTCGACTCATTTGATGATTTGGATGCCACATCGTACCTGAAACTAGGTGGTATTGGGTTGGGGGTGGGGATAATCTGGTATTGACAATTGAGGATGTAAAGTGAGCGGTTTTGTAGTTTATGGTGTTTTTGGACTCGGACCATAGTTAGGAGAGGTAAATTGGACTTATTCCATTAATATATTATTAAACTACTACAGATCAAACCAAATCAAACAATGAATATTACCTTTAATTTCTTTTGTAGAAGGAAATCTCAGCATAGTCTTCCTCTGATAGTTCCTCCTACATTTTTGGTCAACGGATTCATCTGTAATTTCTGAAGAGAGGTACTGTATTTCTTTCTGTATTATTTCAAGCTCTTCTTTAGCAGCAACCATTACATTGCTCCCAACATAATTCCCAAAACTTTGCTCCACTAACTTTCGAGCTTCTTCTAAAGTTCTTCCAGGACAACTTAACCTTAACATCATCTGATTCTTTCTGGTTATGAGTAACTTTTGAACCCTGGACAATTCATTCCAACCCATCAGATAAAAGGTTAGGAGAAAACAGAAAAATATGCAGAAATATTACAGCAAGATACATACAGCAAGAAGATTCAAAACCATCCCGTATGATGCGGTAAATTGTGAAACAAGTGGCTCAAGTCCAGCAAAGATAATGTCACAACATTCTTCAGGCCCTTCATAAGGAGTCTGAACAAGAACAGAATGCCCAACTGTATCAATCCCTCTCCTTCCAGCACGACCTGCCATCTGGAATAGTTCATTTGGAGTTAAGAGCTGGCGCCCGGCATCAATTCTTTTGCTGAGAGAAGAAATCACAGCCGTCCTAGCAGGCATGTTTATCCCAGCTGCAAGGGTTTCTGTCGCGAATACTACTTTAACAAGGCCACGCTGAAATAATTCTTCAATGAAGGATTTCCACAGTGGCAAACAACCACAGCATGATGGGCAGCAACTCCTCGCAAGAGTCCTTTCACAGCACTTTCCCGTATAGCATCAGGATATTGCATCCTGAATCTCTTGAGTTCAGTTCAACTTCACTAGCCTCGCAGTCATGCAAAGTCTACAATCCTCAAGATATTCAACAGCTGCATCACATCCTCTTCTACTAAAAATAAACCAAATAGTTGGAAGCATGTCATTTTCCCAAAGTTGTGATAAAGTGTCACGTATTAGTGGAACCTGCATTGCAAGGTAATCAAGAAATGGCATCCATTAGTCATAATACACTTTGACCTCACATGGACTAGCAAAAGAAACATGAGCACATGGGGTGGTTAAACTTTAAAGCTATTATGTGAGAATAGAATACAAGTCATAGATTTTAAAAGGTTTCTAATCCATACTTGGGAACGGCGCATATTGGTGAGCTCATGCTTTGACAACTGAACCTGTTTCGATATGTCCAAGGGCTTCTATTTCCTTGCTCGTTTTTATTTGTTCTAAGCTTCCTCTTTCCTTTCACATAATAGAATTCACTTTTTGGAGAAGATAAGTTTTGGAGGTGAGACATTCGCAATTTCCTGTATGGATAGAACAAAAAAAGATATATGGCTCAGGTCAAGTGCTACCAGAAACAATGCGCATGGAGACAACATTAGAATGCACAAGAAATATAGTTTTAAAATGTTAATAACCAGTTCCTGGTATGGATTTCAAAAAGGGGTGAAAAGGGGTACAAGGTAAGCGATCAGATAGAATATTTGAAGAAATTATTTATGCCCTTGTCCTTGATACTTCAAGACTACACAACAATGAAAAAAAAGTTTGGTAATGCCTAACAAAGCAAACCTTATCAGCATCAAACGTAGGACAGGGATAAGTGAAGACTTGTTTTCTTGTTTATGTGGAATAAGGCTTTTATTCCATCAATGGGCCAAAAGGCCAATATATAACATGTACATAGTATAATTATGCAAAGAACACCCTACAATATCTACATATCTAACACCACCCTCAAACTCATGGTGGATCAACAACTGAGTTTGGAAAGGTAGGTTTATCTTTGAACTCTAGTCTTGCTACTAATGAAACTCCAGAAAGCACATCTTTGAAGATCAATAACTTGTCTTGCACCTCGATCGCATGTACAAGGCATCCACTCCAATGTGCTTGGTGAGCTCATGCTTCATAGGGATCTCA